>OZ014472.1:44492219-45129865 GCA_963965965.1 Trididemnum nubilum
CAGCAACTGCATTGTGAAAGTAACCAAATTTTTAGCTAGAAAAAAAGGAGGAAGTTTTTGATTTGCTTAGAAAAAGATCTTGCTGGAATATCAAGTGCTCTGTCAATGCAAATTAATTGTGCAATTCAGCCCCAAAGCAACAGAAAAAGGACACCCGATTAGTTTTGGATCAAGGCTTCTTAATGCAAAAAAGTACGTTAATCCTTCGGCTTTCAAATGCAGAAAACGTGTACACGTTCGTACCTCAAGGTACATTGGATTAGCATTTAATGCAGAGAAAGTACAAATCAAGAGAAAAAAGAAAAAGCTCGTTTTTCATTGGCCGCTGTGATTGCTCAAGCGTGTCACTTGTTTCCAACTTCCGCAGAGCGTTCATATCAATTCAGATTACCGTAATGGACAGGTCAAGAAGAACGGAGGGTTGGGGTTCGATTCCTCGATAGTGACGCATTGTCGTTTGGATAATTCAGGATTAGTTACCGGTATTAATCTATAGTGCTAGTAGGCTAAGGCAAGATACTTTCTGGAGAATTTAGTTTAGTTTTGTTTATAAAACAGTAACCCCTTAAAATAAGGCTGAAAGTCACCAGCATTACTGCCAAAGGGGCATGTAAAGAAAGCAAAACAATGTAGGCCTGCTAGAAATGAATAGCAAAAAATTAAGCCAGGGATACCTCAATACTTGAATAACCTTACCTGCTTACCTACGGTACCAGTTACTCAAGATACCGGTACCACATACTGTACTGTACCTGATTACTGATTAGGCTCAAAGTCAAAGGTCACTCGGTCCTACTGATGCAGAATAGCTAGGCTCGAGTTTATCATTGTTTGTCAGAAATTAGTTCAGTTATGTAGGCTAGGGGTACTGAAGGGGTTGCATCGTGTGCCTACTACAGTACCGGTACTAGAGCCTCAGAAGGTGGTTGCTTGTACCCGGGCCCAAGCCTGGGAGTACACAGGTTCAAGGGATACTAATAGTAGGCTAATCTGTGCAGTGTGACAGCCATATCCAGTAGCCAACTGGCAGGCTGGTAAGCTAGTTCCAGACCTGCTGGACCATTAGGGTGGCAATGCTAATAGTCAGATGCTTCAGGTTTCAATCACGTAATGGTAGGGATTTTCTGGCATTTCTGTCTTTTTCTAACTGACAGTGTGGCAGTTGTGGATTTAATTCGGAATTGGGCTCAGAGCAATTGCTCCTGTTGTAGTATCTGATGTTGTGGGTGTCCATGCCCTAGATAGAGCAAGGCACTCGAACACATCTGATATCTTTGTGTTGGATCTCTCCAAAGATGTCCCAGTATTTGTGGTGGAATAGGCTGATTCAATCCGCCTTCCTACCCGGCACTTCAAAAGATTTAAAGTACCCCGACTAAACTCAACTCATCCCCTAAAAAAATTGCATATGTGTTTAAGTTTAACTTCAAGCCGTTCGCTTTTTTTCACAAAAGCTCTGCAACCTGTGTATGAGCACGCACACACTCTCCTGTCATTTCTGCACTAATTAGGGTTATATAGGGCTAGAGTTTTAGATTTTGGGGAATAGCTTAGATCTGAGATTGGAGCACTCATCTGCTCATTAGGTTTAGGGTTAGATTTTGGGGGAATAGCTTAGGGTTAGACTTTGAGAAATGGCTTGGATTGGAGAGAGAGCGTGCGTGCTCAGTCATACACTGGTGTCAGAGCTTCCGAAAAAAAGCGGAGAGAGGCTTATACGTACTTAACGACATCCAAAAAATTGTTTGCACCGAGAATTGAAACCCATACCAGACCCATTTTTATGCCTTCCATTTTTCTGCGAATTCTATGATGTTATTTGACTGATTAAATGCTGTATTTTTTCGCTTGACGAACATTGAAAGGGCTAAAGCTTTCAGGGCTCTGCCTCAAATCGTGCAGGGTAAGCTTACAGCACTACCCGTACATCTAGTAGATGCAAATGTCATTATTCCATTGCTTTCAAATGGAGATGTACATTCGTAATATTGAGATGAATAGTGATTAATCTTGACAACAACATAGGACTAGGTACGGTAATATTTGGGCTGCTCTACATCTACTGGCCCAGCCAAAAATTGAAAAACGGGGTGACAAAACTTTTTTGTGATTGTGATTGTGCAATAGCATTGTGCTTCTGGTTACCTTCAACAGGTAATTCTGAATTGCCCTGCTTAAGCCATCTGCTGCTTACAGCTTATGATTTTTGTGGTAACTGCAATGTTCTTTTGTTGGAAAAAAAACAGTCAATTGGACTATATACAACAAATCCGGATCAATTTTTTTACATGCTTTAGTTACTGTTTGGAATGATTTGCCTCTTGATATTCGGAAAAGTAGCAGCATTTCATTGTTCAAGAATAGATTGAAAATATATACACTATTTTAATGTGGCCTATCAATGTGCCTAATATGGATTAGTATATATATAATATAATCTTTAACACTGTATAATATAATCTTAATAACCTTTTAACAAGTCCTATTTTTCATTTTGTAATCTGCTATTTTTCTGCTTTTTCACCTGCTTTAGCAGCGAGTGCCCCTTAGTCAAATCTTAGCTTCTTGCTATCTCATCTCAAGGGATCGACAAATTGCTTTTCATTATTATTAGTATTATTTATATGCAGTTCCAAAATTTGTAAATTATGCAGATAGTGAAATCATGACATGCAAGCTCTAGCTATAGCTGGCAGCAGTCCAATTCTTGTTTGTGCAGCAAACTCCTGAAAAAAAAAAAAACAAAGAATGCAAAAATTGTGGTTTCACGATACAGTAGCAGATGCAAAAATCCATTGGTGGGCACAAGTCCATTAATCCGTTAAAAACAAAGCTAACTTTTTCATTAACTCGTTAATTCGTTAAAAAGTTTTTTTGTGTTAACGGATTAAATTAACTTTCGTTAAGTTCTGTTAACTTCCGTTAAGGTTTTTATTGTTGATATCTTGCACAATTCATTCATTGTACCAGTACAAACCAGTTTGCACTGGTAACACTTGTTGCATATTAGCACGAGCTTTATACAAGAGTGCGAAGAGAGGAACCCTTTTTTGTGGCAAATAATAAGCTGCAGCCCATTAATTATCGCTGTTCACAATTTCCAAAGATTTTCCGATCATAACTTTGTTAGTGCATTCGAATCTATTTTATCTTGAAATTAGATTAAACTGTAAAATGTAACTTCCAAAACACAAAAAGACCACAACAGCAATAAATAATTCCTTACAATCAGCTCAACAGCGTCAATACGTGTTCAAGAAGCAATAGAATAAAAAGGAATGTAAATTACTTGCAAAATATTAACGGACGTTATTAACTTCCGTTAATTAAAGCTAAAAGTAACGGATTAATGTTAACGGAGGTGTGAAGTTTGTTAATGGACTAGTGGTTAACGAAGCTAACGTTTTGCGTTAACTTGCCCACCTATGCAAAAATCGCATGTGCAAGCAACCGATGCAAGAATCATAGATTATATACTGTTACTGTATAATAGGCTGTCATAGTACAAGGTTTATAACAAATGAGGCAGACAATTCGTAAAAAAAAAATATAAAAACAACACGCCTCCGACCAAAAATTACTAGGCGCGTTATTTATGTTGCCAGTATGTACTGTTTGCATTTTTTTAACAGATAAAGAAATTGCATTGTATTGTAGGTTGTCAATATTAAGTTGAGATCCTATTATTATTAATGAATCAGGGGCTCTCAACATATTTTACTGAAGTAAAAGATGGCGTAGCTGATTTGTGTTAATTTGCAAAGCAAGTAAACTTTGTCGGCTTGGTTTTGTGGCATGGTTTTTATGACAACCGTGATCGCATGATCTGGTTTTAACCCGCAGTCCCACACCCTGGTCATGTTGCTGCGTTCTAGATTAAAGATGCGTTATGATGACTAATATCTCTGCTTGGTGGTTCCAACCGACAGCAAATTTAGTGGACAAGTATTTGTAGAAATCCCACAGGTCCAGTTAAACATTGGAACACTGGAAACTCTTATTTGCTTGAGGTGCAAATTCCTCCAAACACAAAGTACCGTAGTTATTGCAATGAAAACTGTGTGGATCATATAATAGTCAGCATGCGATGCAGTCCAGTAGCGGTAGATCAAATATGCACTTACAGCAACAGACTACAACAATCATAGACCAGAGTCTAATAGCAAATTAATGCGAATCTGAGCGAAGTTCTTTGGCGCGAGGTAATCTTTACAATTTTTTATCAAAATAATGGCCATTAATCAACGTGTTTGCATTAAATTGTAAAACTATTTTGTTTTGTTTTTGTTTTCGAAATATCTGAAGTTATGTCAAAGTTAGCACTACCAACCACCAATAGGAAAGTTTTCCAACACCTGCATTAACACAAAGATTAGCAAATTTAGCATGAAGTAAAAAATATATACACCACATAAATGCTTAAGGCACGTTGAAACATGTTATGAAATCCTGTTGCTATTACCACATGTAGTGTAGTAGCAGTAGTTAAAATCTGCACACTTTCAAAACGAAATGAAATTAATTGCCCCTAATGCCCCCCCTTAGTATGGCCTCGTACAAATTGATGACTTGAAAAGTTCATGGTTGTTAATAAAAATATGAATCTGAGCATTAACCAAGCAATTTTTTCTTACGTATGGCTCACTCAACTATCGAGCAACAAATGCAAACCAAAAACGACAGGCTTAAAAGACATTATTGTTCCCAGAAAGTGCGTCACACACTCCAAAAACTTATTTATCATTCAATCTGGTAATGATCAAACATTTTCATTAAATGTCAACACTGATAATGAATGATTGCTAGCATTCCTCCCCTTTGGATTTGTTGGTGTTTAGAGGTCGTTGCTTTTTTTATATTTATATTTTAAATAATTATTGTAAAATTGTGTGGCACTTTCAAAAAGGAGGACTGCTTCCCTAATCCCCTCCCCTAGCTGTGTCGACGTCTGTATCAATCTTTGTACCCTCTGAAAAAAGTTTTTGTCCCAGCCCTGATCGCAATGACATAGGGTATATGCTAGGGTAGGGTTACTTTAGTCATTTAAGCTTGTGCTTTCAATATTTGTAAATGTCCATGTCAATAGCCAATGAATGAATATGAATACTTGCTTAATAATATCATATGATTAATGACGGTTACCAAGTAATCAACTTTTGATCCAATTAGTCAGTTATTAAATTGTTTTTAAGTATAATAATAAACCATTTTAGTAAAGAAGTTTAGATAAAAATGATATGATGGACAGAAAGACAATCTGCTGCTGAAACAGTAGACCTGGGTTTGATTCTTGGTTTGGTAAAGTTAAAGACTGCAGTTTAGAAATTGATACCAAAGCTTCCCTGCTTAATGTTCTCTGGTTTAGCATTAAATGAAAAGGGAGTGATACTTCCATCGGCATCATGTTTTGTAGCAGGTGGGCAAGTGGCAGCTTGAAGCTTTGGCAGTGTTGCCAAGGAGGTGAGGGCATTGTTTTACAATGACCCTGATCCCGTAATCTCGGTTCAGCTCACACCCCGCTCACGTTGTTGCATCCTTGGATAAGAAAGATGCTGTACAGTATAATGGTTATCTCTGCTCAGTGGCTTTGAACAAGCAGCAAATTCAGTGGACAAGAATTGAAAAAAATTCACAGAAACATTAGATCACTGTCAATTGTCGAAACTCTTATGCAAATACGGATTCCTCCAAACCTAAAGTACTTACTGCAATGAAAAATAAACAGCCAATGTAGTCTATCCCTCATGGATGGTAGTGGTTTTGAGTTTATGCAGTTCAAAAGTATTTTGGATTTTTTTAAATTCTGAAACACCACATGTAGTTAAGTGTGTCTGTTTATTATTAACCTTGAGTGTACATCTGATGCAAACATTGAGTTTAAAAAAATATCAAGCAATACATAAGGTATTCATACATTATCAGTGTTGGACAAAATCGGGAATTGACCCTTTAGGCAATGTTTGGCATAAACATTTTTGACGTTTTCGCTAGGCGAATGCATTAATGTACAACAGTTTTGGAAAACTTAGAGCAACATTTGCGTAACACGAAATGTCACAAGCAGTGGTGTAAAAAGTACTCGAAATTTGTAAGGAAATAAAGTGCAAAGTATTAGCCAATGAAAGTACTTGAGTAAAAGTAAAAAACATATTAAGTTCAGAAGTGCTCAACTGTAAGTATTTCTAAAAGTATTCAAGCAGAATAAACAAGCTTTTTAATCACGATTATACGATTATGACAATTGGTGAACTACCATCACATCACTGCCACAAAACACTTGGTCCTCGAATGCCTCACTATCTCAAGAAGTCATGAATTAATAATTGTCGCAAGTTTTTTTGTTACTGCGTTTAAGACAATTAATTAAAAAGAACAACAACTACAGCTAAACTTCAAGATTTGAAAATTATGCCACGCAGAATTTATATGGAATTGGAATCATTTCATAGAGTCTTTGCTCAAATACTCATTCAATGTCATTATTTAAATCATTTTTATGCTAAAAAGTACTAATCCACTGTATCTACAAGATGGGCCAAAAGTCAGGAGCCATAGCCGATTCAGTATCTTTGGTGATAAACTTTTTGGTTTTGTTAATCAAAGTTATTGTGAATTAACAAATATTGTGTAATATGCAAAGCTTTACATGCTAGCTATTAGCATGAAACTATGCAAATGTTTCTGAAAATCAAGTGATATATCTTTTCTGATATACTGCTATTTCTGTGTTGTCTTATTGATGGTATGTTTTGATTGCCAAATGTTTCCCAGTATCTTCAAATGGTTTTATTTTTGAATCCAATTAAGTGATAAAATTTATCCTCATTGTGGTTAATGGTTACGACATGTGAGATAGCTGTCAGATAAGAGTTACTATGCTCTTTATCAAAACTTGAAAAATGCTTAGATTGGCTATAAGCTGAAGTTATAAAAAAGAAGCTTTCGCTTAACATTGGCTGTTTGCATTCATGGTAACTACTCAGTTTTCATCTGTCAGTGCTTACTTGTTAAGTTTTGTGCTTTGTGTGCATTAAGTGATTTGAACTATGAAGTGCTAAATGTTTTGTGTTTTCCAGATTGTTTGTTAAACAAGCAATAATTTAGCTTTGTATTCTATGACAAATGTACTGTAATATCAACCAGTATCATACATTTTTGCTTGAAAGTATTGCTTGCCTTCCAATGCACAGTACTATTCTTAACATGATTCAAAGAAATTTTTAACTGGTTTAAGAAATGATGAAGAGCAACAGAGCTTTTGTGAGTGGCCCAAATGCTTCTCCTAAAATGACACTGACTCGGATTCACAAGCAGCAAATCATCAACCCTTTAAAGACCAGTTTTTGGAAAATTCTGTAGTAAGTAACTCTAAAAAGCTAATCTCTAAATTGAGGGGGGTGAAGCATCCAGCAATTGTGGTAGCTTACAATTTCGTTAAAATTAAAATACAATTTTTGAATTTTTTTGTATTTATTTCACGGGCTGCAGTTGCAAAGATTATCAAGAAACACAAAGAGATTATGCCCCCTAAAAAGTTTCAGAAAACCCTGAGTTTGTTCTTTCAACCTGAAGTTTAGGGAAAAAGAGAGACTGAATTATAATATTTAGTATTATTATTCAGTCTCTTGTGATCTTCCAGTGACATCCTATTGTGGTAAACCTTTTCTTTTCTGGAAGCTCAGGCTGAGAGAACAAACTCATGGTTTTCAAAAACTTTTTAGGGGGATATCTGTTTGTATTTGTTGAATATTTTTGCTACTGCAGCCCCAAAATGAGAACCAAACTTTAAAATTTGAGCTTTTGTATTTGTAAACTACCGAAATTTGCTAACTGCTTCCCCCCCCCCCCCCCCCCCCCTTTAATAGCTAGAAAGTATTTTGAATGCATGAACTATACTGCTACGTTTGTATTGTGACAAATATGCTTTAGTTGCCCATTTATGCTAGTATTTTTGGTAACCATCTGTTATCATTTATTGATTAATTAAGAACTTGGCGTGTTTAAAAATGGTATTGATGACCTGAACCTACTAAGAGCATTATAAATGAATGCAATAATGTAAGTAGAAATTTTGTGTGAAGAAAAGATTTTTCAAAGAAAATTGCAGACATAAATGCTAGTGCAGAAAGTTGCATCAAAAGTCGATTACCCTTTATGCCTCTAATTTCTTTTTCTAATATTATGCTGAACTCTTCCAATATGAATGCATTTTCAAGTTGAGAACATAAATCATTGTTGTGAACGAGAATATCTTGCAAACTGCAGAAATTAAAACTCTAGTGGTTTCGTAAAGTATTTTTTAAATGTTTTTCAGGATATGAAAAAGCGTCTAGAACAATCTTTCGGTAGCGAATGATGACAAACTTTCAATGAAATGCTGTGCTATTCTACTGAAAAGATTTATCAACTGAAAACGACACTATTTGTTGAATAAACACCGAGATTTCACTCGCAGAAGACTTCAATATCAGAAAACAGTCTCGACTATTGTTCTGCCAATCAATTGACCTACGTGTGCTAAACGTTTAACGATGCATGTGTTCATGTCAAAACTCGCCCAAATATCACAGTATTCGAGACGGTTTAGATTACATATCAAATCTGTTATGATAGTTTTCAAATATTATTGTTGATTATTTGATAGTGTCCTTTTGTCAACGCCGTAGCCAGCAGACGCATTGTGCACAGTGCAGGCGTTTGTATTGATGTGAAACTTTCGAAAGCCTTTGTAGCTCAGTCTCGGCAAGTGTTATTGCTTGTTTTGTATAAAAAAAATCAAAAAGTTTGTCGGGATGTTAAAATAAGCGAACCGTTACGGAATATTTTGGAGTGAAAAATATATTAGCTCCACTCCAAAAAGAGAGAGTTTAATTTTCAATTGGTATCGGTACCAATTTTGGCAACGTACCAGTACTTTGTACTCGGTACTGCCCACCTCTGATAATGTTTTCAAATTATTCTTTTCAATGAAACGTGCAAGATCGCTGCCTCAGGCTCTTTTGTCATGGGTAAAGCTCGGTAAATTGTTCTGAAGTTTTGTCAACCGTTTGCTAAGTACTTGGTGGTTTGAATCAGGGCCATCCATCCCAGCTTACCTGAAATATTTTGAAGTTCTCTGTATTTTGTTAATTATTACCGTAATTGATATATTATTACCGTAAGTTTCTACTGAGTTAATTATTACCGTAAGTTTCTACTGAGCTATTTTTCATTTCAAATTTCTTATGTTTTCGATTTTCTTCTTTTCAAATTTCTTCAAATAACTAAGTTGAACGAGCCCTCATAGCTAAAGAATCAAAAAATAAGAAAAGTTTTTTTTTCACCTTTTTCGCGATTTGCTTAGATTATATCTTTCACAAATGAAGGATATGGGGCAGGCAGATTATATCTCTCACAAATGAAGGATATGAGGCTTCACGGAATATGAATGGTTTGGTGAAAACTTAAGTATATGCCGGTACGCCCGTTCTAAATCAGTATATCTCGAATACTTTGTCATTCTAGTTGATGATGTGTTGGGAGAAAGCTCAAATTTCGAAACACCCTGTAATGATTGTTAAGAGTGTTTACACTTTACAATATCTGTCTAGCTATTCCAAAGTGAGAGTAATTTATTCTTGACGTGTAATGAGAAGTTCAAACGGGATGTGAAATTTATTTTTACGTGAGACAACTTTTTGTACTGCGTCATGTGTATTTGTCAGTTTATAAATCCGGCAATAAATTCTTGATACAATGATTTCGTAAACTGCTAGTTTCAGAGTTCGTGCATTCAAATCGGAGTAATTTTGCGGTTAGATTTATTCAGCTCTCACATTTGTTTAACCAAACCAACTTTGGATTTCTATTCGCTGTTTGCAACATCACGACGGATGGACTGTGGGGCCCTAATGAGAAATGAACGTTGATTATTTTTATCAAAAAACACTCCACGCGCGATCAGTTCGAAAATCATGCCAAACTGCATAATCATCAGTAGTTAGACGCACTATCGGAGCATTGCAACTAAAAAAGTTTTTTTTAGAGGAATATACAATTTATTCGGGGACGGTCGAAACAATTCGGTGGATGTGCTCTATGTTTATGTGTTTTAGTAACGCGCTGATGTTGAGCTGTAAAAGATACTGCAATGTAGATTTTATTAAAGCTTGAAGCGATAGTCTTTTAACTTCTAATCAACCAAACAGTCGATTTAACGGACTAATACGCTAACGCATCTGCCCATTGCTGAAAAATATAGCGTTTAGGATGCCAAAAATGTCTGGCAAAATAGTGATAGCCGTGGTGATAATTTAAATGGCAAAGTTCGTTGAAATACAGTTATTTAAAGTAAGCCAAGTCAATATGATGAATATGAACAGCAGTTTTAGTCTAATTTGCAATCTCGTACGGATTTGCTTTGGCCGAGAAGGTAAAGGCGTCTGTTTTACTACGATCCTAATCGCTTGATTTGGGCTCAACTCGCACCCTGGTCACGTTGTTGCGTCCTTGAATAAGATGGTTCACGATGACGTCGAACTTGTTGGCTTCGAACATGCAGCAAATTTCGTGGACAACAATTGGCAGAAATTCACAAGATCATTGGAAACTCCTTAGCGGATTCTTCTAAGCACGAAATACCCGTTGCAATGAGAAGTGCGCGAATTGTCCAATATTTAGCGTCTGACGATGTCCGGTAACATGAGGATAAATATGCGCTACAACAAAGCATAAGCATTGTATTGGTCATCAGAGTGAGAGAGAGAAAGAGTCGATTTTTTGAACAAAAACACAGCTGTGATTTATCTGAAAAAATATAACATGGATGCCTGCATTTTTTTGTTTTGTACAATAATTACACAAATTAATCGCCTTGTTTTTTTTTTTATTGCATTTCGTTCATGAAGGAGCCGCAAAAGGTCATACGGTATGTGTGGTTCACCGGTCAAGATGATGAAAACTGATTAACCAGTGTTAATTATGAGCTGATAAGATCCGCTGCGCTTCATCTCGCTGAACATGCTACAGTAAAACCTTGATACCAAGTTCAAGAAGTCCATTGGTGATCCTATTCTTTGGTAATTAAAAAAATTTTGGGTGTAATATAAAGCATTAGAATTGAAGATTTATTACAAGTGGGTGGGGTCAAAAACTTTGAACGTGTTATTGACATTTACATGTTTTTCCCTTCTCCTGCAAAGTGTTGTGTAGTCGGAAACATTATTTCTTAATATTCGAGATTCAAGATTAAATACGAAAAAAATAAAGCTAAGCCGAAGCGTCCGTTAAAGTGTACGTGTTCCTTAAATCACAAACGTGTAAACCAATATTCGCTAATGCAAAGAAAGACTGTAAAAAATTGATTTTGGTTCCGAAAAGAACTCTCTAGAATGCTTAGATGTTTTTTCCTTTAAATTTGTTGTTTGTTTATTATTTTTTTGTATAATGATTTTTATCGTCCTTTGTTTTAGTTGGTTTTTTGAAATAATTATTTTAATATTTAGAATCAGAGGTGAAGTCAAGGACATAAGGCTTGAGGCCAAGGCGAAGAACATAAAAAATCCGAGGCCAAGGACAACCCTACCGAGGACAGGCCCTCTCGAGGCTAAGGACAGGAATGCTCAGGCGCGTAGCCAGGAATTTGAAATGGGGGAGGACTGTTTTGGAGGCTAAAAGCAACATCAAACGATCTTGATCAGGATTTTAATCGGTCTTCACTCAGATTGAGCCGATTTTTCTTTCCAAACTTAGGTGATCTTCAAAAAAAAAGGTCTTTGCTCAGAATAAGCTGTTTTTTCTGTCCGAATTTAGGTGATCTCAAAAAAAAAACGGTCTTCAGCCAGGCTCAGACCCACTTTTTCTGGTCGTAATCACATTAGGTCCTTGACCACTTCTCATCGCCAATACCATTGGGGAGGAGGCTATTTTTGTTTTCAGGGCAAAAATTGGCCTTAGAAATGCTAAAAACGGGGTAAATGCTAAAAACAGGCCAATGGGAGGCTGAAGCCCCCTTGGCCCCCTCCTGGCTGCGCTACTGGGATTGCTCAAGGCCAAAGACACAGGCGCAAATGTTTACAAAAAATATATATATGTATCTTTTTAAGGCGATCTCCAAAAAAAGGTCTTCAAAAATTTTTTTCAGACGATCTCCAAAAAAGAACACAAAAAAGGTCTTCGAAAATTTTCCGAGAGGTTTCTGGCGTTTTGCAGCATAATTTTAACGGTGCAAAGAATAGTGCTGTTTTTTTGAGGACTGGAAGCTTCGAGGCCAAGGCCAAGGCTAAAGCCAAGGATTTCAAAATGTGTCCTCGAGGCCAAAGACGTCCTCGAGAACTCCACCTCTGCTTAGAATACAAATTAAAATCAAATCTTTTATTATACTCGCTGTAATACGCCGGAGCGGGTAACGAGTTGGCGTGGCCCATCTCCGCCTCATTGCGCCCGGACAACACAGCTCCTTTCCAAGATGTGTCGCAGCGGTGGCGAGCCGTTGCAGCACTATGTCCGATTTGACCAGCCAAGATTTGAACTTTTGATCTCCCTATCCAGAGACGAACGCGTTACCGCTCGACCAATTCAATAAGTCGTTAATTTTGAATCGAAACAAAGAGTAAGTTACGTATTCTATTAATACAAAATCTATGCTAAGTAAACCCATTGCTGTTTCGTTTACAATATTAGTAATTACCGGCCATAAGTTGGTCGAGCGATAACACGTATGTGAATGAAGAGGGAGGTCTGAGGTTGAAATCTCGGGTCGGTCAAATCGGACATAGTGAAGCCAACGGCTCGCTACTGCTGCGATATTTCTTCGAAAAGAGCTTTGTTGCCCTTAGGCGCATTGACGCGGAGATGGACCCCGCAAACTTGTTAGGCCTACATGCCTCGGCATAATATTGCACAGCGAGAATATTGAAAGTTTGATTTGTTAGTAATGATGAACTGAGTCTACGTTCCTAATCTTTACTTTAGCATGAATTTTGTTCATTGCATACGATATAATGTCGTCAATTGAGCAAGAAAAACAGCTCATCATGAATTTTATTCCGTTAAATAGGATTAAAAAGTAATGGCGTAAGTTCATGTTGAAACGTCTCGTATTAAATAGAATGTTTGATCTTGGCTTTTTTTTCAGCTTTTCTCGTTCTGTTTTTCTGCTTTTAAATTTCATGCTTTGATTTTGGCTAAAAAGAACAGATTAGTGATTACCCCAAAAAAAAACTACGAAAAAAAGGGATGCCATGTAAGTTACTATAAAATTTCCAAATTAAAAAAATTTCTCCTTTTCCCTAAAGTTCTCCTTTTTATTGACATTTCCTTTCTTTTTTATTGAAATTTCGGTTTTTCTGGATTTACAGATTTAGCGTTAAAAAAAAAGTACTCCAAAGCTACATCATACTATTATGGCTACAATTGTCTATGCGCAATTGCGCATACCAATTTATCATACCAAAAAGTAACAGGAGGGAGGTTGATCAATACATACAATTAACGAAATGTCTCACAAGTTACCACCAGGGCTACTTGATATTCGCGTTTTCATAAGAAATTGAAATTAATAGACGAAAAAACTACAGTATTATAAAAATCAAGCTGCTAAAAGTTGCACGTATCTAATTTGACAAATCATCTTGGGCAACGAAGCAAAAAGGTTGGATATTCGACTCGAGTCGCTATTCATGCTGCACTCACCCGTTTAGACTTGAAAGCTGGTAGTTTAAAATATCACCTTTGGATGTTTGATCAAACCGAGCTGGATTCGAACCAGAGTCTACCTTGATTTAACATCAATATTCATGCGTGCAGTGTTTTTTCATAATAATCAACGCTCATTTCTCATTAGGGCCCCACAGTCCATCCGTCGTGATGTTGCAAACAGCGAATAGAAATCCAAAGTTGGTTTGGTTAAACAAATGTGAGAGCTGAATAAATCTAACCGCAAAATTACTCCGATTTGAATGCACGAACTCTGAAACTAGCAGTTTACGAAATCATTGTATCAAGAATTTATTGCCGGATTTATAAACTGACAAATACACATGACGCAGTACAAAAAGTTGTCTCACGTAAAAATAAATTTCACATCCGTTTGAACTTCTCATTACACGTCAAGAATAAATTACTCTCACTTTGGAATAGCTAGACAGATATTGTAAAGTGTAAACACTCTTAACAATCATTACAGGGTGTTTCGAAATTTGAGCTTTCTCCCAACACATCATCAACTAGAATGACAAAGTATTCGAGATATACTGATTTAGAACGGGCGTACCGGCATATACTTAAGTTTTCACCAAACCATTCATATTCCGTGAAGCCTCATATCCTTCATTTGTGAGAGATATAATCTGCCTGCCCCATATCCTTCATTTGTGAAAGATGTAATCTAAGCAAATCGCGAAAAAGGTGAAAAAAAAACTTTTCTTATTTTTTGATTCTTTAGCTATGAGGGCTCGTTCAACTTAGTTATTTGAAGAAATTTGAAAAGAAGAAAATCGAAAACATAAGAAATTTGAAATGAAAAATAGCTCAGTAGAAACTTACGGTAATAATTAACTCAGTAGAAACTTACGGTAATAATATATCAATTACGGTAATAATTAACAAAATACAGAGAACTTCAAAATATTTCAGGTAAGCTGGGATGGATGGCCCTGATTCAAACCACCAAGTACTTAGCAAACGGTTGACAAAACTTCAGAACAATTTACCGAGCTTTACCCATGACAAAAGAGCCTGAGGCAGCGATCTTGCACGTTTCATTGAAAAGAATAATTTGAAAACATTATCAGAGGTGGGCAGTACCGAGTACAAAGTACTGGTACGTTGCCAAAATTGGTACCGATACCAATTGAAAATTAAACTCTCTCTTTTTGGAGTGGAGCTAATATATTTTTCACTCCAAAATATTCCGTAACGGTTCGCTTATTTTAACATCCCGACAAACTTTTTGATTTTTTTTATACAAAACAAGCAATAACACTTGCCGAGACTGAGCTACAAAGGCTTTCGAAAGTTTCACATCAATACAAACGCCTGCACTGTGTACTAGAGATGGCAACAGCGCAGCGTACGCGGCCGCGCGCTGTTGTTGGTGTACCGCGCCGCGTGGCAACTAAAATCTGCATTACATCACAGCGTCAGCGCAGCGCCGCGTGCAATAATTTTTTACATTTTTTTTGCAATTATTGCTGGTGATTTTCTCTTTATGAACAATAATGGTTAGTCTGGATGTAACTATTGCATGAATTGAAGACAATGCATGCTACTAAAACAGTAAAAGGTACCTTCAGTTGAAGTTTATTGTTTCAGAATGCGGAGCATCCTAGAATCGGTTATTTTGGCTCCAAAAAACTTAGTTTTGATCAGCTGAACGTGTTTTTTGACACCAACAAAAAGATTTAGGTTTTGGTAGGCTAGACTAGAAAAGGTTTAGAACGTTCGGTGAGAAGATGAAACAAAGGCAGACAAATGTACAAGAAACAGGTTTGTGGGAAACAATCATCAGAGTAGAGGCACAAAACAAAGCCTAGCGACACACCCACCCTGTACGCAGTAGGCCTATGGTATTGGTACAAGCCCAAGGCTAGACAACAGTCTCTACTACACATGCGCATGCATTTCAGAGTGACAGAGTTAGTTCAGTGTAGCCTATTCGTCAACAGCTCATGGCATCAAGAATTAGCCTTTCGGTCCTATGTCTGTAGCCTATCTCAGATCTGGTAGACCTATGTAGTCGAGTACGAAGACTAGGCTACACAAATTTCCAATGACAGAATAGCCTACGTAGTAGCAAAATTTATTCCACAATCCAACACACATGCAAACAGCAAAGGTATAGTACATAGGTTAGTTTCATACAAGTGTAGTACGGTAGCTTGTGACAGCATGCAGAGCACGTGATACCTTATATTTCATTACTTGAGCTACTGGTACTGGTTCAGGATTAAAACAGTAGTTGCATGGAATCATCAGGTAGACTGGTAGATTGTTTTTGATTGTTAAAACATGGTGCAGAAAAACTGATAGAAAGCACACACAAGGCAGATTAAACCTGAAGGCCTATAATTGAAACGACTGATCTCACGTCGCATGTTTTTTAGTTTTTACTCGGCCATTTTCAAAGTTAACGAGTGCGAAGTTTCAGACTTTTACTTATATAACTCGATAATGGTTTGGTCTAGCTACATGAAATTTTGACAGCAGTTTGAGATTAATAAGTTATTTGTGTGTGCCAAATTTCAAGGCAATGAGTCCCGTAACTTCAGGTTTAGGACCCGAAAACTACTTCAAAAGTTTGGTGTAAAAAGCGATCTTATTCCATAACGGCTTAAGTACGGCAAAAAATATTTCACATGGTTATATGTCGTATACTTTTTCATCCCTACCTACACTTTTAGTGGCATTGATTTTTTTTCTTTTTTCATTTTTTGCTTTCTAAATTTTATGCACTCTTCTTCTCCTAAACCACACAACATCGATAGCTACTTTTTGTGTAAATTTGTTGAGCTGCAAATGCAATTTTGTCTCCTAAAATTTTTTGAGGCTTCTCCCCAGAATCCCCTCAAAATGGGGCCCAAAAAAACTAATTTTTTAAATTGCTCAAGCTAGGGTGATAGTTTTTTGTTTATATTGGTAGATATTTAAGCAACAAATAGTTTGACATAGTATGGAGGTACCACCCCCCCCATGGGCCCCAAATGGACTCCCCAAAAATTAGTTTTTTGAGCGGCTTAAGCTAGGGCATTACTTTTTTTATATTGGCAGATGTTTAAAAAGCAAATATTTTGACATGGTTTGAGACCTTTTTTTAAAAACTTTTTTGAAACCTTTTTTTGAAAACCGAGCGAGTTTTTTGAAAACTCTTCAAAATATTACCCCTAAAATCAATTTTTTTATATGTCGTAAGCTAAAGAGCTAATTTTTTTTCTGATGTTAGTGGAAATTTAAAGGATATTTAACTTGCGGTGCGGCGCGGTGCAGCGTGAACTTAGTTGTGTTTGGATGCGGTGCGGTGCAGCATGCGGACAAGGTTTGCGGATGCAGCGCAGCATGCGGATGCATTTTTTGTTATCCACGCCATCTCTACTGTGTACAATGCGTCTGCTGGCTACGGCGTTGACAAAAGGACACTATCAAATAATCAACAATAATATTTGAAAACTATCATAACAGATTTGATATGTAATCTAAACCGTCTCGAATACTGTGATATTTGGGCGAGTTTTGACTTGAACACATGCATCGTTAAACGTTTAGCACACGTAGGTCAATTGATTGGCAGAACAATAGTCGAGACTGTTTTCTGATATTGAAGTCTTCTGCGAGTGAAATCTCGGTGTTTATTCAACAAATAGTGTCGTTTTCAGTTGATAAATCTTTTCAGTAGAATAGCACAGCATTTCATTGAAAGTTTGTCATCATTCGCTACCGAAAGATTGTTCTAGACGCTTTTTCATATCCTGAAAAACATTTAAAAAATACTTTACGAAACCACTAGAGTTTTAATTTCTGCAGTTTGCAAGATATTCTCGTTCACAACAATGATTTATGTTCTCAACTTGAAAATGCATTCATATTGGAAGAGTTCAGCATAATATTAGAAAAAGAAATTAGAGGCATAAAGGGTAATCGACTTTTGATGCAACTTTCTGCACTAGCATTTATGTCTGCAATTTTCTTTGAAAAATCTTTTCTTCACACAAAATTTCTACTTACATTATTGCATTCATTTATAATGCTCTTAGTAGGTTCAGGTCATCAATACCATTTTTAAACACGCCAAGTTCTTAATTAATCAATAAATGATAACAGATGGTTACCAAAAATACTAGCATAAATGGGCAACTAAAGCATATTTGTCACAATACAAACGTAGCAGTATAGTTCATGCATTCAAAATACTTTCTAGCTATTAAAGGGGGGGGGGGGGGGAAGCAGTTAGCAAATTTCGGTAGTTTACAAATACAAAAGCTCAAATTTTAAAGTTTGGTTCTCATTTTGGGGCTGCAGTAGCAAAAATATTCAACAAATACAAACAGATATCCCCCTAAAAAGTTTTTGAAAACCATGAGTTTGTTCTCTCAGCCTGAGCTTCCAGAAAAGAAAAGGTTTACCACAATAGGATGTCACTGGAAGATCACAAGAGACTGAATAATAATACTAAATATTATAATTCAGTCTCTCTTTTTCCCTAAACTTCAGGTTGAAAGAACAAACTCAGGGTTTTCTGAAACTTTTTAGGGGGCATAATCTCTTTGTGTTTCTTGATAATCTTTGCAACTGCAGCCCGTGAAATAAATACAAAAAAATTCAAAAATTGTATTTTAATTTTAACGAAATTGTAAGCTACCACAATTGCTGGATGCTTCACCCCCCTCAATTTAGAGATTAACTTTTTAGAGTTACTTACTACAGAATTTTCCAAAAACTGGTCTTTAAAGGGTTGATGATTTGCTGCTTGTGAATCCGAGTCAGTGTCATTTTAGGAGAAGCATTTGGGCCACTCACAAAAGCTCTGTTGCTCTTCATCATTTCTTAAACCAGTTAAAAATTTCTTTGAATCATGTTAAGAATAGTACTGTGCATTGGAAGGCAAGCAATACTTTCAAGCAAAAATGTATGATACTGGTTGATATTACAGTACATTTGTCATAGAATACAAAGCTAAATTATTGCTTGTTTAACAAACAATCTGGAAAACACAAAACATTTAGCACTTCATAGTTCAAATCACTTAATGCACACAAAGCACAAAACTTAACAAGTAAGCACTGACAGATGAAAACTGAGTAGTTACCATGATTGCAAACAGCCAATGTTAAGCGAAAGCTTCTTTTTTATAACTTCAGCTTATAGCCAATCTAAGCATTTTTCAAGTTTTGATAAAGAGCATAGTAACTCTTATCTGACAGCTATCTCACATGTCGTAACCATTAACCACAATGAGGATAAATTTTATCACTTAATTGGATTCAAAAATAAAACCATTTGAAGATACTGGGAAACATTTGGCAATCAAAACATACCATCAATAAGACAACACAGAAATAGCAGTATATCAGAAAAGATATATCACTTGATTTTCAGAAACATTTGCATAGTTTCATGCTAATAGCTAGCATGTAAAGCTTTGCATATTACACAATATTTGTTAATTCACAATAACTTTGATTAACAAAACCAAAAAGTTTATCACCAAAGATACTGAATCGGCTATGGCTCCTGACTTTTGGCCCATCTTGTAGATACAGTGGATTAGTACTTTTTAGCATAAAAATGATTTAAATAATGACATTGAATGAGTATTTGAGCAAAGACTCTATGAAATGATTCCAATTCCATATAAATTCTGCGTGGCATAATTTTCAAATCTTGAAGTTTAGCTGTAGTTGTTGTTCTTTTTAATTAATTGTCTTAAACGCAGTAACAAAAAAACTTGCGACAATTATTAATTCATGACTTCTTGAGATAGTGAGGCATTCGAGGACCAAGTGTTTTGTGGCAGTGATGTGATGGTAGTTCACCAATTGTCATAATCGTATAATCGTGATTAAAAAGCTTGTTTATTCTGCTTGAATACTTTTAGAAATACTTACAGTTGAGCACTTCTGAATTTAATATGTTTTTTACTTTTACTCAAGTACTTTCATTGGCTAATACTTTGCACTTTATTTCCTTACAAATTTCGAGTACTTTTTACACCACTGCTTGTGACATTTCGTGTTATGCAAATGTTGCTTTAAGTTTTCCAAAACTGTTGTACATTAATGCATTCGCCTAGCGAAAACGTCAAAAATGTTTATGCCAAACATTGCCTAAAGGGTCAATTCCCGATTTTGTCCAACACTGATAATGTATGAATACCTTATGTATTGCTTGATATTTTTTTAAACTCAATGTTTGCATCAGATGTACACTCAAGGTTAATAATAAACAGACACACTTAACTACATGTGGTGTTTCAGAATTTAAAAAAATCCAAAATACTTTTGAACTGCATAAACTCAAAACCACTACCATCCATGAGGGATAGACTACATTGGCTGTTTATTTTTCATTGCAGTAAGTACTTTAGGTTTGGAGGAATCCGTATTTGCATAAGAGTTTCGACAATTGACAGTGATCTAATGTTTCTGTGAATTTTTTTCAATTCTTGTCCACTGAATTTGCTGCTTGTTCAAAGCCACTGAGCAGAGATAACCATTATACTGTACAGCATCTTTCTTATCCAAGGATGCAACAACGTGAGCGGGGTGTGAGCTGAACCGAGATTACGGGATCAGGGTCATTGTAAAACAATGCCCTCACCTCCTTGGCAACACTGCCAAAGCTTCAAGCTGCCACTTGCCCACCTGCTACAAAACATGATGCCGATGGAAGTATCACTCCCTTTTCATTTAATGCTAAACCAGAGAACATTAAGCAGGGAAGCTTTGGTATCAATTTCTAAACTGCAGTCTTTAACTTTACCAAACCAAGAATCAAACCCAGGTCTACTGTTTCAGCAGCAGATTGTCTTTCTGTCCATCATATCATTTTTATCTAAACTTCTTTACTAAAATGGTTTATTATTATACTTAAAAACAATTTAATAACTGACTAATTGGATCAAAAGTTGATTACTTGGTAACCGTCATTAATCATATGATATTATTAAGCAAGTATTCATATTCATTCATTGGCTATTGACATGGACATTTACAAATATTGAAAGCACAAGCTTAAATGACTAAAGTAACCCTACCCTAGCATATACCCTATGTCATTGCGATCAGGGCTGGGACAAAAACTTTTTTCAGAGGGTACAAAGATTGATACAGACGTCGACACAGCTAGGGGAGGGGATTAGGGAAGCAGTCCTCCTTTTTGAAAGTGCCACACAATTTTACAATAATTATTTAAAATATAAATATAAAAAAAGCAACGACCTCTAAACACCAACAAATCCAAAGGGGAGGAATGCTAGCAATCATTCATTATCAGTGTTGACATTTAATGAAAATGTTTGATCATTACCAGATTGAATGATAAATAAGTTTTTGGAGTGTGTGACGCACTTTCTGGGAACAATAATGTCTTTTAAGCCTGTCGTTTTTGGTTTGCATTTGTTGCTCGATAGTTGAGTGAGCCATACGTAAGAAAAAATTGCTTGGTTAATGCTCAGATTCATATTTTTATTAACAACTATGAACTTTTCAAGTCATCAATTTGTACGAGGCCATACTAAGGGGGGGCATTAGGGGCAATTAATTTCATTTCGTTTTGAAAGTGTGCAGATTTTAACTACTGCTACTACACTACATGTGGTAATAGCAACAGGATTTCATAACATGTTTCAACGTGCCTTAAGCATTTATGTGGTGTATATATTTTTTACTTCATGCTAAATTTGCTAATCTTTGTGTTAATGCAGGTGTTGGAAAACTTTCCTATTGGTGGTTGGTAGTGCTAACTTTGACATAACTTCAGATATTTCGAAAACAAAAACAAAACAAAATAGTTTTACAATTTAATGCAAACACGTTGATTAATGGCCATTATTTTGATAAAAAATTGTAAAGATTACCTCGCGCCAAAGAACTTCGCTCAGATTCGCATTAATTTGCTATTAGACTCTGGTCTATGATTGTTGTAGTCTGTTGCTGTAAGTGCATATTTGATCTACCGCTACTGGACTGCATCGCATGCTGACTATTATATGATCCACACAGTTTTCATTGCAATAACTACGGTACTTTGTGTTTGGAGGAATTTGCACCTCAAGCAAATAAGAGTTTCCAGTGTTCCAATGTTTAACTGGACCTGTGGGATTTCTACAAATACTTGTCCACTAAATTTGCTGTCGGTTGGAACCACCAAGCAGAGATATTAGTCATCATAACGCATCTTTAATCTAGAACGCAGCAACATGACCAGGGTGTGGGACTGCGGGTTAAAACCAGATCATGCGATCACGGTTGTCATAAAAACCATGCCACAAAACCAAGCCGACAAAGTTTACTTGCTTTGCAAATTAACACAAATCAGCTACGCCATCTTTTACTTCAGTAAAATATGTTGAGAGCCCCTGATTCATTAATAATAATAGGATCTCAACTTAATATTGACAACCTACAATACAATGCAATTTCTTTATCTGTTAAAAAAATGCAAACAGTACATACTGGCAACATAAATAACGCGCCTAGTAATTTTTGGTCGGAGGCGTGTTGTTTTTATATTTTTTTTTTACGAATTGTCTGCCTCATTTGTTATAAACCTTGTACTATGACAGCCTATTATACAGTAACAGTATATAATCTATGATTCTTGCATCGGTTGCTTGCACATGCGATTTTTGCATAGGTGGGCAAGTTAACGCAAAACGTTAGCTTCGTTAACCACTAGTCCATTAACAAACTTCACACCTCCGTTAACATTAATCCGTTACTTTTAGCTTTAATTAACGGAAGTTAATAACATCCGTTAATATTTTGCAAGTAATTTACATTTCTTTTTACTCTATTGCTTCTTGAACACGTATTGACGCTGTTGAGCTGATTGTAAGGAATTATTTATTGCTATTGTGGTCTTTTTGTGTTTTGGAAGTTACATTTTACAGTTTAATCTAATTTCAAGATAAAATAGATTCGAATGCACTAACAAAGTTATGATCGGAAAATCTTTGGAAATTGTGAACAGCGATAATTAATGGGCTGCAGCTTATTATTTGCCACAAAAAAGGGTTCCTCTCTTCGCACTCTTGTATAAAGCTCGTGCTAATATGCAACAAGTGTTACCAGTGCAAACTGGTTTGTACTGGTACAATGAATGAATTGTGCAAGATATCAACAATAAAAACCTTAACGGAAGTTAACAGAACTTAACGAAAGTTAATTTAATCCGTTAACACAAAAAAACTTTTTAACGAATTAACGAGTTAATGAAAAAGTTAGCTTTGTTTTTAACGGATTAATGGACTTGTGCCCACCAATGGATTTTTGCATCTGCTACTGTATCGTGAAACCACAATTTTTGCATTCTTTGTTTTTTTTTTTTTCAGGAGTTTGCTGCACAAACAAGAATTGGACTGCTGCCAGCTATAGCTAGAGCTTGCATGTCATGATTTCACTATCTGCATAATTTACAAATTTTGGAACTGCATATAAATAATACTAATAATAATGAAAAGCAATTTGTCGATCCCTTGAGATAAGATAGCAAGAAGCTAAGATTTGACTAAGGGGCACTCGCTGCTAAAGCAGGTGAAAAAGCAGAAAAATAGCAGATTACAAAATGAAAAATAGGACTTGTTAAAAGGTTATTAAGATTATATTATACAGTGTTAAAGATTATATTATATATATACTAATCCATATTAGGCACATTGATAGGCCACATTAAAATAGTGTATATATTTTCAATCTATTCTTGAACAATGAAATGCTGCTACTTTTCCGAATATCAAGAGGCAAATCATTCCAAACAGTAACTAAAGCATGTAAAAAAATTGATCCGGATTTGTTGTATATAGTCCAATTGACTGTTTTTTTTCCAACAAAAGAACATTGCAGTTACCACAAAAATCATAAGCTGTAAGCAGCAGATGGCTTAAGCAGGGCAATTCAGAATTACCTGTTGAAGGTAACCAGAAGCACAATGCTATTGCACAATCACAATCACAAAAAAGTTTTGTCACCCCGTTTTTCAATTTTTGGCTGGGCCAGTAGATGTAGAGCAGCCCAAATATTACCGTACCTAGTCCTATGTTGTTGTCAAGATTAATCACTATTCATCTCAATCCTGAAAGCTTTAGCCCTTTCAATGTTCGTCAAGCGAAAAAATACAGCATTTAATCAGTCAATTAACATCATAGAATTCGCAGAAAAATGGAAGGCATAAAAATGGGTCTGGTATGGGTTTCAATTCTCGGTGCAAACAATTTTTTGGATGTCGTTAAGTACGTATAAGCCTCTCCCCGCTTTTTTTCGGAAGCTCTGACACCAGTGTATGACTGAGCACGCACGCTCTCTCTCCAATCCAAGCCATTTCTCAAAGTCTAACCCTAAGCTATTCCCCCAAAATCTAACCCTAAACCTAATGAGCAGATGAGTGCTCCAATCTCAGATCTAAGCTATTCCCCAAAATCTAAAACTCTAGCCCTATATAACCCTAATTAGTGCAGAAATGACAGGAGAGTGTGTGCGTGCTCATACACAGGTTGCAGAGCTTTTGTGAAAAAAAGCGAACGGCTTGAAGTTAAACTTAAACACATATGCAATTTTTTTAGGGGATGAGTTGAGTTTAGTCGGGGTACTTTAAATCTTTTGAAGTACCGGGTAGGAAGGCGGATTGAATCAGCCTATTCCACCACAAATACTGGGACATCTTTGGAGAGATCCAACACAAAGATATCAGATGTGTTCGAGTGCCTTGCTCTATCTAGGGCATGGACACCCACAATATCAGATACTACAACAGGAGCAATTGCTCTGAGCCCAATTCCGAATTAAATCCACAACTGCCACACTGTCAGTTAGAAAAAGACAGAAATGCCAGAAAATCCCTACCATTAAATTTTTCAATTATTTAAGCAATTAATTTATATTAATTTAATACCATTATTTAATACCATTAATTTAAGCAAATTTTTTGATGAATTCGACCACTATCTTTCAACACTTACAAGTAAGCCTGGTTTTCCTATTGTTTGCGGAGATTTGAATTTTCATCTCGAAGACCAAAACAACTCCTCATCTGCATCATTTCAAAACTTAATCGATGCAACAGGTTACATTCAACACGTTTCTGAACCAACTCACTCTGCAAAGGGAACTCTGGATGTTGTCATTACAAAAAATCCTCTAGTAGATGAAAGAAAAAGTGCAAGAATTGAAAATTTAATGGTATTTAATGAAACTGGCACTACGTCTGATCACTATCTGATTACTTTCACTGTGCCTTGTATATCATTAATTTTCAAACCTGAATGGAAACTTATTACATCAAAAAACTACAAAAACATAAATATAGAAAACTTGAAAAGTGATCTAGCAAACTCTAATTTAAATGATATAAATAAGTTCGGCAACTTAGAGTTAGACAATGCTGTAACTATGTACAACAATGAGTTACAAAGGATTGTTGAAATGCATGCACCTTTGATTACTCACTACGTTAAAACCGATGTCCATCCCTGGTGGAACAAGCAATGTCAAGATGTAAGAACAGCTCGCCGAAAAGCTGAAAGATTATACAAAAAATCTCGAACTAAAAAAGCAAGGCTGCTATACAAGAAAAAATGTAATGAGGCTTCAACTATTATTCATAATATACGTGAAACCTATTTCAGGCAAAAATTAGCTTCAGCTCAAGGTGATAGCAAAACAACATACAACATTATCAATTACCTGCTAGGGCGATCGAACTACAAAATTTTTCCTACTGGAGATAATGAAAAAATAGCAAATGATTTCGCTCAATTTTTTCAATCGAAAATTGAGAAAATACACTTTGAGTTACTGAAAGCAAATCAACCCCTGAACAGTATTCCCAAGCATCCCAATTTAATTTCTGATACAACTAAGCTAACTTCATTTGAGACTATTTCAGTGCTTCAATTGAAGCAAGTAATCATGAGTATGACAACCAAATCATGTGATCTTGATTCTATCCCAACATGGCTGCTCAAACAAGTGATTGATGCAGTCATTCCAATAATCCACTACATTGTAAACAAATCCCTGCAGTCTGGACACATGCCGAACTTGTTAAAGACTGCAATTGTTTCTCCGCTGTTAAAAAAGAAACAATTGGACTCCAACGAACTTTGCAATTATCGACCTATATCAAACTTGTCTTTTTTGTCAAAAGTCATTGAGCGCTGTGTATATTTGCAGGTACTTGATCACCTCACAGATTACAACTTACTGTCACCCTATCAGTCTGGATATCGTCACTATCACAGTTGTGAAACTGCCATCACAAAAATTTATAATGACCTAACCACAAGCTCTGACTCCAAATTGCATCATGGCTTGATCATATTACTTGATATGACAGCTGCATTTGACACTCTGCAGCATAATCACTTGTTGGAAATAATTAATAAGTCCTACGGTATTGACGGTACAGTTTTAAAGTGGTTGCAGTCGTATTTAACAGATCGAAATTGCTGTGTAATTGTAAATGAAGCCAAATCTAAACAGTTTCATTTAACCACTGGAGTTCCGCAGGGCTCCATTCTTGGCCCTCTACTGTTCATTCTTTTCACTAATAATCTAGATTTGGTTGCAGAAAGACATAAGTTTTCATTACACTGCTATGCTGATGACAGTCAGCTGTATTTAAAATTCTCTCCAATGACTTCAAACAGTGTGGATGATCTTGCACAAAAAGTTCAGGAATGCTTATTTGATATTAAGAAGTGGATGTCTGAAAGGTTTCTAAAACTGAACATGAACAAAACAGAACTAATAGAAATATGTCCATTTCAGCATGCCAACTGTTTCACAGAATTTCCCAACATCACAGTTGGTAGCACCTGCATAAAACCACAGCGATTTGCCAAATGTCTTGGCTTCTACTATGACAACAAACTTTCTCTAAGTAAACAAGTCACAGAAATAGTTAAGACATGTAATTTTAGATTAATGAATCTTCGAAAAATTGGCACTAAGTTTTCAAAAGAATTAAAGGTACAATTGACCCAAGCTTATGTTATGTCATGTCTTGATTATTGCAACTCTGTTTACTATGGTCTGAATTCCAATTTGCTGTCTAAATTACAATCTGTACAAAACAAATGTGTGAGATTTATTATGAACTTAAAACCTTTTAGTAGTGTTGAGACCCACAAAAAAGAATTACACTTTTTACCCGTGTTCTACAGGATTCGCTACAAAATCGCTTTGCTCACTTTTAAATGTCTCAATGATAAAGCTCCTTTGTACTTGCAAAATCTTGTGACTTTAAAGAAAACCAACCCCACATATGAATTACGCCCCGAACATCAACTCTGTAAGCTGGAAGTGCCTCATACAAAATATAGAAAATCAGAATCTGCTTTTATGCATGCAGCTCCAGATGTATGGAACAAGTTACCCTATCCCATTCGCAGCATCAAAAATGCAGATGTTTTCAAAAAAGAACTGAAAACTCACTATTTCAGGCAAGCCTATGCCTAATGGCTCAACTGGTTTTAATTTCAGCTTTTTATACATCGCTTCCCTGCTTGGTTGTATGTTACCATTCATATACTGTTAATTTTACTTTTAACCTTGCCTTTTTCTTCAAGTTTGAATCTGTCTAATTTTGCTCTTTCGTTGACCAAATCTTTTTCAGCTTGTAAATCAAGCTGACAATTACTGAAAGGAGTGTCATTTCAAAGTTTCGTCACTTCATAGGCTACATAGTGTTTTCACCAATTTACAGTATTTGCACGAACCGATATGTGTTTTAACTTAGTATTGAGAGTGAGACACAGTGTTTTTAACTTGGTGTTTGGTTTTGTTTTGCTTCTCCAGTGCTTTTTCAGTAATTCTACCCAGTCACATTGCAGTCAAAACCGCTTAGACAACCTCTTTTCTTCTTTCACTGAGAGGGTATTTGGATGATCTGTAGGTTAAAGCGGTATATAAGTTGCATTATTATTATTATTACGTGATTGAAACCTGAAGCATCTGACTATTAGCATTGCCACCCTAATGGTCCAGCAGGTCTGGAACTAGCTTACCAGCCTGCCAGTTGGCTACTGGATATGGCTGTCACACTGCACAGATTAGCCTACTATTAGTATCCCTTGAACCTGTGTACTCCCAGGCTTGGGCCCGGGTACAAGCAACCACCTTCTGAGGCTCTAGTACCGGTACTGTAGTAGGCACACGATGCAACCCCTTCAGTACCCCTAGCCTACATAACTGAACTAATTTCTGACAAACAATGATAAACTCGAGCCTAGCTATTCTGCATCAGTAGGACCGAGTGACCTTTGACTTTGAGCCTAATCAGTAATCAGGTACAGTACAGTATGTGGTACCGGTATCTTGAGTAACTGGTACCGTAGGTAAGCAGGTAAGGTTATTCAAGTATTGAGGTATCCCTGGCTTAATTTTTTGCTATTCATTTCTAGCAGGCCTACATTGTTTTGCTTTCTTTACATGCCCCTTTGGCAGTAATGCTGGTGACTTTCAGCCTTATTTTAAGGGGTTACTGTTTTATAAACAAAACTAAACTAAATTCTCCAGAAAGTATCTTGCCTTAGCCTACTAGCACTATAGATTAATACCGGTAACTAATCCTGAATTATCCAAACGACAATGCGTCACTATCGAGAAATCGAACCCCAACCCTCCGTTCTTCTTGACCTGTCCATTACGGTAATCTGAATTGATATGAACGCTCTGCGGAAGTTGGAAACAAGTGACACGCTTGAGCAATCACAGCGGCCAATGAAAAACGAGCTTTTTCTTTTTTCTCTTGATTTGTACTTTCTCTGCATTAAATGCTAATCCAATGTACCTTAAGGTACGAACGTGTACACGTTTTCTGCATTCGAAAGCCGAAGGATTAACGTACTTTTTTGCATTAAAAAGCCTTGATCCAAAACTAATCGGGTGAAAAGGACTACTGCAATCGAAAACCAGCCACCAAGGTAAAGAAATCCAGACGCTATTTTTGTGAAAGAATCGAAGATCGAAAATGCAGCGCCTGCAATAAGAACATTCGCAAGTTATTTGCTTGGATAGCAAGCACTAATGGGCTGAAAGCATTATTTAGCAGTTTTTCAAACGCTTTGAAACAGTAAACATTGATTTACAGTATTGAAAAACCGTGCATTTGGCTTTTGTGTAACCAACAATTGCAGATTGTGCTGAATAAATGGGCTTTGATTTCCATTCTTCTTAGGTGTTAATATTATCTATTTGAACCTCTAAGATCTTGCGTTTTTAATGACAATGATCATGGGGAATATAAGCAATAACAAAACTTTATAAACATGCAAATAATGGCATAACCGTCGGGAAACGGTGTGATTGGTAATGGCAGTGCACCATTTAATTTTTGGACTCCTGTCTTGCTGAATATGTAATATATAATAAGGCCTAATATGCGCATTTCTTATTTTTTGCGTTTTTTTATTTGTTTTTGTGTTTAATTGTTCATTTATTACAAGTTTTAATGTTAGTTTGTTGATTTGAGGGAGATTTTAATGGCCAAAAACTTTTTTTGAAATCTGGGGTCCATTGGACCCCAATGGTACAATTTGCATGAAAATTTTCTGGTAGACAGAGGGTTTAACAAACTTTACAGGATTGCCTGGGAAAGACGGAGAAAAAGGTGATGAATGTGGACTTTGCGCAGCTGGACCAAAAGGAATGGTTGGAGCACCAGGTCCTTCAGGACTCCCGAGAGTTTCTGGGGACGATGGTGCACCTGGAAGAAATGGACAAAAAGGAGAACCAGGCTTTGATGGATTTCAAAGACTGCCACAAAAACCGGTATGTTGCAGAAAGCAATCAGAACAATGGTGTGGTACCAATCAGAACCACTTCGATACGTTTTTACCTAGATAACAAGTCCATCCTGCCAACCAAATGCGTAGCCAGGATTTGGAAAAGGGGGGGCTATTTTGAAAGAGTGAGAACTGTGCAAACGACCTAGACCCGAATTTTCATTGTTCTTGAATCAGTTTCACACGGTTTGTCCGGAAATTGAGACGAAATTTCTCGGAAAGCTCGGAAATTCAAAGGTATTTTCTGCCCAAAATCAGGTGGTCTCCACAAAAAAAAAAAAAAGAAAAGGTCTTCACCGAAATTGAGACTGATTTTTCGGCCCAAATCGGAAATCCAAATGTTTGAGAGGGGCTGTTTTCCTATGAGGGGGGCTATTTTCAATTTTTCACAAAAAATCGGCCTCAAAACCACCAAAAACGTGCGATTTTGCATACTTCACAAGTCAATGGGGGGCTCGAGCCCCCCCGCTCCCCCTGGCTTTGCTACTGCTGCCAACCCGACTGCTGGATTGCGATCCCACGAGTGGTCTGGTAAAAGGGTTCCACTCTATTTTGTTAAGTATTGTAGTTTTTAATAAAGCATTATGTTGCTCAACCGGTCAAACAGAAGACTTGATTATATACAAAGAGAGTCTTGTTCTTCTTTCACTTGAAGAATTGTTGTTTCGACTATCTTAAGTCCAACCTCAAACCTCCTCGTGGTGTCGGGTGGAAACAATGGAAACACTGGCGAATTGAGGCAATGGCAACCGGCCGATGAATTTGGGCGAGGTTAAAAAGTGCAGGAATTAGCAACCAGGCAATAGCGTAAGCGAAGGCCTGATACTGCGAAGTTCTGCCTTCTAATATTCCGACCCCTGACTCAAAGGCCAACAGGAGGTTGCTAGCTAAAATGGAAACCGGTGGTGATAGACCAATATTGAGACGGATTGTCAATGCGAGTATAGGGTATAGCGGATAAAACGCGCCGCCGTGTCATGGCCACAAGATAGAAAGGATGCTGGTCCTAGTCTAGTCAACATAGGACTTCGTGTCCATCAGCTTGTGAAAATCCCCGTGCACTTGTAGTTCCAGATGGCACCTGGGTAGGGGTCTACAGCTGTCTTGGGGAGGCTCCGCCGAGGCCAGTACTCCAGGGATAAGTCTGTCAATTGCGGTGTTGGTGTGACGTTATCGGCAGAAATGGCAGTTATTGGCCTCCTGCTAGTTTAGATAATCTGGTCTTTGGAACTTTTCCCAGCTTAAAGAAAACCAACCCTATGATTATGTCTAATATTATTAGATCAAGAAAAGTAACACGGATCATACCCCTAAATTCAGAAGAAGTGGCACGGTCACAACCAAGAATCATTGAGTTCTTGAGTGACAATGCCAACAAAAATAACACTCGGCTATGTGCGTCTTCTAGCCCAGATGCCGAAAAAACATCAAATCTGAGCCCTCAAGATGAGAAGGTTCCTTTGCTAAAGGAACCGGTCTCAGATGCTGAGGGTACAGCAAAAATGGTATGGTCGGTTGTGAAACCGAATACCACCCCAACTTCCCCTGTAGAACCTCAGAATCCAAGTAATATCTCGGAAGTTGCTTGCAAGTCTGAGGTAAAGCGGGGGGAAAAATCAAATAAAGCCATCACGACACCTAAGTTATCTTTACATAATTTAGAGTGTTGGCAAATCAACCTACACAGATGTAAAGCAGCAAGCTATAACATGTGTGAAGTTACAAAAAACGTACGTTCCGGGTTAGTGTTAGCTCAAGAACCATGGACGTATGCTACTATATTCAGAAGTAAGCTTCGAGGCTGGAACCTCTTTCAAGGTATTGAAACGGGTAATCGTCCTCGGGCGTGCAATTATGCTACTCCTGATCTGTGCTGTTATCTAATCCCGATGTTTTCAAATGAGGATATTGTGGCAGTTAGAGTTAACAATGTGTGCCAAAGCGGTGACAGTTTTGTTTTCGTATCGGCATACATGGCAGCAGAAGAACCAGCTCCGCCCAATTTATTGAGGGATCTGTTAGTCTTCGCAGAAAATGAACAAATTCCTCCAATTGTAGGAACCGATGCAAATGCACATCACACTATATGGGGATCCTCCAATATAAACCCTCAAGGAGAGGATCTGCTAGCGTATTGTGTTAGTGCAGACTTGAATTTCTGTAATGTGGGTAATAAACCAACATTCAGAACTAAACCGCGTGAAGAGGTTCTGGACTTGACCTTAGTAAACCGGTGTGCATGGGACCAAGTAGTTGGCTGGCACGTTAGCGACGTGCCATCATTCTCGGATCACATGTATATTAGGTTCCAGGTTAAAAGTAGAATCCGAAAACAAGCTAAAATGTTTCGTAATGTTTGTCGTACGTGCTGGAACAAGTATGTAAACGAACTCGAACAAAAATTAAATGAACGAATTTTACGATCAGTACCAGTGCTTTCCTCAAAAGAAGACATTGATGTGCTGGCAAACAAGGTTCATTCAGTTATTACTAACTCTTATGAAGCTGCTTGTCCTGTGCGAAAGTCGCTTCGTACAAAAGATAACATATGGTGGAATTCTGAGCTAGCAAGCCTTCGGAAAGAGGCTCGCCGGGCTTGGAGAAAAGCCATTAAAACAAAACAAGAAGAAGATTGGGAGACTCAAAAGCTCGCCCAATCCTGCTTCAAAAAAGCTGTCAGAAGAGCAAAGCGCGATTCATGGCATTGCTTTGTAGAGAGTATGAATAGTCAAACAACAACGGCTCGGCTGGTTAAGATTATTCGAAGGAATGAAACGGTGCGTATTAGCAACGTAATTAAACACAACGGAAAATTCACAAAGTCTCCACTAGAAACTTTGAACTATCTACTGGATATCTTATCACCGGGTAGCCAGCAGATAGAAAATCGTGCAACCAGGTCCGACTTAGTGGACAATCCATTCATGAGACCTGAAGACACTGAAATAATTGCAAACATATGTTCATTTGAGCGTATGGAAGCAGCTATTAACGAATTTCAACCATTCAAAGCACCAGGGCCAGACGGGCTCTATCCTGTGCTGTTACAGAAAGGTTGGAATCAACTGAAAGAATATTACCACGTCATTTTTCAAGCATGCCTGAGACACAGCTATGTGCCATTGGCATGGAAAGAAGGCACAGGTATATTTCTCCCCAAACCCGGAAAGGAAAGCTATTTTGAAGCTAAATCCTTCCGTATGATCACTTTGACTTCTTTTCAACTTAAATGGTTGGAAAGACTAATTTTGTATCATATTAATGAAGATAATAACGTGCAGGCAAAGCTTTCTGCATCGCAGTATGGATTTCGTGCAGGAGTTTCTACGGAAACTGCTTTGCATGAATTTGTGCGCCGTGTAGAGCATTGCCTTGTTAGAAAAAAGCTGGCTTTGGGTATTTTCCTGGATATTGTCAGTGCCTTTGACAATGTCACCTTTCGTAGCTTTGTTGTGGCTCTGCAAGGGCTGGGCATGTCTAAAGTTCTCACCTCATGGATAGAGAATTTGCTAAGACATCGCACAGTCCAAGTAGAATTAAATGGTGATAAAGTTAAAAGAGAAGTAGTGAAGGGGAACCCACAAGGTGGTATCCTGTCCTCTTTTCTAAGGAACTGTGTCTTAAACAACCTGTTGCTAGAGTTACGCAGCAAGGGCTTTTATGTTCAAGCCTATGCCGATGATCTAGCAGTTTTGGTCACTGGTGCTGATATGCTTTGGATCAGAGGTATGGCTCAGAAGCCAATAAATATTGCCACAAACTGGGCTTTGGATCAAGAGCTACAGTTTAGCAGCAAGAAAAATGAAATCATACTGTTCACTCACAAACGGCATCCAGATTTGGGTTCCTTGTCAATGAATGGTACAAAACTTGAACTTTCCAAGGAAGCAAGGCTGTTGGGTGTTACTTTGGACAGCAAGCTAACCTGGAAACCACATATTACCCGTATTTCCCGCAAAGCAACTACAGCATTGATGCAATGTAGACAAATTGTAGGTAAAACGTGGGGAATAAAACCATCTATGATCAAATGGATATACACAGCAATGATACGCCCAATCATGTTGTATGCATGTGTGTCCTGGGTAGGCGGTCTCAACAAAAAGTATCTAGTGAGGAAACTCACAAAGGTGCAGAGACTTGCTTGCTTGATGATTTCATCAGCTTTTGCTGGCACCTCTACTGGTGCTCTGGAAATATTGCTCAACATAACTCCCATTGAGGAATTCTTATTGGCTGAGGCAGTGCGAGGGTCATACAGATTCACTGTTAGTGGGCTCTGGCACGTCAATCCAATTGGTTCCTTTGGGAAAACGAAAACCCACGTTGATGTTTGCAATGAGGCAAGAAGATTCTTACCGCTGCTGCAAATGCCTGCTGACCGAATAAAGAAAACAAAGGTATTCAAAAGAAATTTCGAATGTCAAATTATGGATAAAAAGAATGCTGTCAGATTTGAAAGCGTTTTAAATCAGAACACTGTCAAGGTTTACACTGATGGTTCAAAACTAGATGGGAGAGTAGGTGCGGGTTTCTATGTAGAACATCCAAACAATTCCCCAAAACAAGCATTTTATCACCTTGGAATTTACAGCACTATGTTCCAGGCAGAAGTTTTAGCTATTTCAGAAATGGCAAAGAACCTGGTTTGGGAAAAAATGCTCAATCAGAATATTGTTGTGCTGGTTGATAGCCAAGCAGCTATCAAAGCACTCATATAGTGCACTGTAACATCAATTACAGTGCTAAACTGCATTAGAAACCTAAATCAGTTAGGTAAACAAAACCACGTCAGTATTGCCTGGATTCCTGGTCATGCAGGGGTACATGGTAACGAAGTGGCAGACTATCTAGCCAAATCAGGATCTAAATCAAAAATACATGGTCCTGAACCTTTTATTACAGTCCCGTATGCCAGCTGTGTTAGCACGGTTAAGGACTGGTCCACAGATAGATGGAAATCTATGTGGAATAAACGGAAAGACTGCGTGAGGATGAAGGAATCTGTAGGTTGGACGTCTTCTCGACTAACAATACGTCTCCTAAACCTTAAGAGGCCTCAATTAAATAGAGTAGTGCAAATTTTTACTGGGCACTGCAATCTACAACGGTACAAGAAAACTACAGGTCGTGCTGAGTCTTTTTTGTGTCCAAAATGTAGCCTAGAGGATGAAACACCAAATCATCATGTAGGCAATTGCAAGCTTTACCAAGATATTCGTGTTAAATATTTTGGAATCACCAAAACCACTGTTCATGATGTGGTAACAAAATGCAACATTAGCAAACTGGCCACGTACTTAGAGGAAGCTGGAAGGCTTTCTGAGTTCGACCAGTAACCAAACAAAACAATAACATAGCAGCTACAGTTGCAATGGGCCCAAATTAGGCCTACGCAATGTGTAGGTGGACTTTACCTAACGGTGGCAGATTCGCTTGCACCGCTGCCCATCAATAATAATAATAATAATAATAATCTTAAGTGCCTGAGCAATCTTCTAGCAGCCATTTGATAGTGTTTTCACTCACTACATTTGGTAGCTGCATAATTTCCAGTGTATAGCTGAATCGCCTTGATAGTGGAATCGGGCCGTTTGGATAATTTGTTGTGGCACGAAAAGTTTCTTCTCTTCAAAAATCCATTTCGTACTAAACGCAGTAAAAACTAAATCTAGTTCTGGTAATATGGCCAAGTTTTATATCTTGTTTACCATTCAACAAAAATATTTACTTAGTGATAAATAGATTTGAAGGATTTTGAGACATTTGCCAATTATAGGGTGGACCAGGTCCAGAAGGAATGGCAGAAGCTCCAGGTCCTAAAGGAGAGAGAAGAGGAGATTTTCGCACTGTTATAGTTAAGGAATCAACAAGGTAAGGCAAAGCTAGAACTGGCACGAAAACTTTCTTCTCTTCAAAAATCCATTTCGTACAAAACGCAGTAGAAACTAAATCTAGTTCTGGTAATATGGCCAAGTTTTACATCTTGTTTACCATTCAACGAAAATATTGGCTTAGCGATAAATACAGTAGATTTGAAGAAGGATTTTGAGACATTTGCCAATTTTAGGGTGGACCAGGTCCAGAAGGAATGGCAGAAGCTCCAGGACCTAAAGGAGAGAGAGGAGGAGATTATCGAATTATTAGAGTTGAGAGATCACAAAGGTAAGGCAAAGCCAGAACTTTCCTTTTCATAAAAATAAATTTCCTGTTACTACTGATGATCAAACGAGACAAAGCCGATCTTGAAAAATAAATTTATGGCAGATTTTACTTGTGATTGCCATACACTTTTACTAAACTTCATGTATGGGTAAAAAGCTTAAATTGATAAAATTCATTAGTGCTGAAATTTAGCTTGTTTAGTAAATTGAGGTGGGAATATGTTTCTCGGTAACTTTAAAAATTGTTTTTCTCGCTACATATTTGCTTTGTCCAACAGTCAGAAAAGGTTGTGTTGAAGATCTTCGACTTTAATTTGAATACCGGTATAATACGAACGGTAGAGGCTTCACGCTGTCCTTATAATGCTAAACATCAAGCTGAAAATTGTGAGTAGTATAAGATGAACGATTTCATGTGATTTGCGGCGTGGCGGCGTGCGGCGTGGTGGCGTCCCCCCCAAGTGCGGCGTCTTCCAACTGCGGTGTTCTCCAACTGCGGCGTCCCCTAAACACAATGTTATCTAAACGCAGCTTTGTCTAAATGCGGCGTTGTAGTACTCTAACCCTAGCTAGTTGTTTGAAAGTTGGTCCTGCCTGAGTACCGATCCACCGCAGGTGCCTGGTTTCAAGTGTAAAGCTTGAAGAGTGTCTGAGTACCGAACCACCGCAGGTGGTTTGCTTCAAGTTCAAAGTAGCCAGTTAAAAGTGAATAGTCCAAGATCTATTCTTAACTCTATGTTTAGTGTAATTATAAGAATGGAAACTTAGCATTGACCTGAAGAGTAACTGAGTAACAAACCACCGCAGGTGGTTTGCCTGGGAATTGTTTCAAGTCTAAAGACTCTTAGTGTCTTGCTCGAGTACCGAACCACCGCAGGTGGTTTGTCAAATCACCGCAGGTGCCTGGCTTCAAAGTAGTTGGTTAAAAGTGAATAACCCGTTAGTCTCTAAAAAAGATTATCTAGTTAATACTATGAAGTCTATTTTGTACGTTTAGGAATAAGCTTCGTGTAACTTGAAACGTTTCCTGTAGTTGAATTTCCGCTGTCGTGTCAAAATCGTGACAGTTGTTAACCTATCTAAGGTTTAGTTGTGAATCGCTACCTTTTGTTACTTTTTTTTCGAACATGGAGCGAGCATGGCGCAATACAACTTGTTTAATCCCGATGATGTCAGGGTTGGTTTGTTACTTTTTTTATTCTTCGAATATGGAGCGAGCATGGTGCAATACCATTGCTTATAAAAGGCGGTCATGAAACTATATTTTCATTCTACCAAAATGTATTCATGCGAGTACTGTGCTAAACCCTTTTGTTGAAATTGTGATTTATTGCGTCACAAGCAAGAAGTGCACGAATGGATATTGCGATTTGAGTGTGAAAAATGTGAAAAAAAATTTAAAAGAAAGTCGGATCTTGAGAGACATAAACGCACCTGCTGCGTTTGCCATCGATGTCACATCCAATTCAAGACCCCCCAGGAGAAAAAAAAGTCACGTATGTGAACCGGTTATGAAAAAAGTCCGAATTGTAAGTGAAGAACATGCTGTACCGGTGCAGTGCCCAAGAGTTCAGTCCCCAACAGAGTTACCACCGAAATCTCAACCAAATGAAGCAGAATCTTCTAATCTTCAAACGAATGTTGCAGAGCAAACAGCTCAACTCCATTCAGCAGTTCAACCCATACCAATTCCGAGCGGTGCTCCAACCTCGGTGTTAACTTGTCCACCCATGACACCAGCTTCTTGACGTCGCAAAAGTTTGAAAATCAAGCGGCCCACCAAGCTCTCGAATCTTTCCTCACCGCCATCGCTGACACCAGCACCTGGATCGTTTCCCAAACCACCGCGGAAAGCTGAAACCAAAAGGAAATGGCGGGAAGTAGAAGAAAACAAAATTATTCAGGAACTAGATCCAGATTTAGAAAGATTTATTCGTTCAAACTGGGACTCCATTCGTACATTTTCGCGTAGAGGACCCGTTCAAAATCTTTTTAATTTTTACTATAGTGATGATGTTTGTAATTTAATTGGTCGTATAGCGAAAACTATCATGAAAAAACAAGAAAATCGTTTTAAAATTAACTATGGTTTTGGGTTTGTGTTAAAAAATATTGAAACAGGTGAATTTCGTTATTACCATGCTTCAAATAACTCGTTAATGCTTGACGCTGCAGTACTGATTTCTAACGAAACCGAGTTAAACGAATTTTTAGCACAAATCGCAGATGAAGATTTTTTGGATTCTGTTTCCCGACCTGATACAAAATGGCGGCTGTATCAAATTACGAATTTACTGTTTTTTGTAAACCATCTCAAACAAGCTCCGCTAGGGGCACCGTTACCACTCCCGGATTTTGTTAAATATAATCGCGGTCTTATCAATGTTTCAGGCGATGATAATCAGTGTTTTTTCCGCTGTCTAGCGGTTTTTAAAGGTGCTGATGGTAGATATTGTGAAACAAAGGCTAGAGAGTTGTTTATGCAGTATGCTATGAATTTTGATGTACATAATTTTAATGGTATTGCTATTGAGGATTTGATTCCAATCGAGGATTTGTTCAAGGTCAATGTTTCCATATATCAACTTGCTGAAGAATCAGCTCGAATCATTTACAGGAGCCGAGGTCTTTATCAGAAAACAATGGCTTTGAATAAATACCAGAATCATCTTAGTTTGATTACTGACTTTGAAAAATATTGTGCTGTGTACCGCTGCATGTCATGTGATAAGTTGCATTACGGGCGAGCTAATTTCTTACGTCATTGTAAAACATGTAAAGTCGTCACTCGGCAAACATATCCCGGGGGTATATTTAAAGCTAAAGAAACAATTTTTGATAAATTAGCAATGATTGGTATTAACGTTCCCCCAAATGACTGTCACTTTCCCTATTAAGCCTGCTTTGATTTTGAAAGTCTATTTAACAAACAAAACTTACCACAAAACGCCCAACAACTTTCCTATGAAGCCAGACATGTGCCATTGAGTTTTGGTGTTGCCTCCAACGTTCCAGGGTTCACAGAGGGTGTTTGCCACGTCAGTTCCGGTGACGAAAACGAACTCGTTGCAAAATTGATCGATTACCTTGAAGGGGTGGCTGATGCTTCGTGTGAGATACTGAAACAGAAATTTGATTATGTTTTGGAAGCTCTCGAAAATCACCGAAATTGCAGAAGGGAAAAATTGACTTCTGAATTTCACTTATATCTGCAAGAACTACCGGTTTTGGGTTTCAATTCGTCTAATTATGATTTGGCTCCTATTAAACCTGCTCTGGTTCGTTGTTTGATGGGTAAAATCAAGTTTGTGCTCAAAAAAGCAAACTCTTTTCTTTGTTTGAAAACCACAAAACTTAGGTTTCTGGATATTAGAAACTTTTTAGCCCCAGGGTTCTCTTATAGAAAATTTCTCATTGCATACGGGGCTGAAGACAGGAAATTTTTTTTTCCTTTCGAATTCATGGATTCTTTTGAAAAACTGAACTTTCCCAGACCCCCACCCCATGAAGCTTTTTATAGCTCGCTGCACCAAAGTAACATTAGCAACGAGGAATATGCTCTCGTTGTAGAAACTTGGGAGAAAGAGGGTTGGACAACCCTCAAAGATCTCCTTATTCATTATAATTTGTTAGATGTGTCTCCTTTTATCCAAGCAATTTCAAATCTTTTACAGCCCTATTTTCAGGATGGTATCGACCTCTTTAAAGATAGTTTTTCAGTGAGCGGTGCTGCAAAACTCAAAATGCAGAGGGAAATTAACAATGGGACTTTTTTTTGCTTGTTTCCAAAAAGGCATAGCGACCTCTACCAAAAGTTAAGGTCTCAGTTAACTGGCGGTCTGAGTGCGGTCTTTTGCCGGTTAGCAATTGCTGGCCAAACCAAAATTCGCCCTCATCAGGTGGAGAACCCGTATACATGTGCTATTATAAAGGGCTACGATTGTAATGCATTGTACCTCCATGCCATCATGCAAAAGAACCCCACAGGATATTTTTGCCGGTACCGGGAAGAAGATGATTTTAGACCCTTATCTGTCTGCCGATATGGACTATCCTGCTACCAATGGCTTTCCTGGGAAGAACATTGCCGAAACATCCACATCCAACATCAGTTCAACGGCGGTGAATGTCGCGTGACCTCCATGAGTCTACCCATTGATGGGAAGTCAGGGAACCAAATATTCCAAATGCATGGCTGTTCCGTACACAGCTGTGATCGCTGCTGGGCCAATAGAAATCGAGACGGCGCCCTCAAGGAGTTCAACTGGCGCGGTGACAAAGTGGAAGAGCTGAAGAAGCAAACCCTGGAAATCACACAAAAAATTGAAGAAGACGGGTACGAGGTAATATCAATGTGGGAATGTGAGTGGAAAAAGATGAAAAAGAGACCAGAGGTTGCTGAATTTGTAAAAACTTTAAAAACAGTCCAACCTAGAAGAAAGCTAAGTTTTGACCAAATTCTAAAAGGGATTCAAAACGATACTCTTTTCGGGCTCCTAATTGTTGATATTCATACGCCAACAGAGTTGAAACCGCTTTTTGCAGACCACCCCCTCATTATCAAAAACACAATGGTCTCACGCGAGGATATTGGGGACTATATGAGGGGTGTAGCTGAAAAACATGGTTTTCTTAAAAAACCAAAAAGAGCTTTAATTTGCAGCCATTTTGGGAAAGAAGTGTTAATTACCTCAGAAATGGGAAAATTTTATTTGGAAAAGGGGCTAAAAATTACCAAAATTTATGAATTTATCGAATTTCACCCCCAAAAATGTTTTGAGGATTTAGGCAATCGGATATGTGATGCCAGACAACTCGGAGATTTAAATGAACATTCGCAAATAGCTGCTTTAACGGCGAAATTGCAGGGGAACTCCCTTTATTCAGCTACTCTAATTAATAAAGACAAACACAGGGTAGTTACTTACTGTGATGACAGCACAGTGAATGAGGAGATCAATAACCCAAGGTTTGTTAATTTGGAAGTTGTTTCACCCAATGTTTACGAAATTAAATCGTTAAAGAAGAAAGTTATTAACGACTTGCCCATTCAAATCGGCCTGTTTGTGTATTTGAATGCAAAATTAACCATGCTACAATTTTTGTACGATTTTCTTTTAAAATTCTGCCAAAAATAAAAATTATCTCTTTTAGAATGCGATACCGATTCAATGTATTGTGCTCTAGCTGAACCTGATCTCGATCAATGTGTGAAAGCTGAAAAAAAGCGCGAATATTTTACCCAAAAACCAAATTATTTAATTGTGGCTGTTTGTGAAAATCACAAACAAAATTACGTTGAAACCAAAGTAGCTGGGCGAGAATGGAACCCAGAACCTTGCTGTGTTGCCAGAAAAAAATTTATGAAGCGAATGCCCGGAAAATTTAAATTAGAATTCTGTTCCACCTCAATCGCCCTTTTGTCCCCAAAGTGTTACATCTGTAGTGGGCCAGAAGGGGATAAATTGGCATGCAAGGGAGTAAACACAAAACAAAACAAACTTGCATTCGACGATTACTTCCAAATATTAACTTCAGATGACACACTATCAATAGCAAACAGGGGGTTTCGAACCAAGAACCACAGTGTATATTCCTGCAAGCAAAATAAACGGGGTCTTTCTTCTTTTTACTGCAAAAGGCGCGTTCTCAATTGTGGAATCGAAACAGAGCCCCTAGATTTGTAACCAGTGTATTGTGACTGTTATTTCGTTGGTAAAAATGTGTTTTTTACAAATGTGAAATTGTTGGAAATGTGTATGTCTTATATCGATTTGGAATAAAAAATGAAATCAGATTTTACCTTTGTTTTATTGCAAAACAGCTTTTCAGATCTAAGACTTTGTGTACATAACAAAGTAGGCAACTAACTTGTTTGCGCAGTAACAAGTAGGTAAACACACTCAATGCTATACGGTAAAAAACTAGGAACTAAGAAAAACTCAATTACTTCACTGCAGACTATTTTGCACCATTTGCTGTTTTTTTCCATTCACGCTCTAACTCTGAATATCAAACACACAAGTCCCGCTTTCAATTCATATAAAAAATAAACTAAAAAATGATCAATACTGCACCAAACCATATGGGGGGAAATTATGATCAATTGCAAACTATTTCGCGCCGTTTTCTGTTTTTTCATACACTCTAACTCTGATTATCAAACACACAAGTCTCGCTCTCGATTCGTATAAAGAATAAACTAAAAAATATTCAATACTGCACCAAAACGTATGGGGGAAATTACGATCAATTACTTCATTGCAAACTCGTATTACATCAAGGTCGTTCGAACACGCGGTTCCTGGGGAAACTTCGCGTGCTTTGCAGTGCTTTTTTGCAAGTTAAACAAACTAACAAAATCAACCTAGAGTTGAAAGAAAAAAAAGTGGGGGGTTGAGAAGTATTAAAAAGGCTCGAACTTGTATTTTCACACATTTATTTGAACAAATTCAAGAAACGAAAAATTCACCAACATGGAGCAAAAGTGAGTTTGTTTAACTATTTTATCAAGTCTAGCAATTTGTTATGAGTAGTGTTCCCACTAAGACGAATTGTGTTGGAGCAATGGTAAATGATTTTGATACAGTAAACATAGCTTTAGAAAATTTGTAAAAATATGACATACTAGATTGGTGCGAAATTTAGAGTACATAAATACTATTTTAGAGCTTTGGTGCAAAGAAAATTCGAACACCGATTAATCATGAAGTTAGAGGGAACACAGCTTCTTTCTCGAATTTTAAAGAAAAGTAATGTTAGTTGAACAATAAATAAAAAATACGCTTAAGAAAAGTAAGGTTAGTTGAACCATAAAAAATGTAAATTTCGAGCAACTGGTTAAAGTAGTAAAAATAAATAAGGAACATACCTCCATTTCTTCTAAGAACTATCATTATTTCTACAGCAACATCGTTCTCCCTTTCGAGCAACCAGCAGAAGAAGAAGAAGAAATAATCATTCAGCATTTTGATGCGAATGTGGGGGTACAACCCCCATTGGAAGAGGGTGAACCGGAACCCCCTTGCGTTCCGTGTATCGCCTGCATGGAGCGGGATGCAGTAATAGTCTCATTATTTTGTGGACATTTATCATTCTGCCTGAGATGTTTTGCTATTTATGAAGAGGGGGGAATCGAAACTGCCCTATTTGCAGGGAAAGGGTTATTTACTTTTTTAGAATTTATTATTAAATTTTATTTACGTTTTTTCTATGTGTTTTTCCAAAAAAAAAAAAATAATAAAATAAAATCAATACAAAAAATTCAGTTGTGAAAGTTATTTCAGATCTAGCTAGGAATCGAACGTATCCATAGAGAATTTAAGTAGTCACGATGACGTCACCGCAAAATGTCGCATACTCGATCACAAAGAACTTTGTCTAAGCATATGACGTTACTGCGAGTTGTGACGCGTTGATTGTGCGGCTAGAATCTCTTTGTCTCTAAAGCGTGCACCCAGTCAAGCGTGAAAAATTGCACGCTAGCAATTGCTTACGTGTCTTTTGCTTTCGAAAGAATACCAATCATGAAAAACATAACAGATTCACTTACCTGCAAATTATTAAGGTTGCAACGGTCACACTATTATCCACTAAAACTTGTTCCACAGTGAATTGATCAATATTTCGCGAATAAACGTTCTTTACTACAAACCACCATTTTCAAACAAATTTACTACAAACTAATATTTTTTAAACAATTGGGTTTAAAAATTTCTAAGCTCTTAGTTAAGTTTTAACATGTAGTTAAATATTCACAAAAACTAGGTTTTAAACCTTAACAATTTTTAGTAAATTCTTTGCTACCATTTTCAAAAAATAGAGTTTAAACTTTAACAGTTCTTAGTGAATTCTTGGCTGCCGTTTTCAAAAAATAGAGTTTAAACCTTAACAATTCTTAGTGAATTCTTGGCTGCCATTTTCAAAACAAAATAGAGTTTAAACCTTAACAATTCTCAGTGAATTCTTGGCTACCATTTTCAAACAGTAAAGTTCTTTGCTAACACTCTCAAAAAATAGGTTTTAAAAGTTAATTCTCTGCTACTATTTTCAATTTGTGTTTAAACTCTTTCTTTACCTAAGCGATTATTTCTTTCACAACCGCTTTGCAAAACTGACGCAAAGAACAATTCCATGCGCCACGCCAATCGTCGCGAAATTTTTTTTTTTTTCAAATGCGTGCAAGGGGTTGATTTCTTCAGTTGTAAATATGGCGTTGAAGGTAGATAACCCTGCTTCTTTCCTTATTTTGGGGCCTTCAGGGGTGGGCAAAACTCATTGGATTTTCCACCTTATTGAACATCGCAATGAAATTTTCACAGAAAAAATCGAAAAAATTTTTTATTTCTATGACACATATCAGAAAAAATTCGACCAGTTCGTCGACTCTATCAAATTTATTCAGGGTTTACCCAGTCTGGAAATATTGAAAGATGCAAGTCAGTCTTTAGTAGTTCTTGATGACTTGATCCATTATTCGAAAGACGTGATAAGCAAAATTTTTACTGTCTATTCCCATCATTATAATTTCTCAGTTATATTTACCACACAAAATCTTTTTAATAAAAGCATTCGTGAAATATCATTGAATTCACATTTTGTGGTTTTATTTAAAAACTGTCATGACACCACTCAAATCCAAACTTTCATGCGCCAAGCTTTCCAAGAAAACGCAAAAAATGCATTTCAGGCATATAAAAACGCAACATCGAAAGCAAGGGGTTATTTATTGCTAGACTTCAGACCGGATACGTACGACTGCCAGCGGATTCGGACAGGAATTTTTCCAAATGAAGTGAATTACATCTATCAGTAACCTTCACACATGGATCGGTTAAAAAGAAACGCTTTTACTCTCAAGCTTTTGCATGGCGCAAAACCTTCTTTCCAAAAAGCTGTTTTGGAAAAATCAAAAGATGATTTAGTAAAATGTTTTTGCGACATAAGTTTCAACGTTCTGAAAGGTACTGCACCGATTTCAAAACAGCATAAAAAGCGACTCAGTCGTCACAAAAGTTCATTACGTAAACTTATTGACCGGAAACTATCCCTCAAAAAAAAGAGAAAAGTGATTCAAAGTGGTGGTTTTTTGTCGGCGTTATTGGCCGCAGCGATCCTTGTTTTGGGTAGCTTGTTCGGTCTAGCAAAATGAGGAAATTAGTGGCACTGGAGCCAGCAGTGTACGAAAAATTAAAGGAGGGGGCTGGACGAATCGAGTCTCGTGTTCTTGGTGACTTGGATAGACAAATGCAAACGGTTTTACATTCCCAGCAACCCGAACATGAAAAAATTAATCTTTATCACTCGATTTTGGAAAAAGCGGCTTGGTACGAAAAAAAGACTGCAGATGGTAAACCGCAAGCGACAGAAGATCGAATATTAGCAGACTTTGAGCAGCAAATGCAAAACATTTTACGTTCTCAAAAACCACCAAGCGAAAAAATGTTATTATATAACAATATTTTTGGTAAATCCAAAGTATACGAACAAAAGCGGTGCACTAGACGTGTGCAGAAAAAAGAAAAGCTACCAAAGAAAGAAATATTAAAACACTTCAAAAAAGCTAAAAACAAAAAGGTGAAACGGATTCTGAAAGGTATTGAGGAACAGAAAAATATTAGCTGGAACGACGCCGGAAACTTGGTTCTTGACGGCTGCCCGATCCCTTCCAGCAACATAACAGAACTGCTACGCTCAGCTGTAGTGAAAAAAGAACCGAATATTCCAGGGTGGCAATCGTTCGATAGCGTTTTACCATGGGAGAGTTTTTAGATTATTATAATGAAAATAAACCTGGATCATTTAGTGGCGCGGCAGCATTTCAAAGAACCGCGCAAAACCCTGAGGCAAAGAAGTGGCTTTTAACCCAAGACGCTTACACTCTTCACAAACCGGTTCGAAGGCGGTTTCCAAGACGAAAAATTATTGTGGCTGGTCCGAAACAACAATTCCAAGCAGACTTGATTGATTTTAGTCGTTTACAGAAATACAATGACGGATTTAAATTTATTCTTGTTGTGATTGATGTGTTTTCGAAATATGCTTATGTAGAATGTATAAAGAATAAAACTTCTAAGAGTGTGATAGCTGCATTTTCTAAAATATTGAAACGAAGTGGACATTTTTCCACTTTGCAAACCGATTTGGGTACCGAATTTACAAATAAAGTGTTTCAAAGCTGGCTTAAACAACACAATATTCATTTTTTACCACACACAACCACGAAATTAAGGCTAGCATAGCGGAACGTTTTATTCGTACTATTAAAGAAAAACTTTGGCGTTATTTTACGCATGAAAACAAACGAAAATACACCCACGTGATTCAAAAATTAGTGCATGCTTACAATCATACCTTTCACCGTTCGATTCAACGTTCACCAGCGGAGGTCAACCCTTCTAATCAGGAGTTGGTTTGGCTGACCTTATATGGAAGTCTGCAGCCTAAAACACCGAAATTAAAAGTAGGAGATCGAGTAAGGATCTCAATGATGCGCAGTCGATTTGAAAAAAGTTATTATCAAGGATGGACCGAGGAGGAGTTTGAGATTGCCGAGGCATTCACAGACGACCCTCCCTATTATAAGATCAAAGATTTAAAGGGTACTGTTTTGGAAGGGACTTTTTACGAGCAAGAAGTTCAAAAAGTAGTTAAAAACGATAACATTTACAAAATCGAGTCCATTCTTAAAAAACGGAAACGTAAGAAGCATCAAGAGTATCTTGTGAAGTGGTTGGGATACCCAGACTCGTTTAACAGTTGGATACGTGAACGAGACCTTGTACATTATGCTTAATCTTTCCTCAAACACGGCTGACATCATTGCTTTTTTGTTTCAAGTGGTTGCTGTCTACATTGTAATCATTATAAGTCTATTAAACCTGACACGAGGTTCAGATAATAAAGAGCTCTGGGTGAGCCTTCTGTCGAGTAGTGTGGGGTATTTGCTACCAAAATCCTCGCGATGTAATCGACCAGCTCAATCGTGCGTTAGAAACATCTTTCACATATGTAGTAGACAAGAAAATGGCGGACCCTACGTCAGGAATGACGACACGCCCGCAATTGAAGACGCATTTACGCTTCGACCCTTATTCTCAAGTAGCGTCGCTGAAAATCCAAGAGCCTCAGCTCAGAAATATGAGAGTTAGAATTTCTCCGGCATTAGCACGCGTGTTAGGTTTTGACACAACGTATTACAGACGACCGGGGACGTATGTAGCTTCAAGAGTTGTGAATTTAAACAACACTCATGCTCTATTTGTTTACAACGATTTAATTCAACCACAAATCGTTGGCGATACCCTGACACCCCTTCTAGACGTCGTTGCTGTCCAAGGCGGACCTGGAGATCTGATCTGTAGTAGATTCGATAAACCACATTACAAACCCATTTTGAGAAAGCAATTTTCCGATATCCACATTTCTTTACGCGATGATCAAGGCGAACTGATTCGTTTTGAAAAGGGAAAAGTTATCGTGACTTTACATTTGAGAAGAGCGAAACTACCTCTTTAAATTCGGCATCAAATCTACACTGCATTCATTTAGACCGAGCAATATGCATGTAAAGTACTGTTGTGATTCAAAGGCTTATCAGTCTTATTACCTGAACCAAATTGGACACGGTGGCCCGTATTTTAGCGGTGCACCCTTTCAAAATGGGTACGGTCTTGGTGGAATTTTTTCTAGTCTGGCAAAGTCGATTATGCCCTTGATTAAGTCAGGGGCAAAGGCGATAGGTAAACAAGCCTTAAAGGGTGGTCTTGGTTTTGCCTCAGACGTTTTAGCGGGGAAAAACGCAAAGGAAGCGGCTGTCGAGCGTGCAAAGATGGCCGGTTCTTCCCTTTTGCGACAAGCTACAGGTCGTAAACGTAAAGCTCCAGGGCGAGTACGAAAGAAACGACGCAAGCGAACGAACGACATATTCAGTTAGGATGGCTTCCTTGATACACCCCAGTTCTTCGGAGTCTGTGACCAGTCAATTGGATCTATTCTCAGTGCCGCCAACTCAGACTAGTTTAGAAGATGGATTTTTTACGGAGTACAGACCCATTTCTGTTTTAACCTCAGACGGTCCGGTGGAGTTTTGTATTGCTGCTGAAAGCTCAAACTACATTGATTTAGCCAACACTTTTCTGTACGTAAGAGCGTCGGTCACTAAAGCAGATGGTACCGCTCTTGCAGCAGATACCGAAATCACCCCAGAATGTAATTTTTTACATACGTTGTGGTCTCAGTGTGATCTATACTTAAACGACACATTAGTGACCCAGTCGAGCAACAATTATGGCTATCGCAGTTACATAGAAACGTTGCTGTCGTTTGGAAAAGACGCTAAAGATTCGCAATTATCGTCGGTTTTGTGGTATCAAAACTCTTCTGGTTCATTTGATATGCGTGGCGCAGGTAACACCGGTTATGCGAAACGAAAAGCGATTGCAGCACAAAGTCATGAATTTGATATGATGGGACGTTTGCATCTAGACATGAGTTTCCAGTCTAGATATGTTCTTAATGGAATCGAAATCAAATACAGGTTGATTAGAGCAAAGGATAGTTTTTGCTTGCATGGAAACACCGACCAAGCTGAAAACAAGGTCTCGTTGAAAGAGGTCTCTTTATTCTGCCGAAAAGTGAAACCAAACCCGTCCATTCAACTAGCACACACCAAGGCTCTACAACACGGGACTGCAAAATATCCCCTGAGACGTGTAGAAGTAAAAACTTTCACTATCCCTCAAGGAAATTGCTCTTTTTCGAAAGAAAGTCTGTTTTTGGTACAATTACCCACCCGAATCGTGGTCGGTTTTGTTGACAACGACGCTTACAACGGAAACATTACAAAATCACCCTTCAATTTTAAGAATTATGATATTAATTTTGTGTGTGTTTATCGTGATGGGGTGCAAATCCCTTCGTCACCCCTTCAACCGGATTTTAACAACAACAAATTTATTCGCAGTTACTTGAGATTGTTTTCGCAGACTTCCCAATATTTTGCTGACACAGGTCTAGCTTTGTCTAGGTCTGATTTTGGTGGTGGTTACACGTTGTTTGCTTTCGATTTAACCCCCCAGTTAAATTCGAGCGACCCTGCTTTCGAGTTAATAAAAAGAGGGAATATTAGATTGGAGGTTCATTTCGCTGCAGCAACTCCGCGTACCTTGACTGCTGTTGTTCTTGCTGAGCACGATAATCTTTTGCAAGTAGACGACCAAAGACATGTAGCTTTCGACTATACAGCATGAACACGATTCAGATCGAACATTTATTGAAAAAAGATCCTTTTACTAAAACTATTTTTAAAAAGGCTTGTGCCAAAAACCAACTACTTCACGTTGATTACCCGTCTGCTTACGTCATTAATTCTCACCCAAGCTCCAAACCTGGAGAGCATTGGATCGCGGTGTATTTTGATAAGCATGGAAAGGGTGAATATTTTGACAGTTACGGTCTGCACCCTAGCATGAACGGTTTTACTGCTTTTATGGAACGTAACTCAAACGGTTGGATTTACAACAACAAAACTGTACAAAGTCTGTTTTCTACAACGTGTGGTCATTATTGTGTTTATTTTATTTTGTATCGTTGTCGTGGTTATAGCATGCGTGATATTGTTTCTCATTTCTCATCGAATCTTACTGAAAATGATCGTAACATTAACCTGTTTATTCGTGCTTTCATGTAAATCGAACACGCAAACTTTTTTCACATGTGTTTTATTGCAATAAAAAGTCACAAAGAAAACAAACGTCTGATTTTCATTCTATGTACAGGTTCGAGACAAAATTCAATTACTTTAGCACAAGCTTCGATTCGCCGGCGAAAACGTTGGCGATTTCGGGCAGCACGCATCCAATTGCCACGCCGCGCTTCGCGACAGGCGTCAGATTCAAACAGCAGGCGAATAGTCACATAGTCAGAAAAATGTACACTTTTCATTACAAATATGTCTCTAAACTTTGAGTGAGAGGTAATTCAGAGACGGTAGGAAGAGCAGTGTCAGAAAGTTTACGCTTCTTCGGTGTTGCAATGTTGTTCGCCTCCAAAAGAGTCAAAAAAGACTCCAATTGTTTATGGTCCACTGGGGGGAGTTGACAATGGTCGTCGTTTTGAACTGCTAATGTGATGTAGTTGTTGAGCATGTAAATAAGGGTAAATCTTCGCGGTGATGGAATGTTTTCTACTTTAAAGCAACGTTGGTAGCCGTCAGCTAGAACTTCCTGTTTAATTACCTCTGCGTTTTCTTGAATACCGCAAAGCGTGTCATCAAAATTAGTAGACCAGAAAACGAGAATAACGTAGTCCTTTGTATCGCTTTTTGGTCGAAACAACAAGTAGGGTTTGTTTTCCATAATCATTTGTACCACGCGCAAAAGTTGTTCTGTGGAGAACATAAACTTTCCTTTTTTGACCGAGACCACTGCCTTTCTGAGTAGAGTCGAGGTAGGTAGCGGGAACCCAGAGTCTGCAATGGTTTGAAACTGCTGACGGATTTGTCTTGCTGAATCCTCCATTGCTCTAGCACGTTCGATTAATTCTTCTTGCTGGTAAAGAGTCTCGTAGCAGCTCGTAAACGGGGGAATGTAGTCTGGTATTTGTACGTTTTGAGCCTCTAAATAAAGTTCGTCTGCTCTGTTAGTGTAAGATTGCATGATTTCAAGTTTTTCGAGTGCAGCTCTTTTTATAGACGAGAAGAAAAAAGAAATTGCGCCACAAAACGGAAACAAGTCCACAGCTGTTTTTGGTGCTATTGCGCCACGGTTGCACATAATGGGAGAGTACGCCAGTTTTGTGAATATGGTGCAATCCTGGTCTTACACTCGATACGAGCGGATTTTTTCTTCAACAACTTCACCACAAATGGCACACAGTTGCGACTTCCTGGAGCATGAAAAACAATGAGCGATGTGAGCACATGGGAGATATACCATGCATCTTTCTTCCTTTTCACATTTCAAGCACTTCACTTCATCCAAAATTTCTTTTGCACGTTTCATTGTTAGTTTGGGTTTAAAAATAAAATCGGGTTCTTCCATTAATTTTAACATAAAATCATAAAAGGTAGCAAAGTTTTCGTTGTGTTCTTGAAATCTTTTGGTTAACACCCGAGATATTTTTCGGTCTTCAAACCCTAGCAATTTCGCCATTTCTACATTCCTTCCCTACAACATCTCTCTTTCGACTTTTTCTTTTACATCCACACCACCTCTAGGGTCGATGAGGGGAGGGAACGGTGGTTGGTGTTTTCAAAGGGAAGGTTAATTGACTAATTTTTTCTAAACCTTCAAGCTTGCTTTTGGGTGGTGGATTGGGAACAGGCGGTCGATTCAAAGTAACAAAACCCCTCACAATATCTTTCACAAAATCTACCCCTCTATTTTTTAGCAGATATTCACAGAACGGGAACCATTTTGCGTGTTCTATCCACGGGTCGTCGAAACGTTCCCAGTTCTTCAAACCTCCGTTACAGTACCAACATTTTACCCGATCACCGTCACGGAGATAGTAAAATCCAGCATCTGCTTTAACTTGGGATCGGCTGCTATCCTTTCTCTGGGCCAATACTCTACAAACGTCTCATAGCGGTCGCCAATGCTACGCATGTGCGGGTTCATCGGTTGTTTACACGGGAACTGAGAAAAAGTAGGTGGAGGGATATCTAACCCACGTACTGGGACGGAATCACAAGCATCTGCCATGTTGCTTTTGTTTTTGAATGAAAACATAGTTTGATGACCACCTTTTATAAGCAATGATATTGTGCTATCGTATGCCAAAGGGATAAACTTGTTGGGATTAAACAAGTTGTATTGCGCCATGCTCGCTCCATATTCGAAAAGTTAAAAAAGTAACAAACCAACCCTGACATCATCGGGATTAAACAAGTTGTATTGCGCCATGCTCGCTCCATATTCGAAAAAAAAGTAACAAAAGGTAGCGATTCACAACTAAACCTTACATAGGTTAACAACTGTCACGATTTTGACACGACAGCGGAAATTCAACTACAGGAAACGTTTCAAGTTACACGAAGCTTATTCCTAAACGTACAAAATAGACTTCATAGTATTAACTAGATAATCTTTTTTAGAGACTAACGGGTTATTCACTTTTAACCAACTACTTTGAAGCCAGGCACCTGCGGTGATTTGACAAACCACCTGCGGTGGTTCGGTACTCGAGCAAGACACTAAGAGTCTTTAGACTTGAAACAATTCCCAGGCAAACCACCTGCGGTGGTTTGTTACTCAGTTACTCTTCAGGTCAATGCTAAGTTTCCATTCTTATAATTACACTAAACATAGAGTTAAGAATAGATCTTGGACTATTCACTTTTAACTGGCTACTTTGAACTTGAAGCAAACCACCTGCGGTGGTTCGGTACTCAGACACTCTTCAAGCTTTACACTTGAAACCAGGCACCTGCAGTGGATCGGTACTCAGGCAGGACCAACTTTCAAACAACTAGCTAGGATTAGAGTACTACAACGCCACATTTAGACAAAGCTGCGTTTAGATAACATTGTGTTTAGGGGACGCCGCAGTTGGAGAACGCCGCAGTTGGAAGACGCCGCACTTGGGGGCACGCCGCCACGCCGCAAATCACATGAAATCGTTCATCTTATACTACTATTGTGAATACCAATTTCATAATCTTTGGATTGGCCAGATTGAAAATCAAACTTAATACGATTGTTTAAGTAGCAGACTATTAAAGCAACTGATCAGCCTGAAAACTGTTTTCAAGTAAAAACAAAAATTTCAGGTTCTCCTGGGCCATCTGGGCCACCCCGTCTTTCAGGATCACATAGTGAACCAGGACGGTAAGTCACTTCAACTTCCACTCATTACGTAAAATTCAAGTTTAAGGTATTTATATGCACCATAGTTTACACCTGAACTAAGGGAAAATCAGGACTGGAAATGCTTATGAACATAGGTGGGCAAGTTAATGCAAAACGTTTGCTTCGTTAACCACTAGTCGGTTAGCAAACTTTATACCTCCGTTAAAGTTAATTCGTTATTTTTAGCTGAAATTAACGGAAGTTAATGAAGTCCGTTAATCCGTTAACATTTTACGTGTAATTTACCTTTCTTTTTATTCACTCACTTTTAGAACACGCGTAATGACACTATTGAGCTGATTGTAAGGAAAAATTTATTGCAATGGTGGTCTTTTGTGTTTTGGAAGTTGCATTTTACAGCCTGATCTAATTTCAAGATAATAATAGGCTCATATGCAGTAACGAAGCTGCGATCAGAAAATCTTTGGAGGTTGCAAACAGCGATAACTAATAGACTTGTGAGGCTGCAGCTTATTATTATTCGCCACAAAAAGCAATAGATGTACTCGTTGATTGTTTGCAGGGGCGCCGAGAGCCAAACGTGGGCCCGGGGTCAGCTCAAATATGGGGCATCTCCGGCATAGTAAACTCCAAAAAAGAAGAGTAACATGCCACAATTTTTCCGGATTTTGATGCGATCTCAAAAAAAAGTAAAAAGGTCTTCGATGTTCCAGAAACTGATTTGTCAGTGTCATTTTCATGGGCCCTCTTATGGACCCCTGAAGCCCGTGGGCCCCTTAAACTCCATGGGCCCCGGAGTCATTGTCCCCCTCTAGGTGGTCCTGCCTAAAGGCTACCGGCGCGAAAGCCCAGAAAAGAGCCATTTTTCGCACTACTTGTTTTTAACTAGTCGCTGTTCTGGTGGCTCTTCCCTGGGCTTCCACACTGGTAGCCTTTAGGCCAGATAGTACGTAGACGATTAAACATTATGGAAACTGTTAGATAGAGACGGTTGCTTACTCAGTGCCAAGACGCTATTACTCTAAGTCTCTAAGCTTTCGTGTTACAACAGCATCTAAAATTAGCTATTTAACCTATGGCTTGCAAAATAGTTTCTAGACAGTGTCTAGATCCAACCTAACCCAAAGCTTAATCTTATCTCTTAAAAACACAACTAAAAAAAATTGCAAATGAATATTCGTCATTCATTCTCGTTTTAGTCCTATCACAAACCACTGTACAGTAGGCCTACGTAAATATAACGTTTTGTAGCCATCTGCGATCCGTGGATGCAAACACTTCCATGTTTTTGGATGACATTAACATTTAGCTCAAAATAAACACTGTTTTTGTAGCAATATTTTAGTACCGGTAGCTACATTCTGTTCTTTCAATGGACAATGGTCTGATTATATCGATTCCGCCGATTACGATTAAAAATACGCACCCATGTAATCGATTTTCCATTGCGATTATTTCACCGTTAATCATCGCTATTACGATTACATCGCTTCACAAAATTTAAAAATTAATTTTTTGTAACAGCACTTACGAAGTCGCAATCTATCCTGCGTTTCGGCTGCAATCTACCCAGCAATTCTGTTTTGTATTATCATTATTAGAATTTATAAGGCTGTTGTTTTTCTTCTTTCTTCATTGCCCGCTTTTCCGTGAGAGTTGCGGGGGCAGCAGCTCAAGATTGAGCTGCCACACTTCACGGTCTTCCTTCACCTCCGTCATTTCGCTTGGGTAAAGTCCCAAGCGATTCCATCCAAAATCCTCAACGCAATCGGTCCATCTAGTTCTAGGTCGTCCAACTGGTCTTCTCCCATTTGCTTTGGCAAGCAAAGCTTGTTTGAGGAGTCTTTCCTGAGGCATTCTGCGTACATGGCCAAACCATCTAAGCTGAGATCTTTCAATTCGGAGAAGTAACGGCTCGATGTTAAGAGATTTTCGAATCTCAGAGCTAGCCTACGTACCTCGTTAAACAGTGTAACTCCTAATAATTGCAATCATGCATGTCTTGCACTTGCATTCTGTTCTGTAGTTGCTCAACGGTACCACTACCATAATACAGTTTATGCACTGATATCTAAGGATGGCAGTACGGTACTGTACGTTGGAACCGTACGCTTCAAAAGTTGAACTGAGGTACGGTACGCTGGTGCGGTACGGTTCAAAGTGCGAGGTAAGTACAACGCAAATTCTGAACGTAGCTTAATGCCATCCTTGCTTATATCATCATTCACGCTTTTGTTTGGTACTGGAAGCCTAGCCTACACTAGTAGCCAGCCATGGCTCGATTATTTGCAATTCGTAGGTTACGATCCTTTGTAATTGATTTCTGATTACGATTATTTGAAAATTGTGTAATCGATTACAAATTAGTGATTGTAGATTACGATAATACGTAATTGAGATCAATTCTGGTATAGGTTAGGTTAACTAACTATCCTTGTCCACTTTCCTTGCTAGCGCTGCCATGCTAATCACTTTCATTTTACCACCAATGACAGATTATTCATGAATACATCATGGGCTTAAAAAGGTTACAAAACTAAGCCTTAAGAATTATTTCTAAAACTGAAATTAGAGGTAGAATAACGCCTCAATATTATAAATATGAAATTTTAAAACTTGAAGACTTGTACAACTTTGAAATTGCAAAATTAATGTATCAGTTTACTCATAGCAAATTACCTCTTAATTTTAAACATTATTTTGCCTGTTCATCTGATCTTTCATCCTATTCTACCAGCCGCAGCTCTAGCAATGACATTTTTTTACCGCGATTTATGAGTTCAAAAACCCAACATTCCATAAAATACATTGGGGCTAAAATATGGAACAAGATTTCATTTGATCTTAAAAATGCACCTTACTCAAAGTTTAAAGAGTCTTATAAAAAGTTTCTTTTTAGTAAATACAAGAAGTAAATTTAGTATTACGTATCATAACAGTCTGCTGTCATTTCTTTTCATTACCAAATATTCAGCTATACAAATTAATATTTTACTGTAATATTTTGAACTTAATTAAGATATTTGCCTGGGTTGCTGCTTGACTTGAAGACCATTGGTCCCTTTGCAGCTTCCCGTCGCTGTTTATCATTGTGCAATTCTGTGTTATTTTGGTATTTTTATTTGCAACAAAAATAAAGTGTTCTGTTCTGTTCTATCGCAGTTCAACTCATCTATAATCTAACCCACTACATATAATTAAAATTATACTTGCAGCATTTCCTATCGCGCCTGCTTATTTGATCCCGCGCTTGCTTTTCTTATCTTGCAGCTCCTTCGCTTTTTCTTCGATAAAACTCGCGCTAATTACGCAACAAGTGTAACCAACGCAAACAGGTTTGTACCGGTACAATAAATGAATGTGCAAGAAATTAACGACGAAAATCTTATGTTAACGCAACTTAACGTAAGTTAATGAACCATTGTCGTTAAGTTAACGGACATTTTAAGGGAAGTTAATTTAGTCCGTTAGCATGAAAAAACTTTTTAACGGATTAACGAGTTGCTGAAAAACTTAGCTTGGTTATTAATGGATTAACGATTAACGGACTTGTGCCCACCTATGCTTATGACCTATTCCACGCAATATGAAGGAGAAGGAGGTAGAAGACAGTTGTGTGTGGAGGTTTAAGCGCAAAATGCTGCCTCTGCAACTCCATGAAAAAGTGGACAATGAAAATACCTAATTAGATTACTAGATACAAATTTCAATTGAATGAAAACAAAATTTATTGACATGTTTGTCGAAAAGAAGAATGACAACATATCGGGTAAAGTCTTTTTGCCTAACAAAGTCTCTCATCTGGACAAACACAATTTTTAATCTTGTCGAAAAACTATTCTTGATTTTGAACTTTTTCCTCTTTGATGAATGGTGAGCCTAACCGTAAAACAATATCTTTAGAAATTTAATTTGTAATTGCACGTGAGTGCAATATTTTTAGTGCATATTTCTAATTACATTTTTTAGAGATGGAAGTGATGGTTTACCTTGTGGCAAGGGACAAAAAGGTGAACGGGGTCCTCCTGGACCCCAGAGTCGTTTTGGAGAAACTGGAGACTCTGGAAGCACTGGCGCTCCTGGTCGCGATGGAATCAATTTGCCTGGAGAAAAAAGCGAAGAAGGTCGAAAAGGTAACAAAGGAGATGAAGGTGAAATTGGATTGCCAGGAATAGCTGGTAAACTAACACTTGTTCAGAGGAAGACACTCGACAGTCAGTAGAATTAGCGCAATAGTACTAGATACTTTTTTAAACTCCAGTAAAACTTTCTCGATCCAACAGTTCAGACATTTTCCTCCATCATATCATCACAACCCGCAAATTTAGCGCAACATTGATAATTTTAATATACGATACTGACGTTAATCACTGTCTGTTCCATCGCAACGCATCCCTGATTATCACTACATTTTGCAAACCATGCTGAGTTTGCTCGCTGTCCTTCTTTAATAATTCTCAAGCAGCTTAAGTGAAATCAAGAAAATGCTCTCAGCTAATCAGCAACAAATTTGCTGTAAGTCGTATCGCAATTCTAAGTCAAGTTTCAGTAAATAGGAATTGTTTTTTTCCGTCTTCTGACTTATGTTACTAGACTATATACTGTCACATTCACGAAATGATCTAATTTAAAAATTAGGCTAAAAACGTTTAGAGCTCAGTTGTCTACTGTGACCGTTTCGGAAATCATCAGGGATGCTTTATTCAAATAGATTTTGGCTGTCCTAATCAAATTTTATTGAATAAGACTCCTCAGAGGATCCCAAAAAACAGTAAAAACAACCTGTAAGATCGGATTTATATGTTTAAGTTTTGTAATGTGGCATGACATCAAGTTGTGATATACGCTCTTGCTATCAAGTAATTTTTTCAATTGACTGAAATCAAATTCTACATATTGTCATGAATTTATTTTGATACAGTAGCATACTCCTTATGGTAATTGTAATTACATGTTTAGTTTATTCATCAAGTAGACTTGGCCTTAAAACAGCAAAGAAACTTTTCGGTCGTCGAATCAAGCTTTCTTCCACCTGTCTGTGCACACAGTGGAAGCTTCATATTCTCCCATTTCAATGCTGAACGTCAAGCAAGGAAGCTGTGCACACCGATTTTTATGGTCTTTGGTGTGACTAACCGGGTTTTTCAGTTACGGTATTTGAGGGTATTTCATACATGGGCATCTTATTTTCCATGCTATTTTCAGGACAAAAAGCAGAACCTGCAAATGTAAGAGTTGTAAGAGGAGAGAAGAGAGAACCTGGAGAATCAGGTTTTCAGGGAAAACTAGGATTGCCAGGACAAGTTGGCTACAAAGGTAAAAACATCAAGTACTTGAAAATTTGAAGGAAGTGAAAATCTTGTATGATAAAACCTTGCCGTTGGTTGCATAAAACCTATCAAATTTTTCTTAAGTTATGGGGCAACATAGTTTCATTTCAAATTAAAATTTTTTTTTTTAAATATTAATCATGATTTTACAAATAAAATAATTAATGATAAATATATTAATAATTATCGCACAACAGAATTAGAAATTGTGAAAAATTAAATTCAAGTACAAAATATTAGTCATCTTCAAAGGCATTGTGTTCAGTGATCGAGATGAGCGTTATCTAATTGCTGAAAATGCAAAGTTTTACCAATCACATGCACTATCTAGTTATTAGAGAAAGTTTGAACGTAAAAACAGTGCAAAGTGAAATAAAAACAACCACAAGAAAGGGTTATTGGGACTTCCGCGACGCTTTGCTTCGGAAGTCTTTACGTTTTTCTGTGAAAAAGTACGACTTCATAAACAAAGTTTGAAAACGCTCTAACTTAGAAACAGCTAAAGGTAGAAACTTGAAATTTAGATCTTGGCTGGGGCACAAATAAATCATTTTTAGCGCAAATTTTGGGGGCAATCGGTCCTGTGATACGGGTTTTCGAGCCAAAAAGTGAAATGCTATATGTAGGTTTAAACAGGTCTAGCTCGAAAACTAATGGCACTAGGAGAACAAAATTTCCGAATTTAGAAGCATCTGGGCATGCCCTTTCAGCTCTCAAAAATAAATTATAACGATTCCGACACTTTTTTTTTTGTTTATTTATTTATTTTTTTATTTATCTATTCAGCAAATCACATTATGGTGGCAAATACTCGAAAACCACCAAAGCTAGAAACTTGAAATTTGGACAGATTATAAGTCTATGCATGAACTTGCGTCCTTGCAAATTTGGAGGCGCTACGTCATGTGGTTTGGGGCATATGCACCCTAAACTTATGACAGGAAAGTTTATTACGTGATTTTAGTCAAGTATTCGAGCATGCTGCCTTGGCCGAATGGTTAATTGCGCCAGTGCTGAAATCCTGAGACCTAGGCCTGTGCTGAAATCCTAAAACTTTATTACATGATTTTAATCATTGATTTTCTTCTTGCATACACATGTGCTGCAGTGGTGTCGTGGTTAAAAGCGCCAGCATAGGAAAACGTTGTGATTGAATAGACCTGGGTTCAATCATCTAGTTGGCGATCGGTTTTCTAATTCCGAAATTATATTGAATCCAGCACACTTTTTGATTAGAACAAAATCGTTTTTAAATTGTTTATTTTGACATTAGATACGACCAAAGGGTATCCCGTTTTATTTTCTACTGAAATCCCCCCAAGTAAATTTTTTTAACGGCTTAAGCTAGGGTGCTAGTTTTTTTTGATATCAGTAGATATTTAACTGACAAATACCTGGACATAGTTTGGGGGTACCCTCGCCCCAAAAACTCCCAAACGTCATTGCGTTGAACGGCTTAAGCTTAAACTCGAGTTTTTTGGAAGTATTATGGAGGTTCCAGAACCCCGGAAATCCCCACGTGAACTCCACAAAAATGAATTTGTTGAACTTAAGCTGGAGCTCTAGTAGTTTTACATCAAAAGCTATTCAAGAGACAAAATGTTTGACGTTGTTTTGAGTGCTACCCTCCAGAATCTTCCCAAATGGACCACTCAACATCAATTATTTTAAACGGCTTGAGTTAGGGCGTTAGTTGTTTTGGACATCAGTAGACATTTAAAAGACAATTTTTACATGATTTGGGGGTACCAACCCCCAAATGAACCTCCCAAAAATTCACTTTTTAAAAGCTAAGTTGATTTTAGTCAGTTGGGATCATATGCTGAGCTGGCATAATGATTAGAGGCGCCAGGGTTTGAAATTGTGATAAATGAACTGAGCTGGATTCAGATACTTAGTCGGACATCGGTTTTACCCAAACCACACACGATTTAAAATCCACTTGTATTTGTTTCATGAGATAAAATCAGTTTGTTTGCAGCGCATACAATTGAGTTTCACAGAAATATCGGTAACCTTCAAAGTATGAAGGGGAGAATGATAGTGAAATGGAACTGGCGGAAGTCCCGTATTATTTTTGCGCAGGAAAATGAACATCTAGTTTATTTATTTATTTATTCAGCAAATCACATTATGGTGACAAATACTCGAAAACCACCTAAGCTAGAAACTTGAAATTTGGACAGATTATAAGTCTATGCACGAACTTGCGTCCCTGCAAATTTGGAGGCGCTACGTCATGTGGTTTGGGGCATATGCACCCTAAACTTGTGACAGCAAAGTTTATTAAGTGATTTTAGTCACACCAAAGCTAGAAACTTGAAATTCGGACAGATGATAGGTCTATACATGAACTTTCGTCCCTTCAATTTTGGAGGCGCTACGTTACGTGATTTGGGGCATATGCACCCCAAACTTGCGACAGCGAAGTTTATTAAGTGATATTAGTCACGGACTTGCGGGTGCTACCTTGGCTGAATGGTTTAAGGCGCCAGTGCTTGAAACCTAACACCTGGGTTCAATTATCTCATTGGCCATTGCTTTTATCAAATCAAGATTATAGTGAATCTAGCACATTAATTATTTTTTGATTCTGACAAAATCGTTTATAATATTTTTTGTTTGACACTAGATATGATCAGAGAATATCAGGTTTTATTCTCTGTGAAGACGTCCCAAAGATCAGCTTTTTAAGACCTCAAGCTACTGAGCTAGTTCTTTTTTGCTACCACTACAAATTCTATAGACAAGAATATTTTGACATACTTTGGAGATAGTCACCTACTCGCGCGCGCTGCCGCGGCCGAATAGTTAAAGGCGCCAGTGCTTGAAACCTAAGACCTATGTTCAATTATCTACTTGGCCATCACTTTTATCAAACCAACATTTTATTGAATATAACATATTAAGTTTTTTTCGATTACGACAAAATCGCTTTGAATATTTTTTGTTCGACACTAGGGCCCATATTCTAAGAGAGAACTTGAGGTGCAGGTACAGCTCAAGCTCTGCTTTGGCTCAAAATCGGTATTCTAAGAAAAATTTTAAGTAGCACTTTCAAGCTCAGCTTGGGACCTACTTGGGAGCTTTGAAGTTCAGCTTGAACCGCTGTGGTATTCTAAAAGCGAACCTGAAATGAAAATTTGTCAAGCTGGACTTCGAAATTGCCCAAAATCTCTAGCCACCTCACGGGTAGGCTTGAGCTTATTCTTCACTGAAAAAGTGGTGTTAAACCTTTTGATTTGGGGTGAAATTTTTATAATATAGGCCTAGAAGGTTTCAGAATAGTGGTTATCTTTTGGCCAGGCCGAAAATAGCCTATGATGGATTCGACACCTTAACGGCATGTAGGCTACCGGAAACCTAATTCAATCAGTTGCGGTAAAAGTTTGCAGTGAATCGGTACGGTAGCCTAACTTTCCAAGCTAGCATTTAATAGCAGAGAAAAATCACTGGTAGATTATTTAGTTTAACAATAAATATAAATCGATTTGGCTGCAAACAATAACTTTGCTTGAGTTGCACGTCAGGCGTGTGATCCGTTGAATTTGGTCTAGAGTACCGGTAGCCTAGGCCTATTTGAACAGAATTCGAGAAACGCGTTACGCATGTTACTGTAGCTCACTTACCGGTCTTCCGATAACTACGTTAGTTTAAGGATAGACGTAAGTATGAAATAGCCTAGTAGTTTTTTTAACTGTAGCACAGTATATTAGTATACTGTGACTGTAGTACCGGTTGCTAACCTAGCGGTATGGCTTATTATTTGGTGGCATGATTTAGATTTTTTTCAATATGGTTACTGAAAGTAAAATCAGAGGTCTGTAAGCAAGAACTCTATGACCTTCAGCTTAGTTTTTTTGTTGTTCCCTAAACAGCGTTTCCTACAAGGCCTATTCAGTATAAATTTAGAGGGCATATATATGCTACTCAGTTAATGGGATAATGTATTAATCGTTTGACATTTTAGTAACCATTTAGCAAATTACTGGTATATTGTCTAACCTGCTAACTAATTGCAACATCTAAGCTGAATAAGATCTTTAGCTATAAATGCCAAAAAAAATTATTCAGCTTTATGACAAATGAGCTGTCAGAATAAGAAATATAAAAAAGTGTAAATAAAAATTGATCTTTATAGCCCTATTTTTTGTCAAGTCATCCAATTCGACTATTTTTGACCAAGTCAAAATGACGTTTGATTTTTAGCGATAAGCAAGTACAGAGTACGGTATAATCAGTGGTGGGCAAGTTACTTTCTAAAAGTAACTAGTTACAAGTTACAGTTACTTGGCAAAAAAAGTAACTAAGTTACAGTTACAGTTACAAATTTGAAAAAGTAACTAGTTACAGTTACAGTTACAAGTTACACTTACTTCAGTGATTAAAAATTTGGACTAAAAACAGGCCTGACGGCTTTAACTTAAACTTTAACCCGCAACCACATGTATAGTCCAGTGAACACAGTGAAGAAAATATGGATAAAAGGTTATGGTTGATCAGACATGCGACTGTGCGTCCTGTGTTGCCATTGTAATACAATTATTTTGAATGAAATTCATAAAAAATCTGTAATTTGCTGCAAAGCATGTAGTACAAAAAGTAACTGTAACTGTAACTTTTTTAGGGCTCTAAACTGGTAACTAGTTACAAATATCGTTACATCTGAAAAAAAGTAACAAAGTTACAGTTACAGTTACTAAAAAAGTAACTAGTTACAGTAACTAGTTACAATCGTAACTAGTTACTGCCCACCACTGGGTATAATGCAATATCTGAACAAAGAAAATAGTACAAGCGTTTTGGTATCTAGCACTAATCGATTTTTTGCAGTTTCAGGAATTAAAGATTTTGATTAAAGTTATTTAGTATGGTAGTTGTTGCATAGTTGAAGAAGAAATTTTTTGCATGCTGGTCCAAACGATTAAATGATAGATGTGGTCCAAATACTAAAAAAATCCATTAAAGACATTGCTGTAGCATGTGATTGTGCAGCACAGGTAGGCCAAGTTCTAATTCATTTCTCAAGTTACTTACTGCACAATATATAAAAATGCAATCATTTACAAATCACGTAAGAATTACGGCTGTTAATAAATGCTGTTTTTGTGCTTTTTCTGTTTAATTGTAGCGACACTCATTTATAGTAGGTAGTTTTGTAGTATTATGCTTTGTATCGCTAAACACATGCTTTTTAAAAACGTGCTTATTTGAAACAACTGTTTACCGGTAGAGTTAATTAATGCTTCCCCAAATTTATATTGTGCAATTTGCATTTTAGAACTTCTTGTTTGTGATTTATAATGTTTTCTGAGTTGCGCTACAAGAAGTATGTTTGCTGTACCTTTGGCCCTGTACCTTTGAAAGCAATAAGCAGTAAAGCAGGTAAATAATTAAAACTTAGTGCAGTGACTTAAGTCCTTTTTTTAACTGATTCTAGAAATTAATCAACCGCTAAGTGCCAAAGCTTGTATCAGACTACATCAGTTATATCCCACAGTGGTTGAGCTAAGTTATAGTTTTCAAACCCAATACGTGTTTTTTTTTCTGAAGTTGTGTGACTAAGTGAAATGCCATTGCAATATTTCCAGATTTTTAATTTTCATTTTTTTTTATTGGGGCCAAAATGCGACTTCAAAAAATTGATAAACGCAATCCACTTAATGAACAATGAAATAGTACCGGGTAGCTCTAATATTAGCTGAGAATCAGCTACGTACAGGACGTTGTTAAAAAAGCAAAAAATAACGTTTTAATCCAATGTGCAGCACTTTTTTAAGCATAGGAAAGACTGTAACAAAGGTAAAATAATCATTTATAGGAACATTTTTCTGAACTTGATGAAGCCTATTTTGTTGAAGAAAAACCTGAAAAATTTTCACGAGACGACTGAAGCAGCTGGCTGAAAGAAGCAACAGGTTCAATCTTTTCGCAAATTTTGTGGCTGCTTGATTGTGACATGATAAGCGAAATCTCCACAGTATGGCGTGGATGGGTGGATTGTGAAAGAGATCACCGAACACTGCCAGTGATGCAATGTTTTTTTGGGGGGCTGACTGAAGTAGCAATACCTGCAGGACGTATCACGTGAATGTAAACAATAAAACAAGATTAGTCTTTTTTCCGTTTGGCTATGCCTATACCGTTTTTGTTGCTTTTTCATATTAATCAACTACGAGACCAGGCGCTTAACCAGATTTTGTTAGGTAGGGATGCGATCTTGAATTAAAAAAAGTCATATTTTTCTGGACGATTTTTGTGATTTTTTGAAAAATATAGCTATTTTAACGCCATTTGTGTGCCATTTTGTACGTTTTTAGAGCCATTTGAGAGAATTAATTGCTCATAAAATTTGTAAGCTGTTGGAGTTTTTCTAAACAATAATTGGATCAAATCCTCTCTTTATTTACTAGTTAAGTCCAAGTTTGTTTTAAAACTTACTTAATAAATTTAGGCAAAATCTTCTTACGTGACTTAGCTGGTGAAAAGAGGCTGTAATAATCTATTGTGTATATTAACAGAAAGCATATCGACTAAAAAACCTTAGGGTTGTTTGGTACTCTTTGTATTTCGAATGTGACTTTTGTGTGTTTACCTAGCTGCAATGGAACTACTACTACAGTACTTTGCTTTTTTAGCCCATCTTCCCGATTACGATTACGCAATTGTCAACTGTATTTTTGGCCAAAAAATAAAGGAACCACCACATGTCTGCCATTAGCTTATGATTACATCTGAAATGAATCTTTTTCACCTAACTTTTGTGGGTTTCTCTGGTTGTGCACTTGATTTTCTTTATTTAATAAAGTACAATTTGATAAAAAAAACAACCTCGAGTTTGAGCAAATTGGAAAGATGAAAGGCCTAATAACTGATTGGAGAAGACATGTCTGCAAACGGTGCTGAAGGCAGTAGCGCAGCCAGGGGGGGCGGGGGGCTCGAGCCCCCCCTCCCCATTGGCCTGTAAAGTATGCAAAATCGCACGTTTTTGGTGCTTTTGAGGCCGATTTTTGGTGAAAAAATGAAAACAGCCCCCACCCAAAGGAAATTGGGTGCCGAAGTTGTGAAGTGGATGTCGTGATTCGGCCTGAAAAAGCGTTTGAATTTCCGATTTTGGCCGAAAAATCCGTCTCAATTTCGGTGAAGACCTTTTTTTTTTCGGAGATCACCTGTTTTTGGGCGAAAAATCCGTCTCAATTTCAAGAATTAATCGGCCAAAATCGGATAAACCGTGTGATTCGGATTCAAGAACAATGAAAATTCGGGTCAAGGTTGTTTGCAGTTTTCTCACTCTTTCAAAAAAGCCCCCCCCCCCCCTTTTCAAATCCTAGCTACGCGCCTGGCTGAAGGCTTCACGATTAAACTTGAATCGCTTTAAGCATGAAACAGTACGACTATTTTTTCATCGCTCAGTATAGTGTATAACAGTCCAAAGTAGAAATTATGTGGCATTCATCTAGAGAGAAGTTTGTCTAAATAATTAGAAACGCTGTAATACCAATTGTTATAGTCTGTTGGATTTCTGAGTTAAGATCAGAATTCCGAGTGTACTATTTCAGTAGTATACGCTACATCCACTTGGCTATGACCCAATACAGAGATGGAATCGGTCTGGATTTTCTCAACCCGCCCCGACCGTTAAATTTCAAAATCTACGCCGGTCGACCGGTTTTTTTACGGAAGGTTTTTGTTCACTGTTCAATGCATCTAATGAAAAATTTTCAAAAGGGGGGCATGGGTGAGGTGTTAAAATTTGTGACTACGGATGGGCGCAGAGTTACAAACGGGCCGACTAGTTCAGGCCCGAAACCGGCCTGAGCCTGGAAATATAAGCCCGAACCCGAAAACTAATTTGAAGCCCAAATCATGTCCGAAAAAAAACGAAAATTAAGTTAGGTCTGAAAAATTAAGCAAAGTTGCCAAATTATTTTGATTATATTTTTGTGTACCTAAGACAAAAAGGACGTTTCAAGCCCGAATTAAGCCCAAAAGTTTGTCAACTTTAGGTCCGAACCCGACCCGAAAAGCCTGGCCCGACTTACAACTCTGTACGGGGGTTTCAGAAAAGAAAAACAAACGCAAAAAGTTTTTGCGTTTTTTGCAAAATTAACTAAGAAGAAATTTAATCTGTTATATCTCAGGAACGGAAGGTCCAAGAAAGCTCAAAGTTGGTCCTCAGATCTGTCAAAATTTTTTGAGAAAAACTTGAGCAAAAAAATTTCCAACCTGAATCGAATGCCATTTTAAGTACTGAGTATAGCTATAAGCCTGTGGTGGTTACTATAGGCTGCATTTGTACGTGTAACTTGTTTTTTGCTCCGGAATAATTCAAGCAAATACGTAGGCTATCATTTTTTGGAAACAAGGCTACATTTATTTAATCCAAGCAAATTATAAAATTGCAGAAGACTACTAATATTGCATTAATCCCTTTTGTAAATATAATTATATTTTCACACTAAGAGTCGCTAAAGAGCACGTTGCCACACAACCTTGCAAACTAAATGCATTTCTCATTTTCCTTTCAGCAAAATATTTTTCAAAAAATGGCCAATCAGGTGGTTGAAATAAATCACATTATGATTGCGTAATTCAAGTTGAACTCGAAATTCGGTCGATCTGAAATTCCTGCCAAGTTTACTCTTAGAATACCATTTTTAGCGCGGACTTGAGTAAATCCCAAGCAGATGCTTGAAGTAGATGCTTAAGCAGCTGCTTACGCCCTCTCTTAAAATACTGCCCTAGGTATGATCAGAGGGTATCAGGTTTCATTCTCTGTAAAGACGTTCCGAAAAGCACTTTGTTAACACCATAAGCAAGCACGCTACTTTTCTTGGGTGTCAAAAGAACTTTTCAGGACAAAATTATTTTGACATAATTTGGGGGGACCATCCCCCCAAAAGCCCCAAATCGACCCAAACAAGTATCAGTTTTTTTGACGGCTTAAGTTAGGGTGCTACATCTTTGATATCAAGAGGCAATAAAAAGACAAATACCTTGACATAATTTCGGGGTACCACCCTCCCGGTGGCCACCCCAAACATCAATTTTTTAAACTGCTTAACATAGGGTGCCAGTGTTTTTTGATAACAGTAGATATTTAAGAGACAAATACTTTGACGTGGTTTGGGGGTACCACACCCCCTCATGGACCCCCAAAAATTAATTCTTAATTGACTCGAGCTAGGGCACTAGTTTTTTTTGATATCAGCACATTTCTGAGAGACGAATATTTTGACATCGTTTGGGGGTATTACCCTCGAGGTCCCCCCAAAATGGACCCCCCAAAAATTAACTTTTTGAATGGCTCAAACTAAGGTGCCAGTTTTTTGCAATATCAACACATACTTAACAGACAAACATCTTGACATAGTTTGGGGGTGCCAACCGCCCCCTTGATGACCCCCCAAAATAGACCTTCATAAACCAATTTTTTGAACGACTTAATTTACGGTGCCAGTGAATTTTCATATCAGTAGATGATTAAAGGCAAATAGTTTGACAGAGTCTGGGGATACCACCTCACTGAGGTCCCCTTCCAAATGAAACCCCCAAAACCAATTTTTTGAATGGCTCAAGCTAGGGTGCCAATGTTTTTGGCTGTCAGTAGGTATTTAAGATACCAACATTTTGATGTGCTTTGGGGGTATGGCCCCCTCGGGGATCCCCCCAAAACCAATTCTTTGAAAGACCTAATTTACGGTGCCAGTATTTTTTGATATCAGCAGTAGGTATTTTGGAGATGAATATTTTGACATAGTTTGGGGGTGTCACTCCCCCAGGGAACCCCCAAACAGACCCCCAAAATCAATTGTTTGATTGGCTCAAGCAAGGGAACTAGTTTTTTTAAATATCACCACATATCTAAGAGAAGAATGTTTTGACATCACTTGGGAATTCCCCACCTTGGAACCTCCCAAAATGGACCCTCCAAATATCAATTTTTTTTTGGCTCAAACTAGGGTGCCAGTTTTATTTTTTGATATCAACAGATACAATAGACAAATATTTGGACATAGTTTGAGGGTGCCACCTCCCTGGGTAGGCCCCCCAAGGTGGACACCCAAAAATCAAATTTTTGCGCGACCAAATTTACGATGCCTGTTTTTGATATCAGTAGATATTTCAGAGGAAAATATTTTAACAGAGTTTGAGGGTACCACCCTCCCGACGACCCCCCAAACGGACCCCCTGAAGATCAGTTTTTTCATAGGCTTTTGTTAGAGTTCTAGTTTTTATTTGATAATATGAAATACTGAAAAGACAAACACTTGGACATACTTTGAAAATGCCACCCTCCGAAAATCCCCAAATGAACTCCACAAATATCCATTTTTGGACGATTTAATCTAAGGCTTTGCTTTTTTTTATAAGTAAGGTAGTTAAGCGCCAAAAAATTGACATAGTTTGTGGGTACCCTCCCCCCAAAACTCCCAAACGTCATTGCGTTGAACGGTTTAAGCTAAGGCTACACTTTTCTTGGACATAAAATTGGGGATACCAGACCCCCGGAAATTCTCACGTAAACCCCTTAAAAACTAGATGTTCATTTTCCGGGGGAAAATTGTTTGGGACTTCCGCCAGTTCTATTTCACCATCGTTCTCCCCTTCATACTTTGAAGATTACCGATATTTCTGTAAAACTCAATCGTATGCAATGAAAGCAAACTGATTTTGTCACATGAAAAAAATAAATTTGGATTTTTTAAAAATCGTTTGTGGTTTGGGTAAAACTGATGTCCGACTTAGTATTCGAACTCAGCTCAGTTCATTCACGACAATTTCAAACCTTGGCGCCTTGAATCATGACGCCAGCTCAGCATATGAACCCAACTGACTAATATCATTTGGTAAATTAAGCTTTCAAAAAGTGATTTTTGGGAAGGTTCATGTTGGGGGTTGGTACCCCGAAACCACATAAAACATTGTCTTTTAAATATCTATTGATATCAAAAAAAAACTAGCGCTCTAGCTCAAGCCGTTCAAAATAGTTGATTTCGGGGGGTCCATTTGGGAACGTTTCGGAGGGGAATGCTCAAAACTTCCTCAAACATTTTATCTCTTAAATAGCTTTTGATGCAAAAAAAACTGGAGCCTTAGCTTAAGTTCAGCAAATTGATTGTTGTGGGGTTTACGTGGGGATTTCCGGGGGTCTGGTATCCCCATACTATGTACAAGAAAACTGGAGTTTTAGCTTAAGCCTTTCAACGCAATGACGTTTGGGAGTTTTTGAGGGAGGGTACCCACAAACTATGTCAATTTTTTGTTGCTTAAATACCTACTCATATCAAAAAAACCGAAGCCTTAGATTAAATCGTCCAAAAGTGGATTTTTGTGGAGTTCATTTGGGGATTTTCGGGGGGGGGGGGGGCATTTTTAAAGTATGTCCAAGTGTTTGTCTTTTCAGTATTTCATAACATCAAATAAAAACTAGAACTCTAACAGAAACCGTTGAAGAAATTGATCTTCAGGGGGTCCGTTTGGGGGGTCGTCGGGAGGGTGGTACCCTCAAACTCTGTCAAAATATTTTCCTTTGAAATGTCTTCTGATATCAAAAACACAGCCATCGTAAGTATGGTCGTGAAAAAATTTAGATTTTGGGTGTCCACCTTGGAGGGCTTTCTGGGAGGGTGGCACCCTCAAACTATGTCCAAATATTTGTCTGTTGTATCTGTTGATATCAAAAAATAAAAATGGCGCCCTAGTTTGAGCCAAACAAAAAATTAATATTTGGAGGGTCCATTTTGGGGGGGGTCACGGAGGGGGGTATTCCCAAATGATGTCAAAACATTCGTCTATTAGATATGGGTTGATATTAGAAAAGAAACTTGAGCCCTAGTTTGAAGCAATCAAAAAATTGATTTGTGGTGGGGTCTGTTTTGGGGGGGTCACTGGGGGTAATATCCCAAACGATGTCAAAATATTAGTCTCTTAGAAATGTGCTGATATTAAAAAACAACTAGTGCCCTAGCTCGAGCCAATTAAAAATTGATTTACCCCCAAACCCTGTCAAATTTTTTCCTATTAAATATCTACTGATATCAAAAAACACTGGCACGCTATGTTAAGCAGTTCAAAAAATTGATGTTTGGGGTGGCCACTTGGGTGGTCTCCGGGAGGGTGGTACCTCGAAACTATGTCAAGATGTTTGTCTTTTCATTGCCTCTCGATATCAAAGATACAGCGTTCTAGCTTAAGCCGTCAAAAAAACTGATACTTGTTTGGGTCGATTTGGGGCTTTTGGGGGGATGGTCCCCCCAAATTATGTCAAAATAATTTTGTCCTGAAAAGTTCTTTTGACACCCAAGAAAAGTAGCGTGCTTGCTTATGGTGTTAACAAAGTGCTTTTTGGAACGTCTTTACAGAGAATGAAACCTGATACCCTCTGATCATACCTAGTGTCGAACAAAAAATATTCAAAGCGATTTTGTCGTAATCGAAAAAAAATTAATGTGTTATATTCGATATAATGTCGGTTTGATAAAAGTGATGGCGAAGTAGATAATTGAACCCAGGTCTTACGTTTCAAGCATTGGCACGTGTAACCATTTGGCCATGGCAGGACGCTCGCGTAGGTGACTACCTCCAAAGTACGTCAAAATATTCTTGTCTATAAAATTTCTAGTGGTAGCAAATAAAAACTATCGCGCTAGCTTAAGGTATTGAAAAGCGGATTTTTGGGACGTTTTCACAGAGAATGAAATCTGATACCCTCTAATCATATCTAGTGTCAAACAAAAAATATTGCAAACGATTTTGTCGTAATTCAAAACAAAATTAATATGCTAAAATCAATATAATTTTAGTATAGTAAAAGTGATGACCAAGCAGAGTATTGAACCCAGGTGTTAGGTTTCAAGCGTGTAAAATCACTTAACAAACTTCGCTGTTACAAGTTTGGGGTGCATCTGCCCCAAACCACATGACATAGCGCCTCCAAAGTCCATGTATAGACCTATCATCTGTCCAAATTTCAAGTTTCTAGCTTTGGTGGTTTCGGAGTTTTTGTTCCCATAACCTGATTTGCTTAAATAAATAAATAAATAAATAAACAAATAAATCAATAAATAACAAAAATAAAGTGTCGGAATCCTCATGGTTTCTTTTTGAGAGCTGAAAAGGCATGCCCAGACGCTTCTAAATTCGAAACTTTTATTCTCCTAGTGCCATTAGTTTTCGAGCTAGACCTGTTTAAAGCTATAATTGGAGTTTCAGTTTTTGGCTCGCAAACCCGTATTACATGACAGATTGCCCCTAAAATTTGCTCTAAGAATGATGTATGTGTGCCCCAGCTAAGATCTAAATTTCAAGTTTCTACTTTTAGCCGTTTCAAAGTTATAGCGTTTCGTTTGTTTCTGCTTACGAATTCGTAAAAAACGCCGGAAAAAACATATGGACTTCCGACGCAAAGCGTTGCGGAGGACCTAATATATTTGTTGAACTTAAGCTAAGGCTACAGTTTTTTTTTACGTCAAAACCTATTTAAGAGACAAAATGTTTGACATAGCTTTGAGTATCCCTTCCGGAATCTTATCAAATGGACCCCTCAAAATCAATTATTTTGAACGGCTTGAGCTAAGGCGCTAGTTTTTTTTGATATCAATAGATATTTGAGAGCGATATTTCAAAATAGGGCTGTTTAACCCTTCGTAAAAAACATTTTTTTTCAAAAAAGTTTTGTCCAGTAGGTGACTGTCTGGTTAGTGTGGATAAGGACATACGTAAAAAAATGCTTACTAAAAAGAACATTACTTTTTCATGAAGAAGAAAAGCGTAAAAAAAACGATTAAAGCGGATAAAAAACGGATACTGCATGAATCCAACTTAACTAGAATACCAGCCATGCACTAACCGATACGATTTTATTTTCCAGTCAAGTTCATGTACTGTTACTGAATAAAAAATAATTAAAAAAATTCTATATGCGGTGCGGATTGCGAGTTTGCTCACTATTGATAACTTCTTTGAGGGAGTTCATCGAGAAATCAAGACGACCTGTTCATCAGTATTGCAAACGGCTTTGAATAGCAAATAAGTGTTTATCAACGTTAATCAGTAATGCAGTGAAGTGGAGTTGCGAAGTTAGCGAACTTTTCTGAACTAACGTTTACCGCATTATTTATCGGATAAAACTTTGAGAATACGAAACAACTAAAACAATCTCAAGTTAACTGAAATTCTTTTTTTTTTTGAGAAAAGAGAAATAGCTTTGCTATGGAATTTATATATCGTTAACTAGTTGTTACCTATTTTGCAAGCTATCAACATCAATAGCAATGAAAATGCCCTTAGAAAATTATATTCGGCACATGACGCTGTAAGAAATAATGTCCTTTTGCGAGTGCGACAAAAATTGAAATGACACAATAAATCAAAACATTATTTAGAAAGTTTTCCGAGCATTTTGTACGCAGAAAAAAATTTTTATCAGCCCAATATCGTAAAGAATTTACAAACAACATCCACTATTAACTGCCAAACTACAGCAACAGACGACTTGTTTGCAGTTGGTACTCTACTTCCAATCCCCAATATCTTCTTAAGGCTACCTAGCTACCACTATGTATATTAGCTACCGAAGTTAGCTACCACCATGTATATTACAAGATTTTCATGGATTACTTAACAGCAAGCCGAATTTATGTCACTGAAAACAGCTAACAAAAACCCTGAATTCTTTCTAATCAAATCTTTTTCAGTATTTACCTACTTTTATGTAGCATTTAACTTTAATGTTTTTTGGGACTCGTGTCCTTTAGGACTCATGTCTTTTAGGACTCGCGTATTTTAGAACTCGTGTCTTTTAGGACTCGTGTATTTTAGGACTCGTGTCCTTTAGGACTCGTAACTATTAGGACTCATGTCCATCAGGACTTGTGTCTTTAGGACTGATGTTTTTTAGGGCTCGTGTCCGTTAGGGCTTGTGTGCGTTAGAAGTAGTATTCTTTTGGACTGGTGTCCATTAGGACTCCTATTCATTAGGACTGGTGTCCGTTAGGAATCGTGTCTTTAGGACTCGTGTTTTTTAGAACCCGTGTCCGTTAGGGCGTGTGTACTTTAGGACTTATGTCCGTTAGGGATTGTGTTTTTGGAACTGGTGTCTTTTAGGACTCGTGTACGGATACCCTTATTAGCAGCGAACAAATAGTATAATGGTTGGCTGAAAGGCAGAGTCTTAAAGCCTGCACGAAAGTTATCACTTGTGGTAACTTTTGTACCCAGCGAGAGTGCTCGATCTGACCAAATCGCAGCAGATCTGATTAAGGAGCTATATATTCTCAATCGCTGTACGGCTTGCCGTGTGTAAAAAGTATTATACGGTATATAGTTTTCACAATAGGTGTAAAAACTTGTTTTAAAGAGTGCTACCAACAAGAAGTCATGGAAGGTGGTGCCAACTGCATGAAATTTTCATTGATTGTTGTTAACGTCCTTTTTTTCGTGAGTATTTTTTTCTTATTATTGATTTTATGATCCACAGTCTTTCTTGTCATCATGCTGTCTCTTTTGTCCGAATGTATAACTGCTGGCGTGACTAATGCTGCTCATCCGCACTAATAGCTCTGTAAAAACATTTAGTCATAGACTTATACCAATTAAAAGCATTAGTCGAAATAATCTCTACAATATATGAAAAATGTTAATGCCGATCTACTCACATCAAGTCTTAATCAAATACTTATGTCCAGGGAATTGGTACCACCACATGTTCAAGCGTACCCCTATCCAACAAACTTAATTTATTGCTGTTAAACTTATCTATAATGTCAAATGCAATTGAAATTACTGTAAGTAATTACAGTAGTTGTTCATCAAGCTACCTTGGCCACATGACAGCAAACGCAAAATGAGCTTTCGTTGCTCATGTGAAACTGCTCCATTTCCAGTTGCCAAGTGTTGACTTTGCACAGAATTCATTGACTAAATTGCTTGAGTTTTTCACAATTTTCTGGTACATTTGGAAGATTCTTCAGTAAACAGAGGATTTTCCAGCAAATCGCACTGTCGGTAATGGTGAAAAAATTAGTAATTGTGAAAAACTAGCAGTCGTCCAGCAAAATTCATATTCAATTGCCTAGTGTTGACCACGAACCAAAATGATTCACTACATCACTTGAGTTGTTTAAAAATTTTCCGGTACACGTGGAGGATTCTCCAGTAGATGGGGGAATCTCCTGCAAATCGCGCTATTGGCAACAAACTGTCATTTAAAGCAAGCATTTTGTGTTGTCGAAAAACTTTTTTGTGCCAAGAGATTTTTTGTGTATTTTTTTATTGATTCAAGTTCGTTTTTTCTCTAACTGTGTTCAAAAGAAATCGAAAAGTAAATAAACCACCCCACAAGTTACATTACGTGTCATTTTGATACCGATAAAAATTTGATATTTAGTTGGTTCTGCTTGATATTTCAGCTATGCGGCGCTGTTCTTTTGGGTGTTGGTATTTGGATGAGAGTGGATGGAAGCTCGTTTACGAATTTGGTTGGATCAAATGCAGTATTCTTCGACTTTGTTTTTATCCTCATAGCAGCGGGAGCGGCCTTGTTGGTGATCTCTTTTCTTGGCTGTCGCGGAGCGATGAAAGAAAACAAATGCCTTCTTAAAACCGTAAGTAGTAAGCTTATAAAATACTTACATATAAGGACGGCGGTAGCGATCAGTTGCGTGGAGGTACCCTGCTCTTGGGCTAAGATTTCGTGCAGCGGAGTTCCACATTATACAACCTTACAGTTGCCGATGTTCTGTACATAGACAAACAAATTTATTTTTAAATAACAATTGTACAAGCAAAACGACAATATAAATAGCACAAAATGATAAAAGCCAAAAAAGGCTCGTTCTTGCTATATGAGGAAGCCGTGAAGTCTTTGAGTTAAACGGCTACCTTTTGATTGCTTTCATGAGAAAAATGATGCTCACATTAAATAATTCCAGCAGCAACATCAAATTAGCAATATATTTCTTTTAATATCAGATGTGGAGTCGAGAACACAACCTTCGAGGCCAAAAACTCGAAAAAAATCTGAGACCAAGAGCGAAAACCGACTTTTCGAGGGCAGACCCTCTCGAGGCCTTGGACTGGAATGGTCAAGGCCAAGGAAACAACTTTTCTAAATTATGGTCGGCAAATTTTCCAATATTTTTAAGTGCGAAAGTGCTTAAGATATTCCATTTCGTTAAATTTTTCATGTTGTTTCGAAAATAGTAGCTTCTAAAAATAATCCGTAGCGGTATCGTGGTAATGAAACAATTAAAGCCATAACTTGTGAATTAGAAATAACTAAAAACTATAAATTTTCAACATGAAAATGGCAATTTTAAGGTCTTAATTTTATCAGTTAGGGGCTAGAGCCCGGTGTAAACGTTCATTGACTATGGATCCCCACCTTTTTCAGCACTTTCTCAAACCTTATCGTTTGGTTAAAAGATTTCTTTTCACAGAAATTTTTTAATATTGTCATACTATTTAAATATCGCGTAGCGACTAAGATATTATAATCTAAAATTATTACAAAGCAGAGGTAGAGTCGAGGACACAAGGCTCGAGGCCAAGGCCAAGGACACAAAAAATCTGAGGCCAAGGCCAAGGACACAAAAAATCTGAGGCCAAGGCCAAGGACAGCTTTTCCGAGGACAGACCCTCGCAAGGCCAAGAACAGGAATGCTCGAGGCCAATGCCAAGGACCAAGGATACAAGCGCAACTGTTCTCCGACAAAAACAGGTGTTCAAAATTTTTTTTCAGGCGATCTCAAAGAATTAAAGGTCGTAAAAAAATCTTTTTTAGGCCATCACCAGTTGAGGATAGCAAAAAAGGTTTTCACAAATTTTCCGCGAGGTTTCTGGCGTTTTCCAACAAAAATTCAACCGTTCAAAAAATAGGGCTGTCTTCGAGCCGATCGAGAAAAGGGGAATTTTCGAAGACTTGAAGCTTCGAGGCCAAGGACTTGACCTTCAAGGCCAAAGCCAAGGACTTCAATATGTGTCCTCGAGGACGTCCTCAAGGCCACGGACGTCCTTTAGGATTCCACCTCTGTTACAAAATACTGCAACTTTATGTATTTGAAATGAAATGAGGTACCCTTCTTGCAAGCTCAAGTCCTTCAAAAAAACTGGGTTTTGAGAGCAAAGGCAAAGTCTTTATGCCTCCGTTGAACAATTTTGGTGAATTTTTTTTCAAAAAAATGGCAATTTTTGCAACTTTTATAGGAGATTACGCAATTAGACTTTAAAAAGCAATATAAAAAAAATACCACAAAAAATTAAGCTAGAAAAACTTTAGTTTTCCCACATTTTCTCAATCCTACTTTTAAGCCAATTTTTTCTTCACGTTTCATTACATGTGATGCTTCCCCATAGTCTTGCATGTGATGCCTATCAATGAATAAGCGCACACGTTTCGGTCGCCAAAAGATACTTTGTAAAATTTAACATAAGTTATTTTACTACAAAAAGTAATCTGAGAATCCCAGCCAGTTTATATTAAGGAGCAAAAAGCATTAAAGACAATTGCATCGGGGCCCTCCTTCAAAAGGTCCATAAATTGTAAAAATGTAAAATTATAAATAATTAATTCTTGCTTAAAATGCCCAAAGTCGTTAAAAAAGCTTTGTATTCTCATCTCCGTGACATCGTGTGACAATTTGATTAAGTGCAGCGCGCATTTTTCCAAGCATTAGAACAATTACAGTTATTATATTTATGTTTAATATCACACTCCTTTTTTCTGAAACAATATAGTTATTATCAGAGATTTTTTCCCCAAACCGCATGCCAGTGGTTAGAGAGTTGTTCTTTCTTAGCGATTGGATAATAGCCAATAAACTGACATTAATTGCTAAGAAATCAAACGTACTTGTACAGTAATTAACCCCAAATTAAACTCTCTTCTTACTGTAATGAACTTAATGTGCTCTGCTGGATCCATTAATTCTGTCAACAAAGCAAAATACCTTAGTATATATCTGGACTACAAACTAATTTTTTTGGATCATGTTAAAATGGTCGATATTAAAGTTGCACGCTCAGTTGGAATTTTATATAAGTTGAAAAATGTTTTAACAAAAGATCCTTTAATGCAACTTTATCATTCTTTCGTGCATTCATATTTTATTTATGAACTTACTGTGTGGGGTAATGCATTCCTAACTTATATTTCTAAATTACATAGACTGCAAAACAAAGCCATTAGAATAGTTACTGGAAATAATTGGAATGAAAATGCTGCTTCTCTTTATCAAGTTTTAATAAAAATTGCCTCTACCTTTATTGCTTCAGTTTTCAACTGCTGAATTTGTTTAGTTCCATAGTAGATTGTATCTTCCTCTTAAATTTGATAACTACATCACTTTATCTAAACGTGTACACTATCGCAGTACAAGATTCTCATCTAACAACCAATTAATAATTCCTTAAATCAAATCTCAAAGAACTCAAAGATCAATCAAATATATTGGAGCTAAATTGTGGAACTCTATTCTAGAGTACATGAGAAACTATTCTTTTCCTAATTTCAAACAAGAATATGAAATCTTTTTATTGTTCTGTGCATAGGTGGGCAAGTTAATGCAAAACATTAGCTTCGTTAACCACTAGTCCGTTAACAAACTTCACACCTCCGTTAACGTTAATCCGTTATTTTCAGCTTCAATTAACGGGAGTTAATAAAGTCCGTTAATCCGTTAACATTTTGCGTGGAAGTTACATTTCGTTTTATTCACTCGCTTCTAGAACACGTATTGACGCTGTTTAGCTGATTGTAAGGAAATATTCATTGCTATGGTAGTCTTTTTGTGTTTTGAAAGATACATTTTACAGTCTAATCTAATTTCAAGATAAAAACAAGTTCATGTGCGCAACGAAGCTGCAAGATATTAACGATAAAAACCTTAACGGAAGTTAACAGAACTTAACGGAAGTTACTTTAGTCCGTTAACAGCACTTAACGGAAGTTAATTTAGTCCGTTAACATGAAAAGACTTTTTAACGGATTAACGAGTTACTGAAAAAGTTAGCTTCGTTATTAACGGATTAACGATTAATGGACTTGTGCCCACCTATGGTTCTGTGCTTCGTGAAAATTTTTGTCTCTTGTCTAAACATAGCTTCTCATCAAGAAAGTGTTACTGCCTTTGCTTTGGTGTGCCCAGTACCAGTTTGCTGCTGCTGCTCCAGTTTTCTTGTAGTTGTTGCTTTTCGTCTTTTAGTGATATTTATGTTTCCTTAATATTTTTGTTTGACGTTAGCTACGAAATTTCAGTTACTTATTATCACGTACAGTATATGTCATTAACGTGACGGATAGGGTGGCGCTGACTCGAAGACCTAGCGGTCTCTTTGCAGCCACCCCATGGCAGAAATTGCATATTGAGTATTATTTTCACCTGCGCTGTATTTTGGCGTTTATTGGTGGTTTGCAACAAATAACTTGAACTTGAACTCTTATCTCATAACAAATTCTTCGCAATGTTCGCTCGCGTATTTTCAGAACAATAGCTGTCGTTCTCATGTGACGTTTTGCTATTTGTATCTGGGCTATACTACATACAACATATTTAGTATACCATAGGACATCACTCGTAACTGCATTGCATATCATTATCACGCAAGTACTTTTTTCTGAATCCACATTCGCATAGGCACGATCACGTATTAGTATTAGCAACTTAAAAATGCTTGTGTCCGGACTCTCGTATCCCTTGTTATGGCCCTGAATGGTTTTGGTGTTTTGCTATTTGTATCACCCGCACCGGATGTACTGTATTAGCAGAAATAAAAAGAACTATTTATACTGCGTTTTACCCCCGCATTTTCCGATTAAAGCTTTCACACAATGCCATTGAAAATAAGGTTTACTATGACTTGCCTTGCTTATTTTATTATTTTTCAAATAAGGAAAGAAAATGAATTGACAGGCCAGAATTCATAGGCGTAGCCAAGAGGGGCCCGCCCAGCGCCTCCCTTCCAATAAAAATGCCACCAATGATAAAAATGATGACAACAAAGCCTTGTTTGTTCAATTTCAGTTTCTTTTAAGATTTTCGCGTACAGCAGTAATAAAAAACAATATTAATGTTGACGAACAGGGGGCCGTGCCCCCTTAATTCAACTTTTAGTCAATCGATTTAAATGTATAACCCGGGAGAAATTCAAGGTTTTTGTCCTAAAAGTTGCAACTTCTGGCCTTCATCTAACTTTTTTATAAGCTAAATCCAATAACATTATTAGTAACCATCTGTCATACCAACTTTAAATAACAATCCTCCTCCACCGCCACCAAGCCGAGGACAGCACATTTTCGAGGACTTGTGGGGTTTGAGGCCAAGGCCAAGGACTTCAATTCCATTTATGGTATATGGCGTTAAACATGGAGAGAGAATCCTGGTAAAAGTCACTACTAAGGTTGTCCAATGTCCATTCCCGCTCCGATGACCCTATACCAATGCGAACTTCTAGGTCACTTAACACAATCACCTCGTATACAATTTACTTCAATATTTTGAAACAGAAAAGCAATGGACAGTTTTTTAGATTACAATTGTTAAATCAGGTGCTAGCAACTCGTAGCTTTAACTTCATTTACGTTATTTTTGATAAACAAGAGTTAAACTTCCGTGGAGTTGATTTATCTGGCTCTTGTCTGGGTTAGTGCAATTTTTGAGGCCCAGCAGTATATTATTGTGGTCACCTAGTAACAACTGGCCCAAAAACTACGATATAGGCGTAGTCAAAGGGGAGGGCCCTTAATTACCTATCAACCAATGAAAAATTTGTTGTCAAAACGTCTAGTGGTTTACAGTTACCAAACTAATTTTGATTTGTGGCCTTACTGCAGACCGTGGAGCCCCCTTTTTTTGGTCTTCAACTGATTTTCGTGAGAAATAAGGCTTTCCAGACCTTCATTTTGGATGTTTTTTAAGTTTGGTCCCTTCTCTGTAACTTGAGGTTTGGGTCCCTCAATTCAAAATTGGTCTCCAACTAGATTTCGCCCCACCCCCCCAATCACAAATCATAAATAAAATCGTAAAATTTTTTTTTTGGTTTTCACCTATGTGATTTCTGATGTCGCCCCCCCCCCCCCCCAATCCAAAATCCTGGCTACACCTATGGTATACGACGTTCCTGGTTTTACTCATTCACAATAAGTGCCGTTTTGTTGATTGGTTGTTGCTTTGGAACACCGCTAGAATAGTGCATACAAGCTTTTAAAAGCTAATACGTATTTTGCGTATTCTTTGTAGTCAAGCTTTTAGCTCGGTAAGCGCAGTAGAACCAATAAAGTTGTTTGATATTAAAAAACTTCAATTTATTTTTAATACGCATGAATAATATATCAACCAATTGTTTTTCTCTAAAAAAATTATCAGCATTGTGCCTAACTGCCTTGATTACCAAAAACGCAGTTGTTAAAAAACACAAAATTTTGCCGATACTTAAAGCTTTTTATGCAACTAATTTGCAGTAAATATAAAACCATCTCCGACGTTTTGCCAGCTAAATTTAGCTGGCTTCATCAGGAGAGCCAGCTCGTGTAGTCTAGAAGAGCTTCGAAAAATACCTTTAGTACTCGCATTACAGTAGTTGCTCAAAACGAATGAAATTTGAAAAAGTTTTGGCATTCTCTAGTATCTTTTTGACTTTGTGCAAAATCTGGTATTTGTAGCTTTGCTGTTTTGCAGTTTATTGCAAGCGTTCTCATTGTTTTCATCGCGGAGTATGTTGGTGGTGTTTTGGCCTTTGCTTTTTTTCAAGACGCTGGAACTGTAGTAACAACAACCATTCAAGCGTATGATCCTTTTGGAGATAACACGGATGAATCAGTGGTGCTGATTACTCAAGCATGGAATGCTATTCAATCCGTGGTAAGATAAAAAGTGACTGACAACTAGAACGTGACATCGCCAGCGATATCTGGGGACTTCGCGGCATAATCCAACTTTTAGTGAACTTTATCAAGCTTTAAAATAGTGATTCGATTGGTTTGAATAAATTTGTAAAAAACGCGGTTGTTGATAGTCAGATTAATAATTTAAATGCGCCCCTTTTAAATTTTGTTTCACTAAGTTAAATCGCTTTGTGGTTTTTCGAGTTCAAAATTTAAATCTCTTGAAGTTACGAAAAATAATCGAGTAACGTCAGTCAAAAAGCTCGCATAACAGTTTACAATACAACGTCAAATCTCAGCACTTTTTACGACTTCTTACCAGTTTTTCACTCCATGTGAATTAACATAGATCGGTCTTTAAGATTACTGCGACTCACAAGCAAATTTTGTTACATCAACCAAACGTATAGCCACCTATGATTTTGAAAACGTTCTGTCGCATTGCATTATACCGGTTGTTTCGAAATCAAAGCCCCTCCTTCTCAACGACTTAAACCAAAATAAAAAAGTGCTGAAATTATGCAAATTTAAAACCGGCATTTATTTTTTTACTAAATCGTTTATGTTTTTGTATCAGAGCCATCATAGTTTAGAACGTGCATATTTTTTTTATGTTTTCCTGACCGATTGACTAATTGTCGTATTAAGATCATTTTTATTTTCGCATATTTTCAGTGGTCGTTCTAATATGGATGAACCTGCGTTAGATTTACTCGAATGTGGGTGTTATCCGTGCACGCAAACTTCTGACATGCACTTAGCTAAGATTTTTGTAACTTTCTTAGATTAGATGCTGTGGATTCAATTCTTCTTTTGACTGGTTGGCCAATGAATTTTACCCACAGGAATCGGGAGCACGTTTCCCTGATTCCTGTTGCACGAGAGCGACGTTCACCACCGATGGGGCAGTTCTGAACCAAACTGCTTGTGAGCAAGCCGTGGACGGGTTCTTTTACAGTCAAGGATGCGAAGAGCAATTCCAGAATTACTTTTGGGTTATTGGAGGTATTAGTCTGGGAATCTTGATTATTGAGGTATGATGTGTACGGTGTAAATGTGGTTGTGCAACGGCTGCAGCAGATATTTTGGATCATTCAGATGTTTTGACTTGTTCAATTCAATGATTAACGGTTTCCGATAAATTACTATAGCACCAAATAAAAAGCTTGTGTAATAATCGCTAGAATGCTAAATTTGTTTCTGAAAAACCTACATTAGTTTTTGATTTGGGGTTGTTCTAGCACTGTCCTTAAGACCTAACATCTTCGTTTTTTGGGGTGGGGGAATTAAAAGCTTCACCGATAAACGAGTCTTCTAAGTTTGCTGTTGTTGGTTAAATGGTTAACCGATAGGTGGACAATGGGCATGCTACATCAGCTAGCAAATTATAATTATTTTTATTTAGTACTCACTTGGTTGGAGGTGTGTACTATGGCACCAATTGAAGACCAAACCAGTTTACATTTAACTCTCATAGATTATTTCTGAGTTTCTTAAGTTTTTGTAGCTATTGGCGATGACTTTTGCTTGCTGTTTATACTGATCAATCGACAAAGATTACTAATCTTCAGTGGCTTTTGAAAAATTGCAGAACTTTTTAAAAACAGAATATTGCATTATTGACTTTGCGTTTGGTACACAATTCGAAAAAGATATTGCCAAACAGTCAAATTAATATTGGAATATTGCATACCGTTTGGTACTTTGATTTACACAATTAACTTTCATTGCTGGTGTAATTTACTGTAATTGAAGTTTTACGTCTTGTATTAGCGTAAAACTGAAAATCTTACTGTACTTTTGGTTGATTTGTTTTATGTTTGTGAACTTTAAAAAACGACTGGTTTTTGTGGAGTTGAAAAAGTTTTTTGAATGGATTTTTAAACATTTAAATTGATTTTTTGCATTTTATTGCATGTTTGTGTGCTTTAACCTTGTTTTTAAAATCTTTTTGGGATGCTGAAATTCTCTTAACACTGCTTGTAGACCGTAGAACAAATTACTGATAAAATCAATACTATTATGGCATCTTTCATTTTGATGTTGCTTCTGCATGCTTGTGCAGCCCTACCGAAAATGCATCAAAATGAAGTGAGTATTAAGACCTGACACTGATATTCAGGCTTGTACATGGGAATGAGATTGGCATGCCCCGTGGGATGGGATGGGATGGGACAGCACGCGTTGCATTTCCCATGGAGCCCACGGAACAGAAATTGATAAGCAGGAAATTGAAAATTTGCTGAATAAGCACAGTGACTCGGAATATGAGTGCCAGAATGATAATGAATTGTGAACTTTTCTGAACTTTAAAGTTAACAAAGTCAATAAATTTTGTTGTTTTGGATCTCTCTTTGTACGTGTAGTCTCATCTAGTACACATTATACTTAAATTTTCATAACTTGATTAACTTTTATTCAACTGTATGTGAGTATTTCGATGGGAATCCCATGGGATGGGACAGGCATGAACTGCTATGGAATGGGACGGGACAGAAGAATATGTCCCATGGACAAGCCTGCTGATACTCAATGTCCAATTGTCCATGGTCAAATGTTGATCATAAGGGTGTTTCAAAATAAATTCGCAGCTAGTTTAATTTGCACCAATACGTTTGTTGTAGTAGTAATCTTAGTTGGAGTAGACTATAAAGGACAACATCCAACCAAATTATTGCGGGATGCTAAAGAAAATAAGAAGGGTTTAATTGACCTTAGCTAGTACCAAGAACAAAATCAGAACCAGTATTTATCATGCACAATTTACTTGTCTAATTCCTTGTGCCATTGATAAGTTAAGAACAACTGGAGAGCTATTTTAATGATTGAATACTAAGTCTAACTACTAAAATAACACTAATAGATATGCTAGACTGGCACAAAACTGGTAACCTAATTATTACTGCATTAACATGCAAAGAATAAGTAATTATAATGATTGTAGAACTTGTGAAAAGAGATGTGGCAAGCAGTCTAGTGTAAAGTGTTGTAATTGTTCAAAATATCAACCTGTTAAACGTACAAAACTTACTAAGCAGCAAATGTCACTACACCTTAATTTGAATAAAAATTACCTTTGCTTTGCTTGTATGAAAACAATTTTTCCCTTTCAACGTGTTTGTGATGCAGAGTTTAAGGAAATGTTTCAGCATCATTGCAATATAGGCACTGATAAATACATCATCGATACTCTCAATGATGAATAAAACATAGATGGAATAACAAACATAACAAACACAGACTGCAAATACCGAAGCATAGAATGGTATAAACAATCTATATTAAACTCAAGAAAGCAGCAAGGTTTATCCATACTGCACCTTAACGTAAGATCAATTGTTAAAAACAAGCATGTTATAGAAGAATTGCTAATCGAACTGGGTAACTGTCCTGAAATACTTGCTATAACTGAGACAAAACTGAGCGATGACAAATTAAATTATACATCAATATCAAATTATAGCTTTGTGTGTTGCAATTCAAGCATAAACGCTGGAGGTGTTGCTTTTTATATACTTAATAGTCTTAAATTCAACCGAAGGGAAGATCTTGAGTTTAACTCAGACGACTCTGAAAATCTATTTATACACGTCAATTTAACTAAAAGCAAAGTCTTTATTATTGGAGTAATTTACAGGCATCCTACTTATTCGTTAAAAAAATTTTAGGAACAATTTTTGCTGACATTGAATAAACTGGCACATGACAAATTAGACTTCGTAATCTGAGAAGACTATAACATTGATCTCCTAAAACATGAAATAAAGCAAACCATCAATGATTATATTAATGCTGTTCACACTGAAGGGTGCTTTAACATTGTCAACAAACCAATGCGCATTACTGACACTAGTGCAACTTTGCTTGACCATCTTTACACAAGCGTATCTCAACATATTTCAAGTAGGGCAATATTAACTTTTGAAATATCAGATCATTTGCCAACATTCTGTTCTCTAACGTCAAAACCGATTTTAAAACAAGAAAAAATTGTAATGAGAGATATGAAAAAGTTTGCTAAGACCAAATTTGTAGAGGATGTCTACAGTGTTAATCAAGAACTTAATGATACATGCAATGATGACTTTAATCCAAAATATTGCTATTAATCAGCTTTTAGACAAGTTCTCAAATTTGATTAATCAGCATGCACCCACCATTAAGACCTCAAACAAGAAAAGAAATCAAATTAAGCGCCAAGCCATGGCTAAGCAAAGGAATTTTAAAGTCAATTCAAAATAAAAATACAATGTTTAAAAAATGCTACAAACATAATGACGCAGCTTTGACTGAAAAATGCAAAAAATTTGCTAACAAATTAACTACTATAAAAAGAGTCGCAAAGCAAAATTACTATGCAGCAATGACTGAGCTAAACAAAAAAAATCTATCAAAACAATGGCAATTAATCAACCAAATTTTACTACGTGGCCATAGAGTTAAGAAACTTCTCACCAAATCAATTACAGGAAAAAATGAAACGTTGACAGACAACGAAGATATTAATAATAAACTGAACAATTTCTTTTCTACTATCGATTCAAATATGGTATCTAAGGTACCTTCGTTTGCTGCAAATGTTGACATGCAAAAACGATTCCTTCTTCAATGGAGTCTTTTTTTGTGATTCATGCTCTGTTCATGAAGTATATTATGAAATAATGTGCTTAAATGAAAAAAAGGCAGCAGGCATTGAAAATATCCCCATCAAGTTTATTAAAATATCATCTGATATCATATCCGCAGTACCATCTAACATTTTTAATAAATGCATACAAGACGGAGTATTTCCATCAAAGTTAAAAGTTGCTGATATAACTCCAATACACAAAGGTGGATGCACTTTTAAAGCCACTAACTATTGTCCAATTTCAGTATTATCACCATTTTCTAAAATATATGAAAAAATCATCTACAAAAGACTCAACAAATATTTAACAAGACACAATATTCTAGCAAAAAAGCAATTTGGATTTAAAGCAAAACTTTCTACAAATCATGTTATCGCTGATGTCACAAACAAATTACAAAATTATTGTGATAATAAACACTTCACTATTGTTTAATTCTGCTGGATTTATCAAAAGCTTTTGATACTGTAGACCAGCAAATTGTACTAAACAAATTACAAAAATATGGAATAAGAGTTAACTTCTTACAATTATTAAATGATGATTTGACCAACAGCAAGCAAGTTGTTTACATCAATAACACGTATTCAAGGCAACTAGATGTATCATGTGGAGTGCCACAAGGGTCGGTTTTAGGACCATTATTCTTCACTATTTATATAAAAGATCTGCCAAAAATATCAAAATTCGAAACCCGATTTTTTGCTGATGATACAGCACTGATCCTTTCTGATAAAAACATGAAATCTCTTAATGTTAAAGCAAATTCTAAACTAATCAAGGTAGAACAATGGCTTATGCTAATAAGCTATCCTTAAACTATTCCAAGACAAAATACTTGTTAATAAAACCTTTTGCTAAAAATTCATATACTGACGAATTTAGTGTGTCTATACGAGGAATTCAACTAGTAAACTGTCACTTATATAAATACTTAGGAGTAATTATAGATAAAAATTTTAATTGGAAACCACATGTTCAATATTTACAGAAGAAACTATCTACAGCAGCAGGCATTATAGCCAAAATGCGTTATTATCTAAAAGAAAAAAATGTTGTTACGTTGTATTACGTTTTCTATACATATTTGCTGTATAGAATACTTGGTTGGGGAAGTGCAACTAAAACCACCTTACACCCCCTTCAACTACTTCAAATTAAAGTTATGAGAATTATCAACAAAACTACTGTGGAAGATCATGTTAAGAATAATGCCTTATATCAAAAATTAAGAATTCTTAAAATTGATGACGTATATAAATTAAAGCTGAGAAAGTTCAAGTACCTTGATCACGTAAACGATCTACCAGAAATGTTTGAAGCATTCTTTTTATCTATTGACCATGCTCACCACTACAATACAAGAAGTAAGTCAAATGGAAACTATTTTGACAACGCTGTTTGAACGAATTCTGGTCAAAACTCAATTGAATTTCTTGGTGCTCGACTCTGGAATCAAATAGAGTTTCAGCTAAAATTGTATTCATACTATCGTTTTAAAAAAGAGCACTCTTAGCTGCTATTAGGATGCTACAATTATTTATTTTTATTGAACTCTGCATCGACATTTACTAGTGCTGTAGCTTACTAGTAGTATCTTAAACATTTTTTTTCATTTCATTTTATTTTTTGCGCTCGACACATGATTGCTTGCCCTCAATCTCTGCAGAATGTTGCTGCCATTTTATTGTCATCTAGACAATATTGTACATAGCTTGAATATATATCCCTGCTATTTGTGCTACGGCTTGATACTTCACTCACTTACGCCTTGTGCTTGTGCTTATGCTACGGCTTGTGCCTACTGTATAGTTGTCTGATGAGTGTGGTGATGTGATACCTTTTTACTGTTAAATAATTCTGCTTTTGTGTTTTTTGCAAGAGTAAATTGCGTTCATGTACTTTGTGTAAGTATAAGTGGGTGCGCTAGCTCGGTGAGCTCTGCTCTTCTGCTGCATCCACAGTGTGCATCATTATGTGCGCTGAACAATAAACTTACTTGCTTAATAATCTTCCCTCGCAATTAGCATTTCGTTTTGCTGCTTAGTAATCAATCACGGGTACGAGAAAGCTAAGTTTACATGCTCAAATTTTTTGTGTATAATTGATTGCTTGGTTGGTTAAACTGCTTGTTTCTTTCCTGGAAATGAGAGTATTATGATAAATTTTGATACCGCTGAATTTCTGCAAGACGCTGAAATTCTGTGAAAGAAGTGGCAATTTCCTAACCACTCGCAGTAGTTTTCATTCCATCACTACGCAGGCGGCGTTTCTTGTAACTCCCTATTGGGTGCATTTGATATTCGACCTCGAAAAAGACGCCGAGAAAATTCTTTTGTCGTAGAATTAAAGTACTTCTTAATTTTTGTTTGCTAGATGTCAGCTCTTCTACAGCAGTCATTCAGAAGTGTATTTTAATAGAGACATGCCCTTATCTCATTGAACATGGCTGTTGCGGGCAAAATTTGTGCGCAGTAGCTAAACGCTAAAATACAAGCTCAAATGCATGCTCTGTTGTGCGTTTTGGTTTATAGACTATTCAGTAAATGAAAATTGACATCGCAAGCGATATTTGGGGACTTTGCGACATTTTCCGACTGTTACTGAACTTTATTAAGCTTTAAAATAGTCATCCGATTGCTTTGAATAAATTTGTAAAAAACGCGGTCGTTGATAGTCAGATCAATAAATTAAATGCGCCCCTTTCAAATTTTGTTTCACTAACTTAAATTGCTTTGTGGTTATTGGAATGACTGACGCTCGCGTCGCGTGTTTCTTTGTTTTTACTCGGGCCATTTTCCAAATAACGAGTGCGAAATTTCAGACTTTTGCTTATAACTCGAGAACAATTAAGTCTAACTACATGAAAATTTGACAGTATTTTTTAAGATTAATGGGTTGTATGTTTGTACCAAATTTCGAAATAATAAGGTCACGTGACTTTAGTTTCAGGACTTAAAAACCGCCCCGCAAGTTTGGCGTAAAAAGCGGACTCAGTCAAAAACGGCTTAAGTACGGCAAAAAATATTTCATTTGGTTTTATGTCTTAAGATACTTTTTCTTCCCAAGCAACCCAACCATCCATCCCAACCCAACCATTCATCCATCCCTTCCCAACCATCCCATTTTTGGCCGCGATAAGTTTTTTTTTCTTTTTTTTTCCTTTTTTTTCTTTCTAAATTTTGTACGCTCTTCTTCTCCTAAACCACAAAACATGGAAATTTAATTTTTGTGTAAAGTTGTTGAGCTGCAAACGCAATTTTTTCTCCCAAATTTGTTTGGGCTACTACCCTGGAACCCCCCCCAAAACGGGGCCTCAAAAAAGTATTTTTTTTACAGCTCAAGCTAGGGTGCCAGTGTTTTATAATATCAGCAGATATTTAACAGACAAATATTTTGACATAGTTTGGCGGTGCCATGCCCCCCGGGACCCCCCAAATGGACCCCCCAAAAAATTAATTTTATGAACAGCTTAACTTAGACTGCCAGTGCTTTATAATATCAGCAGATATTTACCAGACAAATATTTTGACATAGTTTGAGGGTACCGCTCCCTAGGGACCCCCAAATAGATCCCACAAAAATCAATTTTTTGAGCAGCTTAACTTAGAGTGCCAGTTCGTTTTGATATCAGCAGATATTTGACAGAAAAATATTTTGACATAGTTTGGGAGTGTCACTTCCCCGGGGACCCCCAAATAGACTCCCAAAAATAGATTAATTGAACAGCTCAAACTAGGGTGCCGGTATTTTGTGATATCAGCAGATATTTAATCGTCAAATATTTTGACATAGTTTGAGGGTACCTCCACAAAAACTCCCCTCCCCCAAATAACCCCCAAAAATTCAATTTTTCGAATAGCTAAAGCTGGGAAACTAACTGTTTTTAATATTATTAAATCTTAAACTAATATTTTGACATAGTTTAAGGGTACCACTTCCTCGGGAAACCAAAAATTGGACCACTCCTAAATCAATTTCTTTAAATCACTTGTTAAAAAGCTAATTGTTTTTAATATTAAGCTTTTTTGCATTTACACTTGAGCTATAATATATGTATTTATAGCACTGATGGTGGAAGCTTTAACAGACAAATTGTTGTTAATCACTTAAGAAGTTGGTTTAGCTCGTAATTTGATTATGATAGGGTTTTAATTATGCTATTAAGATTTTTCTATTTGTTCAACCTACAACATTGCTGACAGAAACCTGCTTAGCTATGTGTACCGTAGGATACAATTGGATCTATTTATTTCTGAATTCAAATTCATTGACTTTAAAAAAATTAAATTCAAATTTATTGACTTTGAAAAAACTAAACTCAAATTTCGGAGCATAATGATTGTAATGTTTAAGTTATCTTATAATCTAAAGCAAAGAGCGAAAATGTTCACTCACATTTTGGCTCTTTACTTTATATAAAATTGAAATTATTTGACTTTGGAATAACTAAATTTAAATTCAATTTAGCTCGTGCTCTCCCTGTGATTTTTATATAAACATGTCATAAGTTGTTTGACATCATTATAAAATTTGCGTAGACAAAGCAGATGTGTTTGTCGATGCAATTTTTATTTCCAAATTTGGTAATTGCAGTTTCGTATCATTGCATGTTTGAAAGTTTAATGATTCTAAATTGCTGCTAATTTTTGTTTCCAAATTTTTGGTTGCAGTTTTATGTCATTACATGTTTAAATATATGTGTAATTCTTTTCGCCAGATGAAACCCTTGAGCAACGTCAAAAGGTGTTGCGATAGCTCATTCGCACCGTATATTACAATAATAAATTGCATAGATGAATAACGTATGCTTCTAAATGCTAGCTGTAAAGATGGCTTAAGTTATTGGTCGAAACACGAAAACCTATAGTTTTAGGTTGACAATCAATGAAAAAAAATTTAAATGATTCTAAATTGCTGCTAAATTTTAATTCATATTTAAATTCATGATTGACTTTGTGAAAGTTGATTTCAAAATGTATTTTTGCTTTAATTGGACTGATGTAAAATTATGTTCATATCTGTGGTTACGACTTCTAAACTCATACAATTTGACAATTCAATCTTACCCTATATTTGACAAACCAGACTATTGAAAAGCTAATTTAGATAGGAATAGAATTAGAAAAAACTAAGATTTTCGAGTAGTTCTTGGAAGGTTGTGACGTTCTGCGTTCGTCTAACTGTGATTGGTTAGTGCATGAGCGAAGTGCTACACGTTTTCTTATTTCGCAAAGCTACAGCGTTTCACTTGGTCTCTGAGAATACGTTACAGCTTACACGCTAGTTTCAGAGCAAAGAAGTTACAAGCGAACTTTCTAGCGCCAAAATGCCGGAAACTCGAATATTTCGCTGCCGTTAGCGTTCGCCGTATGACAAAATATGCATGTAAAGCATTTCATTGTAGCAAGGAAGTAGAAATTTAATTAAATTATACATAATTTGGAAAAGGTATGTTGCCAAATTAAAGGGGGGAAACCATCCAGCTGGGATTATGTGTAAACATAAAGAATAATCTAAAACATATCTTCACCAAATTTTGCCAGTTTACGTCGTAGTGTTTCTGAGATATTTAATTTCAAAGTACGGTGATCTCTCCGACAGTGTTGCCAGTTTAAATTTCATTTTTCTTAAAATAATGTTCATTGTAATCTTTCACATTGGTTTGAAAGCTCTTGAAAGCCAGACCTATGCATGAATTAGCGTTACAACAGAAATACTTCTAAAATTTAAATGGTTTATCCCAATTTCTAGAAACTTGGATTTCAACTGGCAACACTGTCGGGGAGATCTCCCAACTTTGAAATGAAATATCTCAGAAACGATAAATCGTAGAAAGCTGATATTTAGCGAAGAAGTGTTTTAAATGTATCTTTAATTTTTGCCCATAATTCCAGCTGGGTGCTTCACCCCCTTTAAGATAGATCAGACGGTGTTGTTGGGTGTTCAAACAATACCCAAATGCCCCTTATCGATCGTTACTAATACTTGATAAAGACCGGGTGTTGAACGGAATAATGCGGAGTTATCTTAAAAGTTGAAGCTTTTAAAGTGGTAATAAAGCAATTTTAATAAGCTTGTTTAGCAACTGCAATGGGCCACTAAACTGCAGATATAGTATAGAATCTTGATTTTTTACATTACTCGCAACTCAGATTTCTTAGCACTAACTAAACATTTTGCTTCTTATTGAAGATTAATAAGAAAATAAAGCATACCTTAATCAGTAAAACAGTTAGGAGAGACTGAAAGGGCTAAAGCTCCCTTGTTAACAAAGTCGCTGAAAAGAGTTAAGCCAAATATGCGATCTTTCATCTTTTAAACGTATTTTGTAAAACGACATCGGAAGGATATTTCTACTTAAAGAGTGCTGACGCAACGTCACACTAACAATTGACTTTTCAATGGCTTAACGCAGTGTTTCTCAACCACTTTTTTCTGCGACCCAAATTCGTTTAAACACGCTATCTGCAAGAACAGCTGCGACCTAACCAAGTAGTTACAAAAAAAACAGAACACAAAAAAGCAATACTTTTATTTCAGAACATTTATCACCATTTCGCTTCAACAATTTTCAAAATCGTGACTCAACATCACTCAACGCTAAACGCATTGGATGCTCTTCACCCAGACTGTTTCTACATTTCTCTTTTATAAATGTCAGAGCAGAAAATCCCGTCTCACGTAAATATGAACTTGGAAAAGAGATTATAATTTTTAAGGCTTCTTCATAGAATATTGGATATTCGTTTGCTTAACTATGAATTATCAAATCAAAGTTCTGAGGGCTCTACTTGTGTCAGCAACCCATTTATAAAGCTTTGGCGACCCAAATTTGGGTCATGACCAATGCTTTGAGAAACGCTGGCTTAACCTGACAGGTTATTTTTTTTAGAATCAGAAACAATGGCGTGGATATTTTTTGACCTTGTTAGGGATTTCTACTTTTCTGGAGGTTCCATAATCAGATATTTTTGAATAATTGCTGATTTTGCTGTAGACGAAAAGTACTTTTGAGTGTCACAGCATTAGCTACGCGTCAGTTGTTCATTGGGTTTGCTAGCAAACCTTCATCTAGTTTGAGTTCAAAATTTAAATCTCTTGAAGTTATCAAAAATAATCGAGTAACGTCATTCAAAAAGCTCATATTTCAGTTTACAAAACAACGTCAAATCTTAGCACTTTTTACAACTTCGTAAACAGTTTTTCACTCCATTTGAAATAGCATAGATCGGTCTTTAAAATTCCAGCGACTCACAAACAAATTTCATTACATTAAGTAAGCTTACAGCCATGTACCGGTATGATTTTGAAAAGGTTCTTTCGCATCGCAATTCAACATAAGGATATAGTATTTGGTATACCAGTTGTTTCGACATTAAATCCTCAAGAAAAATTCGAAAAATAATCCTCAACAGCATAAACTAAAATAAAAAAGTGCTAAAATTATGCAAATTTAAAACAGGCATTTACTTTTGAACTAAATTGTTTATGTTTTTGCCTCAGAGCCGTCATTCTCGAATGGTATAATTTGACAAATTGCATAGAAAAGGAAGAGAATCAAAATTTATTTTCCCTAGTTAATGCTTCACTCACAAGTTGTCACAGGTCGATGAGAATAACGTGGTAAACTATCGCAGTTTTCTATTAGCCCTTTAATGAGCACGATCTTTCGAATGGTGGCACCCGGGCGGGACTTCGTGGTGGCACCCTTTTATGTACCAACAATAATAGGTGAAGACCAAAAAAAAGGTCGTCGCTGCAAAACAAGTGGGTTTTCGGTTCAGAAGTATGTGAAGACCAAAAAAAAAACAAAACAAAAAAAGGTCTTCGCCTAAAAATCAATGGGTTTTTTGTCCAAATGAGGATGGGGACGACCAAACAAAGTGAAAAAAGTGAGGTATTCACCACAAATCCGTTGAGTTATGGTTTCATATCATAATATGGTGTCACCCCAAAATGGTGAGACCCGGAAGGGGGGGGGGGGGGCACCCCCCCCCTAGCGACGCCACTAGAGATGACTACCCATCATGCTTTTGTGAAAATTTGCTTAAAGGTGAGAGGTGCTGAGAACTCAGCTACTCGACATGAAAGTGGAAGAAATTTGAAATCCATAACAGCTTAGAAGAAACTTACGTTAATTAATTTCTAATTACTGTAGTCTAATGAAGAAAACTTCATAAATTTTTATGTAAGCTGTAGAGGGAGGGAGCCTAATTTCGAAACACGCTATATGTTATTATTAAATCCATTATTTGGCATTAAAACTTCCTTACTTAAATTCTTCAAAAACCTTGAGCCATAAGGAAAAAATAGGCTTTCTCAACGTCACAGGCAACAATTTTTGGAAAAAAAACAAAAAAACAACTCAGCCATGTAGTTCAAATTTATCAAAGCCATTAATCTCAACTAGAGTATGGCATCGCAAGCGATATCCAGGGACCTCCAATTTGAATGTTTCGATGCTAGATTGTGTTTGAAACTTTTTTCCCTGTTTTCGATAACAAATTTTCGTTTATGATTACGTCTCTAATCATGGGCGTAGGAGTTCAAAAGGATTTGGGGTGGCACCAAACTTTTGCCCGAAAAATGATATTGCTCTTAAAGCGATAGGTTTTTCTATCCAAATTAAGGTGACCTCCAAAAAAAAAACAAGTCTTCACAAAAATTGAGACGGTTTGATGAATATTAAATTGCCCAAAATATTGACGCAAACTTGCCCAAAAAATATGAAATTGCCCAAAATTTTGATGCATTATTGCCCAAATAATATAAAATTGCCCGAAATTTCGACACCTTGAAACCAAGCGGTGGGGCCAGTGCCCCCCTGGACCCCCCACCTCTTATGCCACTGTCTTTGATGCTGTTTAGTGTATTTAGTTCATGATTCTTTTTAGTTGTTAAGTTTACTTTTTAATATCTACCCGTTTCGAAAATTCGATCCATCTAGGTCTAAAGGAGAGCGAGATCGCGAACACGAACGAAACTCAGTTTGCGCGGAAAACCGCGTAGGTTACCTCCAGAGCGAATTTTTTGGTCGCGTTCGCAAAGTCGTTTGTGTTCAACCAATCAGCGCTCAACGCCACGTCACCACGTATACTACGTCACTGAACTGCGATACAGACAAACAAAACACTGTAATGTAATACAACGCAGCTATATGATGTAATAAATGCGGCCATAAAAATTTATCAAAAAAGATTTCCTTAAAATTTATTGGCGTACTATTTACTGCAATAAACATTTGACATTGCATAAAGTTTGAATCAAACTCAACCGACGCACCGCTCAATTTCTTGACCACTTAAATTCCTGCTGAAATTACAATTAAAGACTATACTAGCGTCAACGTTAATCTTTTGGTAAAATGCAAAAACTTTTTAATTGTTATTTTCTTATAACACCATTTTCGTTGTTTTTCAGATAAATAAATCTTGTCGGTCTAAAAATGAATTTTGCTTGATTAAGCATTTCTTTTTGTTATTGAACCGGATTATTCAACAAAACAGTACAATTCAGTGCAAAGATTGTTGATACATAGTTACCGTTTTGTTACGATACAGTGCTGAAAATAGAAGGTATCGCTTTTGCTTTTTTTACTTTGGCTCGTGTTTTTATTGACTTGTTTTTTCAAAAATATTGCATTATAAAAAATCAGTTATGACTAGGGTAAGTTTTTATTGACCTAAAAACAAAAAAATTGACCCAAAATATCAAAAAATTGACTTTATTGACCCAAAAAATTTAGACTGAATAAACGATATTTTTTTGAGATTTTGTATTAAAGCAAATTTTTAACAAACGAAAACACATACAATTTCTCAACGAAACTTGCTACACCAGGCTATTGCTTTCGCAAAACAAGTCAACTCTTGGGACATATTAACTCTGCAAGCTAGTAATCACCAGGTGGATGCATTTAAGTGTAAAATTATGTAATGTCCCACATTTTCCGCCTTCAAATTTCTGTCCTTGGCTAACAGTTTTTTCAACATGAAAAAGCTTCTTTCTACAGAAGCAGGTGTGGGCTGAGAATTTTGAAGTATGTGATACACAGCAGGTGAAATATCTTGCCTTTCCATATTTATGATTTCAGAAATGTCATTGTTTTGCATTCTTTTTATAATGTATTGGTTGATGTTACAAGTGTTCCACACTTGCTTTCACTTCAGCAAATTTTTTGCGTAATGCAAGGCAGCATTTAATCAGCTTTCCCATTTTGTAGGAACAGGCTGAGGTGGGTAACCAATAGCAGTACATTTTTTCTGTCTGGTTTTATCTTTAATTGTTACTGCTTTGATTTTTGCTATTAGCTGATCCACATCTTCAAGTGAGATTTGATTTTCATAGCACAATTGTGCAATAAATGTGCTACGCACGTCTCGTAAAACAGCTTGGGATACAGAGATTTTAGTGTTATACTAGCAGCAATCATATATTTCGCGGCATCAGTCAGTAACTCTGTAACAGGCAGAAGGAGCTTCTGTTGATTCCAAGATTTCTAACAGCATCATCAACTGTTTGAGCAATGATGTTGCTATTAGGAGCACATTTAGAGGTTGACAGTCATACAAGTAACTGACGTGTGGAGTTTCAAGGCTTCCCACTAGAATATTCAAGTATTGCGTGCCAGACACAGTGCTCTCATCAACAATAAGAAAAATTTGTCGTAAACAGCATTTTGTATTCGCTTCAAGTCATCTTCGCTTAATTGCAGTGCTGTTCGTCTATAAGTAGTTTCAGATAACAATCTGTGATCAATGTCACGAAAGAGGTTTTTAATATGCGTATTGTTAAGCTTGTACAAAGGAATATCAGCAGACAAAAATGCCTTGGTTACCTTTTCAACAAATTCGGCGTCACTGCTCCTTACAAACGTTTGCAAAGTTTGGGGGATAGGATCTTCAGATCTGCTGCCTAACGCTTTTTGATGTTTCGACGTATTTCGATGATAATCAACAAGAAAGAGTTTGTTGCAAGAAACCGCACAGTTACACAAATTGCAATATAATTCATTGTTAATAATTTGCATAAATTTGTCAGGGAATTCCTTATGGATTAAATTTTATACGCATAGGTAGTTTTAACTTTCGGCATTATTTAAGAATCTCAATCATTATCTAAAGGCAAATCTAAATACTTTATTAATTGAAATCGTAATACCTAGTGTTACAAACAATAAAGTTTTTGTAACCAGGTCTTGCGATATGTGTCAGTTTGCCAAACCGTTTCTCGTTAAAGCTTAATTCTTAAATTTGAAGATCTGCTAAGACTTGCCGATCAGAACGGTTTTGTGTTTTCTGCACGGCGATGATGCGGAGTATTATAGCCAACTTCAATAACGTGTAGGAGAGCTATGCCAAACTCTCCCAATCTCTTTCTCCTTCTGACAGCTGAACACTTGATTCACTGATTTTTAATGGAATTCATTATTATATTGAATAAAGAAAAATACAGAAAAAAACAAAGCAGTCTCAAATACGATGTAAAGATTAATTCAGGGCCTTTCTTCCAATCTACATGACTGTTCCCTCACAGTCAATAGTCAAATCCATAAACAAGGATAGAAAGGAAGAGAAGGGATTGCAAAATGCAATTTACCCAAGTTAAGCAGCATTTAACATGTCTTACCAAAAACTGACACTGTTTACTTGACCCATTTTTTGTCACTACTGAGCTCTCAGGCTCCAACTACGTTTAAATAGTTCTAAGCAGTAAAAACACGTGGTATCGCCTCTGTCTAGCATCAAAGGCCGAAAATTAACAAACAAAGGATCGCAGCTGCCACTCTACAGTCGTCTCAAAAAACAAATAATGCACGAAAAAAAACTTTCTAAAACAACAATTCTAAATACGACCTTTGAAGATGTGCTAATTAACAGCTTATTTTTAACAAAGGATAATAATTACTCAGTAATTTAACTTAAACACCGATTAGACAATGACATATAATCTTTCCAATTTAAGCCACCAGATTGTGAAATCCAATAATTAATCAGACACAAATGCACAAACAAAGATTTAAAATTGGGTTTTTTGTCACTAATTGAAAAGCAGGGCAGATTATTTTTAATGATTTTAACACCTTGCCAAAAAAAATTTAATAAAAAACTTGCCAAACAGTTTGTTTCACCGATCATCAGAGACATCTACGTGTTTCAATTTTAAATCAGCTCTAACATGTTATCGAGCACTTCTTGAAGTACTGGCACTACAAATTTTTTAAATGTGTTACTTCACTGGTTTGACAGTTGAATTCACAGTAAACTTTCGCCTGTTTGTCTACATTTGCACAAAAACCTGAAGCGCCGTTTGTCTAAAATATTTTTTTCATTTTTTAAGGACAAATTTTGCTACGATTTTTTCATATTTACTGCAATATGACATATTGCAACAATATATAACATATCTAATGCAATATGACATATTGCAACAATATGTAACATATCTACAGCGATATGAAATATTGCGCTGCACTATGTAACATATCTGCTGCAATGTGACATATTGCAAGACTATGTAACATATCTACTGCAATATGACATATTGCAACAATATGTGATATATTGCAATGCAATATGTGACATATTGCAACGATATGTCACATATTGCAACAATATGTGGTATTTTGTAGCGCAATACGTGACATATTGCAACGATATGTGACATATTGCAACAATATGTGATATATTGCAAGGCATTATGTGACATATTGTTGCAATATGTCGCATATTGTAGCAATATGTCACATATCGTAGCAATATGTCACATATTGCGCTGCAATGTATCACGTATTGTTGCAATATGTCATATATCGTTGCAATATGTCACATGTTGTTGCAATATGTCATATTGCAGTAGATATGTTACATAGTGTTGCAATATGTCATATTGAAGTAGATATGTTACATATTATTGCAATATGTCATATTGCAGTCAATATGTCAAATCGTAGCAAAATTTGTCCTCATGAAATGAAAAAAATATTTTAGACAAACGGCGCCCAATAGTTTTCCTCTTCCTAACAAATCAAAGACTAAAAAATGCTTTGTTTATTTAGTTCCGTTTGATAAGTAAACTACATCGATTTGACGATTTGGAATAAATGTACCTCCTGCATTTTGTGCTGTGAAAGCCAAAGCTAACAAAAATTGGAAGCCCCAGCATTTAATTACCCTGGAAGTTTTTGTAAGTGAGACCTTATGCAAACGTATAGTCTTAGTTAGCTTGCAGATTGCACTTGCTTAAATAAACTATAATTCACTTCTTTATTTTTATTTACTATATAGCAGACTAAATAATAAAATTTTGTCCAAACTAACAACGCAGATGCCTCTTTGTTTCTGACCTAACAATCTCGATTCCTTTCTGCACTACACTGCAATCAGTTTTCACAAAAAACTTAAACAATATTGTTCCTGCTAAACTAGCCACAAGACGCACAAGTCACAAGTAATTATTCAATTGCAACATACTCGCAAGTTTTATTATCCAATTTTAACTATTGCATCACAATCCTTTGATTGTGATAGATATGGTAATCCGCACTACTACTGTGTAACAAGTAGTTGACATTGCAAAACAAAGTAAAGAACGTGTAAATAAACTTTTAAATTGTCACTTTTTCGCCCCAATACTAAAGGGAAATTTTAAATAATGGTGATGATGATAATAAATATACAAAATTGACTTTATTGACCTATAAAAAAAATTGACCTAACGGTAAAAAATTGACTTTTTATTGACCTTTCAAATTAAAACCACAAAACTTACTCCTTGTTTCCGGAGTTCTTGCAAAAAAGCACGTCATTCAATCATACTACCAAAAAATTGACTTTACCGAAAAAACTTGTCCTTGTTATGACATTAAACAAATAAAGAATTGTTCTCTTTAATGAAATATAAGCGCTGTTTTCTGTTCGTAAATGACATTAAACAAAAAAAGTGATAGCTCTCCAGTAATTAGTGCTGTTTTTTTAAATGCCGTCAGTTAAAATAATCTCAAAATTATTCAGAATCAAAATTTCAAATAGGCTACAACTTCTGCAATATGGCAGAATTCGCCATGACAAACAAGCGGTCTTTATAATCAATAGTTTGTTAAATATGGTAATTTACCTGGACAAATAATCAAGTTTTATGATAAAACATTATGCAGTTTTCGCGCAAAAAAAAAAACGCTTTCTATTAGAACAGCAACCCGCGCGGAAAATTGCCTGGTTTTCCGCATAGTGCCATTTCGGGTTCGTGCTCTGTATAAACGGGCCTTAAACGAACCAAAAGCTCAAAAATTTCGTACCCCGCTTGAGGAGGGCTCCCATTTCGGTACCCCTAAATTTTGTCAAGTTTTATCGCTTCTTATTATATTGGCCTACGCTGAAAAGTTCATCTGTCTAGCATGAGTGGTTAAAAAGTTAAATTTTGGCGGACCCACTTTGAGAGGAAACTTCCATTATGGTACCCCAAACTTTGGTCAAATTTTATCTTTTTTTTATATTTGCTTACCTTAAACACTTCATGTTCCCAGCTTAAAAGTTTTAAAACTTTGAATTTTGAAGGGCCCTGTTTTGGGGAATGCCCCCATTTTTGAACTCTCATTTTTTTGTTAGATGTAATTTATTTTTAATATCTACCCATTCCGAAAATTCGGTACATCTACCTCTAACGATTTAAAACTTCAAAATTTTGGCAGCACCGTTTCAGGGGGATCCCCCATTTTGGTATCCTCACAGTTAGTCAAGCGTGATCTTTTCTTTATGTTTACCTACACTGAAAATTTCGTGTGTCTAGCATGTGTGGTTAAAAAATTTGAATTTTGGAAACCCCGTTTGAGAGGGAAAACCCAATTTTGTTACCCTCAAAGTTTTTCAACTTTTATCTTTCCTTATAGTTCCTTTACTTCAACATTTCATGTGTCTAGCTTTAAAGGGTAAAAAGTTTAAAGTTTGGAGGGCCTGTTTCGAGGGGAAATCAAGATCGTGGAACCCCCAATTTTTGTTGGGTTTAGTTTATTTTTAATATCTATCCATTCCAAAAATTGATGAATCTAGCACTAACGGTGTAAAATTTCAAAAGTTTAGAGAACACGATGAAGGGGGGTCCCCCGACCAAGCACCCCAGATTTCAGTCGCACATTAGTTCTCCCTGATATCTTCTATCGCTCGAACTTTGCATACAGTGCGTTTAGCGGTTTAAAAGTAGATAGCAGCAGAAGAAAAAGGAAAAAGAAAAAAAACAAAAACACGAAAAAAGATGCAAAACAAGAAAATTGGTTTTCAAGTTTGGGTAAACAAACATGACCAAAAGAAAGGTGGTTGATAGTGTGCGCAAAAACCACAAACCATTTTTTACCAATATCGGTAATTACCGAGACATATTGGTTCAAACTCGTCTACTTTTTGCCCATTTTCGGCCGGTAACATTTTGGTCACGTGACTGGGCGCCCCCAAACTCAGTTGTATAAAGCAACCATTAGCACACACATTGTGCCCAAATTTCTGCTTTGCACGTCAAGTGGTCTTAGAATTATAAGCGAATTAATAACTTCTCAAGCAAAATATCGCAGTTCTTGAGTGTTTTTTTCGTCTCAATTCACGATCACGTGACCTAGGATCCCTAAAATTGGCAGACATGACACTTTCATTAATTCTGATGTTGAATCCACATTTCAACTTTTTAGGTTTAACCGTTTGCTAGTTATAAGCAATTAAAATCAATCCTCAACTGCCAAAATTCGCAGTTAAAAACAAAGGTACTACGCGCTTAAGCAATGTTCAAATTAGTATCGTTTCTGGTAAATTTCGTAATCTTTCGTTTTAAGGAACATTAATAGTGTCGCGCACGCCTTATGAGTTCATGACGTCATTGCTTATGAAGTTACCAGAATGAGTATTTTAATTGATTGCGATGATGTTTTCCCAGCTTTGCATTGTCTTCATTTGCTGCTGTTATTGCAGGGCATTTAAGGTTGGTTACTGAAAACGTTCATTTCGAGATATTTTTTTGCTGCGATAATATTTCGTTTTTTCATGTTTTCAAAAAAAATGATGCATAAAAATTGTTAAAAACTAGAATATGACATTGCAAGCAATTTCTAGAAACTTTGCGAAAGTATCTAACTTTGCTGAACTAACAAAGAACTTAACAATTGCTTTAAGCGTGTTTATGGTTATTGATAGTCAGACCGCTTTCGAATTTTATGTCGTTCCATTAACTTGATCAGGTTTGTGATTAACGGCTCTCAAAATTAAATGTCTACAAAAGGTATTTATAAATATCTGTTAGTTCTCGTTTCAAGTTTTAAGGAGTTTGTTGAAATTTCACTTAGCAGCGCAGAGCAATTGTCAAACTCGCGGTTATACCAACAAAACCCTCGTTGTATGATTGTAATAATAAGTCAATTAAAGGCGGTGAATCATCCAGCCAATTTCAGTGGTTTACGATAGCTAAAATTGAACCATAATTTTTGATATTTTTTGTTTTAATTTTGGGACTGTGGTTGCAAAGATATTCAACAAATACAAAAAGATGTCCCCCCGAAAAAAGTTTTTGAAAACTCTGAGTTTTGTTCTTCCCGCCAAAACCATAGTTTAGAGAACTGTGGCAGGCCTAATAGTTTTGAGATAGTTTATTTCTAAATAGATTATTTCTAAATAGTTTAGGCCTAATTAGGCCTAACTATCTCTAAACTATTAGGCCTAGTACTTTAGAGATAGTTAGGCCTAATAGTTTAATAAGATTACAGTAGGCCTATTAGTTTAGAGAACTGTGGTTTTGGCGGGAAGATCAAAACTCAGAGTTTCCAAAAACTTTTTTCGGGGGGACATCTTTTTGTATTAGTTGAATATCTTTGCAAACGCAGCCCCAAAATCAAAACAAAAAATATCAAAAATTCTAGTTCAATTTTAGCTATTGTAAACCACCGGAATTGGCTGGATGATTGACCGCCTTTAAGATGTTTTTTGACGTTTGCAGGCCAGAGTTTTAATATTTTAATCGTTTTGCGTGCTTCTGGCCTAAAGGCTACCAGCTCGGAAGCCTAGGGAAGAGCCACCAGAACGGCGACTACTTAAAACAAGTATTGTGATTATTGTGCTTAAAACATTATTATTGTTGATTATTGTGCTTAAAACATTATTGTGCAGTATATTGTATCACAGTACATCTTCCCTAGGCTTCCGAGCTGGTAGCCTTTAGGCCAGAAGCACGCAAAACGATTAAAACAAAACCCTCGTTAACCTTTTGCTACTACAGGAACAAAACTTTTTGGTCTGAAAATGCCAATATTATTTTTGGATTTTGTAACTTGACCAGAAATTTGACAGACTATGCAAAATATCTACACCCTCAACTAGCTCATTGGAATATTTTTTTAAGGAGTTTGATATCAGCACATGTATGAACAGTTCTACCGATTTTTCTCAAAATTTAAAAACTAAATCAAACCAATGCCTGCCTTAGCAATTAGCATGGAAAAAGGTACGTACACAAACAAAATGTCGAAACAAAAATTTAATTCTTTAAATTTATAAGTGGTATTACAGAGGCTAACTTTACGATGATTTCAAGTTCAAAACTTGTATTGTTTACTCAAATCTATGCTTTCCAGAATCTAGATGTAATGTTTAAAGTCAAACAACTGTTTACCAAAAATTATCTGCTTCTTTTGCACATTATTCCGCTGTTTTTAGTTTGTTTTTACGCTATGAGGTTATTTGCTCTCAAAGTTTAAAGGTCTCTTAAAGTTATCAAAATAATCAAGTAACGTCAATCAAAAACCTATTAGGAGTTCCTACCAGTTTTTCAGTTTATTATGAAATGACGTAGAGCGATCTTTAAAATTTCAGCGACTTTATTACATCAATCAAACTTAACACTAACCACGGTTTAAAGAATGCACGCATTTTACGACTATTCTTATTCTGAGAACGTTATTTGGTAGTGCGACCCAACGGCCAACATATTCGATATTGTGCAGTATATTGTATCACGGTACATCCATTATTCAGCGCGAAATCTTTCTTAATAAAATTGTCCAAAAACTTTGAAGAGCAAGTAGAAGAGTTTTTCAGCGTCACTAGTGAAGTGGCAGTTTAGAAAAAAGACTCGGACATTCAGCATAAATCCAACAAAGCCATTATGCTGAAGAGCTTCAACGTCTTACATGTTTGAGTAATCCCAAAAGTTTTGCTTTTCTACTTTCCAGTGATACCGATTCATTGTGAGGATTCATCTTATAGTTTGAAGGTCATTTAAGGCCTAATTCTCCAACATGGCATTGCTAAGTTTGGCATGTGTTATATTTCTCCTATATTAGGTTACCGGTACTCTTAAATTTGAAATGTCTAGCTGGAGTACTACGTATTAACGATTTTAAAATTTTGAGGGGCCATTTGGCAAGGTCTCCTCAATGTGTCCCACCAAATTTTATCTTTAATCTTTGATTCATATTAACCTATCCAATAGATTTAATTTGTTTAGCATTTGTAGTTAATGGGGGAGGGGCCAACGCGATTTGATGACCCCTAAAGCATGAGATGCTCAAACATGTTTATATTATATTTTTACTTATCTTATTTGTCTAGCTTGACTGGTTAAAAATATTGAAGGACCTTTTTTAAGGAGGACTCCCCAAATGTGGCACCTGAAATTAGTCATATTTCATTTACCTATTCTGATTTTCTTTTTTGTTTATGTTTAACTATTCTGAAAGTCTCATGTGTCCAGCTTGAATGGTTAAAAAGTTTGAATTTTGAAGAACCCCCATTTTGGTGATCCAAATTTTGTTAAATTTAGCTTTTCTTCACACCGTATATACTTGCATATTCTGATATTGTGATGTGGCTAGGTTATACAATTAAAAAGTTTGAATTTTGGCGTTTTCGTTTCAATCGGACCTCCAATGTGGTACCCTCAAAAATTTGTCATGTTTTATCTTTTTTTCATATTTACCTATACCTACTTTAATGAAAAAGAGAAACCAACGTCGATTGACTAGTATAAGTATATCGACGATCTCAACATCACAGGAATCAGTAGTGAGCAACCGCGACTGTTCGTCCTTGCTCAAGGGACTCATCAGGTGGTAAGACAAAAAATGGTCTGGGACATCAGCAAGAAACCAAATTAAGCAATTCAGCGACGGAGAACAGAGCTTATAAATCGACATTATGCATAGGCATCACGCCAAGTGAGCGTTCCTTGTTAAAAGAACAAAGCCAAGCGAGTGCTCCTTGTCAAAAGAAATATAGAAGAGTTTCTTGTCAAAAGAACTATAGTAACACTCGCTTGGCGTGATGCCTATGCATAATGTCGATTTGCAAGCTCTGTTCTCCGTCGCTGCCTTGCTTAATTTGATTTCTGGTTCGTGCCACAAGCCGTTTTTTGTCTTTCCGCCTGATGAGTCCCTCGAGTAAGGACGAAACCGGTGGCGGATGCTCATTTGTAATTCCTGTGATGTTGTGATTGTCGATATACTTGTCAACCGACGTTGTTTTCTCTTTTTCATTTGAATCGCAACATTTCCCCGATCGGAGGTGTAATATCTCTGGTACCCTTGTGGCTCCCTAAGTGGTTTTATGTATACCTATTCTGAAAATTTCATCAGTTCAGTGTAAGTGATTCAAGTTTGAATTTTGGCATCCTTGTTTGAGGGAGATCTTTTCACTTTGGTATCCCCAAATTTTGTCAAACTTTTATCTTTTCTTCATATTTGCCTATCCTAAAAGTTTAATGTGTATAGCATGAGTGGTTAAAATGTTTGAATTTTGGAGATCCCATTTTAGGGGGACCCCCCATTTTGGTACCCCTAATTTTTTTCAAATTTTATTTGTTATTCATATTTGCCAACCCTGAAAATTTCATGTGTCTAGCATGTGTGGTTAAAAATTTGAATTCAGGAGGCCCGTTTAAGGGGTACCCTCCATTTCGGTGCTTTTACATTGTTTCAAATTCTATCTTCAGGGTTGGCAAAGCTCTAACGGTTTAGAAGTTCACGATTTTGTAGGCTCCGTTTGAGGGGGATCCCCCATTTTGATATCCCCAAAGTTAGTCAAATTTTATCTTTGTTTCTTGTTTGCCTACACTGAAAATTTCATGTGTCTAGCGTGAGTGGTTAAAAAATTTGAATTTTTCGATCCCCTTTCTTTTGGACCCCCATTTTGGTGTTCCCAATTTTTTTCAAATTTTATCTTTACTTTACATTTACGTACCGTAAAATTTTCATGTATCTAGCTTTAAAGGGTAAAAAGTTTAAAGTTTGGAGGGCCTGTTTCGAGGGGAAATCAAGATCGTGGAACCCCCAATTTTTGTTGGGTTTAGTTTATTTTTAATATCTATCCATTCCAAAAATTGATGAATCTAGCACTAACGGTGTAAAATTTCAAAAGTTTAGAGAACACGATGGAGGGGGTCCCCCGACCAAGCACCCCAGATTTCAGTCGCACATTAGTTCTCCCTGATATCTTCTATCGCTCGAACTTTGCATACAGTGCGTTTAGCGGTTTAAAAGTAGATAGCAGCAGAAGAAAAAGGAAAAAGAAAAAAAAAACAAAAACAAAAACAAGAAAAAAGATGCAAAACAAGAAAATTGGTTTTCAAGTTCGGTAAACGAACATGACCATAAGAAGAGTGGTTGATAGTGTGCTAAAAAACCACAAACCATTTTTTACCAATATCGGTAATTACCGAGATATATCGGTTCAAACTCGCCAACTTTTTGCCCATTTTCGGCCGGTAACATTTTGGTCACGTGACTGGGCGCCCCCAAACTCGGTTTGTATAAAGCATTCTTAAGCAGACAAAATCTCCGAATTGGACGAAATCCCGAATTGGACAAAATCCAGAACTGACGAAATCCCGAATTGGACAAAATCCCGAATTGGACAAAATCCAGAACTGACGAAATCCCGAATTGGACGAAATCCAGAATGGACGACATCCCGCATCGGACAAAAATCCCGAATTGGATAAACTGCTGAATTGGACAAAATCCCAAATTGGACAAGACCCCGAATCAAACAAAATCCCGAATAGACGAAATCCAGAATTTAACCAACTTCAAAAATAGAGAAAGTCAGGATTAATAGTAACCTCACTGCTGGCTTATAAGCACTAATATACGCGTATACAAATAATTGATTTGCCAACAAAACTGCATGTCTTTCATTCGCTTTTAGCGTGGCGACCTAGAAAAACAGCGCTTGTACAAAAATAGAGTCATCAAGTCAAAAACCTTTGCAGTTTGGTCGAGTTAATTCGGTGCGAAGCGATTTGTCCTGAAGCGAAAAGTCTCGCACTTTTCACGTTTAACAGTTAGAATTAGCTGCAATTTGAATGCATAATGCTTGGTCTAACTTTGATTTTTACTAGTATGATTTCAGGCGAGGAAATTGCCAAATTGGACATAGCCACTTTTGGCAAAAAAATAGTTTTTGCTTTTCTTAAAATAACATTGATATAGCCTGATGTTTATATTACAAAACTCGGTGAAAAGTAACTTACGGACTACGTATATTTATCACACATAACAATTTTCAATGTCGTGCATTTATTAACACGAAAATAAAAACAAATTGTTGTGATTTGCATTAATCATCGTCATCCCTGAATCTTCAGCTGATGGTTCTGGAAGACAATCTCTTGCTTTTTTTGAAGTTGGTAAGGGGGCAAACCAACTATGCACTTCAAATAGTATGACCTGATGAGCACAAAGTTTCCTGAGGTCTTAGTTCGCCACGAGCAAACACGTGAATTTCTTTAAGTTCCTCCGCATAAGCACAGATCTGTAAAATATAACTCTTGGCGCAGTTTTCATGTACTTAAAGCTTTTGACCAAACGCCTGTTGAACATGTTATCATCAGTATCGCGGGGCTTGTTTTCAAGAAGACTCTGAGCAAGTTTTTAGTAGTCATGGAAATCTTTATTTATGGTAATAATTATTGAAAACTTTGTATGGGTTTCCGCGTCAAGCCCGATGAAATATCTGAACCCAGTCCAACGAAGTGAAGACATCCGCGTGCTTCTTTTCACTCTCAATCGCAGAATGCATGAAATCACATTCCATGTGAGAGTGACCACTCTCATGAAAGTTGTGCTTGAAGAGATGTCCGCTGTACCGTTGTAGTTCTGGCATAAACAAAAAATGGACATAGCCAAAAACACACTTTACTGAATGAGTCAGTGTTCAAAAATTTTTGTACATAAACTATTTCGAATAATAAGTTCAATAATTGCAAAAAGTCTTTTTCGCCAAACATGGGCATAGACAATTCTGGTTCTGAGCCCTCGCAATAACGAACAAAAGCAAAGCCTCAACAAAAGTCGTAATATTTTGGATGCTACTGACATTTAGAGGTATAAACACTTGTAACTCTTCCCGCGAGAGTGCGCTCGCGTTTCATAAATGCGTGTATCGATAGTATTTGGTAATCGTAGTTGCGCCAATGACACAATAGATTGCTACTTCAGTGGAAAAAAAAATAGTTTTTTCAACCAAACTAGCAAAAATGAATTTTACAATGCTAAGTCGAAAGTCCAATCCTGTTTATTGTGGATGATTATGTGAGTGAATTGATATAATCATGCAGTACGTTAGATAAACTTTTTAAATACGGTAGTTTCCAATAAATCGATGCATTAGCGTAGCCAGGATTTTTGATTGGAGGGGGGCCCAAACCACAAATCACATGCAATGACGTCATCAGAAATCTTCAAAAAAGGAACTTTTTGTGGGGCAAAGATAACGTAGAATGGAAGATCTGAAGCTGTAGTATATTGGCACTTAACCAGGATTTTGGTAAAGGGAGAGGGTGAAAACTAATAGTAAGAAAATGTAAATGTCTAACTTAGGATACGCGTTGAGAAAGCTAGTGCACTCAAACGCATCACAGACGGGGGTCTGGGGGCAGAGTCCCTAGCCGCCGGTGGCTATGGGAGTCTGGGGGAGAAGCCCCCAGCCGCTAGGCGGTTTTTGTAAGTTTTTGGAAAAAAAAGCTATTTTAATCCGTTTGGATCACATTTCGCCCGTGTTCAAAGCCATCTAAAAGAACCAGATTTTTTACATTTGAAAGCCAATCGAAAAAATTTAACTGTTCAATCTTCCTTTTACTTGCAACTAAAGTCCAAAACTCGTTTAAAATCTTGCATTATGGTGCAAAATTTTAATTGTATGTGCTGGTTTGGTCCATGTGGGGGTAAATAAGGCACACTGCCTCCTGCAATATTTTAGACGTAAATAGTAATCCACTCGAAGATTTTCCACAGAGATTTTTGTTTTGTCATAAAGTTAACCAGTTATAGAGATACATGTACGGCCAGGGGGCCCAGGCCCCATCAATTGAAATTCAATAATTTGCTCAATAAGCATTTTCTCAAGCTATTTTTTTAAAGTATTTTTTGCGTAAAAACTGGCGAGCTGGAGTTGAATCGTTACTGAAAAATGCTACAATAGATGGTTACGCTTACTAAACATGTTATTCCTGGGCCGGATTTACATTGCGCGAGACCTCTGGCACTTAGGGGATTTTCGCAACATCATCCAGCGAAATATAAGTGAAGACCAAAAAAAGTCCTACCATCTGAGCGCTGGGCCCTGGCGCTGTGCCTTATGGCAAATACGGCACTGGTTATTGCATTACGCTCATAAAAATTTTAGATGAGGACCGGTAGCTGCAATTTTTAGGACAAAATTCCTTGATTTTATCCAGGTTATACGTTTAAATTGGTTGGAAAAAATTGAATTAAGGGGTTGCGCCTGACCCCCTGGTCGTCAATTATTTATTGTTAATTGCTAATTGCTGTTATATTATTATTTGTTTCTAATTGCTGTTGTACGCGTGTTCTGTTGTACGCAAAGACGCTAAAAGAAATTGAAAATGAAGAGACAAGGATTTTTGTCAAATTTTTGTCATTGGTGGCAATTCAATTCAGGGGGCCCGGGCCCCCTGGCTACGCCTATGATTTTGAGATAAGATCTCGCCCTTAAGTTCTTTCATAAACAAAAAACATTTAGAGCAACATTAAAAGAACTTTTTTTCCTAAACGTGTAGGACTCGAGTCAAGTCACTTGACAGTTTTTTGAACCTTCTAGGCAGTAGCGTAGCCAGGGGAGGGGGGGGCGTTGACCAAAATGCAGAATGAGAAAAACACTACGTTTTTAGCACTTTTGAGACTGTTTTTTGCCCTGGAGTGGATTAAATAGTGATTTAAAACACCTTTTGAAACATATATTCAGGGGGGGGGCTAATTTGTCAAAAATAAAACCAACAAACAAAAGAAAACTTTGAAAAATGGTAAGAAATATGCAATCAAATTTGATCGCAAGTGCAAAAATGCTAATCATGGGTATCATCAACAAATATACCATAAACTAAGGAATGGGGGGGGGGACTATTTAGTATTAGTTAATTACCAATCATTCCTCTCAAATCTCTTTTCATTAGCCCCCCAAGTATTTTTTTCTATAAATTGTATACGAAACAGATTACTCCGTGTGAATTGAAGTATTCGATTTTATAATTTACCAGCATCTAATCAAGAGAACTAACATTTTATCATTAGCCTCCTCCCAAATAGCCCATTAATGCCACCAGTTTAATCATGTGTGCACTGCCAATTTCTAAGCCACGCTTTAAAAGCATTATCTTTTAATCAAAATAGCCCTAAAATACAGTAACTTTTGCAAAAAAATGCAAAATTTTTGAGCGCCGGGGGGCTTCGCCTCCAGCCCCGTGCCTCCGGCGGCTGGGGGCAAAGCCCCCACACCCCCAATTGGCCTCCGGCGGCTGGGGGCTTCGCCCCCACACCCCCAAAACAGCCCTCCTATTGTGATTTTCTGGCTACGCGCCTGCTTCTAGGAATTCCATGACATTATTATGACGTTGACAGGTGGTCGTCATTATTATTATTTGCGTTTGTACGCGTAAATTCTAAATTAAAGAAACTGCTATTCCGGACAAGGACAACTTACTGGCTATGCTTTCATTATTTTTATCATTGGTAGTATTTCAGTTGGGGATTTGCATTACCGCCTGTGTTATAGCATTAAGTTCATAATAACGTTAAACGAGGACCTGAAATTGCAAATTTTAGCACAAAACTTTTAGATTTCTCACAGGTTTTGCGTTTATGTTGTTAAAAATTTGAATTGCGGGGCCCCTGGCCCGGAACCCTTCGTCATCAGTTAGGGGCCCCAGAGCCCCCTGGTTGTCAGTTAGGGGCCCCGGGGCTCCCTGGTTATTAGTTAGGGGCCCTGGGAGCCCCTGGTTGTCAATTAGGAGCCCTAGGGCCTCCTGGTTTTCAGTGAGAGGCCCGGGGCCCCCTGGTTGTCGGTTGGAGCCCCAGAGCCCCCTGGCCGTTAGTTAGGGGCCCTGGGGCCCCCTGGTTGTTAGTTAGGAGCCCTGAGGGCCCTAGTTGTCAATTGGGGGCCCAGGGTCTCCTGTTAGAGGCCCCGAGGCACCCGTTTGTTAGTTAGGGCCCCCGGGACCCCTGGTTGTCGGTTAGGGGTTCGGAGTTCCCTGGTTGTTAGTTAGGGGCCCTGGGGCCCCCTGGTCATTAGTTAGGGGCCCCGGGGCCCCCTGGTTGTCAGTTAGGGGCCTCCTGGTCATCAGTTAGGGGCCCCGGAGCCCCCTGGTTGTTAGTTAGGAGCCTTTGGGGCCCCTAGTTGCCAATTAGGGGCTCTCGGTTTGTCAGTTAGAGGCCCCGGGGCCTCCATTTTTTATTTGGGGGCCTCGGGGCTTCCTGGTTGTTGGTTAGGGTTTCCGGGGCCCTTGGTCCTTAGTTAGGGGCCCTGCGGCCCCCTGGTTGTTAGTTAGGGGCCCCGGGGCTCCCTGGTTGTTAGTTAGGGGCCCCCGGGCTCCCTCGTCGTCCGTAACTGCAACTAAACTTCGCTAGGCTATGTTGTCATACTTTTTCATCATTGGTGGTATTTCAATTGGGGGGGGGGGCCGGGCCCCCCCCTGGCTACGCCTATGAATCGATGCCAGTTCTAAACAGCAACAAAGTACAGTACACTACAAACTCATATGAAACAAACTTAACAGCTTAAGCACATCTAAGTTTTATTACAGTCTACGCAGAACTTATGTGAAATTTGGAGTTAGTTTTTGAGCAGGATTAGACTTTGGGTTAAATTATTTGAGTAAGAATTAATTAAAAGCAGATAGAAATTTCGGATGAATAAAACCTTCCTATTTTACGTACACTTATTGAATTCAAAACGGAGGGTGATCGAACCCCAAACCTTGAGTTGAAGTCCAATGCACTCTTCACTACAAAGTCATCTCCAAATGCTTTGTTTCGTTCTTTTTAGCAAAACCGAGGCTTTACGAAACATTTTGTTATTTCAAATTTTGTTCGTCCATTTAATTGAAAATGCTGGAAACCAGTTTCAAATCCAAAAAACAATGTGGGCGAGAAACTACGCTATATCAAAAGCTGTACTCAAAAACCGTATAAAGAACCACAAAAATGGACTCCACAAAAACAGTTGCCGATTGAACTGTTCTTCAGCACTGTATTTACTATACCTTGCTAGGCAGCTAGCTGTTAAACTACTTCATTTATGATTCATATAGACATAGACCAGATATTCCGTTGAAGACCAGAAGCAATGCAACATTTCTTTCGCACTTTTGGCGCTGTGGGCGTCGCTTGATCGTTCAAGCGGAAAGAGTTGAAAATAAGTTGATCGTCACTACGTAATCTGAAAAGACAATTTCTATTGTTCAATCTTCAAATTCGTTCGTTTTGCGCTTACTAGATCAGCAGTGCTCTAGATCAGAAAGCTGAAGCCAAGTACTGTAACTCAACCGCACATAAGCAGAGTGTGCTAGAGCTTCGGTAGCCTAGGTCGCTTACTAGTAGCAGAAGAAGCTTGAAAATATTTTTCGAACAGTGCATTGACATTACTGTATTCGGAAAGATATTTGTCGAAGAGATCAGACAGGGGCTTATTTAGGGGGGCCATTGGGCCATGGCCCCCCTCTTTGGGTCACCAGGATAGTATATTTAGCGTAGAATAGTATGCAAAATTGCGGCATGGACCCTCCTTTGCAAGTTGGGCAGAAGCTTTGATCACACAAAGGGTATGTTTTATACGTTTGTTTTAGGTCTGCACCCAACTTCGGGCGAAAATCGGACTAAGTTTGAGTGAAGACTTTTTTTTTTGCTCTTCACTTAATTTTGGGCAAAAAAATCAGACTAAATTTGAGTGAAGACCTTTTTTTTTTTGGTCTTCAACTAATTTTGGGCAAAAAATCGGACTGATTTTGGGTGGATCAATTTCTTATTTTAATCTTTGTTCTTCTCAAATTTTCTGAAGTTCCTGCCCCCCTTTTCAAAATCCTGCGTACGCTACTGAGATCAGCAAAGTACTTTCGGCCAATAATTGAAATATCAATACCAGAATATAACTCCATACTGAAAAGTTTTGAGCAAGGCGAAACCCAAGCGTTTTGAAGAGGTAATTTACTAATTTTCATGAATTTGTGGGCGGTGTCACATTCAAATTTGTTTTTTTGAAGAAGCGAAACCAGCACGCCAAGACAACATTGCGTATAGTAGAACATCGTCAGGGAAACATGGCAAAGCCTGGAGGCTTATAACATGCAAAACTATTAGCAATAGTGTTGAGATGAAGTACGCCATTTCGGTATGGCCATGAAACCTTTTACCCAATTATATACAGCCCTAAAAATAGACGTCAAAGACAATTGATGGTAGCGGTATTAATAGAATGTGTTGCGGTATTAATAAAATCAATCTGCTATACAAGGTATTGTAACTCACATTCACAAGCGCAGAGAAAGAGAATTCGATTCACTGCATCGACAAACGACCTTATCACGATGTCTTTACACTAAATCAGGGCTTCCCAAACTGGGGGTCGCGACTCTCAAGGGGTCGCGTAACGACCTTCAGGGGTCGCAAAGAGCAGAGATGGGCACGCACTACTTCAAAAGTAGTGCCGCTCCCGCTACCGCTACTAGCCCTAAAAAGTAGCGTTGCTGCCGCTACCCGCTACTCGTCTTCAAAAGTAGCGCGCTACCGCTACTTTACCACGAAAGTAGCGGCGCTACCCGCTACTTTGAACAACGCGTAAATTTTTTTGCAGTTAGTTACGAGCACTTGAGTACATAATGAGATAATTAAGAAGATAAATTAGATTATCATCGACTGTCTTGTGAAAAGCATACCTGAAAAACTATACATTTTTTGAAACCAGTATATTTTGGGTTTGGGCTGACTGATTTTATATTTTTACGTACGGTACTTTCAACCTCATTTGCTCTTAACCATAGTTGGAATATAAAGTGAAGTAAATTTCATTAGGTATAAAGTGGCATATCTATTTTTGTTTAGTTAAAAGTTTACTTTTGTTTTAAATTAGATCATTATTATTAATAACCGATCAGTGGTCGAGTGGATAGAGCGTATGCTACTTAAGCGATAGACTCGAGTTCGATTCCCGGTCGAATCAAACCAAAGACTATAAAAGGTGGTATTCACAGCTTCCCTGCTTGACGTTCAGCAATTAAAGGGACAGAGTGAAACCTCCGCCGAGTGTGGTAAAACATAAGTAATACACTGAAAGCAATTTAATGCAATATGCGCTGCGCTATGGCGACGCGTTTCGACCGTGCTCAGGTCTCATCAGGCGGCAATAACACAATATATACTGTACATCACTTAAAACAAAATATACACATTGTGCGATTGAGTTAAAATTCTGGTAGAAAATTACTTCAGTGTACGTAGGTGGCAGCTTGACTCGAAGACCGAAAGGCCCCTTCGCTATCTCCAAGCCAAGGCAACTAGGTGAATAAAATGTAATCACAGTTAAGCCTATACTGTAAGAAAAATCATTAAAATCAACTATGGCAATACAGAAAAGATCAAGAGAACGCCATTGATTTTCTGCAAATGAATTGAATCAGACAATGCTCTTTCAGACAACTCCCCAAATATTTTTTTTCTGCTAAGGCTAGCTTTGGTCCAAATTTGTATTTTAAATTTTGAGCAAAACTGAGTTTCGTGCTCTTATAAAAGTAATACTGCTCTTTCAAAAAAAAAGTATTCAATAAATTATTAACGACGTTTTTGTGATCAAAAATAGAGCGCTTATATTATTTAGATAAGTAGTTCTCAAACCTTTCTTCAAAGCGAACCAAATTTATTAAAAAACTCAAATGTGTGACATTAAACGAGCCATTTTTGCGGAATGTGAAGGAATAAATAAAAAAAGATTTTCACTTCGCAAATTCACATATTTTAGCGGGTTTGCTGAGATATTTTTTATTATTGTTTTATTGTTTTATGCATATTTAACCCTTTGTGGATGTCGACAAAAAAAAACAAGCAACCCAAAAGAATTTTCAGGCGACCCAACTTCGGGTCAAAGCCCATAGGTTGAGAACCATGGATTTAGATTGCTCAAATTACAGCTATGCTGCTTCGTATTTTTCATTAATTATATATATTTATTGTTGAAACAAAAACAAACACAAACAATTAATCAACCCTGAGCATTGCTTTGCAAACAAACAAACAAAAAAAATGGTTTGACAGCAACAACAAATCACAGTAACAGAACTCCCCAAAATTTTTTTCAAAATTTATTTTTTTGTTTTGTTTTTTTGTTGTTTTTGTTTGATCTTCAACTGAAATAAACCTTGTTTATTTGCTTACTTAAAATTGACGGAAAAAGCTACCGCATTTCGATAAAGACCTTTTTTTGGTTTTTACCTAAAATTAACAAAAATTACTGCATTTCGTTGTTTTCAAACCGCACCCTCCCAAAAATCTTTTCTCGTGCCCCCTCCTTACAAGCACACTACTCTGGTGCCGGTCCAGCCTCTAACTGTCTCATGCGGCCTAAGCAAGCGCAAGTCTCTAATCTGGTGCCTAACTGCATCTTTGCAATTTTTTAGTTCGCTCTTTGCCAACAGACCTACTATCAGTTTATAATAACTAACATATACCTGTATTAGACTTATACGCTACTCCTATTCAGATCCAACTGCTATCGAACCACGGCCATGTGGATATAGTTTAGCTCAGACTTTAAATGACAGTGATCACCCTTACAAATCTATTGTTGGAAATAGCAAAACGTAATAAATTCATCATTACTACGTCACTAACAAAGTTATTTCGGCATTCTCACCCGAACTAACAATTTTGTTAACTAAATAAATCAATTACTAATGTATCTGTTTTTGATTTTATTAAACATACTACAATAAGCACGAGAAATAAGTAGCGGTAGCGGGATAGTTCATTTTCTAAAAGTAGCGGCGCTATCGCTACCGCTACTTGCCCTAAAAAGTAGCATCGCTACCCGCTACTCGGTTTCTATAGTAGCGGCGCTACCGCTACTCAAAAAGTAGCGGTAACAGTAGCGCCGCTACTACAGTAGCGCGCTACTGCCCACCTCTGGCAAAGAGTATACCAATTTTTACAAGAAAGGGTGAAATTGGTATACTCTTAGCGATTCATGACTGTCGCTAAAAACTGTGCGATTCTGCAAAACGTCATTCGTAACGTAGCCGTAGATTCTACTTAAATAGGCGCCGTTTCATAGTGAGACTTTATTATATACGATGACAGCAGACAGACTTTTCCCCATTCGCATCATGCAGCATAGCTGGATGCCCAACTTGTTTTGTTTTGTCACTACGATGTATGACATAATAGAACTATGCAGACCAAACTCAATGCTTGTATAATGCTGTAGTCAGTATCGAGGGAGGAGGGTATAGCCAGTACTAAAATTGTAGGGGTAACGCTGGGAGACGCATCCCCCCATAGAGAGTTAGCATCCCCCCATCAAGATTTAGCGTCCCCCATCGAAATTTCAGCATCCCCCCTAACGAGATTTTAGCGCTCTCCATTAAGAGTAAGAGCCTAGATGATTAGACAAAAAAGTGGCTGTCAGCACCAATTAATCCCAAATTCCGGCCAAATACAGTACCAAATCGCGGTGAAGACCTTTTTTTTTGACTTGCAATCCAGTATGGGGACAAAATCCCTTCAAATTTTGATGAAGATCTTTTTGTCTTTTTGGTCTTCAATCGAATTCGGGGACAATATCTGAGCTTGAAGCAAAATTTCCATTGAATTTCAGCCGCATTCCGAATGCGTTTTGTCAAGGCTACGAAAGCGTCCCCTCGTGCAAATTTTTACGGTTTAAGCATTAAGTATACCCCCCCCCCAATCGACCTGGTTAACAAAATACAAAATAAGAAAAATACCACGTATCAGGACTTCTGAGACGGTCTTTTGCACTGAAATAGACTCAAAAAAAGAAATGATTTAAAGCATATTTTGAAACGTTAATTTTGGGGAGGGGGTAATTTGTGAAAATTAAAATTCATAAATCAGAAAAAAAAACTTTGAAACATAGCCAAAAATTAGTATTCAAATTTGGTCGCACTTCGAAAAATGCTTAACATACAGTTGGTTTCATCAAAAATTATAAGCTCATAACTAGGGGGAGGGCTATTCAGCATCAGTTATTTACCAATCACTTCTCTTAAACTTCCTTCCATTAGCCACCCTAATTGTATATTTTCCATAAATTATGGGCGAAATAGATTACTTCTTGAGCGCTTTGTTGATCTACCAGTATAGGATTTTATGGTTTACCAGCTTGTAAAATGAGAACTGAAATTCTAGCAATAGCCACCACCAACATAGCCCTTATAATTATGTTTTCGCACAGCTAATTTTTATGCCACGTTTTGATAGCATTAATTTTTATCAAAATATACTTCGAATTAGGTTTTTTTTTTCCAAAAAAAACACAAAATTTTCGAGCGCTGGGGGTTCCGCCCCCACACCCCCGCAACAGCCTTCCCCATTGCAGAATTCTGGCTACGCACCTGGCTGTAGTACCGATAGTTTAGTAGAGGAGTTGGAGCGTAATATATATATAGTTTAGTAGACGTATAACTATACCATACTACTATTACTGGTTAGATTCTGTTCAATGGATAGCTGGTTAAAAAAGTCGCACGATAACGGTAATAAGCGTACTGCAGATGATGTTGAAGCAGTGGTAAAGAATACATAGGTTTAGAAAATTCGACAAATTTGGGGAAATATGACATTTGGTATACTTTAATACTGGATTGGTACGAAATTTAGGGCACATAAACGTCTTTTTAGAGCTTTGGGCACAATTGTTTAAAGAAAATTTGGGCACTCACCGATTAGCCATAAAGTTAGAGGGAACACAGGTAAAGATAAAGACAAATGCAAATAGGGTGTTTGCAAATGTGTTTGCATATTGTACGCATTGAGTACCAGTGCCTTGTAGTTATTTTTTTCCATTGAATAACTACCACAACTAACAGTGGTTCTTATTTTAACGGCCAGGGGTCGCAAAGGTTTTTAGAAGATTAAAGGGGGTCGCGAGCAAAAAAAGTTTGGGAAGCCCTGCACAGTGGCGGATTTAGGGGGGGGATGCATCCCCCCCACCAGCCTAAAAGTAACGATTTCGGCCGAAAACTTAGCCTCTATTTCGAAAAATTAGGCTCCATTTCGGGATGCATCCCCCCCCCACCAGTCTAAACCTAACGATTTCGGCCGAAAAATCAGTCTCAATTTTGGTGAAGACCTTTTTTTTTTTTTTTTTTGAAAAAAAAGAAAAAAGACCACCTGATTTTGGGCGGAAAAAACGTTCGAATTTCCGATTTCGGCCGAAAAATCACTTAAAAATTGCAAACGTAGGTATAGGCCTACTAGGCCTAAAGGTTTGATGTTCACCGGGCATAAGTGAAATAGCTCTAATTCTTGCGTTCTTCCGGTGAAGTCATTGTCACAGCAAGCTTGATCTTAAAAGCTTTGTTTTTATTGACGTTTCGTTGGTCATGACGACCAACATCATCAGAATACGAGCAACGATAAAGAACTACGACTGAAGCTACGTAGCATCAATATGAATGGTAAGATTTTTATAGTTTACGAAATCCGAAAGTTAATTATTACGTCACAACAATAAAAAACAAATTTGTAGAAAAGCGGAGAGTGTTAAAACTTTGGTCACAAAAAACTACAGTATAAACTAAAATGATATCAAAGCATAAGGACATTAAAGCAAAGAACGATAAACTATCGGAAAAGATTCACCATCTGAACGATTAATTACTTTTGGCCTAGAAAGAATAAACCAAGATTCGGCGGTTAATCTTTTAGAAAAATTACTTTCAGTTTTCAAAATTCGTGAGTTGGCCCAATCAATTACGTGATCAAATAATATTACATGTTCACACAAAGCGGAATTTTCTGGTTTTTGTTGCTTAATGGCTCTTTGGTGCTCTTTTAATCGGGAGTTTAGGTCTCGTTTGGTCTGGCCAACATAAACAAAGTCACAGTCTTTGCAAGGAACTTCATATACAACGCAGGTAATTTCATCAGTGGTGATAGGATCCTTAGGGGAAGGTAGATATTGGCCAATGGTCCGAATAGGTTTCATTGCAACTTTGACGCCAACTTCATTTAAAATTCTCCTAATCTTTTATGTAGTTCCTTGAATGTATGGACTTGAATGTAGTTCCTTGAATGTATGTTCCTTGAATGTATGAATTCACATCACTTCCATACATTCAAGGAACTACAGAAAAGATTAGGAGAATTTTAAATGAAGTTGGCGTCAAAGTTGCAATGAAACCTATTCGGACCATTGGCCAATATCTACCTTCCCCTAAGGATCCTATCACCACTGATGAAATTACCTGCGTTGTATATGAAGTTCCTTGCAAAGACTGTGACTTTGTTTATGTTGGCCAGACCAAACGAGACCTAAACTCCCGATTAAAAGAGCACCAAAGAGCCATTAAGCAACAAAAACCAGAAAATTCCGCTTTGTGTGAACATGTAATATTATTTGATCACGTAATTGATTGGGCCAACTCACGAATTTTGAAAACTGAAAGTAATTTTTCTAAAAGATTAACCGCCGAATCTTGGTTTATTCTTTCTAGGCCAAAAGTAATTAATCGTTCAGATGGTGAATCTTTTCCGATAGTTTATCGTTCTTTGCTTTAATGTCCTTATGCTTTGATATCATTTTAGTTTATACTGTAGTTTTTTGTGACCAAAGTTTTAACACTCTCCGCTTTTCTACAAATTTGTTTTTTATTGTTGTGACGTAATAATTAACTTTCGGATTTCGTAAACTATAAAAATCTTACCATTCATATTGATGCTACGTAGCTTCAGTCGTAGTTCTTTATCGTTGCTCGTATTCTGATGATGTTGGTCGTCATGACCAACGAAACGTCAATAAAAACAAAGCTTTTAAGATCAAGCTTGCTGTGACAATGACTTCACCGGAAGAACGCAAGAATTAGAGCGAAAAATCACTCTCAATTTCGGTGAAGACATCCGAATTTTTGAGGTTTTGTGCTTAAAATCCCTCCCCACCAAAATTTTCTAGATCCGCCACTGGCCCTGCACTAAATCATTCATGATTCATTGCTCACATCAGATACTGCAGCTGTTAATAGTCGGGTGGAACATGCGAAAATTCAAGCAGATCCATTGGTTCAAGGCCTGTTTAAAGGGATTTTACTTAAGGTGTTTTTTCCCCCTCAAAACTGTAACGGCTGTCGCCCACTTTTTTTGCCTATCTCGTGACTACATGAGTTAAACCAAAACTGGGTTCAAAAGCACGGAAGATCTGTTTTGGTTTTCACGTGATTTGCCTCTAGTTCGACGTTTCAAGGTGAAGCATCTAAAAATTTACCCATCCCAACTGCTAAGGGTAACGCTGGATGATGTGCTTCTGCTTGAGGTTGTGAAATTTTTGAAAGTTAGACCTCCATAATTCAAAATTTTAAAAAGGCAGTGCGTTGGTCTGTAATATCGTCAAATGTTGTGGTTTATTTTCACTTTTCAGTCTCTGTAGGCAGGCGCGGCAGCTAATTTTCAGGACTGACTTGCATTCAAATCAAAATATAAACACAGGTTTATTTTTCTACCGGAAATGTAACATTTGTCTGAAAAATGGCACAAGAACAAATTTGATGAGTTGATTTGAATGACACTCGGTCGATTAACACTTTGTGACTCATTCTCTACTCGCAGCAACACGAGTATCAGTAAACTGCGCTATTCTGTGGTCTATTGATGGTTAGTTTCCTGTAATATTTTCAATTCAATCTGTTCGAGTGCGGTCTAGCTTTCATGGGAGAATGCAATTTATATAGCATCATGCGCGATTTGCGTACGCAATACAGTATTTTGTGACAACGGAAAGGAAGAGACTATTTTACCGGAAATTTTTATCTAGTTTAAGTCGAACTCAATTTCTTACTCTAAAATTAACCCCAAACCCCAATCTTAACCCTTGAAAAAGCAAATGAAAAAAGCGGGGATGAGTATTTCTCATTTTCGTTTTATTCTCTTTCAACTTGAAACTTCTCGGTGAAATAGTCACTACCTAATTGAAATAATAAAACTGTTAAATCTTGTAGGATAAATATATAAACCTTACTATTGGTAGTTCGCAAAGGTGTTTCATTTGAAGAATAAAAGCAAAAAATAAAGTATTGCCATTCATCAGCTCATTTTTAGCTCAAGTCGCTGCCATGAGGTAAACTGGGTTTTGTCGCTAACTCTATTCGTATTCGTAGTCAAAATTTTCTACACCTAATAGGATTCAGGGATACTGTACGCTTATTAGCATCTGAAATCGTACTCAAATTGATGAAGTCAAATATCTCCGCAAAATATATATTTTTGATAATCAAAAAAATTAATATTTTTTGCACATTATTTTTGCTTTATTCTATTAAAAGTTGAAAAAAAAGAACAACAAACTAACTTAGCGTTAGAAGTCGTAGATACAAATCAAAAATTAAGGTGAAAAAATCTTTCTAAAAATTGCAAACTCTTCAAAGCTATTCCATACGGATCGAATGAGAAAGTGAAGAAACTATTGCGGCATAAACTAGACCACCTTCCAGTTGTCAGAAAAAATGACTACTGCATAGATCTTACATTTTTCTGACAATCGCGGTGGCTGCTCAGCTTGTGACGTAATGTCTTTTATTTCTTCGTGCAGAATAGCGAGGTCGCCCCCTCAGTAGGTTGAAAAGGCAACCAGTGGGTATCACATCAGCAGTAGCCACCTCTGTGGTGATAGAATACCCACTCTTTGAGGTTGTGGAAATGACCCCTTTACTCCTCCGAGTTCCTTAGTCCAGCTGGGTTTTTTGGTGTAGCGTTTCTGCTCCACCATACTCTCATCCACGGGAAAGAGCTAGCACTTAAACTGTAAAATATTGCATGGGGGACGCTTTCACAGCTGTGTCCTGACTCATATGTGGGTGAAGACAAAAAAAAAGTCTTCGCTACAAATCGGTACTGACTATGGCCGGAATTTCGAATTTTTTGGAATAGCCAGCCAATTTGTCGTCTAAATTTCCAGGAAGCTTTCTTTTGGTGTTTGGGTCGCCAGAACTCGATGGGGGTACGCTAAATCTCGACGGGCGGACGCGTCCCCCCTACAATTTGAAAGGACACTCAAATCAAATTTTTCACTTTTGACCAAAATGTTGGGATAAGCCTAAAATGCATTCTCACTAAATTTAAACTTTCTTGCTTGTCGTTTTCAAGATTTTGCAATTCAAAGTTAACCATTTTCCCCTTACTCCAGTGTCGCCATCTTGCCAGTTTTATGGTAGAAGGTTAACTTTGGGAAAGTTGACTTGAATTTACTTGAAAAGCATCATATTTGAAATTCTGACCCTTAACTTTGCTTCGACAACAACACAGCCGAGAATACTTATTGAAAGTTACAACATGCAGTAACTTTTTGAAATTTTGTTTATAGTTGACAACCCTGGCAAAATTTCTAGGGGGAAAAAGCTTTTCTAAAGGGAAATCGAAACTATCATGTCTCGAAAACGGAAGGTCGTAAAATGCTCAAATTTGGTGAAGTTAATCTTCAAATTCGTCAAAAAATTTTTGCAAGAAAACTTAGCAAAAAAATATTCGACCTGAATGCGCTTTTAGGTGCTGGAAAGAGCCGAATGGTGACAACAACAACTTATTTTGACGAGCACGTGGGCTTGTTGACGACAATCCAATTAAAGTGTTTTATCATTAATGAAATGAGTAATAAATATGCACCAGGCACACTATTTTGGCAGCATAATCATACACAAGGAAATATTATGTATCCTAAACGAAAGTTTTATCGCGTGTTTTCTGTTTGTACTTGTTGCAAAATAAATAGAACTTTATGTTTAAAGTCAGCAAAGCAAACTCAGGATCCTGTCTGTTGATAAACTCGGAAGTCAGAAGCCTCGTTCAAAAATATTTTTTGTTTGGCATCGAGCACTGTCGAGCGAATGGGAAAGTACTGCGATATTGCGTATACAGTATGTGGCAGGTTCGCTCGATTCTTAAGTGTTTCATCAGCTTATGACGTTGCAGAATCGAGCTCGCTTTAACTGCGTAGTAGCGTATGCTGTGGTGCTTGCTATTCGATAGCTTCACACCGGTTCGCGCTTCAGGTATTTTACAGTGTTGGTGCTATTCAGTCGGTACGCATCGGTTCAGTTACAAACTTGTTACTGTATATTGATTTTTCTAGTTCTTACAAAATTTAAATACCGCATTGAGCGTCAGTGGCGTTGCTACGAATGATGGCACCCTTTTTCGGTCCAAAAATAGTGAAGACCAAAAAAAAGTCTTCGCCGCAAATGAGTAGGTTTTCGGTCCAAATGAGGATGGGGACCAAACAAAAAGAAAAAAGAAAGGTATTCACCACAAATCGGTAGAGTTCCGGTTTCACATCATAATATGGTGTCTCCCCAAAATAGTGACACCGGGGCGGGCCGTTCCCCCACCCCCTTCCCCCCTAGCGACGCCACTGCTGAGCGTTTGGTCTTGACTCTTATATTCATTTGCGAAGAATTACATGAGTTTTTAAAGTTTATGTCTGGTGAGATGTGACGTGGGATATTGGCTCGAATGATATTGGTTTAAGCTCCTCAGACAAGTTCAGTCAAGCAGAGGTTTTTCATTCACGACGTTCAGCATGTACTTCATACGCAGAGTGAGGTCAGTTTTTCGCTGGTAAATTTTGATCAAATATCTGGCTATTTCAATTTTTCGACGTCTTTTTATTTGGCATTAATTTGTGACATCAAATTTGGCACCCTTTTAATTTCTTTCACTTTTGCATGATCGTTAGTGATAGGCAATAAGGGATAAAGACAAAAAGTCTGTGCTTGTAGAAACAAAAAGTATTATACAAAAATTCAATAAACAATAATTATTGCAGTAATCTATTCGTATAAGAAGTTCATTCCGTTTTGATCCACTGAAGCATCACCCATTCCTTCTAGGGTTAATTATGCGAACTTAACTGTTGGAGTTTGTCGAAGTAATTATTCTACATAAATTTCATAAGAAGGGGAGAGGGCAGAGATTAGCCGGAGTAAGTAGTGTGTTGAAGCAGTGCTTGTACGTGGTAAATGTTCTTTTTAACTCCACAGCAATTGAATTTGAGCTATACGGGATGATGATGCTTTTCTTGAGCGAAACTTTGCTTTGCTTGTTAAATGTTAATGTACCGTAATGAAAGGTCAGCTAATTATGCTTTCGTTCTTTTAAAATTGCAAGGTCTTCGATAGAGATATACAGAGACTAGAGCTAAGTCAACATCACCAGCGTTCTTAAGCGACGTTTGTATGTTAGGAATATGCTGAATCGTTGATTGTCAAAACAAAATGCCAAGTGGTACATCCTGAGGGCATTTGTGAAATTATAGTTGCTAATAACTGTACTTTGCTGCGGAGAAACTTGATTCAGCTCATTCATATGGTCAGAGTCAAGACTTAATTTTGCAACTAAAGGCAAAATGAGCACAAAAGTTGGTAAGTAGGCAACTGCGTTTCGTTTGTTCCCCGCTCACTTCCCGAAACAGTAAATCACTAAACCACATCACAAAATACTCTTTCTCACACTTGCTATCTACGTGGCCTAGTTCAGTCAATTAGTAATCAAAAGGTTGGTGCAATCGAAATGTTGCTGCATTCGGGTTTGATTTTTCAACCAGCATTGCATGTGCTTTTGCCAGTTGTCATTGTTGTGTCCAAGGATGGCTGTACGGTACGTTGATACGGTACGGTACGCCTCAATTTTTGCTAAGAAGTACGGTACGCTTTTTTTATGATTGTACGGGTACGGTACGCCTTTTTTGAAATGGTACGGGTACGGTACGTTGGTGCGCTGTTTGAATTAAAAATCCCAGACTTTTCGCACATTGCACCGGCTTTTTGTATGCAGAGGCAAAAGACAGCTGAAGCTGACGCTAAATGTGTGAATTGAGATCGCTGATTTATAGGCTAGTGATTTCAAAGTCAGTTCAAGTTGCAAGTAGTAAAAAGCAAGGATGGCAGTACGGTACGGTACGCCTCAATTTTTGCTAAGAAGTAAAAAGATCTGTTCTTACAAGCGTAAACATGGGCCACCGAATGGGGAAGACGCGTGACCCCAAAAGATTTTCAGGGCGGTATCGGAGAAATAAAGTCTTGATTCGAAATAATACCGTAACTCAGGTATTTGTTATACATTACGGTGTTTGCCGTGTACTAGGACCACTAGGTTACTGAATCATTCACTTGATGTCTTGTTTATGAAAACACAATCGCACATTCCACCACAGCCTTCTTGTCATTAAAATAACTATCTGAATGCAACTGCTTTAGCAAGCCGCTTTATTTTAGATTTGAACGACCGGTCAGCGTTAGTAGTTAAAGACACCGCCATCGGAGCGTGAGGTCTGCGTTTCGATTCTTGGTCCGGTCAAAATCGGACGCAGTGTCGCTAACGTCTCGCCCCGCTGCGATGTTTCTTTGGCGCAGTGTTGCTCAATGCCCATGCACTAAGCCGCGAGTTTATGAAAGCTTTTGTTTTAATTTGATTTAGCAACTCGCTTTGAAATCGAATTCCTCTAGATTGGTCAGGAGCAGTTTGGTAATGAAACTTAAGCAAATTTAAGATGCATTTTATATGAATATCTTTGTAATACATTTTGTAAGAATATTTTTGTAATACGAGTGACAGTTGTGTTTTTGTTATTGTAAGAATATCTTCGTAATACGAGCTACGCCGTCACCTCTTCATGTGCTTGTGAATAGCACGTGGTCCAAGTTCGTTTTTTGGTTTATGGTCGTTCTACTGTATTGCGATTGGCCGTTTGTTTAAGGAAAAACCATGAAAAGGGTTGTCAATAGTCAATACGAATAAGTTTTCCTTCTAAAATCTCGGGTCTCGAAGTCTCGTCTCGGTCTCGAACAAACTCACCGAGTCTCGATCTCGGTCTCGAAAATTTTTTCATGTCTTGGTCTCGGGTCTTGGACTCGAATTTTTTCCAAGTCTCGGTCTTGGTCTCGGTCTCGACCATCAGGGTCTTGACTACATCACTATTAGGGTGGTAGTATTGTGCCATGCCTCCCGACTTTGGGCCACGGCACAAAGCAGAAAAGTGCAAAATATACGTTAAAATCGCGTAATCAGATTCGCATAAACATGCATGTGGAAGAGGCTAGCGTTACCTGGCATTTTAGCATCATTTTAATCAGCTTAAGAGTAGAAGTGGCGCAGATTTCAGATTTTTTTACTACATGCTAAAATCTTGCCGCTTTGAAAAGCTTGTTTCAACTTAAATTTACCACACTCTACACTGGGCAAGAAAGACATAGGTCTTATTTTTGTTATATCCAACTAACCATGGCTTGTTCGGAAGTAGCAGCATTTCTAAAAACTGCTGGGGCACATTATATTTCGAAAGTTTTCTAGCCAATGTCATAACAGGTTAGTGTTTTCAATGAAAATAACGGACGCGTTGCGTTCATCGGGATAGTTTTTCATAACGACTTCGAACTACCGATGAGTTTATTTATTGGTTTGACGTTTCGCTTCCCAATTCGGTAAGCTTCTTCAAAACAATTTTCGGCAGTGCTACCTTTGCAGAGACAAAAAGATGAGAAAAAAATAATAGCAGAAGATAGGTTACAGTACAAACATACGAACATCACAATACTTGTCCTATTACACCCCAAAACATTAAAATGATGGAGCAATAATATTATATAATATTGAAAATTATGTCACTAACAGCGTGAGAAACAAGCAATACTAAAAAATTGCGTCACTAACAGTGTAAAAAAAAGAATACTGAAAAATTATGTCACTAACAGCGTGAAAAAAATTAATAATATTCGTAACCACTAGGCTGCTTCACCAACAGTTTGAGAAAGTATGGAAAGGATCTATTGCAAAACATTATGTACTGGAAAAGCTTTTTAGCTCCACAGAGATTTATATTAATTGTTCCGTCCGTACATAAATCTCTGAGGAGCTAAAAAGCTTTTCCAGTACATAATGTTTTGCAATAGATCCTTTTCATACTTTCTCAAACTGTTGGTGAAGCAGCCTAGTTGTTATGAATATTATTAATTTTTTTCACGCTGTTAGTGACATAATTTTTCAATATCATGTAATGTTATTGCTCCATCATTTTAATGTTTGTGGTTGCAATAGTACAAGTATTGTGATGTTCGTACATTTTTACTGTAACATATCTTCTGCTATTATTTTTTTCTCATTTATCTTTTTGTCACTGCAAAAGCAGCACTGCCGAAAAAAGTTTAGTGTTTGCTGCTCGGCAAATTGCAAATAATCTGTCATCAATAGCTAAAAAATTGTTACTTCATTTTTTGGCCTTCGCATAATATCATTCGAAAGAACGTCTAATAATTTAGCTTGTGCCCTTCAGTGGTTTTTATTCTTAGTTTGTGCACGTTTTGCGCTGCTCAAAACAGGTCATTCAAACCGAAACTTAACCAAAAAAGTCTTAAAATTGAGTTATTTTTGCAAAAAACGCGCAAAAGTTTTTTGGCGTTTTTTTTCTGAGACCCCCGTCCAAAGTCACAAATTTTAAAAATTTTGAAAATTTTTCATTTTTCAGAAAATTTTTCAAACCCTTTTGAAAATTTTTCATTAGATACATTGATCAGTGAACAAAAACCTTCTGTAAAAAAACCGGTCGACCGGGCCGGTCAGAAACCGGTCGACCGGCCGGTCAACCGGCGATGATTTTGAAATTTACCTGCCGGGTCGGGTCGAGAAAATCCTGACCGGTTCCATCTCTGGTCTTCACGTCTAAATGAATGGATGACTGCAAACAACTGAGAGCAGTCAGCAACAAGTCAACAACAACCGCCTTTTGAAAAAGTTTTCCGATTGCCGCCCAACCCGGTCGAATTAGTTTGTCTTTTTCTTTGCCTTGCAGTGGCTTGTGGCGTCATGTCAAAGTGCTACGTTAAATTAAAACAGGGCAAGAGAATATTGTTTTCAGCATGCTCAATTCAACTCTTTTCTTACATAAACTAAGATCTCTCCACCTTGACTTAAGCTTGCGCTTAAATTATTTATATATTTCATTAGCAATGCATGCCTGTCATTTGCGCTACAAACTACAAGTCAGTTTTGTTTTCTTTGGTTTATCCTTACCTCATAACAACTGTAGGCCTGTAGGTTGCCTTTGAAGTGCGGTTAGATTGGGTAAACTTTGCTCATAACTTTTGAAACCACCACTGGTCCAACAAGTAATCAACACTGTGTAGAAGAGTAGATTCTCACAAAATACATAACCAGTACCTATAGTCCGTACTACGCAAGATCCTCACTTTTACCATGTTGATTTGCAACATCTCGGGCTGGCAGTGCTGCCCGAACCCTAACTCTAATGCCAGATTGTTAAGAAAAAGAATCAAAGAGCGCAGCATAGATGAACTCAGGACGGATCGAATTCGAGCGCAGACTAGTTGAGTAATTTGGTTATGATTATTTGGTATTTATGACGTAATCGGCTAGCTTGCTTTATATTCTGACAGTACCACGTGGTCGCTTATGAGATAGCAAGTAGCGATTTCGGTTTTGTGGCCATTACTGTGCCTGTGCGAAGATGTTAGTTGACGTCTGTGCTGTTTTGAGGCCGACTGCACGCACCGAAGTGGAAGAAAAAGTTTAACCCAATACACAACTGGCGAAGTAAACGTTGCGATAACTGTGTATTTTTGACGTCTTGTCTACAATTTCGTCAGGCTTCATTCGTCAGAAAAACAGCACTTTTGTCGACTTTAGTTAATCCCGATTGTGGTATACAATGCAAAAACGAGAGTACTAGACAAAAGAAGAGTTATAAATAGGATATAGGACATCGGTAGAGCTAAAGAAGATTATGGAGGACGATTTATATTTCAAGTCTCTTTCTTCAACTTGAGACCACTTTTTTTTTTAATCCTAGCACTAATGTACCCTTTAAGTAGAGTAAGCTAGCTACCATGTTGAAAGTACTTGAATTCAAATAACGTTAAGCGTTTTAAGTAAACCATTTCCATGTTCAGAAACACAGAAAATACGTTTATCGATTAGTTAAAAATATTTGCTTTGCTGAAACGATCTTCAACTACCTAAAACCATGGCAAGCGATAACTCTTGTTGCAAGTATTTGATGTTTGTTGTCAACCTCCTGATTTTTGTAAGTATTTTGTTTTTAAAATTTATTAAATATTTTATTTTCCATTATGGTGTTTCTACTCTTGGGCATGAAATCGTCAGCTTTTTAGCACATGCTTTGCTTACTAAGTTCAGCTATTTGCTTGCAAGATGCTGCTATCGCTTGGCGTTTGTTCGATTCTCCTGGGGCTATGATTTTTCAAATATTTTGTGCAATTGTTTTTATCTGAGCGTTGCAAAACCTATGACGCTTAACAATCGATTCTGACAAAGACAATGCTGCGTTTCGAACACAATGAGAGCAACGGTCTTGGGTATTTCCGGTAGACCTGTACTACCTACAGTGCGACATCAGTTACGTTATTGTTGCTAACTAGGCCATCATAAGATGCATTGAATTACAATTATCCCGCTATTGGTTTTCAGTTTTTCGTCAACAATATGTGCTGTTTCGCGTGCGCAAACGTCTATGTTTTGTTCCACCCATCGGTCAATTTACAGTCCTGAGAATGGCATAGCAGCTATTGGTTGTCGTGTCACTTGGGAAAGCCCAATGTTTCTTACGATAGGATTTGCTGTTCTGGTTAAGCAAAGCAGTTATTACTTTGGTAGCTGCTAGCAAGTATCGCTTTTTCGCGACAAAAGGATAATGATGTATCAATCAATGAATATTATGACTTACCGGTACGTTTATAGTTTCTGTTACTAAACGACGATATTAATGTGCACTAAGTACACAAAAATTACTTTACAAGTTGGCCTTTAACTGTAATTTAATTTAAATTAGGTTTAGAGGTTTGTGTGGGTCAAAAAAAGGCTCTAAACTGCTGAAGTCCCACTTGTCTAAATGATCATTTTGCAACACTTGTTTAGAAGTGAAAACGAGTAAAATTACTGTTATGCCCCGTCAATTCGTTACGTCGTTCAGTAATTGGAATTACAATAGTTAGAATGTAAAAAAAATTTTGTTAAAAGTCACAAATTTAGTGGAGTTGGAATTTGGGCGGTGACAGGAGCAGAATCATTTACCAACTATTTTTTTTTTCGCACCATGCCACCATTTACCAATTATTGCTATTCAGCTTAGTGGAGCTGCGCTTCTTGGAGTTGGAATTTGGGCGGTGACAGGAGCAGAATCGTTTAGAAATCTTGTTAGCGACGATCCAAGAATCTTTAACGCTGTTTACATCATAATTGCTGTTGGCGCTTTGCTCCTGGTCGTCGGATTTTTGGGATGTTGCGGAGCGATCAAAGAAAACAAATGCATGCTTGCAACTGTGAGTTTTGCTTGAAAACTTTATCTAGTCTTAAAATATTAGCTACCGCGTTTGGTGTGTATCGACCTATTTCGATGCCATATTTTGCAATAAAAGTACCAAAATCCTTGAACATCACAACGGAGATACTGCTTGGCTTTAAAGGAGCATTCAGGTCGAAAATTTGTTTGCTCAGTTTTCTCTCATAAGTTTTTTTGGCAGATCTGAAGACTAACTTCACCAAATTTGAGCTTTCTGCAACCTTCCGTTCCGAAAAATGACAGTTTAGACATCCCCTTAAAAAGGCTTTTCCCCTTTGAAATTTGCAAGGGTTGCCAACTACTAACAAAATTTCAAAAGTTATTGCATGTTTGTAGCTCTCACTAAGTGTTTCGGCAGTGTTGTTGTCAAAACAAAGGATAGGGTCAGAGTTGTGATTGTAATGTCATAATACTGACAATATGGCAACACTGAAATTAGAGGAAAATTATTAACTTCGAACTGCAGTATCTTGAAATCAGCAACACGTAGAAAGCTCAAGTTTTATGAGAATGCAATTTTAGCTTTTTCCAACATTGTGATCAACTGTGAAAAGCTTGACGTGAATGCCCCTTTAATTAGAAATAAGCAAACCGAATGATTTTCCGGAGGACACCATGACGCAGTGTGAGTTCTGCAATCAAACAGTGAAAGCAGCAACTTTTCGGTCACAAACCCGACGCTTTGCCTCCGCCTGTGCTTTATTCGCGGCAGCATAGTGAAGCCGCTCGACCTACGAGTTGTTAAAGTCGACAATGGAAACCCAACTATCCTCGGCAGTGGCCTATTGTGTGGTGATGAAGCCACTTTTCTCTCCCGGGTTCTCTAGCTCAGCTGGTGTTCCCTTGTGGAGCATTTGCGCTGCACCGTGTAGTGTGACAAAATTTCGGTTTTATTTCCCTGCATTTGTTGTATTTGGCAGTTCTTCGCTTTGGTTCTTGTTCTCTTCATCCTTGAAATAGTTGGTGGTGTTCTTGCTTTTGTTTTCTATCCCGATGCGAGACAGCTGGCTCTGGAGTCGATGGAATTTTATGGCACCGACGGTGAAGAAGGACAGTCTATAACAGCAGCTTGGGATGAGTTGCAAAATGCAGTAAGTTGGTTATTACGCACAAACACTTCTGGCGCATCATTGCAAAAACAAAATGAGCCTGGCTTACATTTGGCGTAAAATTGTTCACGCACGAGATTATTCTTTGTTGGTGTTGTTTTAACCAAACGCAGCTAAAATGCTGCAGAAACAGCGAGATAGCAGGCTACACTTAAGATGAAGTAAGTCTAATCAGAAGTTAGTCCAATCAGACCAATATATTTGCACTATGCCAAACAGCGAAAAATTTTTTAACAAGAATGCAGCTGAGTTATAAGAAATAACTATCTTTAAGAGCATAACAGTCGGAATTTCTGCTTAATGTAAAAAAAACGAACATCTTTTCTATTAACCGAAACAGGAGTCCAGGATACCTCACAAAGTTGCCATTACTATATATCATCTGCTTCTGTTTGATCGCTTTGACCTGAATAAATTAAGACAGATGCGTTATTGTTCGTGATCACCATTAGTGACAGAAGCCATCCGTATAGTCATGCGCCTAACATTACAACTTGACCACATCTTCGGTTTCAGCTCTGGCTGCAAGCTAAGATGGTTGGGTTACTTTTTTATAACTGTTGTTTTTTCGAACAAGCTTGGCATAAGAGTATACTGCTAGGAAAAAACTGTGACGAATACGAAAGAATGGCTTAGTTAAATGGGTTATGGATAAGGTGAAAGCTGTGGTAAGAGACCATGATGTATTAAGGCTAGTTTAGAGCTGCTCGAGCAGTGCAACGAGCAGCAAGATAAGTTCAAATTATTAATCATGCTTCAGCAAATTTATGGATCTGTTTTGCAGTTTGGTTGTTGCGGTCTCACTGGATCTGAGGATTGGCTTCTTGCTATAGGTTCTATTCCTCCCTCGTGTCAGCCACGAGTTCCGCCTCCACCAGGCTGCGAAGAAACCATTCAAAATTATTTCTGGGTTCTTGGTGGAATTGCCTTGGGGGTGCTTGTTATTGAGGTAAGTTGAAATGCTATATTTATGAGTTACTGGTAAAAAATGGCCCATCTCTGTTCAAAACCCAACAATAGCACAGACTGTCCTTGAGCAAAGATAAAATCAAAACGGAAAAGCGATCGAATCCAGTCTATCTTATTGAAGGTAAATTAGTGTCGATCGTCGTTCTGATTCACACCATCTATAAATGCTTATTAAGTTAACCGAAATTCTAATTGCTATACTTTCACCTTTTCCTTGGCCAAAATGTGCCACTTCTAACTCTGTAGCAATTAACGACTCAACAAGCAACATACTATTTTTGTACCTAGCAACGTAGCCTGTACTGTTCAAAAATAATTTAAAAGGGACATTGCGCCCTAGTTTTTAAATTTTAATGCTCAATAAAAAAATTGATTATCAACGTTTTTAGCCCCTTTTTTGCATTATTTGACACTAAAAAGCTGTAGCGGAGAAGATTTTGAAATAGCGTAAAAAATTTGGCTGTGGCAACATCAAAAATATTTCTGTACTGGTTTCAACCGAGCTTTGTCAGATTGTGTAGCTCTCGGGGGAGGGTGGTCTTCCGCCATATTTCTGCTGTTGCTTTAATGAGTTATATTGCGTTTCATTTGTAAAATATTACACTTATTAGTTTGAATTTGCTACTTTTAGCAAATACATATACGATTTGGTGCTCTTGAAACGAAACAAAAAATAGGTCTTTTAGGCTGGTGGGCTAGCATAGCTTGCTGATAAATTGTTTGTTGTAATTATAAGAGTAAAATCTTGTAATCTTGTCTAAAAAAACAGTTGGGCTAGACTTGTTTAAAATCTACTGGTAGTGGTAGGCTGCTAATGGTAGTAGGAGTTATAGCGATAGGCAAGCGCGTCGATTTCTCCCTATCGTTGGGTCCTACTTAATAACCAGAACTTTTAGGGCGAAATCTCGCAAATTTTGTTTGCATTGTTTGTACAATGTGCATTGTAGATTTTGGTTTGCAGTGTTTGTACGTCGCAATAGCACATGTGATGCAGTTTTGTTTTTTTTTCGGTGGTATGCCGCTTAGGAGATGAGGGTACGATATTTTGGAAGAAAAAGGAAAAAACTCAATGCCGCCAAAAGTGGGTTTATGGGGGTGCAAGGGTATCTTGAGATATATACCCGTGTGAAATATTTTTGTGGTCTTTTTGAATGCGACCTCTTTCACGCTAAACCTTTGGGGCGGTTTTCGGGCCCTAAATCCACTGTCACATGACGTATTGCATTGAAATTTGGTATAAAACTAACATCTTGTTGTTCTGAAACTGCAATAACTTTTAGTTCAGAATAATTTTGACTTTTTCGATTTACTATTCCGCAGTGGCGTAGCTAGGAGGTCGGCCCGCTTTAGATGGCACCATTTTAGGGTGATACCTTTTTATGATAATATGGTCTAAATTTTGATGTAAAAATTCGTAAAATACTAGCAAAATTTCTTTAACTAAAATCACAGCAAATTCATATAAATCGTCAAAATTTATTTTGCAACTCTGTGAAAAGGTAAAGTTTTAAAATCTTCATGAATATGTCGTTTTAACAAAAAATAATATTTTCCAAGATACCGTAGCACAAACACAACAATTATGCGCAGAAATACATCCATACTGGTATATTGCAATTAATGTTACTTTGTTTCAGAATTAGCTTATTTTTTCAGCAGTGTGCTTTGCTCCGTATCCTCGATATTTTCTGACTGCGGCCGCTGTTGGGTCGAAATTCTCGATACCCTGTGTGCCAGGTTTCCCCACTTCGAAAATCGTTCCGCCAAGCCTATCCGTATTACTTTAAGGGATGACACCATTCATTAGAGACGCCACTGCTGTTCCGTAATTATTAGCGTTGCAACTTCCAATACTGAACTAAATAATCAACCTGGCTAACTGGTACTAATCTTTATCCAAACAAATAGCGGTTACCTAGTTTATGTTCAATGGTCCAACCATTTGGACTCTTTATTTAATCTAATATAGAGTCTATGGTTCACCGTAACATTAATTATTTTCTTCAATCGAAGAGCTTTTTGGTCTTGGTACAACATTTAGCCTACTAACTTTCTACTACGCTCAAAACAGCAACGGAAAAACGATCTTTAGCCTACCTTTCTATGTCGCTGCTGGTCTCAGCTTGCCCTCGCCCTCAGTGTCTTGCTATAACAGTCAAGACTTTCCTCATCTAGACTTCGTTTTAAACTTTACCAACAGACACATAGTCACAATGATGAGTTTATGACGTACACAAATAAAAATTATGCCATGTATTGGCTTAGGGATAATACATTCTACACCCTGTGACAAAAGTTTAAGACCACTATCTAATTTTCACAGATTATGTCGGATTAGTGACCTAATGTTACTTTTACTCATAAGAAGTTGCACATCTCTCCTTTTATGATCAACTTTATTCATTACATGTTTAAATTGAACACAAATTTCAAATATGAAGCCAAAATAAATTACGTTTTTAGTACTTAGTGTGACCACCCTTGCTTGCTATCACTGCTTGCATTCGGCCTGGCATACTGCTAACGAGTTTGTAGCAGTATTCCGAAGACAATTCTTGTACACAAACTTCTTTGATTTGCTGAAGTTTATCAAGGTTGGAAGGATACTTTTCAGCAACTTTGACCTTCATCAAATTCCACAGATTTTCGATTGGGTTGAGATCCGGGCTGTTGCCTGGCCAATCCAGCACTTGCACATTTTCTTGCTCCAGCAACTCCTTCACAGCCTTGCTCCGATGACATGGAGCCCCATCATGCATAAATATTGAACAATTATGCACAGACATGTGAAGTTGCAGCTTGCTTCTAAGCAATGCTACATATTTGGTGCCATTCATCGTTGTTTTGGGATGAAGAAAGCTCAAACTGGCTGTTCCCATAGCTGACATAGCACCCCACACCATTAAGCTCGGGGGATGTTTGACAGTTGGGGTGGTGTACTTTTCTTCGTATCTCTTTCCTGTAGGTCTCCACACTCTGTACTTCCGCGCACAAAACTGTTTCATCGAAGATTCATTTGAGAAGAGTACTTTCTTCCGCATATCAATAGTCCAGTGGGCATGTGCTTTGGCAAAACTTAGGCGTTTCTTCTTCATGCCTTCAGTCAGACGTGGTTTTCGAGCCGGTTTGTGCGATTTCAGTCCGAATTCAGTAAACAGCCGACGCTGGACAGTCCTTGTACTCACTTTACATCCTCTTTCCTGTAGCTGAGACCGAATTTTTTCTCCAGAAGTCATAGGTGAGCGTGTTACTATTTTCCTCATCAAGCGCTTATCTCGGAGGCTAAAAATCTTGGGACGTCCTGTTCTTTTCTTATCTGCAAAAGTTACTTCATTTTTGAATTTTTGGATGGCGTAATGGACAGCGGTCTTGCTTACTTTTAACTTGTTACCAATTTGACGCTCAGACAACTTCATTTTGCTGCATGCAACGATCTGAGCTCTTTGCGCTACACTGAGAGATGCTTTTTTACTCATATTTTTGCTCCTAATACTTTCGTACTCTGTCGATCAATTCCTTGAAATTACAGTATAGTTGTAAGCAAATTAGCAAATGGAATGCATTGCAGTAGAGGCGCGGGAATCTGAGAAATGCCCTTTACCAATATGACCTCACAGAATATACTGTTACGTGGCTAATGAGTTTTAGAATGCTAATATTGCTAGTTTTTCTAAGTGGTCTTAAACTTTTGTCACAGGGTGTAGTATTGCGATTATTATTATAAAATCTTGGCCTAACGCTGTGATATGCAGGTTTGAAAGATTTGAACAAGAAAAATCTGTCGAGACAGAAAAGTTATTTTGTTAGTATTCATGATAAACAGTAAACATGTTCCATTTTTATTGATGGTCCTTGGATCCCCCAATGCATATCTTTGGCCCGGACCTCCAGACCCCCCTCCCTGCCCAGGAAATCTACGCGCCTGGTGATAGGTTCATTAAATAACGTCCAAACCATGGCAACATGAGTAGTCACGGATCAGTGTTTTAAAAATAATTTTTTAAATGAAAGAAAAGCTAAGAAGTTGCAAGAAAAAAAAAAACGCTGATATCTTTCAATGTAAAAATCGCAAAATTCTGGAATTAGTTGCAAAATTTTTCAAAAAAAAATATTAAATTATTGGCACTTAACATTTCGGATGGTTGATACTGGATTGCTTGACGATTTAAGGGATTTTTTTTGTCCCACGCGAGAACTAAATAACAGCTGCAGATTAAATAATAATGTATAAAATGGACTGCAGCCATAACAAATAAAACTTTTGAAAAAATACCAAAGCAGTACTGAAATTAACAGATTCAGTCAACAAAGTTTCAAAAACAGTTTATTCTTGATAGAGATACTACTCGAAATCGGCTTTATTGAAGAAATCAGGAATACTGAAGTAATATAGAATCTCCCAAACCTTTTTCCACAATTCCCTTATTCGCGAAAACACATTTCAATCCGTTTGACTCCGTATCATTAACAACCCTCATTTCGCAATTTTGTGACATCATAAAAGGCTAATTTTGCAAAACTTTTTGCATACTTTAGGCTATTGCCTAATAGCAGCCCTAAAACATTACCAAACATCACTAGTCTGGCCTATCAGTCCTATTCTTGCCAACTCCTTTTCATTTCGCTAAGTGAAGAAGAGTCTCAGTCATTTATCCACAATACAAAACAAAGCTTTGCGTTCAATTACCTTTAGTCCTCGAAGATTAAACTTAACCAATATTTACAAAGAGCGCGAAATATTGCACCTTAATAAACTTTATAAGCTTGAAGTGGCTAAATTCGAGTATCGCTTTCGCAATAATGCCCTGCCGAGTCAATTTGCCTCTATGTATAATAATATCAACAAAATCCATTCTTATAACTCAAGGTTATCAAAAGACCAAAATTTGTTCCTACCAAGAAGGAATCGTCCTTAGCCATTAACAGTAGCATTAAATTTGTCGGAGTTAAGATTTGGAATGAAATTCCTTCGAAAATATCGAATTTAAAAGCTATCGAAGCTTTTACAAAAAAATTAACAAACCGCTTTTCTGCTGCAAAGGAAAGTTAAGTGTAGAACTGTAATCTTCTTTAATATTTTGCAATATCTTAAGACCATACACTACTGATGATGAAATTTTCTGTAAAAACTGTACTTTTCTGTAAAAGCTGTAATCTTCCTTAATATTTTGCATTTGGTTTGAATATTACTCTCACAGATAAACTTGTTTTCTTGTGCGGATTACCAAAAATTTTTGCATCCCAAGAAGTTCTAAAATAAAAATTGCTGTTATCTTAAGCACCGTACACTAATGATGATGAAATTTGATGTAGAACCGGGCAAATCTAAAGATCTGTGTTAGTATTGGGATAAAGAACAAGTAATGATTGCCTAATTTAGGCTGCTATTGGCTGCCTGGATACTTGCTTTAATACTTCTGAAACTAATGTATGTGGAATATGTGCCCAACTTAGTTAGTATTATTTGTGTGTGTGTATGAGTGTTTTTTTCTCTGGTGTGCTTTATGTTGGGAGTTGTAGACTAGACGACCGACATGATCTTTCGCGTGCTTCCATCAGCGCAATTGACGTTTGAGAATAAAAAATTGATTGAAATAGATTGAATTAAAATTATTGTACAACAAGCAATAGAATAACAGAGTATGTATGCTAATCTCAGATCTGTAATCAGAATATAGCGCAATAATACGGTACTGTGGACCTAATCCACTGTAATGCCATAACTTACCAACTGGTAGTAAAGAGTAGCCTAACCAAATGTGAAAACTTGGCTACTGGTACCTGTAGACGTAGGCTACCAGTACTGATCTTTGCAATGTTTTTGTAATGTCACAAAAGCCTTTTGTAATGTCACAAAATTGCGAAATGCAGAGATGCCAATGGTACGGAATCAAACGGATTAAATAGCATTTTCGCGAGTAAGGGGAATTTTTGAAAAAGCTTTGGGACAGCTCTTTATTTCCTAAAGTAGTTCTCATTTCTTCAATATAACCGATTTTGAGCAGTATCTCTTTCAAATCAAATGAAGTACTATTATTTTCTACATGTACTTCCTTTATAGTACGGAAAGAAGAACTTTCCTGGTCATTAGTCAAATGATCTTGTCATAGGCGTAATTAGTTGCTACACATGAGAGAGAACAGAGAAGTTTGTTTGAACTCGATGAAATTGCTAAGCCCTTAATTTTACATGCAGTAACTAATAAGTGTTGCCACTGTTAAATTGTTAATTTTTTTTTAGCTTTCGGCTATGGTATTTGCCTGCTGTTTGTACCGAGGTGCGGGGAAAGACCGTTATGCCTAACATGAAGGACCAGTAAAGCAGGTTGTACATAACAGTGTGCTTTCGTTGCTTTTTAGTAGTTTAGTTAGCGTTCTAGGACCTCTCCCTCTTTAGCTACAGCGGTGAAAAAAGATTCAAAAAAAAATTGGGTAAATCATGGCCTATACACAGTATACGCCTAGTGCACCGCTTCACTGCATATTGAACACAAGGTATGCGAAAGTAATTTGGTCAAGTACTGTAGTAATGTTCGTGTACATGTCTAATTCATTAACCTGCTTTTAATTTTCAACTTTAATAATTTGTGCTTTGTTGGATTATGAATCACATGTTTAGTTTAAAATGATCTTATAATCGTCAACAAATAACTTGACTAGACGCAGAGTTTTAAACAACAGCAAGAAAAATATTCCAAATTTGCCCAACCTCGTGAATTACATGTAAATCACTAATTATAAAAAAAATTCCATTTCGTTGGTGCATCTTCTGCAAAATTTCTATTTAGAGGTATTTTCATTTCTCCAGGTTTAAGTTTTTGTTTCATCATGCCTATTCTGAATGTTTTTGTGTTTTTTTGAATTTTAGTTAAATTGGTACATTTTTTGCATGTTTTCCGCTTTGCTATTGCGAGCAAACTTTTCCGTATTTTCACTTTTTAGTGACACAAAAGGAATTCGTTAAACTATACGGTGGTAAATATTTCTTACGCTCAACAATTAATCATTATTGATAAAGTTTTAAAAGTAGTCTATTCTTACTTGCAACTTAGTTGTACGAATACGAACGATTTGTATCTTTTTGACTGCCATTGTAAACTGTCAGTTTTTAATAAGACGCAGTAATTTTTGTTATGCTAGCCTGATAATTTGAAGTATGGTAGTGTTTCCACTGCAAAATACAGTTAGTTTATAGAAGGCTCTGTGAAGTACAAACCATTTAATAACTTTGGTCAATACTTCGATTAAACATAGTCTATAATTTTTTCAGATACTGATAAATTTGTGAATTTCTTGTAGTCGCGACTTTTTGCTGAGTAGCAGTGTAGCATGAGTTCTTATATTGCATGATTTGAGTCTTCATTTGTTTTTATGTTTGTATGTATGATGAGCATTACAATAAAAATTTTTTCAAGCACTTGGCATATTTTTTTACTTGGTTAGTCAACTAAACTGTAATGTATCTAGCAATTCATTTGGAGGCAAAGGTGATTTGTAAAGTGATTATCCGATCAAGTAGTAGTAGTAATCTTTTCTTGCCGAGCAAAAAATACATCGCAAATTCAGCAAACATTTAAAGATACGATTTAATTTGCACGACGAAAAGAATTGAAAGACCGATTTGTTTAAGTGGTCGAGTGGATAGAGCGCCTGCTACTAAAACGGTGGACTCGGACTCGATTCCCGGTCGGGTCAAATAAAAAACTGTAAGAATAGGTATTCACAGATTTAGACTTTCAATTAAAATGTAGCAACACGAACAGCGAGCGTAAAGAGAAAACAAGCAACTGCGAAGTGATCGTTGAGGTCGTTGCCTCGAAGACTCTATTACAGTTCAAAATTGCTGATTTTCCTCTTACTTCAAGAGTTGCCATTTCGGCAGTATTGCGACAGAGGATGGTTTACTTATGGAAAGCTGGCCTACACTTATTGAAAATCATGAACATGCAGTAACCATTAACAAATTTTGTTTTTAACTGGAAACCTTGGAAAAATTTCTAAGGAAGAAAAGCTTTTTAAGGGGAAATCTAGTCTGTTATATCTCATTTGTCTTTCTTTTTTTCTTTGAAAGAAAATCCAGCAAAAAATTTCCGACCTGAATGTCCTTTTAAACTTGTAAGCTTGCCCTATTGAAAAAACGTAGAAATTCAACAAACAATAAGTCAACAATGAATCAAGAACGAACGATTTGAACAAGGAAGTTTCTATAGCACAAACAAGAAAACAAAGCCGAAGAAACAGCTAATACACCACGTTGCACAATTCGGATATTTTAGCAGATGTTTGGTGTAAAGACTGCCGACAAAAATTATACTCCTAAAACAGCAACACTTGTTGGATATCAAGCAACTAGCTATGCCATTATCGACTTCCGCAAAAAATGCTGTTCTTTCTATTTTTTCATTAAACACCCTTCCAACAAAATTTATTCTTTAAGAGTTTAAAGACTACATTATTGCTAGCACAAAGTTCAACAACAACGCCAATCTTATAAAAAATTCGATAACCTTTTTGCGGAACAACTGTATTTGGTTAGCTTTTATTTCTGCAACATGTGACGGGCCGGATCCGGCACGCGGGTTGTAGTTTGGTGACCGCTGAGTTTAAGAGAATAAAACGAAAATTAAAAAACTAAGGTGCAATGACATGCAGGGGACAGTATAAAACAAGCGATTTTTAATCACGTGGTTGCTATACCTATCAGAGATGGAGTCCTCGAGGACACATTTTGATGTCCTTGGCCTCGAAGCCTCAAGTCCTCGAAAATTGCCCTGTCCTCGGCTCGAGGACAGCACTGTTTTTTGAGGTGTTAAAAGTGTGTGGAGCGCCAAAATTTTTTTTAGAAAACAATTTTTTTTCTGGAGATCGCCTAAAAATTTTTTCTGAAGACCTTTTTCGTTTTTGAGATCGCCTAAAAATTTTTTTTGAAGACTTTTTTGTTTTTGGAGAGCGTTGTATCCTTGGTCCTTGGCCTCTAGCATTCCTGTCCTTGGTCTCGAGAGGGTCTGTCCTCGGTAGGGCTGTTCTTGGCCTTGGCCTCGGATTTTTTTGTGTCCTTGGCCTCGAGGCGTGTGACTTCGACTCCACATCTGATACCTATCACACTGAAATAATTATGCACAATGTAGGCCTAATCACACTCCTCAACATACACGAGCTGGCACATAACAAGAAAATAAATCAAGCGGCTAAAGTAGTAGTTGAATAATTCATGGAGAAAGGTAGGGTAGTTAGTGACCAGTGCGAGGTTAGGTACGGTTACGTAGGTTATCAATGGGTGGCGCAAACGGCCTAAAACTACGTTTAGCATTGTGAGGACAGAAAAACTATCTTAAAAATAAAACCTCACTGGGGGTAACCTTTTTAAGTAACAGCTGTTTAAGAAGGGCCGATAACCTTTTAAAGTAACAGCTGGCCGTAGCATCAAGATAATAACGATAATTTTGTCATCAACGCATATACATTGAATATACAACATATAGCCTGCGATAGTGCGTCACACAATCCACACTGCGTCTAAATGATTAGGTGGTACGAAAGCATGGGCGTAGCCAGGATTTTTGATTGGGGGGGGGCAAATCACAAATCACATCAATGACGTCATCAGAAACTTCGAAAGACGAATTTTTTGTGGGGGCAAAGGTATCGTAGAAAGGAAGATCAGAAGCCGTGGCCTGGTGTTGGCACGTAACTATGAACTCGTTCAAGGAGAGGGCTTAAACCAATAGCTAAAATGCGAAAATGTCTAAAAAGACGGGAGTCTAGGGGACGAGCCCCCAGCCACTGGGCGATTTTTCGTAATTTTTTAGAAAAAAAGCTATTTTAATACCATTGGATCACATTTCGCACGTGTTCAGAGCCATTTGAAAGTACTAGATTTTACTATTTGAAAGCCAATTGAAAAAATTAAGTTGTTCAGTACTCCTTTTTCTTGCAATTTAAATCCAAAACACGTTTAAAATCTTGCATTTTGAGGTTAAATTTTGTGAGTGATTTGGCCCAGGTAGGGGGAAGTAAAGTGCTTTGTCTCCTGCTATATTTTAGCAGTAAATAACAATCCAGTCGAAGATTTTCCTTAGAGGTTATTGCTTTGTAATGAAAACAACCAGTTATAGGAGTAGATATACGGCTAGGGGACCCAGGCCCTCTCAATTCAAAAATTTGTTCAATGAGCATTCCCCCTACTGCGGCTAATTTTTTTCAAAGGTATTTTGTTGCGTAAAAATTGGCGAGGTGTAGGTGAATTGTTTTTGAAAAATGTACAATATATCGTACGCCTACAAACCATGTTATTGGCCGGACCGGATTAACATTTAGTTGGGCCCCTGGCACTTTGAGATTTTCGCAATTTTTTTCTGCCAAATACAGGACGTGAAGACCGAAAAAAAAGTATTATCTCAGCGCGGGGCCCCTGGCACTTTGCCTAATGTTAAATCCGTCCCTGGTTATTGCATTACCTTCATAAATAGGTTAGATGAGGGCCTCAGTTAACAACTTTTAGGATACAAACCCTTAATTTCACTCAGGTTATGCGTTTAAATTAATTGGCAAACATTAAATAAAAGGGGCCTGAGCCCCCTAGAACAATATTTTTGTTGGGAAGTCATTTAAATATTATTGTAGGGGGAATTTTAAATTGGTTGGCAAAAATTAAATTGCGTGGGCCCGGGCCCCCTGGGTCATTATTATTGTTGGAGCCCATGTAAATTGGGAACCATATAAATATTATTGTAGGTGGCCCATTTAAATTGGTTGGCAAAAATTATATTGAGAGGGCCCGGGCCCCCTGGATCAATATTACTTTTTGGGGCCCATTTAAATAAATATTGTAGGGGGCCCATTTAAATTGGTTGGTAAAATTACATAGAGGCAGGCCCCCTGGATTAATATTGCTCTTGGGGGCCCATTTAAATGTTAGTGTAGGGGGCCCATTTAAATTGGTTGGAAAAATCACTTTGAGGGGCCCGGGCCCCTTTCATCAATATTATTGTTGGGGACCCATTTAAATATTATTGTAGGGGACCCATTTAAATTGGTTGGGTCAAAATTAAATTGAGGGCCCCGGGCCCCCTGGATCAACATTAAAGTTAATTACTGCTGTACGGGTGTACTATTGTGAGCGAAGATGCTAAAAGAAACTGAAACTGAAGAAACAATAGTATTTTTTGTGACATATTTGTCATTAGCAGCAATTCAATTGGGGGGGGCGGGCTCCCTCCCCCCCTCTAGCTACGCCTATGTACAAAAGTACCATAACTTATAATCTCTTCAAAATCTCAGTAAGGACACAGATTCTTCATGAAAGGCACCTACGTAGTATGTTGTCTAAGCGTTATTGATGTTGTGTATCTCGGATCAGTTTGGCAGAGTCCAATCATGCTTATAAGTCGACGGAAAAACCCTTTTAAGGAAGTGGTGGGTAACGGCACTAGCCACTATAGTAGTGCGAACTACTGGAAATCACGATTCAGTAGTTAGCAGTCTACATTTACTGTAGGAGTAACTTTCGAGTTCCAGTAAATTATTATCAGTAGCGTACGCACAGTAGCGTGCGCAGGATTTTGAAAAGGGGGGCAGGAACCTCACAAAATTTGAGAAATATAAAGGTTGGAAAGAATATCATTTTACTCAAAATTAGTCCGATTTTTGCCCACAATTAGGTAAAGAGCAAAAAAATGTCTTCACCCAAAATTAGTCCGATTTTTCGCCCAAAATTACGTGAAGAGCAAACACAAAACAAAAAAAGGGTGCAGGCCTGAAACGAACGGACCAAACATAACCTTTGTGTAATCAAAGCTTCCGCCCAACTTGCAAAGGGGGAGGGGCATGCCGCAATTTTGCATGCAATTCTTTGCTAAATATACTATCCTGGTGACGCAAAGGGGGGTGCCATATCCCACTGCCCCCCCTAAATACGCCCCTGCGTACGCAGGATTTTCAAAAGGGGGGGGGGCAGGAAATTCGAAAATAATGAAGACCAAAAAAAAATTTTCTCCACTCAGAATCAGTCCGTTTTTGTGCCCAAAATTAGGTGACACCAAACATAAAAAATAAAAAAATAGGTCTTTACCCAGATTCTGTTCTTTTGTGTGCTCAAACTTTCTGCCCAAGTTACATAGGAGGTGGCCATGCCGCAATTTTGCGTACTATTCTATGCTAATTATACTATCCCGGCGACCCAAAGGGGGGGCATGGCACACCATGTCCTCCCCCTTAAATACGCCCTTGATTATTATCTATTTACGGAATTCTTAGGTTTTATACTAGGCCAACAGTTTAGTACCACCAGATTCTGTCAAAGAATACAAGTATAAGTCAGAAAAAATTTTTTTTTAAATTGGTAAATTTTACAAAACGACCGACAAATAATGAAAATAAATAAAGACGACAAGAAATACTTTTACAGTGAGAACAATAAGGTTATAATATCAGACGAGATCAGTGACAATGCTTTCATGGAGTATAACTGACCATGACCTGGCAAGACCAGATTTATAGTTTTCTAACTAACCTCACGTCAACGGATAGTATCCAACTAACATAGTATTCTAACTTCACACCAACATATTCAGACTGGATGTCAAACAGATTTGTTGCAAGCAGTAGCGTAGGCAGGATTTTGGAAAGGGGGGGGGGGGGGGGGTGGGGTGGCAGAAAATTCAAAAAATTTGAGAATAACAAAGATCAGATGAAAATTTTTCCACCCAGTATCAGTCCGGTTTTCCTGTCCAAAATCAGATGAAGACCAAAAAAAAGGTCTTCACTCAAATTTAGTCCGGTTTTCGGCCCAAAATTGGGTGCAGGTCAAAAAAAAAGGTCTTCGCTTACCGTTTGTGTGTTCAAATCTTCTGCCAAAGCTACAAAAGGGGGGGCATGCCGCAATTTGGCATACTATTCTATGATACTTATAGGCCTACTATTCTGTGCTATCCCATGATACAATCGCCTTTCTCATCGCATTTGCACATAGTGCAACGGAAATAAAACTGCATTGCTGAGTTTACATCTCACAGCTAATAAATTTATTAGAATGATCCATAACTTGAATTATCGAGCGCCTGAAAGTGATGTAACGAAAGCTAATGAGCATCTAACGGATGAGCGATAAGCTAACTTAGAAACAGACTGCTTTAAGCACAAATATGAAAATCAAAATTTATCTTCTGGTTTTTGCAACAATTTTTTTGACCAAAACTGCACAAATATTGCAAAAATATAACCTCATTCCGTCAAACAAGAAACCATTCTAATTGTTTTCCAAATTATTGCAGAATCAATATCACAAAGCAATCCATAAAATATTAAGGCCCATTATTTGGAAAAGAGTTCCCTCACGCATAAAAGAATTTAAAATCTTACAAAAAGTTTGGAAACAATTTGAAATTCAGTGTATTAAAATAAAAAAATGTTGTAATTAATGTTGCGATAAATTTTGTGAGAGAACTTTTGCAGCGGTGTACGATCTTTTTTTTATAGTTAGGTTTATTGTGTACCCATTACCTCGATCTGGATCTGCATTCTGCAACCACTACCTCGATCTGCTTTCTGCCCAACTGCACTTTAAAGTCATTATCCAAACCTTAAGACTTTATAGTCATGACTTTGCAATCTACTAAATCTGAGGCACGTAGCTAGATCTCAATTTTTGGGAGTGCATGCGCCAAAGTGGGGAGGGGGGAATGTTTTCTCTCCGAAGACGGTCTCAAAAAAAAAAGCTCTGCAGTCCGGTATGCCATCCTTTTTGACGAGTTTTGAGGTGATTTCCAAAAAATAAAATAAAAGGTCTTTTGGCGGGAGAACCACAACAAAACTTCTCAAATTTGAAAGAACAAGCTAAAGCATGGTGGACCAGCCAGTGAAATTATAGAGCATTTTTTCTTTCCATCTCAAAATTCAAGCGTTCAACTGAAATTCATTTGAGGGGGGAAGAAACTAAAATTTTTGGAGGGGTAATTGCCCCCCCTGCTTCCTCCTGGCAACGTGCCTGCTAAATCTTACCAATCAATTTCAACTCAACTAATCAATTTGAACTCAACAGATTTCAAAACGCTGTGGTTTTATACTCGAAAGTTGAATTAACTTGAAAACTATAATTGGACATGCGTTTAACCCTTAAAACACTAAGGGGGGTTCCTCAGGGACCCCAATGATCAATTTTTTGGTGTCCCGCTTTACTTGTAGTAGCGTATTTTTTGTTTTTTCTTGTATGTGTCAGAATCTTACTCAAGTTTAATATAAACCAATAAAATTAAAAAAAAAAAATTAAATGGATAAAATACAAGGTTTTATTACGTGGGGTCTTCTAGGGACCCCCCTTAGTATGTTATGTTATAAATTTCAAATGTTGTTTTTCAGACTTTTAAAAGCAAATTTTAGGTCGTATATATTCGTAAGTGAAGTGTTTTTTGAAAAATGGCTCGCCATATAAATTCGCAAGAAGATATTGCCGAAATTTGGGATGAACTTGATATAAGTGACCCAGAAGATATATTGAGCGAATCTGATGACGAATTTATACCACAAGGAATACATCCGAATCAGAAGACGATCTTGAAATAAACTCTGAAGAAAGTGACGTTGCCAGCGGTACAGAATCAGATGATGATTCTGGTGAGTGTGAAGAGTATATTGCAAAATCAGGAAAAGTGTAGAAGATTTCTGTACCTCCAGTAACTCGCAGGCACAGTTGCAATATTGTCACTGGATCTCCTGGACCAACACGCATCACAGACAATGCTACAAGTATGCAAGATGTTTTTAATTTGTTTGTTGGTGACGAAACTGTAGAGGCCATATGTACCTATACCAACCTTGAAGCTACAAATGTTATTCAAGAGGTCAATGCTAAAGGTCTTTCAAACCGAATAAGAACGTGGAAAAATGTAGATCCTGTGGAAATGAGAGCATTTTTTGGTGTGCTATTGATAGCTGGAGCTCTTCGGTGCCGAAAAGAAGCAATTTCTGAAATGTGGACTACTGATGAATCCATTCGCCGAGCTGTTTTTACTGCTTCAATGCCGCGAGACCGATTTGTTCACATTCTTCAGTTTATCAGATTTGATGACAAATCAACACGTGACCAAAGAAAGAAAAATGATAAACTTGCTGCTTTTCGTGAGATTTGGGATGGATTTGTGGAAAATTGCAAGAAGCTCTTTGAGCCATTTGAAGAAGTAACAGTAGATGAACAACTGGTCGCTTTTCGAGGAAAATGTCCAATGAGACAGTACATGAAATCTAAACCAGCTGAGTATGGAATCAAAGTTTGGGCTGCTGCTGATGTGAAGACGTCGTACTTGTACAATTTGCAAGTTTATACTGGAAGACTACCTGGAAATGCACCAGAGAAAAATCAAGGACGCCGAGTTGTTTGCGATATGATGAAACCATTGTTTGGAACTGGAAGAAGTGTTACCACAGATAATTTTTTTACGTCAGTCCCAACCGCAGAGTTGTTGCTTAAGAAAAAGATCACTATGACTGGAACATTGAGAGCAAAGAAGCCTGACATTCCAGCGGTTATGGAAATAGCAAAGGGACGAGATATTTTGTCATCAAACTTCATTTTTTCGGATGGACTAGCAGTTGTGAGTTATGTGCCGAAAAAAAATAAGACAGTTCGTGTTCTGTCTTCTCAATATCTTGACAACTCGGTGTCTAATGAAGATCATAAAAAGCCCAACATGATACTTGAATATAACCGAACCAAAGGAGGAGTGGACAATGCAGACAAGTTGGTCAGGGAATATTCTTGCGCCAGACGAACCTCAAGATGGCCTTTCAGACTGTTTATGAATATGCTTGACATTGGAGCACTAAATTGTTATATCATTTGGATGTTCAAGAACCGAGACTGGAACAGTGGAAAACCGAATCGAAGGTATCACTTCTTGATGGCATTGGGAAAAGAACTGACAAAGCCCAGTATCTTGCGCAGAGCAAGTAATCCGATTGGTTTCCAGATTCACGTCATCCGAGCTATTAAGAGCATGGGAGTTTCTACTGGACGCATTTCCAATTCTTGTACATCATCGGAGGCACGGCCTGCAGAGAGACGTAAAAGAGGCAGATGCTTCCAATGTCCCCGAAGCAACGATCGAAAATTCAGCGTTCTGTGTTCCAAATGCAAAAGGTTCGTTTGTGAACAGCACAGAGTTACCGAAACAACTGTGACATGTACCAGATACTGTGAAGCTGACAGAGAATAATAAGCTGCTTGACAATGTCCGTCTGATTTTTGAAATGACAATGATTTTTAGGAATATTCAAATTACACTTGCTATGCTTTTCAAACTAAAAAAAAAAATTTTTTATTACCGCAAGGAAATTTGAGTTATTGTGACATAACGTCTGTCATTCCCTAATTGAGGGTAAGACTGTATTTATTCCGTAAACTGACGAAAAAATGTTGACCGGTTACTGTTGCCACCTTCACTTTTTTTTGGTGTACCGGTACATGCTTTTGAGTGGATATCTTTTTTCAACAATAAAATAAATTGAAGACTTTCAAGTACTTTGGTCATGTTCAATGTTGATTGAGTCACAGTAATAGAGCTCACCAAAGTTTACAGGTCCAGTTCAAAATGAATTATCCTAATCAGCAAACCTTTTAACCATTAAAAACGTTGGGGTCTCTGAAGGACCCCACTCAGTGTGTTACGTTGGTAAGATAGGCTTAGGGTTTTAAGGGTTAATTTTTGTCAGAGACCCTAACAGGCGTCTAAATCTTGGATTGTGGCATGTAAGCGACCATGCCTTGTACGTATTATTATTGGGTATACATATCCTTATTTTCAGTGATGGGCACAGCCGCGCTCTTCACCTAAAAAACTCCTTCCAAGACCTTTTTGATTCACATTTTCTCACATTACTGCTTGGAGTCTTTACTCTCCGTTTGTTTTCACTCTGCTCTTGTTACCACGTTATTTTAGTTTAGTAGAACACACAGGGTTACCTTTGTGACGTTTTGTCGTAGCTCGCATATGTGTAGGCGAGTTTTATCGTACGTGGTCCTATTTTTTCTGATCTAAAATTAAACGAATAATGTGGCTAGTAGCGGGCCAATTTGAACTGATAAAACCGATTTCAATAAAGCCGATTTCGAGCAGTATTTCTTTAACGAAAATGCGATAATTACAGTTCGATAAATTGCTAAAAACTTGCAGATCGCAAAGACGGTTTTCCGCGATATTTTCTCAAAATGCTAGCATTTAGTAAAACAAATGAAGATGATTTGTTGGCTATCTGGTCCCAGACCACAGTACAGTTTGTGCACTGCAAGTAGAACAGTGCAGTAACAGACCCGAAGCCAGAGTAGTGGGTTTCAAGGGGGGAGAGGGGCGCAAAAAAACTTTTGGGGGGATGCTTACGCAGCCGAGACCAGACGCCATTGGAATGCTTCAGCAATCTGGTGAATATTTTGCTCCAAATCCTGTAATCCTCCTTTGGTATGAATTTTTTCCCTCAAATTTGGAGGTGAAGACCAAAAAAATAAAAAAAAGGTCTTCATCGCAAAATCTTAGGCTACTTGATCACGTTCACTCGATCCATTTTGCTGTTTCATAGCAAAAAAGCGTTTGTGGTGACCTGTTTTTGGGCAAAAGTTTGCTGGTCCTCTTGTACTGGTACAAAAGTTTACTCTCGCTTGGGAGGCACATGCAATGATTTGGGGCGGCACGGCCCAAACCTCCCCCCCCTGCACAGGCGTAGCCAGAACTTTTGATTGGGGAGGGTCAAACCAAAAATGACATACAATGACGTCATCAGAAATTTTCGAAAGAGGAACTTTTTGTGGGACAAACATATCGTAGAATTTATGATCAGAAGCCGTGGCCTGGTTTGGCACTTAACGAAAAGTTTTCAAAAGGGTGAAGCTTAAACCAAAAGTTAAAAATGAAAATATGTAAATCGGGAGACGTGTGTAAGCAAACTAGTTTACTCAAACGTATCACAGATGGAGGTTTGGGGCCGAAGCCCCAGCTGCTTGGCAATTTTTTTGCATATTTTGGAAAAAAAGCTATTTTGATGCCATTGGATTACATTTCGCATGAGTTCAGAACCATTTGAAAGAACTAGATTTTTAACATTTGAAAGCCAATTAAAAAAAATTAAATTGTTTCAATCCTCCTTTTACTAATAATTTGATCGAAAATACGTTTATGATTTTGCATTTGAGGTTTAATTTTGTAAGTATTTGAGTACCTAGTAAATAATAATCCACTCAAAGATTTTTCTTAAGATATGTTTGTTTTGACGTAAAAATAACCAGTTGTAAGAGTACATGTACGGTCAAGAGGCCCCAGGTCCCTCCATTCAAATTCAAGAATTTGTTCAATGAGCATTTCTCCAAGCTATATTTCTTTTTTAAAATATTTTTTCGCGTAAAAACTAGCGAGGTGGAGGTAAATTGTTTTCAAAAATCGTACAATAGATGGTTACGCCTAATTGCCGTGTTATTGCCAGGGCCGGATTTACATTGCGCGGGGCCCCTGGCACGTTGGAGATTTTCGCAGAATAAGTGTAGACCAAAAATAAAGTCTTACCATCTGAGCGCAGGGCCCTTGGTACTGTGCCATATGGTAAATCACGCTCTGGTTATTGCATTACGTTTTTAAAAAGGTTGGATGAGAGCCCGAAGTAGCAACTCTAAGATAAAAACTCTTAATTTTAGCCAAGTTATTTATTTTAATTGATTGGCAAAAATTAAATTGAGGGGGCCCGGCCCCCTGGTTGTCAATATTATTGTTAATTACCGCTGTACGCGTGTACTGTTGCACGCAAAAAATGCTGAAAAATACTGAAACTGACGAAACAATAGGCTTTTTTGTCACATTTTCATCATTGGTCGCATTTCAATTGGAGGGGGCCCCGGGCTCCATACCCCCCTCTCCCCCTTCTGGCTGCGCCTATGTCTCGTAGCGCCGTGCCTGAGTAGCTATACATTTAGACGTAGTAAAATAAATTTTGCTACAACAGTTAACCGTAAAACTAAGAATTGAATTTATAGTGCGCTGAGAATAGAACAAACAAATAGAACCAGGTAATGAATAAACTTTAAACACAACTTAGTTATGGAGTTATATTCGTAGAATAAATACTTAGTGTAACATGTATCGCATTGAGCATCATGTGCTTAACATGTACGTCATTACAAAGTATCTCCTTCGACTTCGTAACCACCAATATCTTAAACGCTCGATCTACTTTTGCGTCAAACTTTTACTTACTTGTCTACCATTTAAGCTTGGTAATGCCGATTTTAACCTGTAGCAGTATTTTAAAAGCTTGAATAATTTACTTTCGTAAATAACGTTGAAATTTCACCATTAGGTACCGTATTTAAATACCATCGTTTTTTTTACTATTTATTTTTTTAAAGTAGCGGCTGCGACAAGCGGCAGCGGCCGCTGTTTTGCATGCAAGTAGCGGCAGCAGCAGCGGCCGCTGTTTTGCATGCAAGTAGCGGCAGCAGCAGCGGCGCTACTTTTTCATTTGAGTAGCGTTAAGCGGCAGCGCCGCTGCTTTTTTTGCCAAGTAGCGGGTGCCCAGCTCTGCTTATTTTCTTGCATGTAATAATAACGTATACATGGTTTTGTCGCCGTAACCTTTTTCTGGTGAATTGTTATTTGAAACTCTTACCGTTTTACGTTCTTAAGAATTGCCAAAAATAAAACAATGCTGCTACTTCTACTACTATTGCTGTTTTTCTATGGACACTAAGGCAAAGCTTCGGGTAAAAAGGTTATCCGGCCATGATCTGACACGAAGAGAAATAATATCATGGAGAATGATTATTACATCACCGTGAACATTAAAGATGCAATAATAGCGTTCCAAATCAAAATAGTCAGCGGTTAGCAGACTGACGCACAAATAGTTGGTAGGCTTACAGGTAGGCTAATTAAAACTAATTTTGCAATTGATTTGTAACAGCTTTGCGACTCGTAAGAATGACCAGCGACCCCTTTAGAGAGCCTGGCAACCCTTTAAGAGAGCCCGCCATTTCCTTACAAGAGCCTGCCGACCCTTTTAGAGGGCCCCGTGACTCCTTTCGGAGCCATGACCAAAAAGTTAGGAAAGACAGGTCTTTTGGAGGAAGGCTATGTTGCTTACTGATGCCTCCAATACTCTGTGAAGTAAGTATCTTACTCTGTGACTTTGTGAAGTAGCCTATCAGTAGTATATCAGTTAGTTTAGTAGTGAGCAATCACTAAGTTGATATCTTTGCCGGCCATAGACTGAGTAAAAATTACAGTAACATAGCCCATATTCAAGATTGTTGCTTGGATAAAACCTGGAAAACAATTCCAAAAGATTCCCTTTGATTATTAACCTGATCGCTTTGCGCTGCACAGAACCAGACAGTAAAGAATTTTAAAAGATTGCTGTTTCACTGCTAGCCTGTTGTTTTTGCTATCATGATCAGTAGCGTACGCCGGATTTTGAAAAGGGGGGGAAGGAACCTCACAAAATTTGAGAAATATAAAGGTCGGAAAGAATATCATTTTACTCAAACTTAGTCCGATTTTTCGCCCAAAATTTTTTATTTCCGATTTTTCGCCCAAAGATTTTTTATTTTTTGCCCAAAGATTTTTTATTTTTCGCCCAAAATATTTCCGATTTTTCGCCCAAAAGGTCTTCACCCAAAATTAGTCCAATTTTTTGCCCAAAATTAGGTAAAGAGCAAAAAAATGTCTTCACCCAAAATTAGTCCGATTTTTCGCCCAAAATTAGGTGAAGAGCAAACACAAAACAAAAAAGGGTGCAGGCCTGAAACGAACAGACCAAACATACCCTTTGTGTAATCAAAGCTTCCGCCCAACTTGCAAAGAGGGGGGAGCATGCCGCAATTTTGCATGCAATTCTTCGCTAAACATACTATCCTGGCGAGCCAAAGGGGGGAGCCATGGCCCAATGCCCCCCCTAAATACGCCCCTGATCATGATATTAGATAGGCCACCGGTATTTTGTGAATTTTTTAGAAAATCAATCATATCCCAATCAACAATATTATTATCAGAAGTTTATTTAACCAATACGGGCGGAATTGGGGGCAAATCTCCATTTTCTTTCAAGTGGCTGGTAGGCCCTAATTTACGCGTTTTTTGCTGGAATAAAACTTCTGAATAAATACTTTGCTAATTACCGGTAACTAAATTCCGTAGATGGCAAACCCAGTTGAGGGCTAGACCGAAACTTTTTTACTGAACTGGGAGGGGGCAATGCTCTGTATTTCTTGCACTAACTTTTAAGATAATCACTCAAAGCAAATTTATTTGATGCGTAACTTTTCATATTGCGTATATAACTGAAGCATATACTGTAGCATACAATGTAAATTTAACAGTGGCTCTTCTTGAAAAAAAGTGGGGCCTTAATTTTCGCTTTAATTTCTGTAATAACAACTTTCATAGGCGTAGCCAGAATTTTTGATGTGGGGGGTCAAATTACATGCAATGACGTCATCAGAAATTTTCAAAAAAGAAACTTTTTGTGGGGCAAAGATATCGTAGAATGGAACATCTGAAGCTGTAGCCCGTTGGCATTGAACCAGGATTTTGGTGAAGAGAAAGGGCAAATGTCTAACTTAGGAGACGTGTTGAGTAAGCTAGTGTACTCAAACGTTCTGCCCCCAGCCGTCGGCGGCTATGGGGGTCTGGGGGCGAAGCCTCCAGCCGCTGGGCGATTTTTGTACGTTTTTGGAAAAAAAAAGCTATTTGAATCCCATTGGATCACATTTTGCACGTGTTCACCGCTATTTGAAAGAACTAGATTTTTAACATTTGAAAGCCAATCGAAAAAATTTAACCGTTCAATTCTCCTTTTACAGTACTTGCAATTAAAGTCCAAAATACGTTTAAAATCTTTCATTATGGTGTAAAATTTTAATTATAAGTGATTTGGTTCATGGAGGGTGAAGTAAGGCACATTGCCACCTGCAATATTTTAGCAGTAAATAGTAATCCGCTCGAAGATTTTCCTTAGAGATTTTTGTTTTGTCATGAAGTTAACCAGTTATAGTACGGCCAGGCGGCCCAAGCCCCCTCAATTGAAATTCAATAATTTGTTTAATGAGCATTTTCCCCTAGCTATTTTTTTTAATATTTTGAGCGCAAAAACTGGCGGGGTGAAGGTGAATCGTTACTGAAAAAGGTGAATCGTTATTGAAAAATGGTGCAATAGATGGTTACGCTTACTAAACATGTTATTTCTGGGCCGGATTTACATTGCGCGGGGTCCCTGGCACTTAGGGGATTTTTGCAACATCTTCCTGCCAAATGTACATGAAGACCAAAAAAAGTCCTACTATCTGTGCGCTGGGCCCTGGCACTTTGCCATATGGCAAATACGGCGCTGGTTATTGTATTACGTTCATAAAAAATTTAGATGAGGGCCTGAGGTAGCAACTTTTTGGACAGAAATCCTTGATTTCACCTTGGTTATACGTTTAAATTGGTTGGAAAGATTGAATTAAGGGGGTGCTCCGGGCCCCCTGGTCGTCAGTATTATTTATTGTTAATTGCTGTTATACGCCTGTACTGTTGCACGCAAAGATGCTAAAAAAAAACTGAAAATGAAGTAACAAGGTTTTTTTTGTTAAAATTTTGTCATTAGTGGCATTTCAATTGATGAGGCCTGGGCCCCCTTTGCCACCCCTAGCTACGCCTATGATTTTGAGATAAAATCGCGCCCTTAAGTTCTTTCATAAAAAAAAAACATTTAAAGCAAATTAAAATGTTTTTTTTCCTAAACGTAGAGGACTCGAGTCAATTCACTTGACAGTTTTTTGAAACCTCCAGAAATTGCATGACATTACTGTATTATGACGTGGACAGGTGGTCGTCATTATTATTACTTACTTTTGTACGCGTAAAACCTAAATTAAAGAAACTGCAATTCCGAACAAGGACAACATACTGGCTATGCTCTCTTTATATTTATCTTTGGTCGTATTTTAATTGGGGGTTTGCATTACCGCCTGTGTTATTGCACTAAGTTCATAGCAACGTTAAACGAGGGCCTGGGGTTGCAACTTTTAGCGCAAAATTCTTAGATTTTTTGCAGGTTTTGCATATAAATTGTTAAAAATTTGAATTACAGGGCCCCTGGCCCGGGACCCTTGGTCATCAGTTAGAGGCCCTGGAGCACCCTGGTTATCAGTTAGGGGCTCCGAAGCCCCCTGGTTGTCGGTTAGGGACCCCGGCGCACCTTGGTCGTTAGTTAGGGTCTCTGGGGCCCCCTTGTCGCCAGTTAGGGGCCGCGAGCTCCCCTGGTCGTTAGTTAGGGGCCTTGGAGTCCCCTGGTCGTCAGTTAAGGGCCCTGGGGCCGCCTGGTTGTCAGTTAGGGGCCCCAGGGCCCTCTGGTATTCAGTTAGGGGCCCAAGCGCTTTCTGGTGGTCAGTTAGGGGCCCCCTGGTGGTTAGTTAGGGGCCCTGGGAGCCCTTGGTCTTCAATTAGGGACCCCAGGTCCCTCTGTTTGTCAGTTAGAGGCCTCCTGTTTGTCAGTTAGGAGCTCGGGGTCCCCTGGTTGTCGGTTATCGGCCCCGGGGCCCCCTGGTTGTTAGTTAGGGTCTATGGGGCCCCCTGGTTGTCAGTTAGCGGCCCCAGGGCCCTCTGGTATTCAGTTAGGGGCCCAAGCGCTTTCTGGTGGTCAGTTAGGGGCCCCCCTGGTTGTTAGTTAGGGTCTCTGGGGCCCCATGGTTGTTAGTTAGGGGCCCCCTGGTTGTCAGTTAGCGGCCCCGGGGCCCCTTGGTTGTTGGGTCCCTGGGGCCCTGCGGTCGTTAGTCAGGGGATCCCTGGTTTTCGGTTAGCGACCCCGGAGCCCCCTGTATTTTAGTTAGGGTCCCTGGGGCTTCCTGGTTGTTAGTTCGGAGCCCCGGGGCTTCCCCGTTGTCCGTAACTGCAACTAAACATCGCTAGGCTATGTTGTCATAATTTTTTTTATCATTGGTGGTATTTTAATTGGGGGGGCGGGCTTCCTGGCCATTTGGCAGGCTGTTTAGCGGAGCCTCCTGGGCCCCCCCGGCTGTATAATACCTTTGAATAAACGAATTTGCAACTTAATATTATGATGGCGGAGCCAAAAAAAAGCGCAGACAAAATTTTTCTGGGTTGGGGGCAGTTAACCCTATTACGGTTTGAATGATGTTAAATCGAAATGCATTGTTTCCGTATCCTTGAGAGACTTTATTAAAATGCAGAAGCTGGTACTAAAACAATGAAAATGTTGTTACTTGGAAGATTTACCCAGAAATGCAAGCATTTAAACATGTTTAGGATTTGACCTGCAAGTAAGGGTCAGGGGGGCGAAAGCTGAAAAGGCTTTAATTTTTCAACTGGTTTTGAAATTTTAGCCGTTAAGTTGTTCCACACGGCTGTAAAACGTGCGAAACGTAATTCATACAGCGTTAAAATGACAAGTTTTTCCAAAAAATGATCGAGTTTGCGTACTGGCTGGGGGCTCTGCCTCCAGACCTTGTGATATGCTTAAGTTGCGCCAGTTATTTCCTTAACACCAAAATTTAAGACATTTTTTGATCAAAAAAATTTTAAGGATTAAAAAAAAAAAAATTAAAACTCAAGCCACCACTTTAGGATAATTCTAGTTGATCGACCGGCCACGCAAGAATATGTGCTGTTGGTGAAAAAACTAGCCACTATTTTTGCCCCCTACCCCATCTCCCGTTTAAAATATGGCTCCGCCATCGCGGCAATACTTCTGCCGCAAAGCATTTATTTAGAATTAGAAACATACAGTAACTTTTTGAAATTTTGTGGTTGCCACATCCTGGAAAGTCCTGGATTTTTTCCTGTCCTGGAGAGTCCTTGAACTATGTTTATAGATCCTGGAAAATATTTTGAAGCTTTTTACGTGCTTATCGGGACAGAATAGAGCAATGTTGTTGTTTTTTTTTTTGTAATGACCGATATGGTCTGATAGTACCCAAGCCATAACTGTAATGATTTGTATTGTGAAGGTCCTTTAAAAAACTTTGTTAAAATGCTAATAATTGGCACTTTGCCGTGCAGTATGTATAAATTATTGAACATTATTGGGAAAAGTGGATCATAGACAATAAGTGGGACTTCGCGCGAGCACGTAGTACCATTGGTTTTGTTTGCGAATTTTGGCAGATGAGGATTGACTTGCTTATGACTAACAAACGGTAGAACCTAGAAAGTTCAAATTTGGACTCAACACAACAATTAATGAAAGCATTGTGTGTGCAAATTTTGGGGATCCTAGGTCACGTGATCGTGAATTGAGACACCAAACAAACATAAAAAACGGTAATTTTTGGCTTCTAAAGTTATTAATTTGCTTATAATTCCAAAACCCCTTGACGAGCAAAGCTGAAATTTGGACACAATGTGTGTGCTTATAAATGCTTGATGTAAACCAAGTTTGGGGGCGCCCGGTTACGTGACCAAAATTTTGCAGGCCAAAAATGGGCAGAAAGTGGACGATTTTGAACCGATATATCCCGGTAATTACCAATATTGATGAAAAATGGTTTGTGGTTTTTGAGCACACTATCAACTGGCTTTCTTTTGGTTATGCTCATTTACCCCAACTTGAAAACTATTTTTCGTTTTTTGTTTTTTTTTTACTTTTTGTTTTTTATTTTTTATTATTCTTCTCCGACTATCTACTTTTAAACCGCTGAACGCACTGCATTCAAGGTTTGGGTGATTGAAGATATCAGGGAGAACTAGTGCCCGACTGAAAGTGGGGGTGCCAGGTTGGGGGAATCTCCCTCAAACGGGTTCTCTAAAATTTTGAACTTTTAAATTGTTGGAGCTAGATAAATCAAATTTTCGGAATGGATAGATATTAGAAATAAACTTAACCAAACAAAAATTGGGGGAGCCAAATGGGGGGTTTTTCTCCAAACGGACCCTCCAAAATTCAAACTTGTTACCCTTTTAAGCTAGATACATGAAATCTTTTAGGGAAGTAAATGTAAAGAAAAGATAAATAATGACAAAAAATGGGGAGTACCAAAATGGGGGGTGCCCCTCAAAGGGGTCTGAAAAAATTTAAAGTTTTTAACCACTTATGCCAGACACATGAAATTTTCAGAATAGACAAATATTAGAAAAAGATCAAATTTGACAAAGTTTGAGGGTATCAAAATGGGGGGTTCCCCCTCAAACGGGGACGCCGAAATTTTGAACTTTTAAACCATTAAAGCTAGATAAATCAAATTTTTGGAGTCAGTAGATATCAAAAACAAACTAAACCAAACAAAAATTATGGGTTCCAAAATTGGGGGTTACCCCCAAACAGAGGCCTCCAAACTTCATACTTTTTAACCTTTCAAGCTGGACGTATAAAGTATTTAAGATAAGTAAATTTAAAAGAAACATAAAATTTAGAAAAATTTGGAGTACCAAAATAGAAGGTTCCCCTTAAATGGGGCTGCCAAAAATCAAACTTTCTAACCACACATGCTAGACACATGAAATTTTTAGGGTTGGCAAATATGAAGAAAAGCTGAAATTTGACAAAATTTGGGCATATCAAAATTGGGGGTACCCATCAAACGGGGCTGCCAAAATTCCAACTTTGTAACTACTTATGCTAGACACATGAAATTTTCAGGATATGCAAATATGAAGAAAAGATAAAATTTGACAAAATTTGGGGGTACCAAAATGAAAGAATCTTCTTTAAACAAGGACACCAAAACTCAAAATTTAACTACTTACGCTGGACTGATATAATTTTCAGGATAGACAAAATGAAGATAAGATAAAATTTGACAAAATTTGGGGGTACTAAAATGAAGGGATTCCCCTCAAACAAGGATGTCAAAATTCAAAACTGAACCACTCACCCTGGACTGCTGAAATTTTTCAGAATAGGCAAATATGAAAAGATAAAATGTGACAAAATTTGGGAGTACCACAAAGGAGGTCCCCCTCAAATGAATATGCCAAAAATTCACACATTTTAGTAGTGTAAGCTAGACATATCACAATGTCAGGATACACAAGCAAATATGAAAGAAAGATAAAAGTTGACAAAAAGTTTGTGGCACCAAAATGGGGGTCCTTCAGAATTCAAGCTTTTCAACCATTCAAGCTAGACATATGAAACTTTCAGAATAAGCAAATATAAAGCAAAGATAAAATCAGAATAGATAAATAAAATATCACTAATTTAAAGTGCCACAATTAGAGAGTCTTCCTCCAACGGGTCCTTCATAAGCTTTAACCACTCAAGCTAGAAAAAAAACAAAAAACGAGGATCTCATACTATAGGGGTGCTCCAGTAGTGTTGGCAAAAATTGAACAAAGATTAAACAAACTAAATCTATTGGATAAGTTAATATGAATCAAAAATTAAAGATAACAAATTTACTTGGCCACATTGAGGAGACCATGCCACATCGGCTACTTGAAATTTCAAAATTTTTATTACGAAGTACTCCAGCTATACATAATCAAAGAGAACCGGTAGGCTAATGTAAGAAAAAGATGAAACATGCCAAACTTGGCAATGTCATGTTGGACAATTAGCCCTAAAATGGACCTTCAAACTGTACGTTAAATTCTCACAATGATTTGGTATCACAGAAAAGTAGAAGAGTTAGACCTATGGGATTACTGCAACATTTAACACGTTGAAGTACTCGAACTTATAAATGGCTTTGTTAGATTTAAGCTGTATGGCCGAGTATTTTTACTAAACTGTCGCTAATGACGTTGAAAAAATCTTCTTGCTCTTTAAAGTTTTTGAACAATTTGATTAAGAAAGCTTTTGTGCTGAATAAGATGTAGTACAATATACTTTACAATATTTAATATGTCGGCTGTTGGGTCGCACGGCTAAATAGCGTTCTCAGAATAAAAATAGTTGTGAAATGCGAGCTTATTTTTGGCCGTGGATAGTGATGAGTTTGGCTGATATAATAAAGTCGCTGGAATTTTAAAGATCGCTCTATGTCATGTCATTTCGAGAGAAAAACTGTTTGAACTCCTCATAGCTTTTTGATTGACGTTACTTGAGTATTTTGATAACTTTTTGGGACCTTTTAACTTTGAGAGCGAATAACCTCCACGCTGTTAAAATGAACTAAAAAGAGCGCAATGTGCTAAAGAAGTAGTTGATTTTTGGTAAATAGTTCTTCGACTTTGACATTACCCGTAGTGTTTTGGAAAGCACAGAGTTGAGTAAATTATTGTAAGTTTTCAATGTGAAGTCATCGTAAAGTTAGACTCTGTAATATCACCTATAAATTTATAAGAATTTGATTTTTTGTTTCTAAATTTTGTTTGTGTACGTATCTCTTTCCAGGCTAATTGCTAAAGGCAGGCATTGTTTAATTTAGTTTTTAGATTTTAAGAAAAATTTGTCGAACTGTTCATAGATGTGCTGGTATAAACTTCATCTTAAAAAAATATTGCAGTGGGCTAGTTTGGCTGTAGATTTGATATTTCGGATAGTGTGTCAAATTTCTGGTCAAGATAACGGAAGTTGCAAAATCCAAAAATAATATTGGCATTTTCATATCAAAAGTTTTTATTTCTATGTTTCAATCGCAGCAAAAGGTTATTGTCGAAATATTTATTTCAACAAGGGTTTGTTTGTAACCGCAATTTTAACAATTGCGCTGCTAAGCGAAAATTCAGCTAACTCCTTGAAATTTGAAACGAGATTTGATAGATATTTATAGATGCCTTTTCTAGACATTTAAATTTTGGAAGCCGTTAAACGAAACTTGACTAAGTTAATGGAACATTATGAAATTTGAAAGCGATGTATTTCAGATGTGATTATCAACAATTATAAACACGCTTGAAGCAGTTGTGAAGTTCTTTAGTTCAGTAAGTTGAATTCTTTCGCGAAGTTCCCGGATATCGCTGCGATGTCATATTCTAGTTTATAGCAATGCGAAACTCTTACTGCTAAATAGCAGAAGCATAGGGAGTAATAGCGCCCCCATAAAGCGCAATAACGAAAATACGTTTTCAGCACTACTTCTGAGGCAGACTTTTGCAGTAATTTGGACTCTAAAGCAAGAATGGCAGTATACAGTACGGTACGTAAATACTGTACGTTACGCTTCACTTTTTGCTAGGAAGTACGGTACGCATTTTTTGCAGTGTTGGGCACTGCAAATTTTATACTCTCTATTCCGCGACTGCAAATTCCGCAAAATAGCAATAGGTGGTCCGTAACCGCAAATACGCAAGTTTGCGGTATTTTTTTTGCACTTTCGCAACAGCAAATGAATTTTTACTTCCGCAAACTCTGCTGTTATTTTTTCCTGGTTTAATAAATAGAGAAGACTTACAGCAGAATAACAATGCTTCATATTTTCCATGTAGGCTATAATAGACCTGTAATAAAGATCACTTTTCTTTGATTTGTTTAATATCCTGTTTTCATAAGTTATAATATACATGTCAGCAGCATGGCCGAGTGGAAATGTACGCAGGTTTGTTTAAACAAAACTGTGACGGAGGTGGAATTTGGCTACGGATTTGGCGGCTGGAATAGAGACTTGTAAGGGGGCAACCTCACCTGCCGGTCACTTTTGTCTCTCGTTTCAACTTCTAATTACAGTATCTTCGTTGCGTTAAAAATCCTTAGTTGAATGACATACTCGTACAGTACTTTTCACTTACGACAAACAGAGATGCACAAATCTTTATTGAGTCGCGGTAAATAAAAACTCTAAACGCACAAACTTGCGTTTTTGCGTTCTTGCAAATGATACTAATCAGGCTTTTAGGCTACTATTAACTGCTTGAGTGACGGAAAGGGTAGGGGGGGGGGGGGGGGGGGGCGGTTCGTTGTCCATGTCACTTCCTGCTGGGCGAAAATGGGGGCGAAAATGATACTAATCAGGCTTTTAGGCTACTATTAACTGCTTGAGTGACGGAAAGGGTAGGGGGGGGGGGCGGTTCGTTGTCCATGTCACTTCCTGCTCCCTTCATCATGTATGACAATTTGCCGACCACAATTAAAATAACTTAGTTCAAATGTGATAATTACAGTTAGCTTTGTTATTGCTGCTGTATTGATGCAAAATTTTTGAAAATTGTTTTGAAAATTGTTTATATAGAGGCAAATTTTTGCATAGATGAAAATATGCTCGGCGTAAGAAAAACAAACCAAAAGTTTGGCTTCTTTGTCTATTTTATTTCTATTGCGATAGAGTCCTGATTAATGGTTACATGAAATTCTAACGCTTGAACTTCCAGTCAAACATTAGATAAGAGCAGTCTTTGAAAAGCTTTCAAATTGCACAGAATATAATTACGGTGCAGACACTAGCGTACCGAGGGGGGCCTTCCCCTCAGACCCTAAAAATGAAAAAGAATAAACCAAAACCAAGCAGTTTTAGAAGGATGTACGTTATTCCTGCGTAAATGTTAAATAAATCGGTCATGATTTTGGTCTTCTTCCTTCACAAATGACCTAGCTTTTTAATTTCTTAATGTTTTTGAAGCATTTTCATTTTACGATTTCATTCTTCTAATGAACTCGTAAAAGCATTATACTAAAACTTGCTTTCAGAATGCACGAAAACGCGTATTATTAGTGTAATTTAGCAAAATTTTCTTGGGTATGCCCCCGGACCAGCTTACAGTGGTCTTGCCTTCCGCACTCTCCATAAAGTTGATTTGTGACGTCACAGTGGGATGAAACTTTGGGCTCCCGTCGGAAACTTTCTGCGTACGCCACTAGGTGCAGATATTGATTTTGATTGAAAACTCGCTCTTTTTTAAATTTTACGTTTCTCTTTGGCGCTGAACAGTTAGCATCTAAAGTAATTGCAAAAATAGAAAATTTGGGTTTTAGGTCTTGGTTATCAGAATGCAACGCAGATTCAATTAATGGTCAGTTGGTCACTGTTAAATCAGAAATTTGCTTCGACAGTGGCCAGTTTGCTAGTGGTGCCAAAAATCTACAAGATCAATGTGCCGTAGTAATTTACTCGCCAAAAAGTTTGTCAATGTGACTAACTTAGCTCGTGAATTTTGGAAAATTTTGGAGTAACGCCGCCAACTGCTCAGAAATTTTGCGATTTCTTGAATAAAAAATAGTCTAAGAATTTTGACGCATCATTTGCATAACAACAAAACTTTGGAAAATCAATTATGCATAGCGTTGTATTACGTATAAAAAATCATCAAGTATCACAAAATTATCCAAGATACAGAAATTTTTTCCAGTATTTTAAACCGGGCAGTAATTTTAATTTCCGAACATCTTTGGAATCTTCTTGAGCGCTACGCATGAAGTCTAAAGTATGCATTCCAAAGACACGATTAATGAAACTAAAAACAACAAGGCTGAAAAGATAAAACTTAGATTGAAAATGTTTTTAGGCCTGGAGCCTACTTATTTACTAGACGAGCTGGGCATGCCATCCAAGTTCCCTCGTGCAACCCATTTGCCACTTCAAAAAGTTTTAAGTTTCTCTTCAGAAAAACAAGCCGCTTGAAGTTTCTTGACGTCAATCTAACTCACTTTGCTATAACAATAGCAGCACCCATGAAAAATAATCGTTCCACAACAGAGGAACTTCGTAAAGGGGTGTTGTATTTTACGAATACAAAAAATCCAAATCTGTCGATACATTTAATCGTAAAAACGTATTTTTTTGGAAATTGCAAAGAAACGATCCCATTGATGTTGTTGATTTACGGATTTGAGGTAGATTTCAATTTTCTACCGCCAATCCGCAAATGTTTGCGGTAAAAAATCGATTCGCAAATACGCAAACCAAAACCTTGAGTCGGCAATTTGCGGATTTCCGGACCGATTTGCGGAAGTGCCCATCACTGCTTTTTTGTAATGGTACGGGTACGGTAAGTTGGTACGATGCGCTTCCAAAATTAAACTGAAGTACGATACGCTGCTGGTACGGTTCAAAGTGCAAGGTACGTAATACGCAAATTTTGAACGTCCCGGACCGTATTGCCACCCTTGCTCTAAAATAATATAAAGCAACTTGTAAAGTTTTTATGGGGAGGGATGAATGTTTGTCAAAAATAAAATCAGTAACAACTAACTAAAAAAATGCCAAAAATAAACAATCAATTCGATCGCTTGATGTAAAATGCTTAATGTATACATGTAAAATGCTTAATGTATACTTAATGTATACATTAAGCGTATAGGCTTTGCAGGGGCATTCAGTATTTAATTCAGTTAATTTTCAATTCCCTCTCTCACATTTAGTGTACTAACTGATTATTGACAACTATTTCTTGGTTCGTTTTCTCTCGTTTTATTGTTTTAATTTGCTTTATCTTTTTTCCTTCGGGGCTGTCGAACCACAGCGATGCTTTTTTTCATCTTGCCAAAATCCATTGTTTGGGTTTCCTTGAGTCCTGGGAGCAATGTATAATTCAGTATAATCTGTCTTATGTTTTTCATTACTGTTTATTACACCCAAATACAATACAATATTAATCTCGCTTCATTAGCCCCTCCTCCCTAAGCATCTTTACATATAAAACACAGACGAATTAGATTAATACTTGTGAGTTTTTTCAAATGATAGGATTTTATGATTTACTGGCTGGAAATAAAACTAGAAATGAAGTTTTACCATCAGCCATCGCCTACAGAGTCTATTTACGCAACCAGTTTAATAATGTTTTTACAGTGCTAATTTTTGTGCCACGTTTTAAAAGCATTATTTTTTTACCGAAATAGGCCTAAAATTAAGTTATTGTTGCAAAAAATTGAAAAATTGTCTGGCGCTGGGGGCTTTGCCCCCAGACCCTGGTGGCTGGAGGCGCCGCCCTCTTACTCCCGACACACAACCCTCCTTTTTCAAATTTTCGCTATGCACCTGGCAAGTTGTCACTACTAGTAATGCAGACGCTTAACACAAACATTTTCTTTAACTATAACTAGTAGAAAAATGTAGGTGTATGTGAGAGTAATGGTGAAAATTAAATTGAAGTCCTGTAAAAAAGCCTTAAATAGTTCTGAAAAAATTCTGGAGAATGACCTAAAAAAGTCCTGGAATTTAATTTAGCAGTTTCTGCGGCAACTCTGTTTCTTATTGGCAATCTGGACAAAATATCTTAGGGGAAAAAGCGTTTATAAGGAGAAATTTAAACTGTTATATCTTGGAAACGAAAGGTTGTAGAAAGCTCAAATTTTTAGAGTTAGTTTTCAGATCTGCCAAATTTTCTGAGAGAAAACCGATCAAAAAAATTCCTGATCTTAATGTTCTTTTAACGTATAGCCTTCATCAAAAAAATTATGGAGACAGCGAGGAGGGCGATTTAATTTTGTTTGATTACCAATCACATGTTTCAAATCTCTCTACATTAGTTCCTGTCCCAAATTATCTTTCTCCATAAACATATGCAAACGAATTAAGTTAAAACTTGTGAGTTTTTTGAATTATGGGATTTTATGATTTACCGGTTTGTAATACAAGTACTGAAATTTTACATTTAGCCGCATCCCTATGGCTTCTTTATGCAGTCAGTTTAATTATGTTTTTGCAGTGTTAATATTTATGCCACGTTTAAGAAGCATTAATTTTTACCAATTAGGCCTATTTTTTTTTTTGCAAAATCTCCACGAGCTGGGGCCCCGCCCAATCAATCAAAAAAAATTTTTTATTCAAAAAATCAATCAAAAAAATCAAAAAAACATAAACAATATCAATGTTCCTTTTTCTTCTTCTTTCTTCATTGCCCGCTTTTCCGTGAGGGTTGCGGGGGAAGTAGCTCAAGATTGAGCCGCCACACCTCACGGTCTTCTATCACCTTAATCATTTCGCTTGGGCGAAGTCCCAAGCGATTCCATCCAAGATCCTCAATGTAATCGGTCCATCTAGTTCTAGGTCGTCCGACTGGTCTTCTCCCATTTGCTTTGGCATGTAAAGCTTGTTTGGGGAGTCTTTCCTGAGGCATTCTGCTTACATGGCCAAACCATCTAAGCTAAAATCTTTCAATTCAGAGAAATAACGGCTCGATGTTAAGAGATTTTCGAATCTCAGAACTACGCACCTTGTTAAACAGTGTAACTCCTTCGATTCTTCGTAAAAACCGCATTTCGGACGCTTGCACTTGTGATCGCATTCTTTCGGTCATTACCCAAGATTCATGACCATAAGTGAGAATGGGTACAAAAACTGCTTTGATAATTGAGAGCTTTGCCTTTTTCGACAATTCTCGTTTCATGACGACCGAGTAGTGCAAAGCTCGCGTTACTACACTAGTCTTGCCTATTCGGGTATCGAGTTCTTCGTCTTGCCTTCTGTCACTCGTAAATGCAACCCCAAGATACTTGAACTTCTCTACCTGCTTCAGTGTCGCTCCATTCACTTGTAATACGCACTGATAAGGGTTTCTTGAAAGATGAAGTACCTCAGTTTTGGCAGTGCTTATTTTTATTCCGGCGGTGTTGCATGCATCTGCAAAGCTATTTAATGCACGCTGGAGGCCAGATTCTGTGGAAGAAAGCAGAACCAAATCATCTGCGAATAGCAGACGACAAATTTTGCAATTTCCAATCGTGGCACACTCATCAGCTTGGCTGCATTTGTCAATCCAATTCATGTAAACAAAGAAAAGGAGAGGTGACAAAACGCACCCGTGCCGGAGTCCAACGCCCACATGGAACGGCTTTGATTGCTTGCCATTTACCCGAACACAAACCTCCGGTCTGCAGTAGAATGACTTAATAACGCGTAACATTTGACCATCAACGTCATACTCCTGCAAAACCTTCCAAAGTTTATCCCGAGGAACTCGGTCATATGCTTTTTCAAGATCGACAAAGCATGCAAAGAGATCTTTATCATATTCCCAAGATTTCTCGAACATTTGCTTCAGAGTGAAGATTTGGTCCGTAGTGCTGCGACCCGGACGAAAACCGCACTGACCATTTTCCAGTTTTGATTCCACTATTTCTCGGCATTTCTTTTCAAGGCATTTGGCATATACTTTACCTGGCAAACTAAGGAGTGATATCCCTCTGTAGTTTGTACATTGATTGCGATCTCCTTTCTTCTTGAATATCGGAATAATCACGCCTGTAGTGCTCCAATCTCTGGGAGTTTTGCCAAACTTCCACGCAACTTGACACACTCGCGTTAACCAGAGAATTCCTTCTCCAGTCAGCGCTTTCAACATCTCGGGTCTGATTTCATCTTCACCAGCAGCTTTTCCAGATTTTATCCCTTTAATTGCAGTTGCCACTTCTGCTGCAGTGAAAACTTCGTCCTCCCCTAGATGTGTCACTTCGTGTGTGTCACGAGTCGATGCCTTTACAGGATTCAAAAGATCTTCAAAGTATTCTCTCCATCGTGAAAGGATTTCATTCTCATCCGTTAGAATGTTACCGTCAGAATCCTTGATGGAGTACATGATACTCGATCTTTTGCCACGTAAACGGCGGATGGTCTGCCAAAATACTTTGTTTGCAGAAAAATAGTTGGAATCCAACCGACGACCAAACTCTTCCCATGACTTCTCCTTGGATTTCTTTACTGCCGAAGTTGCCGCTTTTCGCGCCTCAGTGTACCGGGATTGCAAATCAGATGACGATCTGTGCTGTAGCCAGGCCTTGAACGCATCTTTCTTTGCTCGAATAGCTTCTTTAACCTCTTGGTTCCACCAAGGTGTTCTTTTCTCACTATCGCCCGCCATTCTAAGCCGTTTTCGCCCACAACTTTCAGCAGCTGATGAAATGATTTTTGATCTGAACAGCAGCCATTCCCTCTCAATGTCCTCGGATACATCAGGAAGTTGTCTGAACTTAGATGATATACTGGATGCAAACTGTTTTCTTACTTCTTTGTCCTCCAAAGCCTCCCATTTGATCCGATAAGTCACAGACGACCTGTTGGATCTCTTGTTTGGCCAAGGTTTCGAAAGTCGTAAGGAACATACTACCAGATGGTGATCAGTTGACGATTCAGCACATCGCTTCACTCGAACGTCCAGCACATCAGAAAACAAATCTGACGAAACTATGCAAAAATCTATCAAAGATTTTTGATTCATACTAGGTCGATACCATGTATACTTGTGAACCTCTCTGTGCTGGAAAAAGGTATTCATGATGCGGAGTCCGTTGCTACAACAAAGCTGCAATAAATACCTTCCAATCCAGAGCCACGTCGTTTGGTTGAAGAAACTCCGATAATATCGAGATGATACCGCTTTGCTTCCTCAACCAATTCTAGCTCTTTTCCTGTGAGGATGAAGATATTCCAACTGCCCAACAGCAGTTGGTGATGGTTGATCCGTGAGTGTGCGACATTATCTCGAGTACGAATACTCGATGTTCCTTTGGTTGCAAATCGACATTGACATTTTCTACCGGTTGCAATCAGATCTGACGTCACTAACCAAACATCAAAGTAGGTTAGGGATAGTTGGAGCAGAGGTGGCCAAAGCACAAATAGAAGCACAAAGCGCAACTTTCGCTAACTCTGCAATTGCGGAAGTTGCGTTGCGGTTTAATTTTTGATTTTGAAACATTGCGGAAGGTGTGTTGCGGACTAAAGTCTTTAAAATTTGTTGCGCTTTAATTGCGTTGCGCTTTCAATTTTTTTTTTTTTTTTTTTACGGTTAATAGCGCAATTCTCTACATTGAATTTAATTTTTTTTCCATTTCGATCGTATTATTGATAAATGTTCTCCTTCTTTTGCAAATTATTTACTTTTTTTCTGCTTAAAATCGCAAAAAATGCGGAATTGACATTGTGTTGTGAAGTTTCAATCGAGGAAGTTAGGTTGTGCTTTAACTTGGTAGGAAAATAGCGTGACGCAATTGCAAAATTGCGATGCGTTTCAACTGAATTAAAATATTTATTACGGAAGTTGCGCTTCGCCTCAGAAATTAAAAAAATTAATGGCTCATTTTGCGCTGCGCATTTAGTGGTTGAAAAGATTGTTGCGCTGCGCTTTTGATAAAATATTGTTTGTGCCCACCTCTGAGTTAGAGTTACTTTTAGAGATAGGGATAATCATATTTATAGCCTAAACTTAGCACCTACGCTAATCATAACTTGCACTATCTCTAAGCCAAAAAATAGGTTAACATAGAATTGGCCTACGACGTCAGATGTGACTGCAACCGGTGGAAAACATACAAAAGAATACTTGCCAAAAAGCTCTGAGCTGGTCAAAGCATATATGGTATGGCGATCTTGTTTGCCCTTGTGTGTATGTCAAAGCGTAACTTATGGTTCTATTTTGTATGATAATGCTAAATATGTGATATTAGTGGTAAAAGTTAAAATAGTGTTAAATAGTAGTTATAACTTGAAGTTGTAACGTACACAATTTCAACATTTTTACAATTTTTAATCGGGTTAAAACATTTCCTTTTGCATAAATAATCTTGGTATGATACCATGGTTTAGCAAAAACCATAATGTTGCTGGAAGCGATATGAATTCAACAGCATACTTGACAATTGCTTACAAACGAAATTATGCATTGCAAAAATTAAAGTTAAACGAAGATTGATGGAAGAACAAGGGTAGAGAGAAATGGGGCTTTGATAGTTCTGGTATAGAAATACAAAACAAATTTACTGTGTTGACATAAGCAAAACTCGAGATTTCGTATGTAAGCGAATTGGTTACAATGTTTTGAGAATATTTGTATTGCAACTGTAATTGAAATTGTAAATGAATTACTATTACTTAAACTTGAATATTTGTACTTGAAATTTTTAGGCTGTAATTGTATTTGTAATTGCAATTAAAGCAAAAACAAGTAATTTTTTCGACCCTAATACCTAGTGATTAGCGCGTGCGAGCAGTATGGTATTGCTAAGGGTCTTTCCATAAAAGTAGAGGGATGTTTTTCTGTCACTTCTGTTATGGATGGCTAGACGATGGCCAGTGCGGTTTTCGTCCGGGTCGCAGTACCACGGACCAGATCTCTCTGAAGCAAATGTTCGAGAAATCTTGGGAGTATGGTAAAGATTTTTTTGCATGCTTTGTCTATCTTGAAAAAGCTTATGACAGAGTTCCTTGGGAAAAACTTTGGATGGTTTTGCAGAAATATGGCGTTGATGGTCATTTGTTACAGGCCATTAAGTTATTTTACTGCTGATCCGAAAGTTTGTGATGTGGTAAATTGCAAGCAATCGAAGCCGTTCCATGTGGGTGTTGGACTCCGGCACGGGTGCGTTTTGTTACATCTCTTTTTCCTTGTTTTCTTGAATTGGTTCGACAAACGCAGCCAAGCTGATGAGTGTGCCACAATCGGAAACTGTAAAATCAGTCGTCTGCTATTCGCTGATGATTTTGTTGTGCTTTCTTCCACAGAATCTGGACTCCAGCGCGTATTAAATTGCTTTGCAGATGTATGTAAGACCGCCGGAATAAAAATAAGTTCGGCCCAAACTGAGATACTTCATCTTTCACGAAACCCTGATCAGTGGTAGTTGCAAGTGAATGGAGCAACACTGAAGCAGGTAGAGAAGTTCAAGTATCTTCGGGTTGCGTTCACGAGTGACGGAAGGCAAGACCAAGAACTGGATACCCGAATAGGCAAAGCTAATGCAGTAACGCTAGCTTTGCACTATTCGGTTGTCATGAACAAGAGCTGTAGAAAACAGCTCTCGCAAAAAGATCTCAATTTTCGAAACAGTTTTGTCCCCATTCTCACCTATGGTCATGAATCTTGGGTAATGACCCAAAGAGTGCGACCACGAGTGCAAGTGTTCAAAATGAGGTTTTTACGTAGAATCGAAGAAGTTACATTATTCAACAAGTGCGTAGCTCTGAGATTCGAAAATCTCTAAACATAGAGTCGTTACTTCTACGATTTGAAAGATTGCAGCTTGGATTGTTTGGCAATGTAAGCAGAATGGCTCACCAAGAATTTCCTGCACCAGCTTTACTTGCCAAAGCAAATGGGAAAAGACCAGTTTGACGACCTAGAACTAGATGGACCGATTACATTGAGGATCTTGATGGAATCGCTTGGAACTTCACTGTAGTGAAGTAATGGAGGTGATAGAAGACCGTGAAGTGTGATGGCTTCATCTCGAGCTGCTGCCCCTGCAACCCTCAAGGAAAAGCGGGCAATGAAGAGTGAGAGAGGGAAGTCGTTACACGCTTTTGTGCATTTCAGCGATTGCAATTGCAGTTGATTTTTTTAATGTTTTTTTCCGCCATTAACCAGCTAGCTATTGCGTTTCAGTTAGTTGGAGTTGCACTTCTTGGAGTTGGAATTTGGGCTGAGACTGGAACAGACTCGTTTAAAAATCTTGTTAGCGACAATCCAAGAATCTTTAACGCTGTTTACATCATAGTTGCTGCTGGCGCCTTGCTCCTGGTCGTCGGGTTTTTGGGATGTTGCGGAGCGTTAACAGAAAGTAGATGTATGCTTGCGACTGTGAGTTCTGTTTGAAAACTTTCACTAGTCTAAAATGTGAGTACCGCGTACATGTTTATCGAACTATTTCGATGCCATATTTTGCAGTAAAAGCAGAAAACCTTTCGTTAGGTTGGAACATCACAACGGCGATTCTGCTTGGCCTTGATTAAAAAGTAGCAATGATCTTCAGAAAGACATCGTTTGATGTATTGACAGTTCTGAAATCGAACTGCAGAAGCAGAAATTTTTTGGTCCCTAACTTGACGCTTTGCCACTGCCCGTATTTCATTCGTCCAGTTCAGGGTAGAATAGTAAAGTCGTGGACCAAGCTGGTCGTAAAAAGCGACTAATGGGTACCCAATACCTACTTTTTGAGTGTTGTGGATAAGGCCACTTCCTCCTCATGTTTTTTGCGTAGTATTTGCTCTAGACCATAAGCGGCCCCGGCGTTGTGCAAAAGTATCGCGGTACCGATACTCGGTACTTTGATAGATGTAGAACCTCGATACTGGTAACGTACTTGAAAAGTAAAAGTAGGCTGCTGCAGTATTTTAAAGAGATAGCCTACTGCTTGAGGTCAGTTTAATTGAAGAAATGAGAAGTACCTGAGGCGATTCTGAAAAGGTGCCCCAATCAAACCTTGATCCACTATTCCCCTTATCCGCCAAAATTGATTTAATCCTTTTGACTCTGTACCACTGGTAGTAGTATAGCAGCATAACTTATTTTTGTTTTGAAAGGAAGCGATCAACAAAAAAAAGTATTGTCACCAAAGAGCATCAAACAATATAATCCCTTTCTGGCATCTGCGTAGCGTGATATTTCAGATAAGGCATGCAATTATGATGACCTCATCAGTTTTGATGACGTCGTTGGTTATCAGGCAGTAAAATGAAAAAGCAACTTACACTGGTAAATGTCTAGTATTGCAACTAGGTCTCCTCTCGCCAGGACACATCAGTGTGCGCATACCGTATAAGACTTTCTCGTGTTACTACAACGACACGTCTAACAGTTGATATGTACCTCTTTTACATCTTGCTCTAACTTGCCCAACATTTAGCCTAAATAGTGCAAACAGTATCATATCAAAAACTCACTCTGACTTACAGTACCTAATTCCAGTACCTACCGGCAATCACGGCTTGGTTTCGTCGCTGAATTATAGCTTATTTTAGCATTTCGCTAAATTACATAAACGGCAACACGCTTGCATTATTAAAAATTGCATGCTTTGGTGCATAGCTTGTAGACTGGTTTAAGCTAATTTACTGTTACGATTCTAAAAAAAATAGACTCTATTATGGCCTAGGCTACGTGTTATGAAAACAAGAAACTAGACGTATAAAATAACTTTGGCAGCAAACATTGTGCCAATCAAAGTTTAAACCAAATTAATTTTATTCGTATATAATCTCATCCAAACATCGCTATCTCTTGAACCGTTGAATTCAATTTAAAAATTGCATGCGTGCTGCCATTATTTTTTGTAAATGTTCTATATTTGAAGAGTTGGTTGGTGGTACAGAACTTGAGAATTGTCTTGATTAAAATGTTCTTATCTTCGAAGCTTTTCGTCTGACACTTGTCTAGAAGAATCATCAGAATGGAGAGCGTAGGAAAACGAGCGGTTTTCATCAGAATGGAGAGCGCAGGAAAACGAGCGGCTCTATGAGCGGCTTAAATAGCCGCTCATTTTCCTACGCTCTCTATTCTGACGATTCTTCTTGACAAGTGTCAGACGAAAAGCTTCGAAGATATGAACATTTTGATCAAGACAATTCTCAAGTTCTGTACCACCAACCAACTCTTCAAATTATTGTTTTCTGAAAAACCTTTATAGCGTTTAACATGCATTTTAGTGCAGCATTCAAAACATGATGGCGGTAACATACACTCAATAATTTGAAAAAAAATTGAATACGAGATAAAATAATGTGCTCGGATATTACTGCAAACTATCAAGTACTGGCATTTTAACTTATTATTTAGGCCATAATTTATTGTTAAGTGATTAAAAATAAATCGAATCTTAAATTCCCCCTATTCTTTGCTGGTATCTCCTTGATGTTTTTTCTGCCTGAGAAAAATTTGTACTTCGAGACGCGCGCACGGGTCCGCAAGGCCTTTGTTTTCACTCGGCGATTCCTGACACACTATTATTTGAAATTTATACGAGTAACTCAAAAATGGTTAAATGTAGAACGAGGCGGAAATTTGCCCACAATATAGAAGAATCGTCGAATAGACCCACAATATAGAGATAGATGAAAGCATCATGCAATACTTTTTTTTATGTCTAGGATTAGATAAAATCAGTAAACTTTTTTGGAAAAAAGCTGTTTATGGCCCTATGCATCAGTATGCATCAGTAAATAAGGGAAGTTACGGGCCTTCCAGGAACTCGCTGCACGCTTTGGAAAATGATTCAACAAAAGTAAAATTTAATTTTTATGGTAACTAAGGTTCGATGGAGACAACGGAGCTGATGTGATTGAATTCCGACGCTTTAGGTTTATGTGTTGATTTCTGTGCTGTTCTAAATATAGCAATGAAATAAAATCATGAAAACAATAACTAAACAACTGATACGAAAGTACCAAAATTTATCACTTTGATATTATGGAACGACAAGAAAAAGATGAAAAGTTTCAATGGGTATTGTTTTCTGACTTGTTTTTATCAAAACTGAAACCACTACTCATTTCACGCAGCAAAGCAAAAAAACAAAAGAAATGCTGGTGCTGCTGCAAAAAAGGCTTCATAACAGCAAAACGATTCATTTAAAAAATTTTTTTTGTTGATTAGTACGTTCCAAGTCAGTAATGCGAGCGGCTATAGGCGCGCTTCCGCTCCAAACTCCTAGCTTTTGGTAGTTAAGGGTTTCATCCCAGATCTACAGTATGTGTGAAGTCCACAAACTAACTTGAGCTTTACGTTTCCAAGTCAGATGAATTGTTTTTTTTTTTTTCAAAATGATGACACAATCGCTGGGCTTTTCTTACGCCCGACGCAGAACTTAAACTTTCAGTTAATAAAAACATAAATCCGGAAAAATGGTGCATTAAACCTTTGTTAAAATTTACATTTTTGCTTCGCCTCCCCCACCCTTCTTAAATTCAAATGCCTCTTCATAGTTTTGTCAATGGCTACGGGCTCGCTAAGCGAGTGCAGATTGGTCCGAAAGAATTAGCGACGTTGTCGTTTTCTCTTGACATAAAGAAAAAGATCAAAACAATCAGCATATCCGTACTGTAAAAGATGACTTAAGCATCTTAACAAACAAACTTTCGACACAACCCATTGAATTGAAGTGAATATATTATGTCAGACATCGCCAGTTATTGTCTTATCAAAACAAAACTAGAACGAAAGGTGTGGAAACGTCTTTTGTAATGTTAACGTTGCAAGTAGCAGCAAAACTATTTGATAAACAAGCACCAAAACTACCAGTATTATTCTGGATTTTGTAATTCGGATTTTGTAACTCGGATTTTGTAACTTAAATTCTTACCAGAAAATTGACATGCAGTATTTTCCTAAAACCTAAACCTACCCCCACAATTCACAAATAGCCTGCCTCAGTAATCATCGTAGAAAAAGATAAGAACACATGCGAAATCCATTTTTTGCTATATTTTACATCTCTTTTACACTCATCTATTCCCAAAATTTTGTTTGTTTTGCTTTATAAACAAAAAAATTTTGTTTTTAGTGGGAATCCTCTAACGTCGAACTCCTAAATTTTGCCGTGCTTTATCTTTCATTAACATCCAACTTATCCCTAAAAAAATGTCATTTTTCTAACTTAAGTGCTAAAAACTTTCAAAGTTTTAAAGGCCCATTTGGGGGAGGACCCCATAACATGGTACCTAAATATTTTGCCATTGTCTATCTTTGATATTCACCTATAATGAAAATTTTAGCTTTTTGGTTTAAGCGGTAAAAATTTTGAATTTTGGAAAACCCGTTTGAGAAGAACCCCCCATTTTGATACCCCAAAATTTTGTCATATCATACATAACCTTTCTTTATGTTTGCCTATCCTAAAAATTTCATGTGTCAGTTTAGAGTGGTAAAAAAGTTTTAAGTTTGGGGTACTTATTCGGGGAGGACCCTCCACTTTGGTGCCTCCAAATTTTATCAAAGTTTATCTTTGTTTGTTTGTATTTATCCTAAAAATATCACGTAACTACCTTAAGTGGTAAAAAATGCTGACTTTTGGAGGACACGTTTGAGTGTACCCCCAGTTTGGAATTCTCAAATTTTGTTATGTGTTAACTTTTCTTTATATTTATATCTATCCCGAAAATTTTATGACTGTGACTAGCTTGAGTGGTTAAAAATTTTTAATTTTGGATAGCCCGTTTGAGAAAAAACTCGATTGTGTCACCCCAATTTTTGCTAAGTTTAGTTTATTTTTATTATCAACCCATTCTAAAAATTTTATCCATCCAGCTCCAATGCTTCAAAATTTCAAAATTTTGGAAGACCCGTTTCAGGGGGGAATCCCCCATTGCGGCATCCCCAATTTCAAGCGGGACTTTGTCCTTTCTGACGCTTACAATGGCCCAAAGTTTGAATGCTATGCATTTAGCGGTTTCACCCTACATCGCAGCTGCTCAAAATTGATACTAATAGCGAGACATTGTGTCGTTTCGACACAGTCGAACTTAAACGCTTATAACTTTTGAAAGAAAGGAGCTGTTTGCATGGTTCTTTTGCTATTGCGTGAAAAAACTCTTCAAAAATGCTTAAGTTAAACTGCATCTTGTTATAAATTCCAGTAGATTTGCAATTTGATTTCACATAAAAATGATCAAAAACCTTTGTTTGTTGCTTATTTTTGCCATGATATGATCAATCACAAACTTTGCAGGAAACCGACAACTCGCGCAGTTTTTGTATCGCTGATCACCTGTTTTACGTAAACCCTGCGCAAGAATATTTGCTGAACACAAACGCAATGATTACGGTTTTACGAATTACTGAATTTGATGAGTGTCAAAATTCAACTGATGGTGTACAGCATAGCTAAAATTTCAATGTTTGTAATTGTTCAGCTATACTAAAATATAATACTGTATTTCATTTGCTAACTGTCTCGATTAAAAATTTGCACAATTAATCGAAAAAGTTAGAGGAAGTTTTTTTCTAACATCTTTTTACGCTAATATACTGCAATTACAGTGTAGAGCAAAATTTTATAGATATGAATAATATTGCATTTAACTTTTTTTATTTCAAATATTGAAGTGCCTGCACTACAAAACCACAAAATCAGCAATTTGTGATTACACTGAAATATTCCAAAACTGCTAGCTAAATAACACTGATTTGAATGGTTTTAAAGTTCAACGCTTTCGTGATTCAGAATATGCCACAAAAATACAAAAAGCTTTACTCATAAAAACGCACAATCCACAACTCAATAAACAGCTTTACGCTAATGATTCATCTTTTCTGCTAAATGTGTATTAGGTTAGCGTGAATTACGTTTTGTGTGTATATGTTTCTTTTTTTTTTTTTCTTCAGATTTCTAGGAATATTCTACAGTAGGTACTGATATGTATATGTCATTGCAAAGTTTGTACAATTGTTTGTTTAAAATTGCTTGCTTGTTGCATTGAGGTAAATTATTAATTGCTTTTTTGAAAGTAACCCATTTGCTAGTTTGTCTTTAAAATGTTAACATGAAATACTTTACTCTAAAAAGGACCAGAAGAACGGTCGAATACGTTTAGTGTTTAATAAAAAAGGATATCTGTTTTATAATTTTGTCTGTTGCTACTATATGGTTGTCAGGAAACGAATGATAGTAGATCGTGCGACTCTGACGACTATAACCGTTCAAATAAAAAACACAGAAAACGGTTAAATTTTCTGTATCAATTTTGCAGCATTTTCCAAATGAAGCGTTTGCTGTTATGAAGCCTTTTTTGCAGCAGCACCAGCATTTCTTTTGTTTTTTTGCTTTGCTGCGTGAAATGAGTAGTGGTTTCAGTTTTGATAAAAACAAGTCAGAAAACAATACCCATTGAAACTTTTCATCTTTTTCTTGTCGTTCCATAATATCAAAGTGATAAATTTTGGTACTTTCGTATCAGTTGTTTAGTTATTGTTTTCATGATTTTATTTCATTGCTATATTTAGAACAGCACAGAAATCAACACATAAACCTAAAGCGTCGGAATTCAATCACATCAGCTCCGTTGTCTCCATCGAACCTTAGTTACCATAAAAATTAAATTTTACTTTTGTTGAATCATTTTCCAAAGCGTGCAGCGAGTTCCTGGAAGGCCCGTAACTTCCCTTATTTACTGATGCATACTGATGCATAGGGCCATAAACAGCTTTTTTCCAAAAAAGTTTACTGATTTTATCTAATCCTAGACATAAAAAAAAGTATTGCATGATGCTTTCATCTATCTCTATATTGTGGGTCTATTCGACGATTCTTCTATATTGTGGGCAAATTTCCGCCTCGTTCTACATTTAACCATTTTTGAGTTACTCGTATAAATTTCAAATAATAGTGTGTCAGGAATCGCCGAGTGAAAACAAAGGCCTTGCGGACCCGTGCGCGCGTCTCGAAGTACAAATTTTTCTCAGGCAGAAAAAACATCAAGGAGATACCAGCAAAGAATAGGGGGAATTTAAGATTCGATTTATTTTTAATCACTTAACAATAAATTATGGCCTAAATAATAAGTTAAAATGCCAGTACTTGATAGTTTGCAGTAATATCCGAGCACATTATTTTATCTCGTATTCAATTTTTTTTCAAATTATTGAGTGTATGTTACCGCCATCATGTTTTGAATGCTGCACTAAAATGCATGTTAAACGCTATAAAGGTTTTTCAGAAAACAATAATTTGAAGAGTTGGTTGGTGGTACAGAACTTGAGAATTGTCTTGATCAAAATGTTCATATCTTCGAAGCTTTTCGTCTGACACTTGTCAAGAAGAATCGTCAGAATAGAGAGCGTAGGAAAATGAGCGGCTATTTAAGCCGCTCATAGAGCCGCTCGTTTTCCTGCGCTCTCCATTCTGATGAAAACCGCTCGTTTTCCTACGCTCTCCATTCTGACGATAGCTGCTCGTTTTTCTTACGCTTTCCATTTTGATGTTTCTTCTTGACAAGTGTCAGACGAAAAGCTTTGAAGATATGAACATTTTAATGAAGGAAAAACAAATATTATGCATTGTGTTTACAATCAATATCACCTAAAAAATCATAAGCAGGTAGCAGAAGGAGCAGCCTTCCCCAAAAAATTAGCGAAAAGCATGGGCGTATTTAACGTATACTGTAAATAAACACGTACTAAAGGCAAGCATGCCAAAATACGTGCCGAAGACAATATGGTGCTATCACTAGCTAGTACATTTAAATTATTCCCAAGATACAAAAACATATCTTCTGTACTGTAGTAGACAGTATTTGAAATTAAAAATGACTTACCTTCGCCTTAACAAATAGGAAGGCTTTATTTCACTGGAAATTTTAATCTACTTTTTTATTAATTCAAACTCAAATCTTACCTAAACTCAAATGCTTATTCTAAAACTATTCCCAAATTGAACCTTAACCCAAACCCTAACCTACACCCTAATCTTAATCCCCAAAAAGAAAATGAAAAAAGCGCGGATGAATATTTCTCATTTTCGTTTTATTTTTTTAAACTTGAAAATTTGTGGTCAAATAGTCACTACCTAAAAAATAACAAAATTTTCAATTAAATTTTTTGAAATATAGAGCTAGATAGAAAAGTTAAGTAACAAGAAAAATAAAAAGCTTTTTTAAAACCGAAATTCAAGGAAATTGAAAATATTGTATTAGAATTTGAAAAATAATCGCCCTCCTAGTCGGAAAAGAGTGCAGTGCAAACCATAGTGATTGGTTTTCTGTTGGATGTTTAGACTTGAGTTGTTCTTGCTTCGCATTTTCGCAATTATTTGTGTTATGTATATACCATTAATGAGGTTGAGTGTTTAGAAGCACTTGTAAAAACTATAGCAATATTCGTAAAACAAAGTTTGCATCATTGCGAAGTAACTCTGGTACGAATAAAAAGCGAGTTTTCGCCAAGAACATAAAAAAACAAAAAATTCAATTGAATACAATGAAGGGAAACTTCGAAAGTTGCAAAGCGATTTTATATTGTAGTGTTTTGGCTTCATTTAAACGCGATTGCAGTGCGTCTAGAACATAAAACGCCGTGAAGTGAAACAAGCTTTATCCTTTTTTATCTATCATTATACCAATAATTGATTAGGCTACCTCTTGCAAAGTTTTATTTGCTGGAGTAGTTTTCGAAGCACATTACGCTTCCGATTTTGTTCATAACTAAGCGCGACATCTTCGCCGCAAAACGACGTGATGACGATTTCTTGAATACCAGACAGCCTGAATGAATCGGCGGTGCCGGGGCATTTAAATTTTATATTGACCGCTCGAATGTCAGATATTTACCTGAAAACACAGGGTCGAGTTCAAGAAACCGTTAATTGCATTAGAACGATAAATATTTTGATAACAAATTTTTCACCAGATGCACAGAGCTGGACAGCGCTGTTTCGAGCTTTTAGCTCTTATCGGCAGCCCTCAGCTTTTCTAAAAAAGTTATTCCCCAGCTGGACAAGACTCTTGGCCGAACTGGACAAACCTTAAGGGCTTGCACAGCGGCAGAGGCTTTGTAGGGAATAAACGATTTTTCACTTGTGGTACTTAAAAAAACAAGTGAAAAAATCGCTGAACCTTTGTAGTAAGGACAGCCATAGGCTATCCCTACTACAAGGGTTCCCCTTGCGTGACCACGGAAATCATAACCAACAAGTTTGACGTCCTTCGTGGTCGACTCCTGGGAAATCATAACGACTTCCAATGGCTGTTAGGTGGCCAGATCAACCACCAACCCTGCAGCTACAAAGCAGCTCGAGTGATAAGATGCACAGAGCTGGATAGCGCTGTTTCGAGCTTAAGCTCTCATCGGCAGCCCTCAGCTTCTCTAACAAAGTTATTCCCCAGCTGGACAAGACTCTTGGCCGAACTGGACAAACCTTAAGTGGAAGTCGTTATGATTTCCCAGGAGTCGACCACGAAGGACGTCAAACTTGTCGGTTATGATTTCCGTGGTCACGCAAGGGGAACCCTTGTAGTAGGGATAGCCTATGGCTGTCCTTACTACAAAGGTTCAGCGATTTTTTCACTTGTTTTTTTAAGTACCACAAGTGAAAAATCGTTTATTCCCTACAAAGCCTCTGCCGCTGTGCAAGCCATTAAGGTTTGTCCAGTTCGGCCAAGAGTCTTGTCCAGCTCGGGAATAACTTTGTTAGAGAAGCTGAGGGCTGCCGATGAGAGCTAAAAGCTCAAAACAGCGCTGTCCAGCTCTGTGCATCTTATCACTCGAGCTGCTTTGTAGCTGCAGGGTTGGTGGTTAATTTGGCCACCTAACTGCCAACGGAAGTCGTTATGATTTCCCAGGAGTCGACCACGAAGGACGTCAAACTTGTCGGTTAAATTTTTTACCATCATAAGGTTGAGTAAATTTTAGGAAAAGTCAAGAAATTTCACGATTTTTGGACAAAGATATCCCAAGAAATTTTTGTTCTGAAATTTCTTGTATCGATTCGACACACTGGCCTGCAGGAAAGGGTTAAAAGTAGATAGGTTGGGAAGAGAGCAGAAAAAAAAAAAAAAAGAAAAATAATATTCAAGTCAATTGGGTAAATGGACATAACCATAAGAAAGGTGGTTGATAATGTGTTTAAAAAACACAAACCGTTTTTCATCAATATCGGTACTTACCGAGATATGCTGGTTTAAATTTGACCTCTTTTGACAATATTTGTCCTTTAAAATTGTACGTACAAAATGAAGCCTCTATTTCTCTCAATAGAATGCCACTATTTGCCCCATACTGTGCCAAATTTCACCTTATCACGTTCAGCCGTTTTCGAGTTAAAAGCGAATTAATAAATTTTCGACAATAAACTGGCCGTTTTTACCCAATTTTTGATTTTTTAAACCACGATTACGTTACTTATGATCCCCGCGTTGGTGTACAATTACATGATGCTTTTATTCATTATCATGAGGGTTGTGTTCAAAATTTAGCTTCTTGGGTTTAATGGTTTTTAAGTTATAACCAAATTGAATAAGTTAGGCCGTGATCACACGATGAGGTTTTTTGCACAATTTTCTGGCATCAATCTTGTGAAACATCGTGCAAGTCTATGACTCACTATTGCGGGCGCCTGTCGTCAATTACATTGAATAGCCCGTGTGAAAATGAAAATCAAACGCTAGAAAGTCTTGTTGACTTCTTGCGGGAAAATAGAACCGAGTTCTCTATTTTCCCAGCAAATTTTCAAAGAGCCGCCATTCTCAACCAAGAAAACTGAGCTTTTAGCCGTGCCTTTGAAAATATTTAGCCGCAGAATACAAAAAAATGCTGCCAATGTAAACACAGAAAAAGAATGCTTCACGATTATCAAGCGAAAATGTTAAAAGAAATTTTACCTCATTTGTTTTAATCGACAATGATGTATTTTAACATTGTGCCTGCTGTTTTCTCATATTTCTTCAAAGACATAAATGTGTTGCCAGCTGTTTTGTTTACTTTCGCGTATCCATTACCCAATTTTTCCTACTTCAAACTAGCGCTAGGCCTTTTCCAAGTTCATTCTGAAAAGTTATCAACCAGAACTGCAGTATAGTTAATTAACATGCCATCGTGGTCAACTCATGAAATTGAATTTTTAATTAGCGAAATCAAAGAAAGGCAGCGCTGGTGGTTTTAATCAAAATATTGAAAAAATCCTTGTGATCGCTAAGAAGTTTCCGGCCCAGTATTCGCTAGTGCTGAATTTATGCAATTAGTGATACGTTTTTGATAATTTTAATATTTTTTAGTTAAAATTTGACTTGTTCACTGGCAAAAGAGCTTGTTGCATTTTTGAGAAGTTAAGATAAATTTTAGTCGATAGTTTTCAGCTATTTCTCGCTGATTTTGTAGCAAACCAAACAAAAACGCTCTTATTCTTATTTAAAAATAATAAACTTTCTATTTGTCCTGGCATTGAGCTCTCTGCAATAGCAAGTATCTGAAAGAACGTACCTGGTTTAATATCACTTGATCAATCATGCAATATCATGCAAATTTTCTTGGTGATTGATGACATAGCATCAAAAAAGCTACGCTATACGCTAAAGAGTTCCACACAAGCAAAGTTATTTTGACATTTTCTACTTACCTATTTCATTTCATTGCAGGTGGAAAAAAATTCATAGTCTGCGCACGCAATTTGCAGCAGAACTCGTATAGCTATTTATTACTAAAGCTGCAGCTATTCACTTCTGTGAACGTGCTCGTATCATTTTGGCAAACGAGGAATAACAATGAATCGACAAAGCGCATAATACTATTACTGCCGCGGCAAATTTCAAAGAAATTCCATAACTACCGCGTAAATGCTTTTACAGCGAAAAAAATACATGTGAAACCTTCAGCAATTTCTTTGCGGAAAAAACCCGATGCTTCCGTCTGGCAAGAAGTTCTTCAAGCAAATAGCGTCTAGATGTAATAGCTACAAAATTCTTGATGCAAACAAATTGTATAGAAAACTTGATCACGTGATCCTGGCCTTACGATGCTCAATTGCTCATCTATCAAAATGACCGAGTATAAAAACAAAAGTACAGTACTACGCGTGTACGCGCGTAAAGTCCTAACAAGAACAGTCAAATAGGGGTCGCAAAATATACATTATAACACCTACAAAAGTCAACGGTGTTGTGCATTAAGATATTGCTTTTTACTTTCGAACACTATGAATGCATTGGAAAGAAGCTGTAAGATAATTTGCATATTTTCAAGCCAGAAGATGCTCATTTTGAGACAACTGCGGGTTCCGTTTTCATCTTATTCAATCTTTGGTTTAGACAATGGGCTCCAAAAAATCTTTGCAGTTTTTTCTTAGCATAAATTCTATTCTGCTGCGTTTACTTTGGTAGAATAAAACTGGGAATGTACAAAATGTCCGTGTTTTTTATACCAAAGCAGTACATGTTGTCGGCGAGGATGGTTGCAAATTCCTACAATATAGTGAAAAACCGAAACAAATGTGAAATGAAATTTAACATTAACTGTAGTTTTTAAACATTTTTCTTAAAACTTAAAAAAGATAGCTAACTAGACACCAAATAACTTCTAGACAACGCAATATCATTTAAATTAGACCTGATTTTTTGGTTTTAACTTTGAAGAGATTTTACGCGATTAAATTTTAGGCTAGTCGAAGATTTCTTGGCAATTAAAACAAACTAACGAATGTTTTATATAATCAGAAACGCGTTTTTTTAATTTGGCGAAAGGGAACATACGAACGAGTCTTATTCAACTTAAAAAACGGTTTTTAATTTAGCAAAAGGGAACATTCTTGATTTTTCCTTATGACGTAACAGATAAAAATATGCCTAAAATATCAGGACAAATTTCAACATAGTATTTATTATGTCATAGTTTGACAACAAAGGCGCATAAAAACTGGATTATCTCGGAAAGTTAAACTTGAAAAATTTTAAATGTTCTTTTCTGCAAAATGACGGGAGTGTAGTAATAAAGTTTCAAATAAAAACTGAAAACAAAAACATTCAACATCGAATTTTTAGTGCTGCTGTCCAACTGATGATGTTTTTGACTTTTTCATTTTATTAATGAGTCATGACTCATTATTGATCGAGATATCAGAGTTTGATCCATGTATGAGCATTTCAAGCGTACGGGCTTGTGACATTATGGTTGGGCCATTTATGAATACATCCAGTATATATGCTCGAGATACCAAAGTTTGAACCATGCAAGAAGCTTTTAAGCATAGATGCTTGAGACCGCATTGGTTGGGACACGTATGAATTTTTTCGCTATATTTATGCTTGGGATATCATTGGTTCGCCATGTTTGAATTTTTCGCTATATATATATACTTGGGACATCATTGGCTGGGCCATGTATGAATTTTTTTGCTATATATGCTTGGGACATCATTGTTTGGGCCATGTAAAAATTGCATATGAAATTGGACCACCCCAAAGATTCAGAGAAATCGACGCGCCTTTTGTTAAGTCTAGAAATGCGCACTCCGCTAGATCTTACTTTCTACCTTTGGAAAAAGAAGACACTACAAGTATGAAAATAATTAATATTCAGTAGCTTGGAAAACGCAAACACAAAATCAGAACTCAAACGCTCCAGCTTAAAAACAAAGGAAATGCTTAGCTTAAGTCTAAAACCACCCGTCACGTACAGTGCTATGCAAGGTCTCTTACTCTCTTTAGCAAAGCCGAGCAAACAAAAAGAGCTAGCGATCATAAAACTACGTGCGTGCGTGCAATTCAAAGAAAATTGTCACTGCTCACTCTGCCGGCAAAAATCAACTGTGTGCAGAGATTACAATTTCAAAAACAGCTAACGCCAATCGCTTCTAATATATCCTTATCTGGAAATAATTAAAAATTTGCATTTAACCGTGACAAGTGCGAAGTCAAGCCTAACAAAAACAGTGTTTCCAAAAATTTAAATAAGTTGCGTTTCTAACAGTTAATGCCCGTAATCGTGGCAACTTCGTTTGATTTTGTTTTAGACTTTTACATGTACATGTTTAAAATGGTATTATCTTTTTTGGCTAAATGACTGGGCATGCCTTGTATGCATGGAGAATACGCCCCTGCTTTCTGGTGGGAGGTTACAAAAGACTATGATTGGCATTGGCAACCCTGCATTTCGAACATCAGAAAAGGATGACTCTGCAAAATTTCTTGCAGAATATCGAACATCGCGTGCTTATTCTGAAAGAAATTGTGCAAAGTCATCCTATTTTGATGTCACGAAATTTCGAAACGCATGATTGCCAATAATAACTGTGTCAAACAGATCATCTATTTTTGCGGATAAGTGGAATGGTAAAACAAGATTTAGCGCACCTCTTTATTCCCTCAAGTAGTCCTCATTTCTTCAATAAAACTGATCTCGAGCTGTGTCTATTTAAATGAATTTAATATTGCGGTGATTTAATTACAGCAAGCGGAATCGAGGCAGCACTGCCCCAGCGTTCAGAGACTTTTACAAATTTTTAACAAAAGTCAACCCAATTTTTAGGGCTGTTGTTGTTGGGCATATTTATCCTTCTGTCACCAAACAGCGCCAGACGCTAACTATTGGACAATCCGCGCACTTTTTATTGCAAATAGACTACTTCGTGCGTGGAGGAATCCGCACATGCTTAGGAGTTTCACGTGATCCAATGTTCCTGCCGTAGATTTCTTCGAAATCTTGTCCACTAAATTTGCTGCTTGTTCGAAGCCACCAAGCAGAGATAATTATTGTAAAGCGTCTTATCTAAAAGACGCAACAACGTGACCAGGGTGCAGGTTGAACCCAAATCACGCGATCAGGGTCGAGGTAAAAACGACGCCTTTGTACCCTCTCGGCCAAGCTGCAGGGTATTTTTGTTTAAATTTCTGTTTACATAGAAGACAGCAGTGCAAAACATGTAAAACAAGCTGAAAACAATCAGCATGGCGAAGCCCTTTTAGTAGACACGGTTTGTCTCTGTTTGTGCTTCTGTAGGTACTTATGAGTATGACCAAGGAATGAAATAAGGGTTTTTGTAACTATTAGTGAAAATAATAATGGTTTCATTTGCAACATGCAAGACAGCCAGCGCGATTGCTTTTTGAGCATTGGCTGTAAAATACTGCATTTGAAATACATACTCAGTCTAGCTGCTTGAATCGCCAAGCGCTGCACTGTCTTGGTGTTATTGAGTCATGACTCAAAATAATAGAAGTGCAGAATACAAAACAATATTGCACGATGCTATGCTCACCTAACATGTTCCTAGATTGCAGATCGTTTTTTTTTTTTTGTTTTCATATCACGGTCCAAACAAAGAGAAGTTTTTTTCGACTAAAAAGTTATTGCAGAATATAAAAATAGCTTCTTAGTCAGTTGTTTAAAATTTGTGACCATGTGTCAAACAATTTTTAAGGCAACTAAAATTTTGGCATCCTGGACTAAAACGAAATAATCTGATACCTGCCCTACTGCCACCGTCTAGTTGAGTTAAAGGTTGCTTAAATGCCAGGTCCCGAAAGTCTATCGAAGTTTATACTCTTTTTTCATTTCAATTACTTTAATTTAAGAGTATAATTTTGTACTGTGTCTTGGCTCTATGGAAATGCCATGGCGCAATGTTCCTCTTCTTCCGCCTAAATGCACTATACTGGCATAGATTTATTTTCTGCAATCATGATCATGAAAATTGTAGAAGTTATAGCTTCTTAGATTTCCTCGCACCCATTACACAATATAAGATACATTTTTGGGTTCTGTTTGCAAGTCTTTCGTCAGGCTGAGCCATCACAGCGGATAAACTACGTGGCCCCAATGAAAAATATGCTTGGATTGTGTTTCCCAAGGACACAACAACGCATTGCCAGTTCGAAAATCGAACCAGATATAAGCAACCTTTCTATCATCAACTCGACGTTCTACCACTGAGCTATCGTTAAAAAAGTGCCCTGCGTTGGTGTAATTAGACAGACGCAGAGTGCGTGGTTCATACGAACGAAAGAACACAAAACAAGACTTATGGCTCATTTATTTCAAAATTGCGATACTTAAATCATCGAGATTATAGAGCTCCCTGACCTAGTCGGTGCTAGTGTATTTAGTACCGGTAAATAGTGAGAATATTTTACGTAGAATAGATTTTCGCAGCAACAGAACATGTAAAAACGGATGAATCAATTTTTCTTCATATCCCTTTTTTTTGGTGCCTTGATTCGAGTCCTTTTCTCATTTTCCTAAAATGACTTGAGACGACTACAGTCACGTTGGTTCAAAAGACTCGACTTGAGTCAACGTATCCAAATAACTCGTCTCGAGTCACAAAAGAAAAGACTAGTTTCAAACCTTCAAGTGACACTCACGCAAAATGCAAACATTAGGCATACGAGGTTTACATTGCACTATATTGCTACGAGATGCTGTTTTTAGTTGATTCGTTGCTGCTGTTAGCTTTTGTCGTCCTTTTCAAAGTTAAGTTTGACTTCATATTCCTGGCCATGCAGCCATGCTTAGTCAGTCTTGATCTGCATGTCAATGCTTTATCAGCACTATCAAACCATTAGTTTCAGACCAATTGCAAAAGAGAAACATGTTTTGTGATTTCTTACTTTGTCGTTCCATTTTATTTTCACACGATTTCAATTTTTTAATTTGGTTTTTTAAAGCACCGGTAATGAACCGAAAATGAAGCAAAGTTCTGCCGTATCGGTACTTTTGTTCAAAAGTATTGATGGTACCGCGGTATTTTGGTACCGCAGTACTGCCCATCTGTGGGCTGAACCATGCTTTTACCGACAGGTCAGAGCCGAACTACCAACATTTTGCCCCTGAAATAAGCTGGCGCCTTGTTTTAAAGTTTATTTATTGACACGCCTCAGCAAACATAAACACATATGAAGCAAAAAAATTGTCTCTGTCTTGTGGCATCGAAGTGGCTGCAAAGGAACTGCGAGATCAACTACTGTAGTTAGCAGCCACTCTGAGAAGCCATAATGGAAATATGGCGAGCTTATCTCATTAATGTTGTATGATTCCAAGTTGGTATCATGTTGTACGATATTTAAGGTGCGTTTAGACTGGACGCGAAGCGAAGGTTACCAACCTTTGCGCGTGGTCGCTTACGCCACTTGCTCAAAATAGGCCGATTATTCTACCATAATTTTGTCTAAGTCAGTGGTTCCCAACCTTTGATGGCCTGTGGCCCCCTTCTAGAGTCTCTCAACACCAGTGGCCCACTGTGCCCAAAATAAGGTGAAGAGCAAAAAAAAAAGGTCTTCACCCAAAATCGAGCGGTGTTTGTGTCCGAAAAGTGTATTATCTGACTTACTATTATAATTTTGTGTTGAATAACATTATGTCTTAGCAAGAAAATAACTGTGCGCAGCAAATTTATGCGTGTGCGCAGTCTCTGAAGTCTGTGTGCACACGCGCACAGCTTAGAGGGAGCATTGTTCATCTCAAGTCAAAGGTATTTTCCCCGAATTTTTGTTGAAGAACATCCAAAAAAAAGGTCTTTATCTCAAACCGAAGGTACTTTTTCAGAATTTTCTTTGAGGGATTTCCCGGAATTTTCGTTCACACTCATGACCAAAATAGGTATTTTTTCGTCCAAGGCCCCGCGGCCCCCCGCTTAATGTACCGTGGCCCCCGGTTGGGAATCACTGGTCTAAGTGAAGTTAAGCAACCGCTTGCGAAGACTGCGACCGGTTAAAACTTATCGCAATTAGTCGATGACGTCAAATTTTGGTTTCTTCGCGTACAATGTAAGCGCATCTTTAGATGCTTTAATTGCTGTATTTGGCAGTTCTTCACTTTGGTTTTTGCGCTGTTCATTCTCGAAATAGTTGGTGGTATTCTTGCTTTCGTCTACTATCCCCAAACTAGGCAGCTGATTCTCGAATCGATGAAGTTGTACGGCGAAAGTACTGAAGAGGGAAGGTCTATTACAGCAGCTTGGGATGAGTTGCAAATTACAGTAAGTTGCTACTACACGCTCAAAACGGTTTGGTTAAAAACAGTAGATGAGCTTCATTGCTGGTATATATTTTTATCGGCGCGAAATCCTTTGTTGGTGCTATTATTGTAGAAGTTGTTTTTTAATAAACTATAGCTAAAACGCTAACAGTAATAGAGATGTGCTTATAGGCTGCGCTTGAGATAAACTAATGATGTGCTTGTACCAGGGTCGTTAAGGGGAAAAACGAGCCCGGATACAGGTCCAAAATGAAACTACTGCCTATCAACCAAACAGCTATTTTACTCTGGCTTTAAGTTGAAAGTGAAAATTAAAGGCGAAAAGGTTTTCACTAAAATTTGGCTTGCTTTTCCAAATTTTAGGTGAAAATCGAAGACCAAAAAAGATCCTCACTCAAATTGAGCATGTTTCAATCGCGAATCTAAAGTGAGACGCGTTGCATAAGTTATCACAAGATTTGCTTTAGATCAACATAAAAGTATATGAAGGAAAAAACCTGGGAGCGTATATGAACGAAATGGCTTAAATTAATTGGGAACGTGGCAGAAAACCATGATACATTCCGGCTTATTTTTGAACAACTCGAACAACGCAATGAGCAGCAAGAGAAGTTCAAATTATTAATAATGCATCGGCAAATTTATGGCCCTATTTTGTAGTTTAAATGCTGCGGTCTCACTGGACCTGAGGATTGGCTTGATGCTTCATCAAAAACTCTTCCTTCCTCTTGTTCACAATTGAAATCACCTCGGACAGGCTGCGAAAAAATCATTCAAAGTTATTTCACGATTCTTGGTGGAATTGCTATTGGGGTGCTTGTTGTTGAGGTGAGTTGAATGCTGGGAGCGATGCAAAATTTGTGGGTTTTGCAACACAACCCAAAAATACCACTCTCTTGGGGTGATGTTTCTGAGTTGTGTTGCAATACTGTTTCTGAAAATAAGCTCTTTACCGAAACTAAATTTGTGAGTTAATGGTGAAGAAAGACTTGGCTCTGGCTGTTTGTGCAACCATTGGCCTAATTGTGATCACCAGTTTGAAGCCTGCCTGTACATTTTGACGAGATGTTCAGACGACCGTCAAAACCCAACAAAGGAAAACGTTCCTTGAGCTGATATAAAGCAAAAACGAAAAAAGATGCTGTCTTATTAAAGCTAACTTAGTAAGTTAGTGTCAATGTAGTTGTCAGAGGTGGAGTCGAGGACATAAAGTTCGAAGCCAAGGCTGAAGACTTAAAAAAATCCAAGGCCAAGGACCGACTTTTTGAGGACAGACCCTCTCGAGGCCAAGGACACAATTTTTCGAAAAATCATGGTCGGCCAATTTTCTGCTACGTTTGAGCGCGAAAGTGTTTAAAACAATGCATTTCGTTAAAGTTTTCACGTAATGTTGATTACGTTATTACGTTATATTTACGTTATTACGTTGATTACGTTATTACGCGAAAGTGTTTAAAACATTGCATTTCGTTAAAGTTTTCACGTAATGTTGATTACGTTACACGTTATCAGGAATGTTGATTACGTTCCGTAGCGGTATTGTGGTAATGAACTAATTTAGGCCGTAACTCGAAATGAAAATAACTAAATTCTAAACATAAAATATGGTCAATTTTAAGGCCTTAACTTTATCAGTTAAGACCCCAGTGCAAACGTCTACTGATTATGGACCCCCCATCCCCACCTTTTCAGTAGTTTTTCAAGCACAACCCTTATTGTTTGGTTTCACGACTTCTTTTCACGAAATACTGTAAATGATATATGTTTTGAAATGAATTTAAGATACCGTATCCGGTATAAGTAACCTCAAGTCCTTGAGAAAACGGGGTTCTGGGGGCAAGAGCAAATCCCCATGCCTCCGTTGAACAACTTTAGTGATTTTTTTTTTATAAAAAAGCGATTTTTGTGACTTTTAAAGGAGGTTACACAATTAGATTTGCAAAGCAATTTAGAAAAAGAAAATACCGTAAAAGTTATGCTGAAAAACTTCAGTTTTTGCACATTTTCCCAATCCCAATTTTTAGCCGATCTTTTCTTTACGCTTTAGTGCACGTAACGTCTTTCAATAGCCTATTAATTGCCTATCAATGAATGAGCAAGCACGTTTCGGCCGCCAAAAGACACATTGTAAAATTTAACACCGGGTAATTAATGGCAAAAAGCAACCTGAGAATCCCAGCATGGCTGCATTAAGTAGAAGGCATTAAAGACATTTGCGATTTGCCACGGAGCCCTCACTTGGAAAGGCTCCCAACTGTAAAACCGTAAAAATAACAAATCATAATTTTTTCTAAAAATGCCCATATTTTCCTGGGAGCTTCTCCTCATCTTGATTAGGTCGAGTGAAAAATTGATTAACTGCAGCGCGCATCTTTTCAGGCATTCGAACAATTGGAGTTATATTTAATTTCACATTTGCTTTTTTAATTCTTCATTAGCGTTTTTTCTGATACAGTATAGTTTATTATTTGAGATTCCTAGCGGCGATTTTCAACATAAAAATCGTTCAACGGATGTGGCTTTGTCCCCAGGGCCCGTATGCAGAGATCTCACTAGTAGTACGATCTAGAAGTAGTCTGACTACTAGAATGACTTCGTATTCAGAGATCTCTCTAGAAGTTGTGCTACAAGTCTCACTACTAGTGAGACTAGCTAGTCTGACTTGGTAGCAAGAGTTCGCATTCACAAATCTCACTACAGCTAGTGAGACTACTAGTCAGACTAGAAAATTAGGCCAAATTTGCTGGAGCGGTCGAGACCAGTCTAGAAGTCTCCCTAGCTGCTATTTTCTAACGAAAAACAACGCAACCATTGCTTATTTTCTGTCCAAAACATTATAATTTTATTCTTATTTTCCCGTTCACTGCAATTTTAATACGATAAAGTGGATATTTTTGTCTGAACCATTGATTTAGCATTGTAAATTTAAAAAATACAAAAGTTTCAGAATTTATGATTTTACGGAAAATGCCTGCAACATTCGCTCTCATCAAGCGCAATCAAAAAGAAGGTCTTGTGAATGCGACCATTAGACCGTATCGCCACATACAAGTCATGTAATACCGCAATAAATTTTTTTCCGACGCATTTTTGAAAGTTCGCTTTTTAGTGCGGGAGTTGTCAAATTACATATGTTGTTTTGGTTATTGAAATCTACAGCCATTAATTACTGCATATCGAAACATGTTCAGGATTTTTTGTAATCAAAATAACTTACGATAACACTTGTCGAATTAACATTTTTTGACGCCTTTCTCCTTTCTTTTGCGGTTTCTAGTGCAACGTAACGAGTTTTTACGCACAAAATCCTGTTGAGTTTCACTTTAAAGTAGTGATTCGGTCGTAAAGCAATGCAAAGGTTATTACATTTCAAAGATCGCACGAGGCAGTCTCACTAGAGTTAGTATAGATGTTAGCACGATCTCTGAATACGACTCTGAGAATACGACTAGAGTTCATGCTACGTCTAGTGCGACTATTAGCAAGTAGAACGACTTTCTAGATCGTGCTACTAGTGAGATCTCTGCATACGGGCCCAGACCACTTAACAGTAATTAGAGTTGATGTTCTTTCTTATCTCAGAAAGAAATTTTTGCTGTTATATTTTCAGAACAAGTTGGTTTTCTCAAGATAAGTTTTGTAGTTACAGTATACACTAACATATAGGCAGGCTATTACTAGTAACTATATTATCATAGGTCGGCACATATTCGTTAATCGTTAATCCGTAAATAACGACAGCTAACTTTTTTATTAACTCGTTAATCCGGTAAAAAGTTTTTTCATGTCAACAGACTAACTTAACGTCCGTTAAGTTCTGTTAACTTCCGTTAAGGTTTTTATCGTTAATATCTTCCACCATTTATGCGTCGTACCGGTACAAACTAGTCTGCACTAGTAATACTTATTGCGTATTAACAAGAGTTTCATAGAAGATAGCGAAGAAAAGAGCTCATTTTTGTGGCAAATATTAAGCTGCAGCCTCATAGGGCTATTAATTATCGCTGTTCGCAATTTCCAAAGATTTTTTGATCGCAGCTTCGTTAGTGCATTTGAAGTTATTTTTATCTTGAAATTAGATTAGACTGTAAAATGCAACTTCCAAAACACAAAAAGGCCACCACAGCAATAAATATTTTCTTGCAATCAGCTCAACTGCCTCAAACGTGTTCTAGAAGCGAGTAAATAAAAACAAACGTAAATTACACTCAAAATATAAACGAATTAATGGACTTTATTAACTTCCGTTAATTAAAGCTTAAAATAACGGATTAACGTTAACGGAGGTGCGAAGTTTGTTAACGGACTAGTGGTTAACGAAGCTAACGTTTTGCATTAACTTGCCCTCTTATGTATTTTATATTTTATTATCACGCACATATACTTTTTCCGAGTCCACACTCAGATTACGGTCATGTGAGCAGGGCATGGTATGGAATGGAAGATGATTTTTCTATATTCCATACTGGCAATTTTCTTCCATTCCATACTAATAATCTTTCATTTCCATGCTAAAATTTTCTTCCATATTTCATTCCATACTTCCATACCAAAGAACTTTTAGACTGGAAGCAATGCAACGTATATTTTGAATATTTTGCATCTTAGCAACGTTGTAAGCAACCACTCGTGAAGGTGCGCGTAGCAACACAAAGATGTAACAACCAGTATGTGGTATGCGCATTGCACGTGATTTAAAGCATAGGCGTAGCCAGGATTTTTGATTGGGGGAGGAGGCCAAACCGTAAATCACATGCAATGACATCATCAAAAATTCTTGAAACGAGGGACTTTTTATGGGGCAAAGAATGAAACACCAGAAGCTGGGGGTCTGGTTTGGCACGTAACCAGGATTTTGTTAAAGGAGAAGGACTAGAACCGCAAGTAATAAAGTTTTACAAATGTATCAAAATCTGGAGACGCGGTAAGCAAATTAAAGCAACTCAAACGTATCATAGACGGCCCAGGAGGATCCGCCCTTCAGCTATCCAAGGACTATTGGGGTGTGGGGGCAAAGCCGCCAGCAGCTGGGCGATTTCTTGTAATCTTTTTGAAAAAATAGCTTTTTTAATGCCATTTGGATCACATTGATTTTGCATATTTTCAGAGCCATTTAAAATAGCAAAATTTTTGAGATTTGAAAGCCAATTGAACAAATCACTCTCTTTACTTCAGGTCAAGTCCAAAACGCGTTTAAAATCTTGCATTTTGGGTTAAATTTCGTTACTTGGCCAAGGTTAGGAGAAGCTAGGTATATTGCCTTCTGCAACATTTCTAGCATTAAATAATGCGCTGCAAGATTTGCCTTGTAGTTTTGTTTTGTCATAAAAATAATCAGTTCTAGGAACAGATGTATAACCATAGACCCACGCACCCTCGATTCAAATTCAATAATTTGTTCAACAAGCATTTACTCTTGTTAGTTTTTTTTACGTATTTTGTCGCGTGAAAACTGGCAGGTGGAGTTGGATTGTTATTCAATATTGGTAGGTGGTGGAGGTGGGTTTTAAAATTATTTAAAGTTGGTACAAAATTACGTGCAGTAGATGGTTACTAATCATGTACGTTATTGTAATATAAAGATTAGCTTTGGGCCTAAAACATATTATTGCATAAAAAAATTAGATGAGGGCCTGAGATTGCACTTTTTAGAACAAAAACACATAATTTTTTCCGGCTTGTACCTTTAAATTGGTTAGTAAAAACTTTAATTGGGGGGACCAGGGCCCTTGGTCGTCCATATTAATATTATTGCTAATTGCTGTAGCACGCGTCAGAGATGGAAATCGGTCGGGTCGACCAGCACCGACCGGGTCAACCGGCCGGTCGGGTTACCGGTCGGGTCGAGATTTTTCGACCAACCGGTCAAGACGGTTGAAAAACCGGTCAAATTCTCCGTTCTTGCCACTAAAAGACATCTAAGCTCCAACCGAAATATACATATATATTTTATTATAAATAAAACTTTTTATAATAAAAGGGTAGTAACAAACGACACCTTTCGAAAACACTTGTTGAATGGTTTAAAGCTGTGCCTAATATGCTGTGACCATTAAGACATGCACATCCCGGGACGTGTTTAGGGGTGGGGGCATAGTGCCATGCCGCCACCTTTGGGCCACGGCACAAAGCAAAAAAAGTGGAAATTATACGTTAAAATTGCGTAATCCGATCATAATAAAGCATGCATGTGGAAGAGGCTTATGCTACCTGGCATTTTATCATTATTTTAATCAGCTTGAGAGTAGAAGTGGTGCAGATTTCAGGTTTTTTAGAACATACTAAAATCTTGCCGCTTTGAAAAGCTTTTTTCAACTTAAATTTACCACACTCTACTCTGGGCAAGCAGGACATAGCTCTTATTTTTTTATATCTAACTAGCCATGGCTTGTTCTGAAGTAGTAGCATTTCTACAAACTGCTGGGGGAACGTTTTATTCCGAATATTCTCCAGTCAATGCCATTACACCGCTGCCATTTTTAATTTGTTAATTTTTTTTTCAGCTTTTGGCAATGATATCTGCTTGCAGTTTGTACCGAGAGGCAGGGAAAGACCGATCTCCAGAAATACTACCAGAGGAAGAGTTAAAAAGGCATAGTCATAGCCAGAATTTTTGAGTAGATGGGCAAAAACCACAAATCAGATGTAATAACGTTATCAAAAAATTTCAAAATGTGGGACTTTTTATGGGACAAAGATACTGTAGAATAGAGGATCAGAAGCCAGGGCCTGGGTTGGTATGTAACCAGGATTTTGCTAAAGGATTTGAACTAAAAGTTAAAAAGCTTTCCAAAAACGTCTGAATTGGGAAACGTGGTGTGCAAACTAGTGTAACTCAAAAGTATCACAGACCGAGATCTGGGAACGAAACCCCATATGCCAGACAAGTTTTTCCAATTTTTTGAAAAAAATAGCTATTTTAATGCCATTAGAATCACATTTCATTCTTTTAAAGCCATTTGAAATAACGAGATTTTAAAGATTTGAAACCCAATAGAAAAATATTAAGTTTTTCAGTCTTGCCTTTACTTACGCATCAAGTCCAAAACACGGGTAAAATCTAGCATTTTGGGTTAAATTTTGTAAGTGACTTGGCCCAGATGGGAAAGCGAGGTACATTGCCTCCTGCAATATTTTTAGCATTAAATAATAATTCACTCGAAAATTTGCCTTTGACATTTTTGTTTTATCATAAAAATTACCACTTTTAGGAGTAAATGTACGACGAAGGGGCCCTTTCAATTCAAACTCAATAATTTCTTCAGTAAGCATTTCCCCAGTTGATTTTTTTTCAAAAGTATGTTCTTGCGTAAAAACTGGCGAAGTGAAGGTGCTGGATTGTTATTTCAAATTGGTGCATTAGATGGTTGCTTGTCATGTTATTGTATTACGTTCACAAAAAGGTTAAATAAGGGACTGAGTTTGCAATTTTTATAGAACAAAATTCTTGAATTTCTACGAAATTATACATTTAAATTGATTGGCAAACATTTGAATTGGGGGGCCCGAGCCCCTGGCTCGTCAATATTAATATTATATACTGTTGTACGTGAAAATGATAAAAGAAACTGAAATTGAAAAAACAATAGACTTTGTTGTCATTATTTTTATCATGGGTGGCATTTCCATTGGGGGGCCCTGGGCCCCTGCTTCCCTTAGCTACGTCTATGTAAAGGGGCCATCTAAATTAAGTCACTTGAAAATTTTAGCCTAAAAATAAAACGTGTTTTGGACTTGACCTGCATAAGTAAAGTAGAGCCATGCTGAAGGGGCTGGGCAATTTAATTCTTTCTGCTGGCTTTCAACCCTTTGTAATATAGTTCTTTTAAATGGCTTTAAAAGCTCGCGAAATGTAATAGAAATGGCTTTTTTTTTTCTAAAAATCACAAAAATCAGCTGGCGGCTGGGGGCTTTACCTCAACCCTTTGTGGTCTCCGGCGACTAGAGTTGCGCCAGTTTAACATTCTGTTGGAACTTCCAATCAAAGCGTTTTTCGAGCTGAAGTAATTTATCAGTGGGTTTAAATGTTCCCTCCCTAGCAAAATCCTGGGTTCGCGGCTGCGCGCCTGCCGATATCCCTAAAATAAAAGACCAGTAAAACGTTTTATACAAGCCATGTGCTTTCGTTGCTTTTTAGTAGTGTAGTTGGCGTTCAAGGACCTCTTACTCTTAAACTAATATTGACCTAAATTGACGATTGGTTTGTCCTCAGAGCGTTTAAGAAGGCTCTGAGAGCAAACCAATAGTCAATTTAAGTCAATATTTTGATTCGAAACATTCTCTACATCTTTCAGATGAAATATCTATAAATTTTAAAGAAGCAATTTTTTGCTGCAACAGTGTAACATGAGTTGATATTTTGCGTGATTTGATGTTGATTTGGTTTTTGTTGATATGGTTGATAACTTTTTCAATACACTTTTTTCAAGAGCATTAAACATTTTGTTCTCTCTTTCGTAGACACAAAGTGAGGGATTAGAAGTCAACGTGTAAGAGGTATTTCAGCAGGTCTTCGCTTTTGGCGTATAGGAGATCATGGAGATGCTGCAAGGAGTCTTTGATATAGGGCATTCGGAAAGAATATATCTCGCAGTTTGGATGGGACTACTCTTACACGCACTACATACCATTGAACCCATTTTTATCATGTTCAATTTAAAGCGACCGACTTCTTATTGCGAAGCCGATTTAGCTGTATCTCCCAGATAGCCATTATATCTGGCTCGGATCAGGAACAGATCTGGTAAGTTCGGGCAATAAGGCCAGGTTCAGATCGGGTTTAAAGCTGGCAAATGTTCAGCCAGATCTTAACCCGATCAAAACCATAGGTAGCATACAAAGTCGACCCGATCGGGCATGCGGATCAGATTCAAATCCGGTTTTCATGACCAGATCCACGTCTGGCAACCTTATCTGTGTCAGATCAGGCACCCCAATCTCTACCAGATGTAGCTACCTGATCAGCCTCAGATCTGGCAATCCAGTCGGTTTCAGATCTGGCAAGCCTATCAGTTTCAGATCTTGCATTCCGATCTAAGTCAGATGTGGTATCTTCGCCGGTTTCAGATCAGGCTTCATGGCCGGTGTTAGACCTGGCGATATGGTCTTAACCAGATCAGGCACCCTTATCAGTTACACATCTGGCAATCCGATCGTAACCCGAGGTGAACCCTAATCAGTTTCAGATCTGGCTAGATGATCTGTCTAAGATCTGACATTTCCAGCTAAACCAGATGTGGTATTCTTATCATTTTCAGATCAGGCTACCTTACCGCTTTCAGAACTGGCTGTGCGATCTGTTTCAGATTTAGCCTCTCAGTCTAACGCAGATGGGGCATCCCTATCATTTTTAGATGAGACAAACTGGCAAGACCATCAGTTTTAGATCTGGCATACCAAACCTAATTAATGTGACGCCAATCGTATTTTCGGATCCGGTCATGTAATCAGTTTTTAGATTTAGCACCTCTATGTAATAATGAAGATAGAGCAATCCGACCATTTTCAGACCTGGTTCGATGTCCAGCTATTTTGAAAAGCGAAATCTAATCGGTCATGAATTCCGTTAAAAGGTTTACCAAAAACATATTTCAATGTCGGTGCTGTTTGCTACAACCAATAAAGCAATATATAAAAGTGAACTTTAAGTAGAGAAATTAATAATTTTTATATCGTTATGACGCAGGTTGATTTGGTGTGCTAAAGATTTTTCTTTCGTATCTGCATGAGCTAAAATTCAAACACTGTTAAGTTCTAAAATGGTTCGGTGGCCACATCTGATACAACATTCAAGGTATTCTATGATCGTAAAGCAAACACACGTTGACCCAATTTTGAAATTTTGTTTTACAATTAAATGCGAAATTTATTCTAAATGTCTGTTGAGTTTGGTCAGTGTTTCCTGAAACAGCAGCTGTTTGGTCAAACTCAAGGAGATTTGATTTAGGAGAGGATATACAACTTGTTTTCTTTTTTCTCGCTTGTCCTGGCGAAGCTCATCTTCGGCCCTACCAAACCAGCTGATTAGCGTTATTCCAGATACGGGTTTATGGTTGCACTTAGTTGACTTGCGAAGTGTGTCTGCAAAATATATATAAAAGTTTAAGGTCTTCGCATTGTTTATTTATTTTGTTTCTACGCTCTTTAATCTTTGATTTTTGGCAACAAATTTTGTTCTTCTCACCGAAGACGATTAAAATCAAACTATGCTTTAAACAAACCATTAGAGTTGAGTTTTAATCTTTTTTTGAAAATATCGAAAACATAAAGACTACACAAATCTAAATGTATCAAGAAGACTCTTTCGCGCAATACTTACTTTTCTAAAAAGCTTCATACAGCACTTATACAAGCTTTTCAGCCGAGGTGCAAGATATTAAAATAGAAAGAAGCACGATAAATCATAAGTAAATATAAAGTTATATATTTTAATTTTTGTTTTGAACAAGGAGCAATGGGGCCACTGTCAAAAGCTCCTTAATCTCAAAAATAGTACAGCAAAGTAATTATTAAGCAACGCCAGTCTTTCTCTAAAATCCACACACAATGCATGCAGTACAGTAAATAGCAAACGGTCTTTACGCGGGAAGTTTTTTGGCCAAGGAAGCCAATGTAAAAAAAAGCTTGTTATTATCTGGAAGAAAACCCCTTGTTTAAGAAAACCCCTTAAAAAGCGCATGATCAAAGATATCTGACGTCCAGCTACTAGAGGCCTTACGGCTGGAAGAATTTTGTACATTTTTGACAAACAAAACCTTTTTAAAGCGGTTTCACTAAAATTTAATTCACTAATTTTTTGCCTACTTGCTAATTAAGTGCATGTACTAAATCGAAACGCGTCACGCCAATAAAGCAAAGAATAGGAATACGCAGCATTGTCAATTATTATTGCTATAAACAGGCGCCTTTTAGACTATACATAGATTGCAATTTAACTTTCCATGAATACAGTTTTACCGTTGCACTGAAGATGAGTTAGTAAGCTACTCCAAAATTTTGAAGAAATTTTTGTTTTAATACAGAGCTTACTTTTGCCTCTCTTTAGACCACAACGCGCTGCGTCTTATTTGTCGGTTGTTGGGGATCCAAAAGATCATGAGTTTTCCGATTTAATCATCTGCGTAAAAATAATAAATTTAATTGTTTAGATCTTCAAATAAGTAGAAGCAACCTGCCGGTTCAACAAATTAGTGACTGAGTTTTTTAAAACAATGCGGCATGTAAGAGGAATTCCAGAATTTTTTGTAACTCCTACCATAGCAAAATTTTGTGTTAACGCGGCATAGCTAATGTTCACTGCTATTTGCATCAGAGTTGTAAAATGGGCCGACTAGAGCAGGCTTGAACCCGAAAACTAATTTGAAGCCCGAATCATGCCCGAAAAAATTGGAAAGTTAAGTTAAATCTGAAAAATTTAGCAATGTTTCCAAGTTAATTTGGTTATATTTTTGTGCATCTAAAACAAAAAAACAAAAAACACGCCTCAGGCCCTAATTAAGCCCAAAATTTTGTCAACTTTAGGCCCGAACCCGACTTACAACTCTGATTTGCATTAACAGTTACGCAGTACAAAATATTTACATGATAATGAATTAACGTGTATTTCAACTAACAAAAATTATGCTTTAATTTTATGATATTGATCTCTTATGTCTTACCTAAAGTACTTCTTGACTTGATTTTGATTGCTTCAGGCTTATGCACATTTAGTTTTTTTCAACGTCATAAGTTCACTTTTTTCGCTTTGTTGACAAAATGGTCTCAGACAAACGTTTTCTTGATAACGCAGCCATCACATTGAAGGAAGTTAAATCTTGACCGCGTCATAACTTTAGCAAAATTTTTTCCTATTTTCAGTCTTCAGTATAATTGGTTAGTATAATGTAATCTTAAATCTCCTGTAAAAATATAGCAATTGTAATATTACTAGTTTGCAGACTTTAACTCTATATGAAAACTAACCATGTAAACTTAAGTTCAATCATAAAAAAATTGACAAATGCCACATTACCATAAAAATTTGATAACAGTGAAATAAGGTTTGAAGTAAAAAATATCTTAAGTAAAATAATTTCACACATTAAATGACAGCTTTAGGCTTGATAGCATATCAAAATTTTAAGCTTTATTTCTAAAACTACAGTATGCTAATGCAAGTTACGGTTGTAATAACTATTGCATTTACAATTTGTTAAGTATAACTTTTGCATTGATTTGCTTGGGAAGCTAGATTTTTTATTTGTACGGCACTGTAGTCTAAGTTTAAGTTTCTGCGTTTGAAAACTTCGATCTAAACTGAAGCTAAATTAAATTTTGGTTTATTTGAAGCTCACACTGCTCTACAAGTACTGTGGAATATATACGCAATGTTCAGTTGTTTGGCCAGATAAACAAATTTTAGAATATAAAAATTTTCTCGCAGGAGTTTTTACGATTTTTAATTTAAGCAATTCGCTGATATGCGGTAGCACTCACATCAATTATAGACTAACTAACATAGACTAACTAAAACATAGACTAACTAAACGTAGACTAGACTAACTAAACAAGAAAAGGTGGCAGAAATCTATAATCTAAATCTCTCCATATAATATGTTTGTACCACTACCAGTAAGTCCTCCACTGCGTACAACTCTATGCTGAGCAAAACTGACCCGGGGCAAAAATCACCAGAGACAAAAGCAGCTGATCACTAATCTTTGTTTTGTTTAATGTCTATTGTCTACTGTAGACAAATCGTACGAGAAAACTATGAGCCGACAAAAGCATTACCTGCCTTACCGTAATTATTAATAATTAATCGAGAATTCTCAATGATTTTTTGAAAATCTAGTCTTCTAAAATGTTTAGTATTACCAACAGTCCGACATACTACACAAGAAAAATCAAGCATTTAAGATCGGTTTTATTAGAACCCATAAAAATCAAAACCAACACTTAAAGACAATACTGTACTCAGGCATTTTAGGCTACGTTGACAAATAGATTTGACAAATTGATATCGCCTTTGATTGTTAAAGCTGTCGCGCTTAAACATGACAAAAAAAGTCGTTTACGCAGAGTGGTTTTGACGACGAGGAGCGAAAACCTTGCGTCTATGCGAACGATAAAAAATAGCAGTTTTCAGACCTAAAACGCATTAAAAGAAGTACAAATAAATAAACGAAAGCTACGTGGCCGGCAAAACAATAGCACTTATTCCCTAACAGCTACATTTGCCGTGGCTATCGAGAGGAACATCTTAATCCCAAAAACACTCAATAAAATCATGTGATCGAGGCCTTAATCCCTAAAACACTCAATAAAACCACGGGATCGAGGCTTTCGCATCAGAGCGCTTATACAAGCTTGGCAACTAGAGGTGCGAAACCCAGGCACAAAAACTACTCGAAAAAGAAAGTTGCGAAACCTGGTTTGACGATGCGAAATCTCGTTTACACATGGCTGAAATTTCATTTCGGGTTGCGAAAACCGCTATTTGTAAACGCAGCATTATTCTCAAGTATTGTAGTGTCACGAAAACTCAATGCAGTTTTTCCCGTAATAATTCTCCTGTAATAATCATACCGTATTGTTTTAGTTGCAATGTTCTGAACTTAATTCAAAGTTCAGTTAAACAATTCAAAATTATCGTAGTCATAGTTGCAAGTTAGCAACATATTCGACTGAGACATTCTAAACGTAATCCAGTCCAATATTGCATGCAAGCAGAGCAATTGACCTGAACCGACCTGAACTAAAAAGTTTCAGTCGCTAGAGCGTTTTTTACAAAAGACTAATCAATTTTAATTATTTTTTTACTGAATTGCTTTGTTTCAGTGTGCTTCTGTTTCAATGCAATGAACTGACAAGTTGTGTTTTCTGTAAAATAGAATGACTAAATCTAAAATCAAGCTTTTCTAAAAAGAAACTTTTTTGCCCAACTCAAAAACAAAAATGTTTTCAAACTTTTTGTATACTGAAAGTAATCATATGCTCTTCATCATGGTCGTAGTCAACCTTGTTTAGAACCCCCCCAAAATAACGGCTAGACTTCAACCATTTAATGACTATACAGATCCTGGTCATATTCAAAGGTTACCGATACAATATTCATATTTAACGATTTAAGAAGTGCTGCGTACCGAATAATCGTTTTATCAAGAACTACTGCTTGTAAGCTACAACTGTGTATCAATAACGCATATTAACAACAAAACCTTCTTAAACTCAGAGTTATCTGTTTAAAAAATTCAATGCACTTTTCCAGTTTCTCCTAATGCAATGTTCTGGTATTACAACTAACTGGCTTGTGCAACAACCTGTAAAATGTGGAAAACTTAACTGGCTTCCATTTCTGCTTTCTGCAACTGCTTTCATTAATGATATTACAGACTTGCTTCATAATGAAGACAGTGTTTTAAGTGTTTGGTATGTGCGACAGACTGTACGTATAAGCCAACATCATTTTTAAACCGCTATTGCTATGATTGTGAGGAACGTTTGCAATTACAGCTCTTTTGCGTCTAATCCGGATTCTCAGTAAAATCAATTAGCCCTTTATTGCCACAATTTTCATTAAAAAAAAAGTTGTGTTTTTGCTTTTCATTCTTGCAGTAAAATGCTTGAGGAAACAACCAAAACTGCGATTTTCTAAAGTAACCACAAATAAAAAATTATTTCAAAAGTTACAAGTACGCTGAAACTCGCAAATTGTGAGGGAATTGCCAATCAATCCGTACAACGCAGAAATTTGAAACGGTACATATATGTTGAGCTTGGCGATATCGGGTTGAAGTACAGAAAGAAGTTAATCGTTTGGCTATTCCGCCGTAAAACAAAGACTTTTTTGAGCTGATTGTACTTTCTTTAACCATATGTTCCTCAACCTTTTTCAGGGCATTGACTCCTCAACGGCAGGGCTTCTGGAGCCCACCATGGTTTTTTGATAACAACTTGAAAACTACCCGAGCTAGAAATTTCAAAATTTCACTGCGTGGTAGAGCATTTATTCATCTTTCAATACAGCAAAAACAACTTTGAAATTTATTCCCGAAAGTTAATGAAATATGCATTTTATTTAAGGTCGTCAAGTTTCTGATTATAAGCGCTTACTTAATAAGCGTTAAAAGGGATTATAATGGTTGTGCGCAATTATAGATGAGCGTGAAATGAGATTATAATTGCTTCGCCTTGAGAAGCGGCAATGTCAGTAATTAAGATAATGACGTACACAATGCGCTTATTGCCGGTCGACAAAATTGTTCAAGCATCACAAAAATTTTGGACTATTTTAATTATTTGAACTGATGTAATGATGTGACATAGTTAGATGACATATGATAAGCTCTATTCATGCGTTGTATGAATTGATATACATTGCAAAATTGGTTTAATTTCTTCATGATTGAGGACAAAACTGTACCGTAAATTAAAACCCCACAGTATAATAAATTATTTGAATTATTTTTTGGGTAAAATACTGCACATACAATGATAGCCCTGTAAACTTGAAGACAATGTACGTCAGGCCCGAGCTTTTTGCGTCGGGTTTGGGACCTAAGGTTGACAAAAATTACCGGCTTAAGTCCGGCCTAAGGCGTACTGTTTTTTTTTTTCGGTGTACCAAAATATAATCAAAATAACCTGGCAACATTGCTGAATTTTTCAGACCAATTAAACTTTCGCGTTTTTTTGAGCATGATTTGGACTTCAAATTAGTTTTTGGGTTCGGGGTTATATTTTCGGATTCGGGCCGGGTTTGGGCCTGAATTAGTCGGCCCGTTTACAACTCTGACGTACTTACAAAAGAGTTGTTGCAAAACCAAATGCACTACTTTTTTCATAAAATACAACGATAAGCTGCAAGCTAACCTCTGTATAAAGTCAATTCAATTGTATCTATAGTCAATTTAGTACCGAAAATCGAAAAATGATTTATGAAAAAGTTAATGCAAATTTTTACGCTTTGCAACATTCGGGAAGCAGTTTTTCATATTAATGCCTTGGTCTACAGTTAACAATAACGATAATAACAATAGTAATATAACAATAATAACTTTGGAAATAAAAGCTTTTTTCCAAACTTTGCATATTTCAAAATTATGTATTAAAAATTTGTTCATTCGAGATTTGGCTCAATTAGGATTCTGGCCATTCGAAATTTTTTGTCTATTCAGGACTTTGTCAGATTCGTGATTTTGTTTGTTTGGAATTTTGTCCAGTTGGGGGTTTCGTTCACCATTTCCGGATTTTGTCCATTCGCGATTTTGTACAATTCAAGGTTTTGTCCATTTTGGATTTGTCCATTAGGGATTTTGTTCGTTTAAGTTCAAAGATTTTGTGCAAGATACCGCTAAAGCTATAAGCCCGAAGAAAAACTCGAATAGTGGTACGAGCAAAATAAAACACTCGGCAACCTCGGCCCAGCTGAACGCACAAGAAAACAAGACTCTGGTCTGAACAGGATGCAAGACCTGAGTAGCGCAGCTCGAGCCGACCGGGGTGACGCAGTCAGAGAGCCCGAGCCGAACAACTGCCAATCTCTGAATGCCGGGTGCGGATCACCCGCCGTCTTCGTTTTTTTTTGAGCGAGCGCAGCTCGACAAGTTGAGAAGCGAGTGCAGGAAAGCATGCATCGAGCAATTCATGCTAAAAATGAGCGCGGACGGTGCCTATACCGCAGCCGTTCAGCCAGGGGTAGCGTTCCTAAGAACCGCACGAGAAAATTACCTTCTGCATGCACGTATGCTTTTGCTGCAAAAAGTCCAAGTCCAGACGCGAGCTTTGCTAAGAATCAACATTGCATCTCAAGGTTGAGCGAGCTCGCGCGCGATTTAGACCGGAAGTCAAGTACAAAGCAGAATGCAGTCGTGATTGACCTCGGACATCTGACGGCCTCAGGTTGCGCTGCTAATCCCGAAAGCATTTCAAAAATATCCAGATCCTTTCTCTCTGGATGCGGATGAAGTCCAAGTCCAAAAGCAAACTTTTCAATTTGGATCGAGAATACGGCTCGAAATCGAGAGCGCTCTGCTAGAGCAGGGGCGCCCTAAGCAGAAACGCGTCCGCGGTCGCTATATTAAACATCGGGCGGCTGTCGATCACACGCGAAACTACAGCACCACCTGAAAGAGCTGAGTTGCGATGGACATGCATTGAGAGTACGCATGCTTGCTTCGATGCTGCAACTTCGAATCAGCAAGGTCGCAGAACAAAGTTGAGAGCGGGCTCGAAGAAAACGGTCGGGTTCGATGCAAAATGCGACCGCAAACGACGTTGAACATCGGCAGCCGCCAGTCGCGCTTTGAATTGTGGCGCACGCGAAAGAAAGCTTCAACCATTTTTTATGCAGACCGCGAAAATTTCACGTCCAACTGAGACTAGTTTAACAAATCTTGACTCGATTTTGACAACAATTTTGACAACAAATTGATTTTGACAAAACAGAAATAATGACCCAAACCAATCACTGGCGAAAATTATTGAACACCGAAACATTACCAATTCAAAAACACAATCCCAACTTAAATGCTAACATGACCTCTATACCACTGTATTTGTTTAACACATGAGTAATATGAATAATTCTCTTCCCTGCTGCTGCTTCTTTTTGTTGCTTTATATGCTTGTGCTTTGTATTTTTCGCCATTTATTACTTTTGACAATGTGAGAAGTAGTTTCACGAAACGTCAAGATATGTTTCCAGTTATTTTGGCTTTGTGTTTTGTATTAAAGATATTTCGATGTTCCGAACATTATGCTCCAAAAATTAAAAAGTTTTATTCACTCGACACTTGTCAAAAAAACGTGATGATCGGTTTCAAAGGCTTGTTTGTTGCTGCAGTTTCGATCCGGATGTTTTTGCATTTGTTTTGCTTCAGGACACAAAATCTCATTTATATTTTAGTTAAAAGTTCATATCGTGACATGAGTAAAAAGTTGGGTGAAAAATTTAAAAATAATGTTAAGTCACAACGCTGTTGAAAGGCCAAGATTTTGTACGATAGGCGCAAAAATTTTCAGCCATGCTCAGAATTTCGATTGATGCGATTGTTGCTGAGTGATACCGAATGGCAGATAGCGCTGCACAAAATTCGTAAAAAAAACAGCAAAGAGAAATAATTGTATGGCCTTGAAATTTTGTTGAAATAATTGGCATTAATGCACTGTAGCGAGAATATTGAAAAAATTCGTTTTAGCGTTTTTGACGCAAGATCGCAACCCTCTACCAGTTTCTTACTGATCAGCGGCCGCGACATTAACCTGATCATATCTAAAAGGGTCCAAGGAAGAGCTTGATCGAATTCATCTTATTTTTTACTATGAAATTCGCTGGTAATAAAAGCCCTAAATTACCTTAGTCTAAACGGATCCACGTAACTCACGGATTGTTTTTTTACCACAAAACTTTGAAAAACCCGTCAAAGGAACAATAGGACTTGAGAATTTGGTTGTAGTGGTGCTACCCGAATACTGCGGGGCGAGGAGGAACTCCGCGGAGAACCAACAGTCGAGCCACATTCTAGCGCTTGGACCAAAGGTCAAAAATAGAGAATATAGAGATAAGGTAAATTAGCTAAGAGACTCAGAGGTGGGACAGTCACGAAGGAGATGATTAAGATCCTGTGGAGGGTGTCTACAAGTGCTTAAAGAAGAATTCTTACAAGAGATCCAGTGCCAATATGACGATAGTAAGAGGTTGCGACCACGGCAGCGAAGACTGGAAAGGTTACAAAGCATGGGCGTTGGAGATTTCTCCGGAAAAATTAGAAGAACTTGACAGTTGAGATGGTAGTGGCCAATGTGACGTCTCCATTTGTGATACTGGGCGTTACAGGTTTTGGCAATAGCAGGGAAGAGCGGACAACAGACTATCGCAGTGGATAGGAAACTAGGCTCCATTTTTGGCAAGGAAATTTCCATATAACTCATTGAGATTTGTCAAAAAACGTGATGATCGGTTTCAAAGGCTTGTTTGTTGCTGCAGTTTCGATCCGGATGTTTTTGCATTTGTTTTGCTTCAGGACACAAAATCTCATTTATTTTAGTCAAAAGTTTCATTTATTAAATATTTGCTTTAATGCAGTAATCTTAAAAAGTCTCAAGAAATATCCTTTATTCAATCCAAGTTTTGTTTGACCAATAATGTCAATTTTTTTGTTATATTAAAGTCAATTTTTAGGTCAAAAAAGCCTTGCCATACTTACAGTATAATTTACGCTGTAACAGAGATGGAAACCGGTCGGGTCGACCGGCCGGTTGGGTTGCCGGTCGGGTCGAGATTCTTCGACCGGCCGGTCAAGCCGGTTGAAAAACCGGTCAAATTCTCTTTTCTGGCAACTAAAAGACATCTAAGTACCAACCGAAATATACTGATATATTTTATCATAAATTAAACTTTTTATAAAAAAAAACAGTATTAACAAACCACACCCTTCGAAAACACTTGTTGAATGGTTTCAAGCTGTGACTAATATGCTGTGACCATTAAGACATGCACATCCAGGGACGTATTTAGGGTGGGAGTATTGTGCCATGCCTCCCGACTTTGGGCCACGGCACAAAGCAAAAAAGTGCAAAATATACGTTAAAATCGCGTAATCAGATTCTAATAAAGCATGTATGTGGAAGGGAGGCTTGCGCTACCTGGCATTTTAGAATCGTTTTAATCAGCTTAAGAGTAGAAGTGGCGCAGATTTCAGATTTTTTAGTGCAAGCTAAAATCTTGCCGTTTTGAAAAGCTTGTTTCAACTTTAAATTTACCACACTCTACACTGGGGAAGAAAGACATAGTTTTTATTTTTTTATATCTTTACTAGCCATGGCTTGTCCTGAAGTAGCAGCACTTCTACAAACTGCTGGGGCACATTATCTTTTGAATGTTTTCTAGCCAATGTCGTAACAGTTTAGTGTTTTCAATGAAAATAACGGACGCGTTGCGTTCATCGGGATAGTTATTCACAACCACTTCGTACTACCGATGAGTTTATTTATTGGTTTGACGTTTCGCTTCCCAAACCGGGAAGCTTTTTCAGAACAATTTTCGGCAGTGCTGCCTTTGCAGTGACAAAAAGATAAATGAGAAAAAAATAACAGCAAAAGATAGGTAACAGTAAAAACTTAAAAACATCACAATACTTGTCCGCTCTTCCGTGCTATTGCCAAAACCTGTAACGCCCAGTATCACAAATGGAGACGTCACATTGGCCACTACCATCTCAACTGTCAAGTTCTTCTAATTTTTCCGGAGAAATCTCCAACGCCCATGCTTTGTAACCTTTCCAGTCTTCGCTGCCGTGGTCGCAACCTCTTACTATCGTCATATTGGCACTGGATCTCTTGTAAGAATTCTTCTTTAAGCACTTGTAGACACCCTCCACAGGATCTTAATCATCTCCTTCGTGACTGTCCCACCTCTGAGTCTCTTAGCTAATTTACCTTATCTCTATATTCTCTATTTTTGACCTTTGGTCCAAGCGCTAGAATGTGGCTCGACTGTTGGTTCTCCGCGGAGTTCCTCCTCGCCCCGCAGTATTCGGGTAGCACCACTACAACCAAATTCTCAAGTCCTATTGTTCCTTTGACGGGTTTTTCAAAGTTTTGTGGTAAAAAAACAATCCGTGAGTTACGTGGATCCGTTTAGACTAAGGTAATTTAGGGCTTTTATTACCAGCGAATTTCATAGTAAAAAATAAGATGAATTCGATCAAGCTCTTCCTTGGACCCTTTTAGATATGATCAGGTTAATGTCGCGGCCGCTGATCAGTAAGAAACTGGTAGAGGGTTGCGATCTTGCGTCAAAAACGCTAAAACGAATTTTTTCAATATTCTCGCTACAGTGCATTAATGCCAATTATTTCAACAAAATTTCAAGGCCATACAATTATTTCTCTTTGCTGTTTTTTTTACGAATTTTGTGCAGCGCTATCTGCCATTCGGTATCACTCAGCAACAATCGCATCAATCGAAATTCTGAGCATGGCTGAAAATTTTTGCGCCTATCGTACAAAATCTTGGCCTTTCAACAGCGTTGTGACTTAACATTATTTTTAAATTTTTCACCCAACTTTTTACTCATGTCACGATATGAACTTTTAACTAAAATATAAATGAGATTTTGTGTCCTGAAGCAAAACAAATGCAAAAACATCCGGATCGAAACTGCAGCAACAAACAAGCCTTTGAAACCGATCATCACGTTTTTTTGACAAGTGTCGAGTGAATAAAACTTTTTAATTTTTGGAGCATAATGTTCGGAACATCGAAATATCTTTAATACAAAACACAAAGCCAAAATAACTGGAAACATATCTTGACGTTTCGTGAAACTACTTCTCACATTGTCAAAAGTAATAAATGGCGAAAAATACAAAGCACAAGCATATAAAGCAACAAAAAGAAGCAGCAGCAGGGAAGAGAATTATTCATATTACTCATGTGTTAAACAAATACAGTGGTATAGAGGTCATGTTAGCATTTAAGTTGGGATTGTGTTTTTGAATTGGTAATGTTTCGGTGTTCAATAATTTTCGCCAGTGATTGGTTTGGGTCATTATTTCTGTTTTGTCAAAATCAATTTGTTGTCAAAATTGTTGTCAAAATCGAGTCAAGATTTGTTAAACTAGTCTCAGTTGGACGTGAAATTTTCGCGGTCTGCATAAAAAATGGTTGAAGCTTTCTTTCGCGTGCGCCACAATTCAAAGCGCGACTGGCGGCTGCCGATGTTCAACGTCGTTTGCGGTCGCATTTTGCATCGAACCCGACCGTTTTCTTCGAGCCCGCTCTCAACTTTGTTCTGCGACCTTGCTGATTCGAAGTTGCAGCATCGAAGCAAGCATGCGTACTCTCAATGCATGTCCATCGCAACTCAGCTCTTTCAGGTGGTGCTGTAGTTTCGCGTGTGATCGACAGCCGCCCGATGTTTAATATAGCGACCGCGGACGCGTTTCTGCTTAGGGCGCCCCTGCTCTAGCAGAGCGCTCTCGATTTCGAGCCGTATTCTCGATCCAAATTGAAAAGTTTGCTTTTGGACTTGGACTTCATCCGCATCCAGAGAGAAAGGATCTGGATATTTTTGAAATGCTTTCGGGATTAGCAGCGCAACCTGAGGCCGTCAGATGTCCGAGGTCAATCACGACTGCATTCTGCTTTGTACTTGACTTCCGGTCTAAATCGCGCGCGAGCTCGCTCAACCTTGAGATGCAATGTTGATTCTTAGCAAAGCTCGCGTCTGGACTTGGACTTTTTGCAGCAAAAGCATACGTGCATGCAGAAGGTAATTTTCTCGTGCGGTTCTTAGGAACGCTACCCCTGGCTAAACGGCTGCGGTATAGGCACCGTCCGCGCTCATTTTTAGCATGAATTGCTCGATGCATGCTTTCCTGCACTCGCTTCTCAACTTGTCGAGCTGCGCTCGCTCAAAAAAAAACGAAGACGGCGGGTGATCCGCACCCGGCATTCAGAGATTGGCAGTTGTTCGGCTCGGGCTCTCTGACTGCGTCACCCCGGTCGGCTCGAGCTGCGCTACTCAGGTCTTGCATCCTGTTCAGACCAGAGTCTTGTTTTCTTGTGCGTTCAGCTGGGCCGAGGTTGCCGAGTGTTTTATTTTGCTCGTACCACTATTCGAGTTTTTCTTCGGGCTTATAGCTTTAGCGGTATCTTGCACAAAATCTTTGAACTTAAACGAACAAAATCCCTAATGGACAAATCCAAAATGGACAAAACCTTGAATTGTACAAAATCGCGAATGGACAAAATCCGGAAATGGTGAACGAAACCCCCAACTGGACAAAATTCCAAACAAACAAAATCACGAATCTGACAAAGTCCTGAATAGACAAAAAATTTCGAATGGCCAGAATCCTAATTGAGCCAAATCTCGAATGAACAAATTTTTAATACATAATTTTGAAATATGCAAAGTTTGGAAAAAAGCTTTTATTTCCAAAGTTATTATTGTTATATTACTATTGTTATTATCGTTATTGTTAACTGTAGACCAAGGCATTAATATGAAAAACTGCTTCCCGAATGTTGCAAAGCGTAAAAATTTGCATTAACTTTTTCATAAATCATTTTTCGATTTTCGGTACTAAATTGACTATAGATACAATTGAATTGACTTTATACAGTATTGCTATATAGTTCCAAATCTGCATTAAGTTTTGAGGAAATTAAACGCAAACAGTCTGTCTGAAAATTAAAACTTTATTTTGTTTGCAACTATAAATAAATGTTTTTCAGTGCGACTAAAAAAATTTGTTTTGAAAAATTGCAACCGCGAAAGAGTAAAGTAAAATTGAGAAAACTGCATTTATTTTTGGAACCATGTGTTGTGGTTACCATATTTTAAATTCTGCATTTGAGTGAAATAAATTTTTTATTCTAAAAAAATAAACAGCCAGAAACACGAGTTAAAAATCAGCGGAGACCGATTTTAGTTGAGGAATTTGCGGAAATGTGATCCCAACTTACAATTTTATGCTAATTATTCTGTTTCGTTTTATATTTGCATCAGGGTAAAAAGATTTTTTGAAATCATCAAATTACATGAAAACCATCCACCACATAAGGTCGCAGCAAATCCTGCAATCTATACAAACAGTTTCATGCTTTAAACAGTAATGCTGCAAGTTAATTACATACTATCAGATATTAAGACCAATGTAAACTCTATTCAAAACAGACGAAATTTTACAATCAATGGCCCAAAAGGAATGATTCTACTCAAAATGTTCAAACTTTAATAACACCCCAACTAAAAAGATATAAACTAGTTTTTGCTCCATGAAAAGCTCAGATTCCAAACAAAGCGTTAATGTTTTTAAATGTACATCATTTTGCTAACTTGATCTTGCGTAAATGTCATACTTAGAGGATTATCAGGCGCGATCGGTTTTCCTTTTATCTGCGCGTTGTTAAGGCGTCGCAGATGGAGTTTCATTCAATAACGCAGAGATAATTATTACGGACTAAATTAGAAGATTATTTCTTTTGTGCAAAAATATTAGTTTGTTATTCGCGTAAATCAACTGCAAGCTGAATATTTATTTACTGGTTGTAGTCCTCTTTGCTAGAAAGCAAAATGTAATTCCCGCACAAAATTTGCAAAATAAACTAATCAATCTAATATTCTTTCGTTATTCATGTCATTATGTATTATTTGTTTAGGCTTACGACATGACAATTTGACAAGGCTACATGCTCTATCTAATAGTAATATTGAATCTATAGGTTGAGCAGTTTTAGCAACAAATTCTGCATTACGATATGTTGAAGATTAGTGGCATATTACAAAAAAGGCATTTATCTAAACAACTTGTATATTACGTTTCATTCTTAATCTAGTAATTTTAACGATGCTTAAATGTTGTTTATTGTTACTACTGCTGCTAAACATTCTACAAAATGCAGCATAACAAATACAGTTGCAATGCTTATGTGAAGAGGACATCAGAAAAAAATCTTTTAAATGTTACGAAGACTAATAAACCTTGTTGGGGTTGTTTGATGTCGAGTCTAATCGCTCTCCACTTTATGCAGGAGCTGGAGGTCTCCATTTGAAAGCGTGAAAATGATGACGTTTTTATGATCTAAATTCGGCTAGGGGGTCTTGGGTAGCGCTGTAAGCTCCACAACAGAGTCCGGGGCAAAGCCCCGGAAGCATTAGCCCTTTCGATGTTTGTCAAGAGCAAAATAGAGCATTCAATTAACAACACAGCACTGAAATTGACTGACAGAAAGTTGGGTCCGGCATACTCAAGATATGGTGTTCCATTACACTACGCAACAAAAAAATTTTTTTCATTCTTTTCACGGTTTTTAACTGTTCTTGGCTAATTTTGGAGCGCAGATTTCAAAAAGGTTATCAGTTTTTTTCTGTAACGTCAAGTTTTTTAATAATTTGTTTTATAATTCCATCCTGATAGCATGTAATAGCAGCAATTTTTGCTTTTGAATTTTGCCCAAATGAGCTCGAAAACATTTGCTTTAATCGTCTTTTCTTTTCTCGTGATCAATTAAAGCTCGAGAACTTTGCTTCAATACCTTATCGATTTATAAGAAGTTATAATAGTTACAAATCTTTGTGATATTCTGGGATGTGTTTGGCTCCTCTCTTTGATAAAAAATTTTGTTACTGCTCTTTTTCAACTGGTTATATAAATGGAGAAAGCGATAGCAGCTCTTAAACCGAAAAAGTGGTACCAGCTCGGAGAATTAAATGATTCTTTTTGACCACCAAAAATTTCTACTACAAACATGGTGGCTATGCTTGAGGAAAAATCACATTCAAATCACAACCATTCTTAATTTCACACCTGTTGAACCAAAATGACCCAAACAATTTAGGTAGAGATTTGGGACCAATCAAAAAAATTTACATAATACAGGGTGTTTCAAAATGGTTGACCCCATTCTAAATACCCATGACTCGGAAACTACTTAATGGATCATAATGAAACTACATGCATTTTATGTTGAAGGTCATAAGTTTTATAGATTAAATTTACAAAGAAAAGTACAAATATTTGTTGGTTCTATGACAGATTTTCATAAATGTTCAATTTGAGCGCCCCCTGTGACTCTGCACCCGTCGAGTCGGTACTCGAACTCGTGCCAAACTCGCTGTAGCATGTCTTTGATAACAGTTTCCAGTGCAGCTGTAATTCTCTGTTTCATTTCTTCAATGTTAGCTGGAAGAAGAGGTACGAAGACTAGTCCTTTCACATAATTCCAGAGGAAAAAATCACACGGAGAAAGAAAGGTCGGGTGATCGTGGTGAAATGGCCACCAACTATACTCTAGAGCACTTTTTCACTTCAAAGTAGCAAAAATTTTGTTGCTTAGTGCTAATGGTGCAAGCAATTTTTTGGGGTAGGGGAGATGGGTTGTGAGGCAGTTGTGGTAATCCTTATTTTTGGAGGTTGGAAGGGGGATGGATTTACCCTTTTCTACTACAAATAGAAGCATCTCTGGAGAGGTCCAAGTCAAAAATGGGTCCGAGTGCTTTGCTTCGGAGCCCAGACCTCCTCATCAGAAGCAAATAGCTCTTGGTCCAATTAAATCCACAACTGCTAATTGTTGGTGAGGAAAAAGCAGAAATGCCAGAAAAAACCTACCGTTGAAGGACCTGACTATAACCCCCCTGCAGGTCTGGTGGCCGGTGGCAGAATATTTTTTAAATCTAAAAAGCTACCGGTTTATGGCTATTTTGAAGCTAGTTGAAAAACAGGCTAGCGCACAAAACACTTTACGGTATTGTTTTAATTGGTCATATTTCCCACAGTTGATGAAATTTCCCTGTAAACCTTTTAGAAATGTAAGATATCTCTAAAAGTTTTAGCAGGTAGAGGCATTTGCAAAATGTTCAGTTTTTTCCCTCGTATCCCTAGTAAATGATATTCGATCCAAGCCCCACGCTGCTGAATTACTCCTGCCGCCCTGAGTTACTCCTGCTTTTTCTATTGCACACCGCAAGTATGGAAGTGATAACTGTGTGGTGTGCAAAAAACAACAACAAGGGTATCTGTGGTCTCTATTTTTTTAGTACGATGACAGAAAAATAGTATGTGGTCGAGTTTAACCGATCAGTGGACGACTGGATAGAGCGTTTCTGCAGAAATGGTAGATTCTGGTTCGATTTCCGGTCGGAGTAATTTAGGAGTAGGAGTAATTTAGCTCAGTGGGGCTTGGATCGAACATTTTATCAATTACTAAAGATTTGAGGGAAAAACTGGAAATTTTGCAAATGCCTTTAACTGCTAAAACATTGAGCGGTACCTTACCCGTGGAAAAAATTTTGCAAAAAAGTTTCATCAACTGTGGGAACTAATTAAGGCTACTTAAAACTTTATAGCTTTTGTGGCCCACTCTAGAAATTATACCGAACACATAATTCTTGAAAAATTAGGATCTTCCACACCCCCGATCTTGGGCCCCCTAGGCCCGAGTTCGATTGTCCCCTGAACGTCCTTTTGTAGGCCCTGTATGCGTTGTGCACATGTGTAAGTAACGCAAAAAATTGGGGCTTACTTAGCCAAAACAAAGATACACTAAAATTGAGCAAGTTTTGCTCATAAAATTTTGTAGTTGCTAATATTGTGCAAAAACTTTATTTGAATTAGTTTTTTTCACAAAATTGCATATTTTATGCAAGCATAAATAATTATTAACTTTTACAATGACGTTTATTTATGCAAAAACCACCACAACTAGTCCTCCTCCCTCCTCTAATGAAAAAATCTTGACTTATTTTGTAGAATATGTCTAATAATAGCAAAATCAGGGACTAAACCGGCGTTATAATGACTTCAAAAATTAATTTTGAGTGTGCAAACGTTGAAAAAAATTTCCAGTTTCTAATGTAATTTTACATTTTGCGGTTACTGAAAGAATTTGAATGTCCTCCTTCCCTTTTTGGTTTTGGCTAATTCCGTAGAAACCGAGCTCTCAAATCATTTAGGATTGGACTTCAGCATCCAAAACAAGAAGGCTGTGTCATTACGTTATGTATTAATTATGAAAAAATGAAGAGCGAAATAAAAATGTCTAAAAAAGAGAATAAAATGCTATTTTAATCATGTTTTTGATGTGCTTTATTTATTACAAAAAATAAGTAAAATTTTGAATTTGAATGTGATTTTGGATCAAAAACTGAACTTTATGTGTCATTAAACAATGATCATTAGTCTAAGTAAGACATGAAGTGCAGAGTTTTTGACTAGCCCGTTACAAAAGGCACTGCTCTTTCGTAACCTTCCCTTTTGTAGTGACGCCAGTAGTGTAGCCAGAGGGGAGGCGGGGGGGAGGGGCTATAGCACCCCATTGGCCTGAAGAGTATGCAAAACATCCCGTTTTTGGCACTTTTGAGGCCGATTTTTGCACTAAAAACGAAAATAGCCCCCCCCCCCCCCTAGTGGTATTGGCGATGATAATTGGTCAAGGATCAGATGTGATTTCGAACAAAAATCGGGTTTCAGCCTGGCTGAAGACTTTTTTTTCTTCTTTTTTTTTTTTTTTTGAGATCACGTAAATTTGGACCGAAAAAGAGTCCCAATTTTTGTGGATACCTTTTTTTTGTAGGAGATCACCAATATTTGGCGACAAAAATCGACTCAATTCGATCGAATCCCGATCAAAGTCTAGATCAAGATCGTTTGATGTTGTTTCCAGCCTCCAAAATACCCCCCCCCACATTGCAAATTCCTGGCTACGCGCCTGAGTGACGCCCTGTAGCGCATTTATTTTAAAGTTATGGAATGCAAAAAGCAAAAAAGATGTAAGATTTAAAAAATATATGAACAATTTTTATTTCAAATATTTGTTGTTTTATTTGCCAGTTTTGAGTGGGGACAAAATTCAAAAAAACTTTTAAATCTGCTTTGAGCGTAACTTGTCCTACAGCCATTTTTCTAACAATTATTTAGATTCTTATGTTTTTTGCACAAACAAATTTGATGCAAACCTAAAAAAATTTATTGCTGTAGTTTTTGCTTTAGAAAATTTTATTTATGAAACTTGCTTTACAGCCATCAAACCAATGCATAGGCAATTTGAAATGCGGTTAGGTTTTTTTTTCTCGTAATCGCAGTGGTTTCAATTTTCCTATACAATAGACTTTTGCTATCTTAGAAAAGCTAACAATAGCAAGGTTGGTGGGGTTACGCAAACTACTTGTCAAAATAGTCTTGCTTGACATAAAAACTTGCATTACGAAACGCAAAAAAAGGAACGGGGCTAGGCGTTGTTGTGGTTAGACAAATGCAGAGCACGTGATTCATTCGCATATGAATAAATAAACAAAAATGAAAAAAAAAACATGTCGCAATATAGCGAGACCAAAAAATTATTTGGAGAGGAGTTCGCTACTGAGTTATTTACAGATTTATACTGTCTTGCAGTTTATTTCATTTCCTGTAGAGCGAGCATCCTCTCGGCTAAGGATTCAAAGTTTGCATTGATTGATTAATTTATATTTAACCTCCACTTGCTAGGAAGCGACAGAGGCTCTTTTGTTTTGCACGATTCCTCACCCGCTTAAAAGTTGACCATTTTACTAATTTTCCGGTTCACGTATGACTTCTTCCCACGTAAATTTGCTGCATGTCGAAGTCACCAAGCACAGATAATCATCGTAAAGCGCCTAATCCAAGGTTGCAACAATGTGACCAAGGTGTGGATTAAACCCAGATATGCAATTTGGGTCGACGCTTTTACCCTTTTGGCCACGTTGACGCTGCATTTAACTATTTTGTTAACCAAGAAATAATTTCAGTACAAAATCAGCAAAATTTTTGCGGCATCTAGTGTAGCTGTGTATTTGTATACATTTTTTAAAATATTTTTCATTGTTCATCAATTTACAAAAAAGATTATCCCTAAAAACAGTCTAACAAACGCGCATTTTGCTTGCTCATTTATTTTATGAAAGCTCAACTTTCATTCCCCAAGTCCGTGATTTCGCCGAGCTAAACACGACACAAAAAATGTTATAGAGAAAATGATAAAAATGTTTTTACTATAATATTCTTTATGTCAACTAACGTTGATCTACATTTACTAGAGTATTGTGCGAAATCTAGCTCAAAGCTTTAGAAATCATTTTTGAGTAAAAATTATGCTCCAGGCATAATATCATATCTGAACTCTTTTGTTTCTGTTCTTTTTGAGTGAACGAGTAAAGCAATGCTGCTCAAAATGCAGCTGTCACAGAGTTTACGTTGTCACTCTTTTACAATTACAACTGTTCAAAAAGTCGCTGAAATTTGCTAAATATGAATAAGCAGTCGAAAATATAGGATTAAGCTAAATCCTAAAAATCTTGCTAAACACACCGAGTCGACCTTGAAAATTGTTCAATAACTTATATTCTTTTCGTTATACAGTAGTAGTTGTGCAAAAAATATTTGAAATAGTAGATTGCAGGAAAAGCCAGGAAATTTCATAATTGTAGAATAGCGACTTCATAACGAAATCGCAAATCATATAAAGGCGGGGTCGATTCGTTCTTCCCTACCCTTTATAGGAAACCAAAATGCTGAGCTTTATTCTGCGACAAAAGTACTGTAAATCATGATATTAAAATTTTTTTTTTCTTTTTTTTTGTATATATTTTTAGGTACCTAAGACGCAATTCTGCTAATACTGTAAGAAATTAAGATCAACGGAGAAAGTAACTTTGCTACAAAAACCTGGTGTTCATGAAAAACATAATACTGCATTAACAGAATAACAGTCTATAGGGATATGAAATCGACTGATTTTTAATGAAAGATCTTTGTCGAGTTCGAGTTGACAAAAACAGTGGCGCTTTATGAGTTCATGTTGTTCGAGTTTTAAAGCAAGTTCTTTAGCATTGTTTCTATGATTAATGGATGTATTAGAATGCATTAAGTTGTATACGTCTGTGCTATAAAAAAAAAGTAAAAATAATTTTATCGTTTGCGTAAAATGGGTAATATAAGTAAGGTACCGCTAATACAGAGTACCGGTACGTAAAGTGTTCTACGAAAAAAAAAATGTATACACTATAATGCAAAATCAGTTTTTAATTTTGTACTTTTAAAACTCATTTAATAACAAAAATTTTGGGAGCCGTTGTGCCACAATATAACTGAGATGCATCACTGCTTATGTTATATACGAAATTGGTTAAATTTTTCAAATTAAAGCGAGTAAGAATCTTTCAAATGTATTTCAAACAATTGTATTTCAAACAAGTGATTGGTGGTTGAAGGTTCTAACTCTGCGTAATGATTGAAATTTCAGTGCATGTGAATAAGAAGTGCTTTACACCACGACAAAAAACTGGTTATTATTGTTTGATTACTAAATTAGGAGCAATCCCTTTAAGGTTGCAAGTAAAAACAAAGGCTGACGCGCTGGGCAATTTTTGCGCAAAATGCATTCTCTACAAACTGTTGTTTCAAGTTAATAAAATCGTGGGAAATAAACATTGCTCCTTCAATGTTTTGTTTTAGCATGACACACAGGGATCTATGAACAATAATGAAGCGTAGTTCTTAATTCGCTAATTAAACAAGCAACGTCTATGTGATGGAAGACCGTGGAATGTGGCGGTTTAATCTGAAGCTGCTGCCCTCCAAACCCTCACAATGGGCAATGAAGAAATAAGGAAAGAAGATATTAGCGCAGTGCGTTAATAAAGCATTTACTCGTTGAATGCGCAAAGCAAATTATTGTTCTGCAAGCCATTTGCTTTATCTGTAGGTAAAACGAAAATATTTTGCTTTGAAAAATCAGACAATTAAGTCTTTTCACAATTGAACGCTGCGCTTTGTTTACAATTATTAAAGGGTACACACGTTATTTGATATTTGTTTTTTAAACAACAAAAATAAGATTCTGTTCTTTATTCAGATGAGATTACAGTAAGAAAAAAAAATTAAGCTTATTATGCCATGGCGGGGTTGTGCATACAGTATTTATCCTGCTGAGAACTGCACATTGTTATATCTTTGACGCAAAATTTTCGCCCACAGATTGTTAACGAATTAGTGTGAACAGCCAAATTTGCGGCAACGATAGCGCAATGAACAAGCTTATATTTGCTCGTAACATTTTGCTTTTTCCAGCAAACGTTTAGAAAATGTTGCATTTTATGTAAAATTTATATTAACTAACCTCCCCTAGACCTATACATGTAACAAATCCTTTTTCATGCAAGTTGGCTATTTCAAAAAATCTATTTATTTTCATGCAAAATTAAAACAAAAGGCAATTAAGCAACATGGTGTACTTTGGGTTCACATTTCAAAAAAACTCCCCAACAAAAATTGTTCTGCGCCGATATTGAATTTCTGTTTCTCCGCTTTTTGATTGTTTTTTTTTTTTTTTTTTGGCAATAAAAAAGATTTTCCTTCTCTCAACCGCAGTATTTAAAGAAACAATATGATGGACTCAACGCAATCTTGTATAACTGAAATGTAGTTTTCGTCACATTATTGCGCTTTCAGTGTAGTTCAAAGCAAGTTAACCACGCATGTAAACATTCATTATAGCAAACAAAAAAGTTTAATTTTCAGGCAGTGGATCTGCCCGCGTCCAATTTCTTCAAACACAATACAAATTTGGAACTAACGCAGCAAAATCAATATTAGAACTCAAAAATAAATTTATGAAAAAGTTGAAGAAAATTGTTACAGTTTGCAACATCAGGGAAACGAGTTATTTTACATTTTAGTGTTTTTAGTCAAAAAAAATTTAAGTCAAGCAATTAACTCCGTATTTCCAAACGTTGCATATTTCGAATTTTTTCAAATTATTTAAGATTTTGTCCAATTCGGAATTTCGCTCTTAAAGGGTCCTGCGCAGTCCCCTTCAGCGCCGCTGCAGCCGGCTAGACCCAAAGGCAAGGTTGGCCCCGAACGTTTTGCTTGCACGATGTGCTCGAACTTTGCCTCTGCGTGTATGTCGGCCGGCTTTGCTTGCTGGCTAGGACGGCCACTATCAGTTAAAATGATTGAACTAGAGACCCGTCATTATTTGATCTGGTTTTAATCTGGTGTTATAAGTCAAATACTGTAGCTTGAGCCAGTTCATTCTCAGACCTGACTTTGCTCTGGTGCTATAAGCTAAATGTTTAGGTTTGAGCCACTTTGGTATCCGAACTGGCTTTGATCTGGCATTATGAGTCAAAACGATTAAGCTGGAGCTATTTCGGAATAGTTCAGTATCTGATCTGATTTTGATCTGGCATTGTAAATCTAAATGATTGAGTTTGAACCACGTTGGTATCAGATCTGATTTTGATCTGACGTTATAGGCCAAAACAATTGTGTTTGAGCCAGTTCAATGTCAGATCCGGTTTTAATCTGGCATTGCTCATTGAAAAGTTCAAGCTTGAGCCAGTTTGGTATCTGATCTGGTTTTGATCTGGCATTGTAGATCTAAATGGCTGAGCTTGAACCAGGTTGGTATCAGATCTGGTTTTGATCTGTGGTTATAGGTCAAACCGATTGAGTTTGAGCTAATTCAGTGTTTGATCTGGTTTTTATCTGGCATGATATGTTGAAAAGTTTAGGTTTGAGCCAGTTGGGTAATTGATCTGGTTTTAATCTGGCGTTATAAGTCAAAATGATTGAGTTTAAGCCAGTTTGGTATCAGATCGAATTTTGATCTGGCATTGTGGATCTAAAAGATTGAGCTTGAGCCAATTTAGTATCAGATCTAATTTTGATCTGGCGGTATAGACCAAAGCGATTGAGTTTGAGCCAGTTCAGTGTCTGATCTGACATTGAACGTTGAGAAGTTCAATTCTGAGCCATTTCGGTATCTAATTTGAATTTGATCTAGCATTGTAAATTTAAACAATTTAGTTTGAGCCACCTCAGTATCAGATCTGGTTTGATCTGGCGTTACAGGACAAAACGATTGAGTTTGCGCCAGTTCGGTGTCTGATCTGGTTTTGATGTGGCACTATACGTTGAAAAGTTTAAGCTTAAGCCAGTTGGGCAACTAATCTGGCATTGTACGTTGAAGAGTTTAAGCATGAACCAGTTTGATATCAGATCGGGTTTTGATCCGGCATTGTAATCTAAATGGTTGAGTTTCAGCCGCCTCAGTATCCGGTCTGATTTTGATCTGGCGTTGTAAGACAAAGCAATTGAATTCGAGCCAGTCCAGTATCTGATCTGGTTTTGATGTGGCATTATACGTTGAAAAGTTTAAGCTTGGGCCAGTTGGGTAATTGATCTGATTTTGATCTAGCATTATAAGTTAAAGCGATTGAGTTTGAGCCAGTTTGGTATCAGATCGGATTTGGATCTGGCATTGTAGATTTAAATGTTTGAGCTCGAGCCAGTTTGGTATCAGATCGCATTTTGATCTGGCATTACATGCCAAAACAATTGAGTTTGAGCCAGTTCAATATCAAATCCGGTTTTGATCTGGCATTATACATTAAAGAGTTCAAGATCGAGCCAGTTTGCTGTCAGATCGGATTTTGATGTGGCACCATAAATTTAAATGATTGAGTTTAAGCCACCTCAGTCTCAGATCGGATTTTGATCTGGGGTTGTAGGTCAAAACGATTAGGTTTGAGTTGGTTCAGTATCTGATCAGGTTTTGATCTGGCATTATACCTTGAAAAGTTTAAGCTTGAGCCAGTTCAGTATCTGGTCTGATTTTGATCTGGCATTGTACATCTAAATGATTGAGCTTGAGCCAGATTGGTATTAGATCTGATTTTGATTTGGCGTTATAGGCCAAAACAAATGAGTTTAAGACACTTTAATGCCAGATCTGGTTTTGATCTGGCATTGTACGTTGAAAAGTTCAAGCTTGAGTCAGTTCGGTATCTGATCTAGTTTTGATCTGGCATTGCAGATCTAAATGATTAAGTGTGAGCCACTATGGTATCAGATCAGATTTTGATCTGGCGTGATAGGCCAAAACGATTTAGTTTGAGCCAGTTCAATCTCAGATCTGGTTTTGATCTGGTATTGTACGTTGAAGAGGTTAAGCTTAAGCCAGTTTGGTATCTGATTTGGTTTCGATCTGACGTAGTAGATCTAAATGATTGAGTTTGAACCAGTATGGTATAAGATCAGATTTTGATCTGGCGTTATAGGACAAAACGATTTAGTTTGAGCCAGTTCAATGCCAGATATGGCTTTGATCTGGCATTGTACGTTGAAAAATTCAAGCTTGAGCCAGTTCAGTTTCTGATCTGGTTTTGTTCCGACATAATAGGTCAGAACGATTGATTTTGAGCCAGTTCGATATCGGATCTGATTTTGATCTGGCGTTATAGGGCAAAAAGATTGAGTGAAAGCCAGTTCGATATCTGATCTGGTTTTGATCTGGCATTGTAGATCTAAATGATTGAGTTTGAGCCAGTTCAATTTCAGATCTGGTTTCGATCTGGCAAAACCGGATTAAGTGGATGCCAGACACTGACAGGTAAAAACCAGATCCGGCCCAGATGATGAGGCTATCTGGGTATGCTATCCTGGGATGGTGGTATCCTTCTGATTTTGAATAAATTTTTACCATGACGTGTCACCCACCAATTGCTGCCTATTTACGCAGCCATTTTAATCATGTGTTTGCAGTGCTAATTTCTTTGGCACGTTTTGATAGCGTAAATTTTTATCAAACTAGGCCTAAAATTGTTATTTTTGCAAAAGAATTGAAAAATCTCCAACCGCTAGGGCTCCGCCCCCTTTCCCCCCCAGGCCTTCTTGCCTCCGGTGGCCCGCCTTCAGGTTGATGGGATTCCGCTTTCAAAACAGCCCTACTCCCTATTGCTGATTTCTTGCTTTACGAGCCTGCGAATATGCATGCTTTTAAACGTGTTTTTGTGGTATCTATAGTTAGCTGTACGTTTGGGGAGATAAAGGGTTTAATGGGTAAAGTAATATCAAATGGCTTCCAAATTTAAGCAATTTAGCTTATTTGAATTGTTTCGAAAATGCCAACAGAAGTGGCTTTAGGATGGCTCTTTTTTCCGAAAATTGCAGAGCGGCCGGAGCTTAGAGCTATGCTCAGAGTCAGACTATTACCGTCTGCGCCAATTTACTCAACACGCGTGCAGCTGAATAATTTTTGCTGGTTACGCACGCGATCGACTGTAGTTTGACGTAAATACTAACAGTCTTTGACCCTCTTTTAAATTTGAGGAAAACTTCTGGTCAACATTTTAGTTGCAACGAGTCCAAAAATGTAAGATAATGTTGAGCATGAGAAAAGCCGTTATCCTACGGCATAAATGCAGCATTACGCAATTACTTATTTTGCGTAGGCCCATGGTAAGAAAATACTCTTGAACAACGTCATTAATCCCAAGTATGACGTAATCTCAGTTAATGGCAGTTTGCCTTTTCAGGTAGGAGTGGTCAACCGTAAGATTACGTATTTTTTCTATAAGCCAAAATTGTAGTCTAGCAGTGCCATTTAGTAATGTAAATGTTAGTCTTTACATCTGCTAGAGGGCCCTGTGATTCCTGTAAAATCTGCAAGAGGAACTTGCGTATGCGTAACGGTGAGAATAGAACTCATTCCGTTCACTCACGAAGTTGAAGAATCGATTTCCTGCCATTGCAAATTCCGCAAGTGTATGTTGTATATACCTGTGTTAAAAAAGTGCCTTTGTGTCCGTTGGAAGTTAATATTCGTCCTTTTCAAAAAAGATAGTGCACAGCTCAGCACTTGCAGATAGTGCAGCGGTAAAGAATTGGATTCAAACTTGTAATGGCGAAAGTTCGGTTCCTTAGTATGCGTAAAAATAGTGCAAATTCCATAAGTTTGTGTTAAATTATACCTATGCTAATGAAATTGTATCGAGTTTTTTCTGAAGTTTTTGTTCCTCAGTTTAAAAAACAAAGTGCGCTGTGTACTTGCGAATTGCGAGGCGATAAAGTATTGGACTCAAACTCTTGAGAGTTTGATTTATCTGTCGCGGCAAATTTCACAAATGCGTGTAAATACTTATGCTTATCAAATTGTGGTGTGTTCTTCAGGATTACTTTCGTCTTGTGAAAAAAAAAGTGCGCAATTGATGTACCGGTAAGCTACTGACGGGTGGTCTTGTGTTAATTAATCCGACTGTGACTCGTAAGGTTTCGGGTTCGATTCTTTATCGTTGCCAATTCTACAAGTGCACGCAATTATGTGTCAAAAATTGTTATGTACTCGAATTGTTTTGTGTTCGTCGCACTTTCTTTCTTTTTTTTTTTTTTTTTGTTAAAGTGCACTACTCTACGCCAGCATTTGCTACCCGAAGACTCAACTGATTATTTTGTATTGGAAAGAAGACAGAACCCCGTTAAAGTTCCAAAAAAATTTTAACCGTATTTTCTCATAAGCGCTTGCGTTTTTCTCGTGTTATTAAAAGTTCGTTCCACTGCATGGAGTTCACCTAAAACTTTCTCCATAGTATGCGCAAAATTAATCTATGTAGTGAAAAGAAAAAAATAGTCATTTTACTCTACGATACCTTCAAAAAGTTATAAAATGTATTCCTGAGCACTACGTTGGTTTATTAAATTTAGTATTAGTTGAGGTTGAGACGCTGGAGCGCACTAATTCCAGCTCAAGGACATCATGATGAGGCAAACAGAGGCAGGTAGTGGTCAACTTTACTTGCCGTGTTTCTCGGGGTTGAAAATATCCGTTTGAAGCAGGAGAACTTAATTGGGTGAACTCTACAAACTCAGTCCGCAGTCCGTTTTATTGATTGCACGTATTTACGTTCGTAAATACGCGTATAATTTGGTAATATACGCATTTTGTTTTTTCCTTTTTGTTGCATTTACAATTTACATAGTAAAAAATAACGGAAGTATTTAGCGACTAATTCTGCGTGATTTTTAAAATCAAACTTTGAATTTTTAGGTCAAAAAATTTTTATCGTAATTTGCCTTATAGTTTGCTTTTCTCTATTGTTTGCTAAAATAGGGAAGTTTCTCAAGTCATGTAGTTTCCAAGATAAAAATTTTGTACTAGCATAGATCGAAATTGCAAGTGTATCCAACCAACGACATATCATAATCAAAATTCAGCTGATTAATGATTATTACGTCACGAAAAATTATTTTCTCAAGCTGCAGGAACTTTTATCCTTTCATAGCCAAGAAACAAATCAAATTTTCACTATACTCGCTGTATTACGCCGAAGCGTGTTACGAGTTGGCCGGGCCTATCTCCACGTCATTGAGCACAGGCAGCACAGCTTCTTTCGAAGAAATGTTGTTGCGGTGGCGAGCTGTTGGCAACACTGTGTCCGATTTGATGGCCTGAGATTTGAACCTCAGACCTACTGCTCCATAAACGATTGCGTTACTGGTCGACCAAAGGAACATTAAAACTTGATTTTCGAAGAAATTTAAAATGAACAAATATTGCCTGAAGTTCAATTTTGAAAAATCACGGCAGAATTTGTGCCTGCTAAATCACCGTGCAAAACCACTTCACGTTGATCTGTACAACGTATTATTTATTTGCTCTGATATGATTTTTGGCAAAAAGCAGCAATAAAAAAGGGTTAAATCGTAACAAAACACTTTACAATTTTCCAAGAACTTTTTGGACAACAAAAATTCCAAAAAAAAAAAAATAGAATAATACAAATATAAAGTAAAACACAAGACAATGTCAATTTACGACCCGCATATTGCTCAACTGTTTAGAATAGCACCAACTGTGACAGTGATAAAAACTGCAGCTTTGTATATAGTACAAAAGGATTCAACCGGTCATAGCATAGTTGGTTAATTAACATCACAATAATTTGCTTACAAAAGTATTTTAAAACTTGTTGTCGTGTGATTAGTAAAACATTTCCTTAACACTTAATTGAGATCAAATTTGATGTAAAATACGAGAATCGTATAACAGAATACAACAGTATACACATTACGCTACATAAAACATTTTGTTGTTTCCATTCCTGAATGATTAATTTAAGCAAAATTTTAAATATTGTCGTCTACACAGGAGTCGGAGTACAGCAATAGACACGAGACTGCAATAGTTTCTTTATTCTATGTCTTCCAAAACAAATAATGAATTTTTTACTCCAATAAAAATTTTGGTCATTTCGACAAAAAAAAGCACGATGTGGAAGATTGCAGTTGAAAACTTTTGCTCTTTTTCTAAATATACTTTGAACAAAGATTATAGTTGCATTTTATGCAAAAACCTAGCAATTTAAGAAAACGTTTAAAACAGTCGTTCTATCAAACAACATTTTGATAATAGAAGATGATCGTATCCATAAATATTTACAAAATAGGTTTAAAATATGTTTTTATAAATATTCAGTAGGAACTGTATGTACAAAACTGAACAAAAACTTACATACTGAAAATCCATGTTGTTAAAAAAATGTTAAAAAGGGTACAAACTGTCCTTCTAAACGCCATTCCAACAATGGTGAAAGTCGTGGTATATTTAGAACCCAAACAGTATTACCAAGTCACATAAGTTACGCGCAAACAATTACTGTAAAACGTAGAGCGAAAACAAAACAAGCTAAAAGATATAAAATATGTCAACGTACTCCATTTATATTCAGGAACACGTTGGGTAGAATTACGGTATGTACTTGAAACCCGCAGCTCGAAGTAAAGTTTAAAAGCAATTCTAACAAGACTTAAAAGTTTTGAAATAGGGATTTCAGGTGCAAGCGCGGATCTAAATCTGGATAAAATCGCTCTTTAACTTTTAATAACGTTTTCAACTTTACAGTAATTCGCGTCGGAAGTATGTCCATGAGCGTTCTCGTAATGCGACCCATAACTATCATGAGCTTATTTTTCAGAGTAAATTTGACCACATCTCATCACTCTTTATTAGGACACACTCGATAAACATGAAATTTAAAAGACACAAAATCACTTTCCGATCCGTTGAAAGCAGCGTTGCAAATTTGACTAGCGGTTTGATCCATCTAAAACAATTCGTAATTTTGATATTCATCATAACTACAAACAAAGAAATCTTGTATCCAGCCCTAATTCTATATTGTTATACTGCAGTAATTTGTCTTTGAAGGATGGTGATCTAGCAAAATGCAGTTGGCAGGGTACCTTTGAAGACATTAGAAGAAAGAAATATTCGTAACATTATGCTCTTAGTTTAAACTTAGGGTAAAGCTTTGACAAAAAAAAAACAGAGCCAAGAGGAAATCAAATTTTCTATTTAATAATGGATACGTTTTCAATTTGAACTTAAGTCATTTTCAATCTTATTCAAATAAAATCAAGATTTTATAGCAAAGATTTTCAAAAAATTGTTATTGATTAGTTCCATAATTTAAGAAATTTAGCTTACTATCTAACTTGAAAGCGGTAATCGATAAACTTGTAATATTTGAATTAGGAAATACAGTAGTTTAAGCCCATCAAATTCGATTGATTTTAGCTTTAGCTTTCTTTAGACCGATTACTAAAGTTAAAGTCTCAAGTATCTAAAATTATAAAACATAAAACTTTCTTACCGAGCCAGCTCTAAAAGTATAGTTTCCTTGTACATAATTGCTGAAGTATACCGTAAAGTTTGCTTCGAGTCCTGTTTCATTTGTGAAAACTGTTCCGCTTTCGTCGGTCGATATGCTCAAAGAACAAGGAGTTATGTTCTCGGTAGGAACAGAGCACATAACTATTTTGACTTCTTCTGCCAACCTGAAAATATAACACCAAACTAATCACAGATTATCCCGATAAATATGCACTAATAATTTAATTCTAATTATTTGACTTTTTAGAAGCCCTTTTTTTCAAGGAGCGTAGAAACAAAATTACGAAACAATTGAGAAGTCAAAGATTACTAGCAACTGGAAAAAACATTTTAGCATGTTTCATAAGAGAGAATCATGAAAAACAAAAGTTTGTATACAGTAGATGCAAAAAATAGCAATAACCTTTGCAAAAAGTACAACACAGTACTACAATATAATAAAACTTTTATATAAAATTTTCTTCAACAAAAAAGTACAAATGGAGTTTTCTGTGAAATTTTTGAACATCTTATTGAGATTGCTTTGAGAAAAGAGTTTTGATTGACTTCAAACCAAAAACTCTTACTTGAACTGCAGGGTTATGGGGGTGGCGGGAGGTGTTGCATGAGACACAGGGAGATTGAAAGTATAACTTCTGCCATATAAATTGCTGAAAATTTGACAATTGATTATTATCACAATACTTTTTTTGGAAAAGTACACAATAAACTGTACCAAAAACTGAGTAATTATGCTTAATTGTAATTGCAAATTTGTAATTACAACTTTATCCACCAAATTATAAACGGTTCACCTTTTGAGAGTTTTTGCGATTTTGAGCTTATTATTAGAGCTTACTTAAGTCAAAGCTCGGCTCATACTTAAGTCAGATTTAGAGTAGACTCAGGTTTTACAATACCATAGGCGTAGCCAGTGGAAGCCAGGGAGCCCGCCCCCCTAATTGAAATGCTACCAATAATAAAAATGTCACAAAAAACACTATTGTTTCTTCAGTTTCAGTTTCTTTTAGCATCTTCGCGTACAACAGTGCACGCGAACAGCAGTAATTAACAATAATATTGATCCAGGGGGCCCGGGCCCCCTCAATTTAACTTTTTCTAACCAATTTCAATGGGCCCCCTACAATAATATCTAAATCGTCTCCACTTTCATGGGCCCCAACAATAATAATGATCCAGGGGGCCCGGGCCTCCCAATACCTTTTTTGCCACTCAATTTAAATGGGTCCCTACAATAATATTTAAATGACTCCCAATTTAAATGGGCCCCCAACAATAATATTGTTCCAGGGGGCCCGGGCTCCTTCAATTTAATGCTTGCCAACCAATTTAAACGTATAACCCGAGTGAAATTAAGGGTTTTTATCCTAAAAGTTGCTAACTGAGGCCCTCATCTAACCTTTTTATGAACGCAATGCAATAACCAGGGACGGATTTAACATATGGCACAGTGCGAGGGGCCCTGCACTCAAATGGTAAGATTTTTTTGGTCTTCACCTGTATTTGGCAGGAAAATATTAAAAATCCCAAAGTGCCAGAGGCCAAACTCAATGTAAATCCGGCCTGGGCAATAACATGGTTTGTAGGCGTAACTATATATTGTACATTTTTCGACAACAACTCACTTCACCTCGCCTGTTTTTATGCAACAAAATACTTTTGAAAACAATTAGCAACAGTAAGGGGAATGCTCCTTGGACAAATTTTTGAATTGAGAGGGCCTGGGCCCCCTGGCTGTATATGTACTCCTATAACTGGTTGTTTTCATGACAAAACAATAATCTCTAAGGAAAATATTCGACTGGATTGTTATTTACTGCTAAAATATTGCAGGAGGCAATGTACTTTACTTCCCCCTACCTGGGTCAAATCACTTACAAGATTAACCCCAAAATGTAAGATTTTAAAAGTGTTTTGGACCTAAATTGCAAGCAAAAGGAGGACTGAGCAACTGAATTTTTTCAATTGGCTTTCAAATGTTAAAAATTTAGTACATTCAAATGGCTCTGAATACATGCGAAATGTGATCCAACTCTATTAAAATAGCTTTTTTTTCGAAAAAATTACGAAAAATCGTCCAGCGGTCGGGTGCTTCGCCACAAGGCCTCCGTCTGTGATACGTTTGAATTACAGTACACTTCTTTACTCAAACAAGTCTCCCACATTAGACATTTTTGCATTTTAACTATTAGTTTAAGCCCTCTCCTTTAACGAGTTCCTAGTTATATGCCAATACTAGGCCACGGCTTTTGATCTTCCATTCTAGGATATCTTTGCCCCCACAAAAAATTCTTCTTTTGAAGTTTCTGATGACGTCATTGCATGTGATTTGTGGTTTGCCCCCCCCCTAAATCAAAAATCCTGGCTACGCGTATGTACAAAACTGCTGCACCGTTACAGTTTTTTATATACAAGAAAAGTAAACATAGAAATTATACTGCACTTTAAATTCCAAATCAATGGAAAGAAAATCGAACAAAATTTTGTAGTTTTTGATTTATAGCATTATAGCGATCGCTACCAATATTACCAATGTTTCAAAAGTAAAAATTAATTTGTGGTCTACAATCATTGCAGCTTCAAATAAATATGACCAAAAATGTCGAGACTGATTTTTCAAAGATCTATTGTCTCAACTCTGCAGCTTTGGACTTGTTGCCATTACCAAATTGCTGATTAACTATACAAAAAAAGTATTACTTTGAAACTTACCACGACAGATATGGAAGATGGTCAGCAGTTCGACTGAATAGCGTAACGTTTGGCTCAACTAGCCTTATTTCCTTCACGAGTTTGTTAGATAATATCTTGGGTCTAAAGAAGAGAGAGTAAAATAGGGTGTTGATGTCATTGCTTTCCTGGAATATTCATTTATTCACTTTTTATTCTTGACCACCACAATAATAGTGAGTGGTCGAAGAATAATAGCGATTATGGTTTCAATAGCCACGACAATAATAGCGAGTGATGGTTTCAAGCAAGGGATTGTAGAGTACAGAAATCCAAACTAAACTAATAAAATAGTTAATCTGGTGTGTTTTGAATTTGATTACATTTTTCTAACCCTATAGTCACCACTCAATGCAGTAAGGTAATGTGCAGAACCATATAGGTTGCGACGAAAACAAAATAATCCATGAAAAAATACATTAATTATAACAGCTGCTTTATTTAGTTGCTGTGAAATAGACATTATGGTACAAAAATCTTTTTTCTACTGACTCAAAGTATAGGATATTGTGAAATAGTTCAGCAGCTTTCAGTGGCTACAATGCATTTGGCGCAGCGTAGGGTTAGTGATAGAAAGTTTCCTGCCTCCGGGTTCGATTCCCGCTGTGGCCATGCGTTGTATTACCTTGAGAAAGACAATCTACGCTTGTTTCGGTCATGGAATCTATGCAGTCTATTTATTGAGATAGCCAAGCATGCTGTGCGTAAGACTTGCAAGCACAACCCAAAACAACCGTGCTCCGAGTTGCTGATGTGGTTAAGCAGAAGCATATAGTTTCACTGCTAATAGACATTTTTTAGTGCTAATTGAGATTTCTCACACAATGCTTGTTGTTACTCACGTGTTAGCTGATCGCGGGATTCTTTTCTTCGAATTTGGATTTACGTCGTTTAGATCAAAATTGTCCAAATTGGAGGGATTGTTCTTGCTTAGTCGCCCCAGATAGTGTTTCAAAGGCTTCGAATCTTGGTTGTTGACGTCATTGATGACGTCACTATGATAAAAGTGGCGGATCGGCGAATGCTTGAACTTACCGGTAATGCGGCGATATTTTGGATTGTAACCTCGGTAATAGGGGTAACTTCGAAGATGCTGCTGCGACTGCACGCCTAAAATCAAAAAGGATATCAAAATTTAATGATGAATTTCATTCGACTTTATCAAGTACTAGTATAACTATGGTTCTGCAGGACGATTATTTTTAATTATAACCCATTGTAAATCATCCTCTATAATATTGATGGCTGAATCGTTAGTGAGCTTAACCAGTTGAAAATATTCTTATTGCGCCAGCCTTGTGGCAATGCAAATGTTCATTTTCAATCAACAAGGTTTTGCATGGCTATAATCTTTCACGGTAGTAATCCAGCTTACTTACTTGGCGTGTCAGTATCAGGAACTAACCCTCGGTATAAGACAGGAAAGTCAAAGTCGTCAAGGCACACCACTTTTAAAGGTGCTCCCACGGCTGAAGTAGAGCAACAATACACCTAAAAATGTTGCGAATTAGTATTAGCTTATAGATAAGTAAGTAGTCTTGAAACACTGCCAAAGCTTCCGCCTTGAATGCCATTTTTACAAATGCAGAAGAAAAAATGCTTAAATTTGGAGAGCACGAGCACTTTTTTGCATTCTAATGTTTATGTTTTATTGTGCTGTGTCATAGTTGTGAATTAAATTATCATGCACATCCTGTATAGCCTCAGAGTATTTTCTCTTCACCCATGATATATTAGCGAGAAGCATTCTAATTATTTATCATAATTATTAAAGTTGAATTAATATGTCTTTCTTTGTCTCCCTCTGGTCGAGCAGTAACGCGTTCGTCTATGGACCGCGATGTCTGAGGTTCAAATCTCGGGCCAGCCACATCGCACAGTGCTACCAACAGCTCGCCACCGCTGCCATATTTCTTCGAAAGAAGCTCTGTTGCCCGGGCGCAGTTACGTGGAGATGGGCCCCGCAAACTCGTTACACGCTTCTGCGTAATACAGCGAGTATAATGAAAGATTTAGTTCGATTTTGTCTCCCTCTAAAGTAAATGAACATTATAGCAGAACTCGATTAATCTGAAATTTGATTTGAACAACAATTTTTTTTCGTATTAGGTGAAAATGTTAACTCTACAATAAATGTACGCTTTTACGTAACTGGAGTAATTTCAGTAACATGCTATCTTGACGCAAAGACTGATATACATCTTATCATTGTTTTCCAGTCAAAGCATCTTGATATTTGGTAAATAAATGAATACATCCTACTTAAAAACACTTAAAACGTCAACTTACAGAAGATGGTTCTGAGCAAACCACTATACCCGATGAGCAATATAAAATTGGGGTGGGATTGCTTGGAAAACTGCTGGGAGATGGAGACTGGGCCAGTGTTTGGCCATGAGAGATGTAATTCAGCCAAAATGGAGTTCCCGTGTAGTTGTTTGGCAGATGAAGAGGCATTCCAGAAGCAGCAAAAGTGTTCTGATTTCTAAAGCCAAAATTTCATGTAATCTAAAATTTAAAACTCTACAGTCTGTTTCTCTCGTAATCGGGATCATTAGGGGAGTTCGAATCGGTTGAATTCAACCTCCGCACTCATCATAATCTAAAATTTATATTAAACAATGGTACCATAACAATGCTGTAACAACTTTGTATTGCTGGCATAACCAGAAAAGTGCTTGTTATTCCTATGAGGTCCAAAGCAGTTCTTTTATACAAGGGCTATATACATGTACACTACACTAAACACAGTCTAAAACCTCAATTTTTTCAATCACCACCGTTTTGGCATGCATGAAGTTATTTATGATTACTGCACAAAGGTGAGCAGTTACTAGACGCTTTTGGAGTAACTGTAACGGCAGCTTAGTTACTTTTTTGAACTGTAACGAAACCGGTTCCTAGTTACAAAATTAGACCTGTAAAAGCTACTAGTTGCAGTTACTTTTTTTAGGGACAGCACAGGCATGCCGTACTATACGTTTGGTAAAAATATTAATTGCATGCGCAGCGCAAGTCGATTGCAAGACGCACACACACACCTGGTCATCATCAGGCGATTACATCAGTTTCAGTTTCACTGATTTACTCGCCAAGTTGCCTTGGCCAGGAGACAATGAAATGACCATACGGTCTTCGAGTCGCTGCCACCTATGTCTACCACACCAAGGTTAAAACTTCACACTGTCCTTTTATGCTGAACGTCCAGCAGGGTTAGGGAAGCAGTGAATTCCAATTTTTAAAGTCTTTTGGTATGGCTCGACAAGGAAATGAACCCCGGTCTACCGACTGCAATGCGGATGCTCTTACCACTACACCATCGCTCTTGCCACTACACCATCACTGCTCAATCAAGCGTTGCAGAACCCGCAAGCCGCAATGCACAAATATCGATAAATAAAAAAAATGACCGTCCTGAACAGTAAGCACTTGCTTCAAATTTTTTCGGTAGCCAAGGGTGCATACATCTCACCAGTGTTCTACACCGGTTTAGTTGTCATAGGATAGGTTACGTAGGTACACAAAGCAGTAATAAATTATCAGTTAATGAGGTGCTGGCAGCACCAGCAGTTTATGAAATGTTGTTTACATGAAGAGATTAGCATGGGTGGATGTAATCGCAAGAGGTGAGGAAGTGATAATCAGCACAAAAAACTTAATTTATTAGGGTCAAAATTTTGTTAATCAAAAGTAACTATAACGGTAATTAGTTACTTTTTCAAAACTGTAATTGTTACGGTAATTTAGTTACTTTTTTTCTCGAGTAACTGTAACTAAGTTGCTTTTAGAAAGTAACGTGCCCACCACTGTTATTTTATAGTGTTAGTTTAAGATTACGTACTACTCAAACAAAGCAAGCAAAAACGAAAAAACAAAAACGAACTAGCAAAACCTGCTTACCACTTAAGTTTGTTTCTAGAAATGATATCATTAACGTACCCTTTGACGTCATAGCTGTCATTTTCTGCTTTCAAATCCAAAATATAAAGCGTAGCCATCAGCATAATGCTAAGATGTTCATGCAGCATGCATCAAGTAGTTAAGCAAATCCGAATTAGAATCGAGTAGCATCACCAATAGCACCATAAAGCAAGCAAATATTAATTCAAAAAATGCAGAAGCCAAATCAAGTAGAGCCAAATTTACCCCGATGTTTCTTCGCGATGTGCTTTCATGTACAACACACTCAAAATGGTCATGCTAGAAATACAGTAGAATAACTCGGACAACTTTTTCAACAGATAATAAAGGTCGACTTTTATTTAAAAGCGATGTATGTCACATGTTAACATGGTTCTGGAAGCATGGGCTGGCGAAATGTTGATAATAGCTTGAAAAATCTACACCAGTAGGACCAAACTACAGTATTTGAAATTTTAAAATGCCTTGTTTCTTTAACTGCAATTCACTGTTCTGGGAAATTGACAAATTATCTTGTTCCTGTGTGGATTTTTGTTGCCCATAGCGTAGTTTTTGCTGTTGCTAATCAATGCAAATTTATTGTAAAAAAGCGGCCTAGGCTCTAGACTTAGCTGCATAATGAAAAATACAAAACTTTTTCCGCCAGTCCAAAAATGGCTAGAAAAAATACAACCATGAATTTCTTGTTATTGCATCTTTTATCTAAATGTATTTTCATAATAAATAAAGTTGCTAAATAGTGTTTCAATACCCCCCCCCCCCCCCCCCCCCCCTTAACTATTTCTTCATTATGTTTGATTATAAAATAATTTCCTAATTTTACTGGTAAAGTTCAAAATCAAATTATTTTCATTTTCACTTACCAAATCGTCATCACAATCAGCAGAATAATGACTGTTGCACTGACGTTTTTGCTTCTAAAACAACACCAAGCGTCCGAGGAAAATTGCTGATAAAAGAAAAACAAATATTTGATGGATAATATTTCCGGTACAGTTGACAAAAATATGAATCTTTTTGGTGTGAGAGCAACCCTAATTTTTGTCAAGTGTTGGTTAAATAAAGCTATTAAATGATATCTAAAACTCGTCAAAAAAATATGCTTTTCAATTTTACTAGTGCTAATGATAGTTATTTATCTTAGCATTTTGTTACATTAGCATTAATGGTAAATTTCTTACTTTGCGACCTCTTTGGCGGGACCTTTGCGATGATTGATCTGATTCTATTCGACTTGAAGTATTTTGACTTGCAGTATCGCTATTTGAAAACCCGCTGCAACAAATGAATGTTGATATTACACATTCAGATGCTTAATACAAAATGACATAAAGAGCACTTTTGTACAGTTAATTACTTTCATTTGTAGCGGAAAGAAAACAACATTTCTATTGTGGTTTTTTTTGAATTCGTCGATGCAATGCTACTTTTGCTGCGTTGGTCGATCATTCCTCTAAGTGGTATCAGTGCCATCGTCTTTGAAACAATAAGTTGCCAGCTTTGTTTCAGGTTTTGCTTCTAGTTAGGCTTGCAAAGATTCACAGAGATAAAACAGCCTGTATATCGCTTGCTATTGCCATTAAATTAATCCTCTTGCAATAAAAACCAGATCTGTGACCTGCAGATGGGCGTTTGTTTTAAAAGCTAAAAGATCAAGGTATACAGGTGGGATGTAAGTCGTTGGTGCTACTGCGTGACTAAGACAAAACACGAACCCAGTTTACAAGCTTTAAAAGCAAGTATCTGATATTTAGCAGTAAAGCAAATGTTTATTCAAGCAAAATCAGACATCTTTTGCAAAATAACTGATTGAGCATGATAATAATCGGCTGAAGAGGTAATCAACAAAAGCGGTGTCTGGAACAAAGCGACCTAAAACTAAACTGAAATTGTTTATCAAAAGCAGCAGCAGCAGAACTGCCTTGAAGCGTAGTGGAAATTTTGCTGCGGTTTCAGCAAGTTGACTCATATAGAACTTATTGCTAGAAGCATCTGATTCAATTTGTTCAGAGTCCAGATAGCAATCTTTTACTGATTCTAACTCATTTTGGGCGTTTAGGTTTGAGTCAGCTATGTTTAGTGCTTATAAAAAGCGTTTTCAAAATGAAGTTGTAAAACGTTCATTCTCAATCAAAATTTAGTCTCTTATAAACTTTAGTTTTCATCAGAATCGTATCAACATCATCAGAACAGTATCAGCATCACCGGGAAGATTTACCGACGACATGCATCACTGGGACCTTTCCGAGACGAGTGCATATGGCTGTGGTGCAAAAGTCTAAACCTACACCCACATCCTGCAAGAATGTCCTATTTGGAAATCATTGTCTCCGCAATGAAGTAGACAATCTCTTACTAAACTATATATTTAAAAACTACTTGACCAGAGTTATTATTCTTTTCCATGTTTTTTTGTTCCACGAATATATAAGAAAAATAGTAAAATTACCTTACAACACTTGCTTTTGAACGAATACTGTCATACATCTTAAGTTTAGCTAATTTTTTATTCCATCGTTCCAGCTCGTCTATTCGCTCTTCAAAACCACCTGTAACTTTGCATAATTCCTTCACAGCTCCTACATTTTCCATGTACAAACGATCCTGAGGAAGAAAAAGATTGCAAAGGAAACGTATCAGTCACAGCTATAGTGATTTAAAAAATATGGAATCGAGTGTTTCAAGTATTGTATAATGGATTAAGAAGTAAATGCACAGCAGTCAATCAATTATTTTTTAAAAGAATGATACAATGCAAATTACAATTCAGAAATTTGTCGCACACTTCAACGAAATATTCATAAACATGTGTGTGCGATTTGATACGAGCAAAACATTGCAGAAGTTTGGCAGTTGGCACTTCAGGTTGTGTGAATCTAAGCAACCTTTCAGTCGTGGGAACCAATTTCAAATAGAAACGAGAAAACTACGTTGAAATGGTTACATATACACGCGAAACCAAATAGTTTTCGTAAACAAATGAATGATACCTTTTAAATTACTTCAGTGACTCCTTGGCAATCGAACTTACTTTGTCAACTACAAGAAAATTCGGTATGACTTCACCATTGGCTAACTGAACTTCTCCAGTCTCTTTCACAGCGTCAGGCATTACTTCAGCAAACTCTTGCGCAATAACACCTGAGAAAAAGCATAAACCTTTAAATAAAACGCTAACATAGTGATGAAGACACAGAAAATGAATTTGAGCGGTCACATTTGTAGTCACTGGTACATCCTTCAGACAAAATAGCACTAGGGACAATAGCTCAATTGAGTTTCCACGCATCACGGTTAACTTCCTCCTCCATTTCGCTTAGATGACATTCCTGAGCGGTTCGAGCTCAAATACCGTTGATTGAAGGATCCATCAAGCTCGATGTGCTATCCAGGTAGATAATTCCACAATGTAATCAGCAATGAATTTACCCTCAGCACTATCAATACATGACCCTGGCCAAATGATTCAGATTTGCGCTGCTAAACACTAAAGTTTTTAAATTCTTAAACTTTTTGCTGACGCACACGAAATTAATTGACTGTGAGTAGTCGTTAAGTGATTTTTTCGATATCTTGTACCTGTTTCTTCCCTATTGGAGTCAATACCAGCATACATTGCATATTCCGGTGAGTATTTGTATCTGCATATTCTAATATTTTGAACATTTTGAAGTTGCATCTTTGTGTCCACCTACATGATAGCAAATTTTTAGAATCATTCTTGATCTTTAGAGAGAAGTTTAGAGTGGTGAAGCAAAAAAAAAACAGTTTGTTGCTTCAGTGTAGTAACTACAACTAATACAGTACTTCATAACGATCGCTTTCACAACACTACGTAGTGTTTGAAGACTCAGAGGAAACATAGGCAGCAATTATCGACACCTCATTTATATCAACCGGTAGTTAAGAGAGATGTGATATATATTATGTATAGCCTACTGATTTTTGATAGCATAGAGATAAGGTATCGTTTGTAAAGCAAAACTAGTAAAATACGATACAAATTTAAATAACTTCAAATTATTTCTCAATGAGGTAAAATTCTGAATCCTCTTTTTAAATTAAATGTTTGTCTTCAGAAAAAGTTCTCTTGAAAAATTTTTGATTTCTGCATAAGATGGTTACCTATACACTTGGAAGACAGAAACAACATTAATATTTGCATCAACAAGATAGCGCACAACTCTACTTTAACATCGGTTCTTTAAACAATGGGATTGATGCGTGAGCATAATGCACTAATATTAGGAGATGGTTTTATTGCTTTTAGGTTATATCATTTTTATACCTTGTAATGATACAACTGTAGGAATGTAGGTAAGCAAAAGCAGGTATAACTCATGGAGTGGTTCATTTATTTTTTGACTTTTTTAAAAGCACAAGGTATAGTTTGGCTTGATTTTATAAAGGCTTACCTCTTCAATGTTTTGTTTAGCTCTTTTATCAGAAGGTTGCATTAAATGACCTGTTAGTTTCAAATTTCCATGCACAACTAATGCTTCGTCCGGATGGTCGTAATTAATGCCAACTCTGCCCTGCAATTAAACAAAACCATGTAACAGTTGAACTAGCTATTATGTCGCCGTTGAACTTCGTCGTAATGTCATCGGCATTTCGCCACTTTTAGATATGATTTTGGAATATCATCTTGATTGTTCAATTTTAAGATTTCAACTATTCAATTTTAAGATTTTTTTCTGCCTAGCTATTTTGTCAGTAAAATGTTGCATTTATTTTGAATACAACTGCTGTAAAACTTGTTACATACACTGGGTAAAGATACTTTAAGCTTGTTTTAAATATTTCCATTATTGTTACAGTACATCGTACTGATAAATGATGCACTGCTAAAATGCAACTTGTTGTGCGTGCAGGGAATTGATATTGCAGCAATGCAGACTGTAATGCGTTTATCACATCATAATCACGCAAGCCTGGTAGATAAGGATCAGAGGATTTAAAGATATCCGATGATAATTTTTGAGCTACCCACACACAGCTAATATTTCTCTTTTCTTTTGATGATTGAAGCCTAAAGTACCTTTCTGATAGAAAATTGTTGTTTATCAAAGCATCTATCTTATTTTGGGTCTCGAACTTCTAAGACATTTGTATAAACTTCGATAACCTCTCAAAGTCGCTATAGCTGGTAAAATTATTGGCAAAAACATTTTCTATTATTGTATTGACCCTCTAAACTGCATCTCAAGCTGTGTGGTGATTGGTCAATAAAAAATTTGACATTACTATTAATCAACTTTGTACAGTGTTATCACAAGTACACTACCCTAATTTCCGATTCGTTCCCTAAGTGGAAATGCGCACTTGTGTCCTTGAGAAAGACAATTTGCGCCAATTTTTCATCAGTACCAAGCAGTCAGGGGCGTATTTAGGGGGGGCATTGGGCCATGGCCCCCACCTTTGGGTTGCCAGGATAGTATAATTAGCATAGAATAGTATGTAAAATTGCGGCATGCCCCCCCCCCCCCTTTGTAAGCTGGGCAGAAAGTTTGAGCACACCAAGGGTAGGCAAAGACCTTTGTTTTTGGCCTGCACCCAATTTTGGGGAAAAAATCGGACTGAGTTTGAGTGAAGACCTTTTTTTTATTTTTATTTTGCTCTTCACCTAATTTTGGGCAAAAAATTGGACTGAGTTTGGATGAAACACTTTTTTATTCTGATCTTTGTTCTTCTCAAATTTTCTGAAGTTCCTGCCCCCCCCCCCCCCTTTTCAAAATCCTGCGTACGCTACTGCAAGCAGTCTACCCATTGTGTTGGTCCAGCCTGATGGAAAACTTGGAAAGCGCTTTGCGCTAGTATGGTTAGACAGGCGCCGAGTGACTGGTTCATACGATCAAACGAACAAACTGCACTGCTGCAATACCACAAGAATTTCAGGTAAGTATGAAGCATACAAAAGCCACATTGCAGGTACTATCAAGTATTTCAACATAACAGTTATGAGAAAGCAACCGCCTCATAAGGGAGAAATGTTCAAGCAACCTTAAACTTCCATCAAGAACGTGGTTTTTTTGCATTTTTTCCAACCTCTAGACATTCTTTTCCATAGCTAGGATGCCCAAACTATATTGAGACCATACTAACGTAAATTGATTGAGATGAAATGTGAACTAACTAACTAACGTGAAATGCCCAATCTAACGTGAATTGATTGAGCCGTATCGTTACAATAACAACTGTTGCTTTCTACTTGTAAAAACGCTTGGCCAAGTGAAAAAATAAAAACTGTACTAACGTTATGATAGATAGCATCAGAAGCCTGCCCTCTTTGCCATTGTATATCATCTTGATCGAATTGTCCCGGGTTTGAAGCTCGGACTATTATTTTTTCTGTGGCTGAAGCTGCCACCGTGTAAGTTCTTCCACCAGCATGGGCATGCAGTGCAACAATGCAGAGGAAATACCTGGAAACAAAATAACACCATTAAATGAGAACTCTTGCCGAGCTAGGCGTTGTATCACAAAATATCCTACGAAATTCTAAGGCTTTTGCAAAAGAACGAACTCCCAAATCCTTAAGAATTTTGATTAAATCCGAAAAAACTGCATGAAACGGAAGTCGCTATGATTGGCTGACGCTTTTATGACGCTCTTTTGGGATTAGCGCATTGACTAGTATCTGTGGAATTCAAGTTTGGAGATTGCTAGTAAGTTGAATACGTAATTAAATATATTGTTTACATGAATAAAAACAAAATATAGGCAGCGAGAACATTAATGGAATTTCATATCTTAGCTGCATCGATCGTTTAATCTCAGTATTTCTCCGAAAAATACGTTAAACAAGACGGAAAGCTAATTAGTTAAAATTCTACGATAGTTATCAATTATCCTGTAAATTGACCTAAGTTAGTAGACGCCGAAAAAAATTTTAGTTGCGTTTCCAAGTTCTTGATGTGATGCTTTTAAAGCAATCTAAATTCGTACCTAACTGTACAGACGAGCTTTGCTATTTGTTTTCTCTTTCAAGCTATTTTATTTGTTTTACGTTTAATGTTTGTTAACTTATTATGTACAAAAACTTTATTTCAAAATCTTGGAAGAATTCTATTCCATACCTTTGATCCGGATTCGGTCTTCCTTTTTTCCTCATGTTGTTTGTTGTCGTTTCACTGAAGTGGAGTCGCCCAATCGTCACTTTGGTAACTTGATCGCCAGGCAAATCCACCCTGGAAAAAAGAAGAGTAACATAAGACATTTCCTGCGATCGAATGCTATACACTTCACAGCATAGTTTCTCAAAGTGTTCCGTACGAATCCCAAGGGTTCCGCTAAAAAAACCTAGGGGCTCCGCAAGCCATTTGTTTATTTTTTTGTTTTTATTTTAGAACTTTATTGTGGGCCTCCGTAAATAATGTTCAACTTCTTCAAGGGCTTCGTAACACCTACAGCTTGAGAAACCCTCCACTACAGTATAGCCTTTACCCTTTACGGTCTACAAAATGTTGAAAAAAGTTTTCACCTTTGTTTACTGTTAATGCTTGCATTCCGGCAAACTCAATGTAGGTTGCTTACTTTGAGGTACACATTTTTTCTGCAATTTGACAGCGTACCAACTACGCAAGAGCTAGTTATTTGGCCTGGTCTATATCTGATTTGGAGAAAACTTTTAAGCTTACAAGCATGAGGCACATTCAAATTTTCGTATGAATTATGATGCCGGTCAATTTTTCTTGTTTTGTTTTCTTTAACATCGCACGATATCTTAACAGGACCAACAACAAGTCCAGTAAAAAATGAAAACCAAAAAAGACGGTTACCGGTCAACTTTTGAGTCAGTTCTGTTTGCAACAATAAGTAAAGATTGAAGACCAATAAAAAAGGTTTATGGGCTGATTTGTTTGCGTATTTGCAATATAATTTCTGAAAGAAAATTGGTGAAATTGGGCGCGGACAGGATTAAAATTTATACGGGCTCCTAACACCCCGCGAGCCGGACTTTGAACATCTCTACAGTACAATGAGCTGCTAATGTCCCGTCTTTTAGTTTGTCGTTTTTTTGTCTTGCTTATTTTTGCGTAGTATCACTTACTTGACAGGGTGAAATGGCTTTTTGCTGCGATCAGATTGTGATTGTTCTATTGAGATCGTCTGATTTTGACTTTCATACTGCAAAATTTTATAGTAACTAAGTTTTCAAAGCTAATTATAGTTTATATGGATATAGGCATTGTGTTTACAAACAAAGCAATGCAAAAAAGCCCAAAAAAATACATAAAAATTTTTAGAATAAAAAGCCGAGCGAAATTTGCATGTAAACATTGAACAAAAAACAATGTCGAAATCAAACGACAATTCAAACAATAAAGCAATGCATGTCAATTATGGGGTACCGGACGGAAAAATATTTTTCAAAAAAAAAATTACTGTTTTGGGGCACATATAAGTCGAGTTTGCTTTTTGTTTAATAAGTAGGTATTGCTAATATGCTAAACAACGTTTTCATTGAACAAGAATTCTAATATAATAAATAACTTAATTTGTTTTCAATTAGAAGTTGTCTCATTTATTAAACAACAATTCTTATATAATACAGTATATAGGAAAATTTTTGATATAATAACCAAAAAATATTTCCATTCATAAAAAAAAATAAATTTGAATTTTTTTATTTATTTCAACGGAATTCTTATTTATTAGATCGGAATTCCTATCAACTATAAAAACTTTTGTGGTAAAATTTGTCAGAAATTTTGTCATTGTTCAATGCAAAATTATCTTCCGCATTAAATAAGATTTCTCTATTTTGAACAAGAATTCTTACAGAATATATCTGAAAATTAAACAAAACACTTTCCGATTTAACTTTCTGATATAATTTTACTTAGCAACACTGAATAAAATTGACGGGAAGTTATTTCGCTACAACTTTACTAAATACTGGTGCTATACTATGTAGCTATTGGTATCCTATTCTAGTCTGGCACTTGTTAGTCATGTAACAATTTTTTTATTACACATTTGACCTATTTTAACTTTCAGTTACTCCAGTATTTGTCTGTTCAAAGTCGTCGTTTACTTGTGCAGGAGGAATGACTCTTGCTATTGCTGAGCAGTCCTGCTAACTTTGTAGAAGTTTCATGCATTGCTGCTTGACTATCCTTAATTTTCATTGCTTCACTTACTTCAATTTTATTTGTTTTTTTGAATATAAGTCACCTCTCATATGATCACGAGACTCTCACGAGTCACATAACCACAAGTTTAGCCAAAAAGCTGCAAAACAAGTTCCAGCCAGTTTCTTTCAGTGTTGCCAAGCAAAAATTATATCAAAAAATTAAATCAAAAATTGTGTTGTATAAATTTTTTGATATATTCTGAAAAAATTCATTTAATAATGACAAAATTTTTGATTAATATACCACAAAATGTCTTATATAATAAACAAATTCCGATATCATAAATAACAAAATACACAATTCTTTTTTAATGAATAGAAATATTTCTTGTTTATGACATCAGCGCACAAATTCTTGTTTAATAAATACGACAACTTCTAATTAAGAAGATTCCTGTTTAATATATATTAGAATTTTTGTTTAATAAATAAGATTAGATTGCAATATTAAGTCAATTATGATGTTTTTGGCCTTTGCAGGCCAAAGTTTTAATGTGAAATCGTTTTGCGAGCTTCTGGTTTAAAGGCTACCAGCTCGGAAGCCTAGGGAAGAGCCACCAGAACGGCGACCACTTAAAACAAGGAATGCGAAAAAATTGTCTTCCCACAGGAATCGAACCTGCAGCCTTTGGATTACCGGCCCACTGCTCTACCACTTGAGCTAGAGAAGACGTCTCCTCGCATACCTAATTTTGGCTGTTTAGCATATTGGCAATAAGCGCTTGACCGCAGTTAAACTTGATCCTGAAATTTGCCTCATTTTATAGTTAACCTCTTTTGTTTGTGATACTAATTACATCAAGTAATATTTTAAATTTAAAAGTTTGGGACTTAATACTTTACGTAATTAGTATAACAAATGTACTTTATGCAACTCGGTAACGCGTTCGTCTTTAAAGCTGGAGATTCAAATCTTGGGCCTGACAAATCGGATACAGCAGTGTTGCCAACGACTAGCCACCACTGCCACATTTCTTCAAGAGGACTGTTATGCTTGCAGTGCAGGCGCAATAACGTGATCGTGGGCCCCGCCAACTCGTTACACGTTTCGGCGTAAAACAGAGCAAGTACATCAAAATTTTTTTGAAATTTGAAACTTACTTTTACTCCATAAAGGTTTATATAAAAAGCTTCAAGAGGTTTTAACCCATCTTCGGTTTTCACATAATAAGGGTGGCCAACTACCCCAATGTGAACAGTGACCTACAAATTGCAACAGTTATTGAATCATTTGCCTACTTGGACTTCTGGGAAAATCTTGGCAGAAAAGTCTTCTTCGTGATAAACTGAAATTTAACTTTTCGTGATTACCATTTTGAAAAATTTTCCACAAATAACGTAAGCTTCATAAGAGTCATTCTTAGGCTGCGCTCACTTAGATATACAAAGCAATAAGAAAACAGAATACAGGCATCACAAATTATAGAAATAATCCAGGGAAATTTTTCGAGTGCTTTATAATCTATTTTATTTAGTATTACTATGCTCTGTTGTAGCATTATTTTGAAAGTAAAAGTGATAGTATAAATTTGCCAATAGTCACACTGTATTTCACACTAATTTCGTATAGAAGAGGTTTTTAAACCCTTCAAACTAATTTCGTATTGAGGAGGTTTTTAAACCCTACGGTTTAAGCCATGAGTTCTGCTTATAAATTTTATCTGATTTCGGATTTATTGCAATAATAGCAAACTAATCAGATCGAAGGATCTTTCTCAGAAATGTCCTCAGATCAACTGCAATTTGCTTTATACTTTTTCAACAAAAATGCAGAAAATACTTTTTAAGTTAAGGTAAAGCTACAGTGCTAAAAAAAGACTTTTTTGGATGAAGAATGCTTTGTTAAACACACTTAGAGCATTAAAAAATTTTGAAAAATGAATTCATATGTTAATTGTTAGATTGCAATTTTTGACTTTGTTTTTGTCGCATTAAAACCTTTTTTTAAACTGGCTATACACTTGTAATTGACCTTTAATAGAGCGTTGACAAACGTCACACTGGGAAACGAAAAAAATTTTGTTTGTATGATTGCTCACGAAGATGACAGGATATCTACCATTTGATCGAAAGCTATATTAAAATAACTGCTTTAGTTACTACCATCAAACACATAAGCGCTAGATAAGCTACAACGGTAGAATTTCATTAGAAAGTACGTTGTCAACAATGCTTGTCTAAAATAAGAAGTATGTTGTGTATTACTGAAAACTTAACTAAATCGCAATTAATAACGAACGATCAAGTTCGAGATTCATGCGACATCCAATACCGCTGCAGATCAGATTAAATAAAGTGTAAGCAACCTTGAAATTGGAAAAACCTCTGTTTTTCGGCCAACAACACGAAAATTTAGCTTCAGGCCAGTAAATTATTTATCTGTGTTTTCGGACACGCCATCAAATAGCCAGCCTTAACTTACTTGAAAATGGTTTTTCTTTTGACAAACGAATGTATCGTCTGCCACTGCGAAGTTAAACCCTTTGTCTGCATCGACTCTGTAAGTTACTGTTTGCCTAAAAACAAAACGCATTCAGTGCAGTGAAAATGCACAAAAGTATGCGTAACAGTTGACGAACAAAGCGCTTCAGTAAAAAAAACGCTTGTTTCAAACAAAAATACATATCCTTGACACTGACCCAAACTTAAAATTCAATAAGACTTGATCTTAGAGCCGTTAGATCGAAGTATTTCAGAAATTTGGATTAGTAGAAACTCAAGTTTCACATAATAATCTATTTTCAGTAATTTTTGTTTTGTAAATCGATTAGTTTTTCCACTTATTCACATTTTCACTTCAGATTGATTAGTACGATGTCAGCATAGGACTTCTATACTCAAATCAAGTCAGATATCGAGCGGTTGGTCGAAAGGTCTTTAGTAAAACATATTGACTTTTGTCCAATCTACCTCAAATTGGTTTATAAGAAACGTTTCAGCGCGTAAAGGAATGTTTGTATATGTTAGCTACAATCAAATTCAATCAGCGATAAAACAAACATTAAATTCAATCGGCTGATCTTTGTCAGTCGCAACTCCGTCCTTGTGCAAATTAACGTAAGCAATTAAACATCTGTTTAAGGGTGAAACATACTAACCACTAAATCACATTTACGCGTGGCAAGTACAATCAAACAAACTTACAGTTCTTTCCCTGTGATATCATACAAGGAAGTCCAAGTTTCGCGATGGAAAGACGCCCACTTGATTACTTGGTAAGTGTTGTTGCTATCCGTGTAGTGCGGAGTTAATATTCCGGTCGGAAGTGGAGCTTGTTTGCTTGTGTGGGCTGAAGATTCTTGAGTGCAAGTTTCAACTATTTTTGTGCTCCTACTTAGGAGAGGATGCTGCTTGACTGGGATTCGAGCAGCGGTACTGTTAGTGCCACTGATGATGTTGCTGCTTGTTTTTGTTTTGCTTTCTGTCACCTCGTATGCTTCGTTTATATACGTATTCCTTCCTTCGTTGGTAGCAGAGGAAGTATCCACACCTAAAAAATGTTACATTATTTGATCTTATATGTATTTTCACAAAAGGCAAAATGCCAGTGAACAACACAACAGACTTCAAAAACTACTGTGATAATTTTCGAGCTATATTTATAAACAAGGATGAAAAATATTTTTTGCGTTACCAAAATGGGATCATCAGGGGTAAATCTTACACGATCTTATAAGATTTACCACAGATGATCGTATTTTCGGGAGAAAAAGACTATTAAGTTTTATAAGTTTTGATTTTTTTTTTTTTTTTGATACTGTGGTAATCTACTGTGATATTTGCTTCAACTCTTCATTACAGAGCGCTTTTTGAACCTGGTATCAACAACTGACTCCAACTGAGTAATATGTTTATTTGTTTAAACATTCGAGTTCTGAAATCCATACAATTTTTTTCACCTGGTTCTTGTTTGATAGTTTGTTGCACCAAGAACTTATAATGTTGTTTTAGCATTGCTGTGCTAAGTTGGCTAGGTAGCTGGACGGTCGTTGTTGACTCTGAATGCTTCCTCTTTTTGGTCGCTGGAACACTAAAGTAGAGTGCTGAACAAATTACTTAGCGACAGAGAAAAGTAAACTTGTAGTTTCTTTTGAAAGATTGAAAGACTTTCAGTTAAGAGCAGAAAAACGGGACGTTGCAAAAAGCTTTGACAAAAAAAAAAAAAAAAAAAAAAGAAACAGAGCCAAGATGAAATGAAACAATCTATTTAATTTGAGATGTATTAACTTGAACTTAAGGCATTTTCAATCTTTTTCAAATAGGTTGATTTTATTAACATTTAAGTATTGATTCTAATCAAATGTTTTATTTTACAGTATTTTGGCTCCGTTTTTTTTCTTTTTTTTCAAAACTTTCTGTTAATTTTAGTCGTAGAGAGGCAATCCAAGAATTTGTTGGATTAAGTGATACGTCGAGATCCTCATTCAATTTTGCAAAAAGTGGTTGCATACGAAAATTCATTTGAAAACTGTCGATCTGCTTACGAAATAGGTTTAAGCCCTGCTTTGCTGTAAACGTGAAAGAAAAGAAGACATTTGGTTGCAATAAAACTCAGCTTATACTCGACGACAATAAGTTGGAGGAGACAACACAACAAAATCACTAAAACAGTAAAGTTTTTAATCATTTTAACGCGTAAACGTTTAGAGTAATTTTCCAAAACATAAGTTTTCTACCGACGTAGAAAAGAGAAAAATTATCAGCAAAACAGCTTCAGAGAGTATAACGTACCTAACATAACTATCCATTGAGTTGCTACTTTGTACTGATGCTTCAGAATGGTGGGACACTGGGCTGAGGGTACCGACGCTTTTAGCTTGTTCTTGACCCTCATAACTGCTGCTCCTTTCCGAATATAGTCCAAGTTGTGAAGCGTTGATTGTCGAGTAATTTGGTTCACTAACGTCTGCATGAACACATAATGCTATTTTATGCTAACCCGAAGAAGGCTAAAATGAATTAAGTCAAAACGTTTGATTTTTACAAAACGTTGAACAAAACTTTGAAATACAATGTGCCAATAGATGATGTTAAATTGTGACTCTTTCAATTTTGTGGTATTCCGAAATAATCGACCTCCTTGCAAAAAACATCACGTCATACATTAGTTTTTAACACAATTTCTTATTCAAATCAAGAATCAAGAATCTTGATTCGCGAACTGATACCAAATACAGATATTGTTTGCGGTTGTGCTTCAAGCTGGAGCATATTAATGATGTTAATATAGGTCTATCGAAGTTTGACGGAACCATGTTCAAAATTTTTCATCACAAATCATAAGTTGCTACAGTTGGTCTAAAACTGTTGAAGTAAGTTCATGGACACTTACTAGTATAACTGTTAGAAAGCGGTGAAGTAATGATGATTTTTGAGTTCTGGTTAAATCTGGTTTCGACTTTTTGAGGGGGAGAATTGTCGTATGGAGGTGTGCTTGAGAACTGGTCTTTAATCTGCTGACTTGGGGTAAAGTTAAATCCAGATATGCGTTGTGGAAATTCTTCTTGAAGTGAAACTAAAAATAAAATTTCATCGCATTCTTTAGAAAATTCTAACAGAGAGCATTTCAACTTTTGTCCAAAGTATTGATATTTTTTCAGAAAATTCTAGCCAAGACTATTTATTTGTCTGGAAACAAACAGTCAAAGGCAATTTGGTTAGAATTGCTTAGACGTTGAAAGATTTGCGATTTTGCCACAAAATGCGACTGAACTGGTTAGGCGTTTATGCTAAGTTTATTTACAGGCCTATTGAAACGATAGACCTGGGTTCAATTACCGGTCGGGTCAAGCCAAAGACTAAAACAATTGGCATTCCTAGCTGCCTGCTTGACGTTTATCATTGAAAGGGGCTGTATAAAGCTTCCACCTTATGTGGTTGACAGGTGGCATATTGACTCGAAGACCGAAACTTCCCTTCGCTGTCTCATGGCTAAGGCAACTTGGCGAATAAAATGTACTCACAGTTGCAATTAATTACAATAACAAATTTATCCAGTTGGTTGCTGGAATCTTTACGAAGCACTTTGCTGTTGTATATACATTCTGTTATTATGCTCACACAAACACTTAAGATACTACCGGTAGCATCCAGAATACGTTTGTTTTCAACAAAGGTTTCCAATAAATCATGATTGCAGGTTAAGCGACTTTTTGATAATAATCGTCTCAAAAATTGTCAACAGAAAATTTATCAGGGGTGCTTAAGTCGGTATCAGATATCACACGCAATCTTGGTAAAATGATATTGCCTTGATATTTTATAAACGTCAATGATTTTGTGTCGAAGACTTAGTGTTATCTCGCCTACCTTTCCCCTCCTGAGGGGGCGAATATGGCTCCGAACCTGAATCTGGTGGAGAATCTGGTAAGGTACTGAAATAAATAATGACGTGGTTAATTGTTAAAATACTGTAATTCAAATCTTTACTGCACTTGCTGTATTACGCCGAACCTTGTAAAGAGTTTACAGGGCCCATATACGCGTTATTGCGCCCGGGCAACACATCTTTCGAAGAAATCTCGAAACGGTGGCGGCTGTTGGGAACACTGCGTTCGATTTGACCCACTCGAGATTTGAACCTCAGACCTCCCGCTCCAGAGATGAACGTGTTACCGTTCAACCACCTACTGGCCGGATGAAGTGATTACGGTAAGTTTTTAAAGTTTGAACTTTACTACTATATAATTGGTGTTCACAGCTTTGACGTTCAGCATCACAAAGTCAATGTTGGGTCTTCATCATGATTGATAGACACTGGTGGTGGAACAGGTGGTAGCCTGCACAACTCCAAATTCGAAAGGTCTACTGCCCATTTACAGGTGAAGAAAACGTGAAATAAAATATAATTGCAATTAAAATAGTTTATTAAAAGGGTTATGTCGGATAAGAAAAATCCGAGATAAATAAACGAACTTCTAAATTATCCTTCAAATTGCGGATATAGCTTCTGAGCAGCTGCTTTAAAATTGCTGTTTGGAAAAAGCTGCACAAACCAAAATTTAGCAAATCTTGGTACATAACAGTCAGATTTCGATTTGCTTGAGTCAGTTACATAAATCGTTCTCTATCGAGAGTAATTATATTCGAATTAAAAAAGAATCTGTATGCAAGTTTGTATATTTAAAATTATGCATGATCGTCATAGATTAAATTTGCAGGTTTTTGAAAGAAAACTGAGCAAAGAGCATACTAATAAAGATTACACAACAATCTTTTAAGCAATATTATAACTTTCGGTCACGAACTTTTTTGCGTCATTTCTCGTTAGAGTAAAATGCAATACTATAAGCACGGTGCATAAAAAAAACTGTCCAAACAAAACTGAAACTCATCATCGTAGTAGAACAAATTTTCCAATTTTGCATGCATATCAAGTTTTTGCTTTTTTAGGTCATCAAACACGTTTCAGAAGGAAGCGTCAATACGTTGGATGTAGTTGCAACTACAATACAGAGCTATCACGGTGATTGAGGTGATTTGTTTTTTCAACCATTAGCAACCTCGCAGTTTTAATGTCGTCATATCAAAAAAGGTAGCAGTAAACTACCTGAAAGATTGAGCGTGGTTCGTAACTCCAGTTGGACATTTCCTGATGAAGGCCGACTGATTTGATTTGCCGAAATCGTTTGATGGTTGTAATTGATTTTGATAATCTGATGTAAAGAGGAGATTAAGGTTTGGCTAAAAATTTGTCGAAAAAATAAACGCATAATAATTTTTAAATGTTTCAGTTGCCGGTTGTTTCTACTCTTAGCAATAACTTCAATGTCCTAATTTTTTTCGTGATCTACAACCTCGAAATCTGTTTACTACCATCGGTGAAAGTAATACGTTGTCTTATTTTATGCTAAACGACAAGCATAAAAAGGAACATTAAATGACACCCAATCGAGAACCGAAACCGAGACAACAGTTGTAGATATTTTATTCACAACACCAAATCAGTTTTCCAAAATGTCAAAAATAGTTGATGACTTTTGCTTGTTACACAGTGTTTAATTTATTCTTTCTTGCAATGTTTGCCTATCACTAGCAAATGAACAATCTGAAGATAAAAGTCCCAAATTCAGTGACAACGTCAATGAGCTAAACCAACTATATAAACAATTATTTTTATCTCAACATTTTCAGAGTGAAAGCTGCAAAGCATTATAAGAACTTAAGGTCTCGAAAAGCCAAAGCTATTTCAGAAACTGGATAAGTACCAGATTGTTCTTTCGTGCCATATTATGTTAATATCAGACACTGTCGTCGACATACAGCAGATCGTTCGCAAGGTTTAGTTGGTGACGGAAATATCTAGAGTTTTGGTGTTTTGAGAATTTTTTGTTTTTGTTTCAATAACAAATTACTGTTAACTTGTTTTTTGTACTGTTTCTCCAGAAGATTCAATTTGTCCTTAAAAATTATCAGAGGACAATTAATGTAATGGCAAGCAAAAAGATCGACGCTTTTTGTGCTTCTTTTCAAGTCTTACTGTGGTATATTGTAGCACGTTGGAAAATCGGAAACACTCAAAGATTCGTATTAATGCTTATTACTTAAAATTTGCTTTGGTTGTAGATTTGTTGGTGGTGAATCATTATTTCTCGAGGGAATCTGCAGGCTTCTGGCGGAAAGTTTTGCCAGATGTTGCCTTTCTTGCTGCTGGTCGCCGTGCAGTTGGTGTATGACGTCACATAAGTTCTGAGGAGGAGTATTATCCAAAGATGTTGGATGGATGCTCGTTATATCAATTGGGCTGCAATTGAAAAAAACGTAGATTTACAGCAACGCTAAACGAAGCAACCTTGGAATTGTGACGTCATCAGCAATTGTACATCCACATTGAAAACGCCACCTCCGTGTCGTCCAATCAGGACAATAGCTAGTTTTTCGCAAAAGTAGAGGAAAATGTGAAAAATGAATCATTACCGTCATTACAGGGCCACAGGCGCAAAAGTATGTAAAGTGTACTTACATGTCAGTCTTGGAGATGAAATCAGCTATGTCTACAATGTCGGATTCAAATGGAAGACCGTCTTCGTCTGAAACGAGAACAAGAGTTTATGATGGTGAAAACAACACACAAGAGTATGTGCAAACGCATTAAATTTTTGAAGTATTTTGATTGGAAGAAAAAACTGATTTTTTGAGTTTGTCTTGTTTTTGGATGCAGCTAGGAACTTCAAGCTCTTAGTTAGAACTTTCTCACAAGTCAACTATAAACTGAATCTACTGAGTAAAAAGCACTTTTGTAGGTTTGAATATAGGTTGAGAATTTTTATAACTAGTGTTTTATTGTAATCTTATTGTAATTCAAATTAAAAAAACACACTTTCAAAGGGATGAATGTATTGTATTTTGGGATTTCAATGTGAATCGCTCAAAAAAATTAGCCTTTTCTCTTAAGTCCGAATATCTTTTTGTCACGTCTTAAATATGCCATTAAACACCTCACAAAGTGTTAGTGTATGACGTGCCGTCTACTTGAACTCCTTAAATTACGGCCCCCATTATTTTTGCTTCTTCAGACGATCATGACTGGTAGACGATATGATGCTAATGACCATAGAAGAGTTGATGAAAGTAGAAACTGTCGGTAACTATTCGCATTACCAAGCTTTGATGTTTGGATAGTCATGTAATGTGTTTTGTGCAAACTCTGCTTTTATTTTAAGTCACATTATGCAAATAAAAATACAAAAATTTGAAATTGGATTTCTGCTGTAATTTTGGTATCGTATATGTTAATTGCCAAATCGTTCCAAATAACATATTGTTTCGATATAAATCAGATTGTCTGAAGCCCGATTGTTTTACGACTTAATCTATTCATCGATTAGGCTTGGTAGTTCTCTAACTTATGAGTCACGCTTTTGTTTACATTTTTTAAAGATAGTTATGAAAAGATGAAGCGGTTTATTTCATATGATATCATCAACCAGCCCAATTACAAAAAGTCAGAAGATTTAAAGCCCTTTGCAAGCATGCCGTATTTATTTTTCATTGCAGCTTGCATAAAAGCTTGATAATCAAAAACTGCAACGTTGAGTGGTTTAATAGAGCTAGATAAACATCAAATTTATTTTTTAAAAACGGCAGACTGTTCATAACTGTTGTGTAATTATCGATCGAAATGAAAAGGGAGACTTGCCATTGCCGGTTGACAGCAAAAATTTGGCAAGGAATTTTATCCTTGAAAAGAAGCCAGTTTGGACTGACTTCTGAGCAAAGTTATGCATTCTTGTAAGTTGTACAATCCAAAAAAATAGTTTTGATTTGATCGTCTTGTATCTTATACTTACCGGTAGGGCTACCATACGTCCTCTTTTAAGAGGATTTGTCCTCTTTTTTCGTTTAAAATGGATTATCCTCCGAGGACTCTCAAAAAGTAGCCAAATGTCCTCTTTTTCAATGCTCAGAACTTAAAGGCGGGGATCGAAGACCAAACCAACCGAAAACTGTATCCTTCCGTCCACACTCGCGTTCGATCCCCGTCGACCCAAATCCTACCGGACTGACAGAAGACCTTTTTTTTGTGAGATTACCATTTTGGAAGGGCAAAATCAGCGCAAAAACTGAAAATCTTTTTTTGAGATCACCATTATTGAACGCAAAATTAGCGTAAAAACCGAAAACGTTTTTTTTGGAGATCACCATTTTCGAGGAGCAAAATTGGTGCAAAAACAATTGGTCTCCAAAAAAAAGTCTTCAGTCAGTCTGGTTGACGGTACCTTCCGCGAGTTAGTTCGTTTCGGCATCGTTTTTCAGAACTGTCCTCTTTTTGGTCAATGAAAATATGGTACCCCTACTTACCGGTTAGTTGGTAAATGTAACGATCTTGTACTTACGGGAACGCGCTTGTTTCTGGAGCGAACTAAGGTTAAAATCTTGGGCAGGTCAAATCGGACTCAGCATTGTCAACAGCTTGCCTTGGTGTAACATTTCTTCGAAAGGAGTTGTGCTGTTTATAGGCGCAATGACGCGGAGATGGGCTCCGCCATCTCGTTGAACGCTGCGGCCAGGCGCGTAGCCAGGATTTGGAAAAAGGGGGGGCTTTTTTGAAAGAGTGAGAAAAGTGCAAACAACCTTGACCCGAATTTTCATTGTTCTTGCATCAGTTTCACACGGTTTGCCCGAAAATTATGACGGAATTTCTCTGAAAGCTAGGAAATTCAAACGTTTTTTCAGCCCAAAATCAGGTGGTCTCCAAAAAAAAAAAAAGTCTTCACCAAAATTGAGACTAATTTTTCGGCCAAAATCGGAAATTCAAACGTTTAAGGGGGGCTGTTTTCCTTTGGGGGGGCTGTTTTCAATTTTTCACAAAAAATCGGCCTCAAATGCACCAAAAACGTGCGATTTTGCATACACATACGTCACATTTACGCCCCCCCCCCCCCCCCCCCCGGCTACGCTACTGGCTGCGGCACCATACAAAAAAGTATAATGAAAGATTTGAATTCTTTGATTTGCATCTTACTTAAGTTTAAATTATAGTTTGACTGATATAAAGCTGCTCTGCAAAGCTGTGTTTCTCTAAAACTAAATACAGTTGCTACTCTCTTACCATCGTCAAATAGAGCTTGAACACTGGGTGATAAAAACTCTAAAGATTTCAAATTTTCGTCTTCTTCTGACATCGTGAAATTTGTTATGACAGAAATTCAATACTTCCTTTGACGCCGGTTATAATTTTAATGCATTAGAGTATTTTTTTAAGTTTTTTTCTAATTTAAATTACCAAGTCCACTCCAAGCCTTCACCTCTGACCCTATCAGATCCAATTTACATTCTAAAATTCCGCAAATATTCTAAAACGCGAGTCTTAACCTAAACCAAATTGCATTTTTGAAAGACTTCTTGTAATTTGTAGTATAAAAACTAGGTAACGACGAAAAAAGCGTACTGTTTCAAAAACATCAATTTTTTATAATTTCTTTTTAAATTTCCATTTTCGAATAAGGTTTTCAATCAGTTTGATTTAAATTTTACTCTTGATGCTTTGACAGATATTGTATCGCTAATAAAGAACTCTGTAAACCAAACTCCTTGAATTCTTACTACCTTATTAACATCGATTGCTCATTAGACTAGTTTGTGACGAAGAACGAGGTGGGAGAATGTGATATTCGTTATTACCTCATAAAGCCTATAATAAATTTATCATTAACTTAAATCGCTCAATATATTGTAGGTATGATTGCTGTTCAATGCTTATACATATACTCATTAGTGTTGTATGCATTAGCTTTTAAAGTCAACAAGCTTGCATTGCACTTGAATAAGCAGCTGATGTAGTTGTGATTGTGCACGAAAGGCTTTATTATGTGACAATGAATACTTTGTAATATAACTTATTTTTGTTTTCTCACTTTTCCTCTGTACAATTGAGGTATAATCACAACGGCTAAATATCATATGGTTTGACTAAGATAAAACGATATTTCGACCAAGTTTTTCGAAAAATTTCTGTGTGGGATTAATTTTGGTTGCACTTTTTTTCTTTCTTGTTGCGTGCGAAAAAATTGCTGTAAGTTGTTCAAAACTGTCTAACATTTTTGATCTTCGTTTTTCGAAATCTCGCAAATCGTTTTCTATAGAAATAACTACAGCAAATCTGATGACTGAGCTGCACTGAACAAGTTTTTGAACTGAGCGTGACTTGTTTTGATTTCCTATGAGTTTTTGTTTTATGCTTAGCAAATCTTTTCATTATTTTGTTTAATTTTTATTTACATCAGGTTGCCAAGTACGTACCCAAGAAAAAACTTGTCCTCAATTCTTTTGAAATGTGCAACTTTGCTCATTTCAAAAAGCAAAATCGCAATTTTGTTACACTCGCACTTTTTTAAGACTCCCAGCAATTTTTTCAACTCATAATTTGAATTGCATTTTTTTCAGCTTTTTCAACAGTTTCTGTAACATCCTTAAAAAAATCCATTTTTTCACTAGTAGCCTAAGTGCCAGTGCACATATAGGCTTTCTTCAACTAGGAAATTTTGACAAAAAAGATGCAGTAATATCATGATGTTATGTCATTACTGGTCGTCATTTCAATCTCATCACTAAAAAAGTTGGTTATTACGTCGATGTTAAAATTGGCCGCTCAATCGAAAATCTTGGCTTAATCTGATCATAATATCCATCATACTTAAAAACCGGCTTAAGATAGTTGGAGAGTCTGTGTTGCTTAAGTCTTTGTGCTTCATTTTCTTACTGATTGCTATTTTCTTACAATTTCTCTCGATTTCTACTTTGTCTCAACTACACACTTCTTCACAAAATGTATGCATATTGACATCAACATTTTGTAAAACCAGTAAACGTGCATTTCTAATAACTTCTGCAGTAGATTGTAATATTGACGACTTATTTACCTTTGATCATTACATTTTCATATTTTAAAGACGTAATTTGTTTTGTATTTTCATCCATACAATTTCCTATTGTTGACTTCGGAGTTTTGAAGATCTTGCAACTATATAATCATCATCAACTTTCAAAATGCAACAAATAAGGCGGTCAGACAAAAGCAAAAGTTTTTTCAAAGCTTTTTTTGTTCGATTGCTATCGTTGAGGAAAAATTGTTTTTCAGTTTTGTCTAATGCCTCAGGCGAATGATCGAATGAAACTGAATCTTTGAAAAAAAAACTTTATAAAAACTTAAAACTTGATCAAAGTTATGATGCTAAAGTTTTACAAAATATTTTGTTTGCAAACCGATTTTATTTGTAGGCTCGTATTAGGTATTTCTAAGCCAACTGAGTATATTTTCACCTCTACTTAAACAAGCACCAATAAATGTAAAAAAAAAAATGGCAGCACTGTGCCCTCTGTAACATATGAAAGATTGTAACAGACCTATGGCAAGGATGAGACCCAATATGTTTTTTTAGCATTATTTTGGATCATTGTTACAGAATTGGAATTTGGATAAAGGGGAAACAAAAATGTTTAATGAAAACCTTTTTCGAAATTAGATTTGTAACTTTACTAGTGGCAGTGGCGGATTTAGGGGGGGGGGATGGGGGGATGCATCCCCCCCACCAGCCTAAAAGTAACGATTTTGGCCGAAAAATCAGCTTCTATTTCGAATAATTCGGCTCCAGTTAGGGATGCATCCCCCCCCACCAACCTAAACCTAACGAACCCGGCCGAAAAAGCACTCCCAATTTTGGTGAAGACCTTTTTTTTTTTTGTGGAGACCACCTAATTTTGGGCAAAAAAAACGCTTGAATTTCCGATTTCGGCCGAAAAATCACTCTCAATTTTGGTGAAGACCTTTTTTTTTTTTTTTTTTTTGGAGACCACCTGATTTTGGACGAAAAAAAGTTTGAATTTCTGCCTTCGGTCGAAAAATCACTCTCAATTTCGGTAAAGACATCCGAATTTTTGAGGTTTTGTGCTTAAAATCCCCCCCCCACCAAGATTTTCTAGATCCGCCACTGACTAGTGGGGGAATGTGATATCATTAAGAGCCTTGACCCCTATCAAAAGTAAACAATTTCTTGCACTGAAAAGCAAAAAAACAAAAGCGTAGTGTACTATAACTATTGCACACGATTTTTCCACTATTTGGTTGTTTTTTCGTGGATAGAAAACTGTTCTTAAACTCCCAACATGGAAAATTCGTTGATTTACGAAATAAACATTAGAAAACAAAGATATTTTCTCAAATTTTTAGTAAATTTACAAAACACAGCAAATGTTTTACTGCATCTGCAACGCCACAAAACAATGTAGTTTTGGTGAATAACGGTTCTTCTGTCAATTCTGATTCAGCTTCAAAAACATTTCAGCGCTATAAGCATGTGCAAAACTGCAAATACTGAAACGCTATGTAATAGTGTTCATTTGAAACTCCTATGTTTCATAGTCATCCAGTAATTTGACTCTTATTAGCAAACAAAAAAAGGAATTTTGGATATTTTACTGCAGAAAATGCTAAAAACCTAAAAATGTTATTGTGTTCGCATCAAAAATTCCTTTGAAAAATAGGTTGCAATCAGAAACGCCACGTTTTGTTTTTAAAAATATGAAAAGTTCTTTAAAATATGAAAAAAAATGAAAAAAAGTTCTTTAAAATATGAAAAAACGTGTTCTTTTTTTATTATTTATTTGCCAAGTTTCCTTGGCCAGGAGACAGCGAAAGGATCTTTCGGTCTTCAAGCCAAGTTGCCACCTGCCCATCTGTCTATCACACATGATGAAGGCTTCATAGTGCCCCTTATAATGGTGAACGTCAAGCATGGAAGATCGTAAAAACCAATTTAAACCAAATTTTAAAGTTTTTGGTTTGACCCGATCGGGAATCGAACCCGAGTCTACCGTTCAGTGGCAGACGGTTTATCCATTCGACCATTGATCGGTTCATGATTTAATATTATTCAACAACAATCATTACCACTTCGTGCCAGTAGCGAAGGCGGAGTGAGGGGCTGCAGCCCCCCATTGGCCTGAAGAGTATGCTAAATACCCTGTTTTTGGCACTTTTTGAGGCCGATTTTTGCACCAAAAACGAAAATAGCCTCCCCCCCATAGGCATTGGCGATGAGAATTGGTCAAGGACCTGATGTGATTTTGACCAGAAAAAGTGGGCTTCAGCCAGGCTAAAGACCGTTTTTTTTTTTGAGATCGCCTAAATTTGGACAGAAAGACCGACTCAAATTTGAGTGATAGCCGATCAAAATGTGGGTCAAGATCGTTTGATGCTGTTTCCAGCCTCCAAAACACCCCCCCCACCCATTGCAAATTCCAGGCTACGCGCTTGCTTCGTGCTACCGATTATTTATTGATTTGACGTTTCGCCTCCCAAATTGGGAGGCTTCTTTAGAACAATTTTAGGCAGTGCTGCCTCTGCAGTTACGAAAAGATAAGTGAGAAAAAAATAACAGCAGAAGATAGGTAACAAAGAAAATATATGTATATAAACATTACAAATTTTGAGAAAGGCTACGACAAGGGTCATAGTCAAGATTTCCAAACCGAGACTGCTCAAACCACTAACACGGTGAGCGTATATATCAACATTACAATATTTTTACTATTATACCCAAAAACATTACATTGATAGAACAATAATATTGTATAATACTGAAAGTTATGTCATTAGCAGGGTAAAAAAAGAAATGCAGTATGAAAAAATAAAACTATTTCCCTAACAGTTTGAAAAAGTATGAAAAAGACCTAATGCAAAATTTTACACACTAGAAAAGTTTTTTTAGCTCCAAAGAGATTTATATACGGACGGAACAATCAACCCATCATTGCGATTTAAAACATTCATTTTCAAAGATTTTTGGTTTATCAAATAACCTTCTGCTATATATCCGACGCTTGGGCTAGTGTGGTTCCCTCCTTAATATTTCAGCATTATCCCAATCCATAAAATGATCATTTTCTGCGACATGCTGACTCAGAGCAGATTTTTCCGGTCAAAATTCTTCACAGCATCAATATGCTCACTTTTTCTAGTTTCTAAGCTTCGGCCTGTTTCACCGATGTAGACCGCATCGCAGTCACGACACGATATTTGATAAACAAGGCCCGACTTTTCTTTGCCCAGAACTTTGTCTTCAGGCTTACAAAAAATATTAGACAGGAGTACACAAACAGGTTTCATAGCCACCCCCACACCAACTTGCTGCAAAACAAGCTCATTATGCTCAGTGAGATTCTGCACGTTGGAAACTACAATCACGATTTTCGTTTGTTGGAATTCGCTTTCAGTGCGAGCAGGCCGTCGTTTGCGATGAAATCTTGGAAATCCATTTGTAATCAAGGTGTTGTTGATCGTGCGTATTTCATCTTTTTTGAGCTCGTCCTCGTTTATTATGTTCTCAGCTCGGGAGAAAAGAGTTCGGGAAATGCTAAGTTTTTGTCGGAGCGGATGATGGGAGGAAAACGATAAGTATCTGCCGGTAAGCGTACGTTTTGTATATGTGCCAGCACATATGCGTATCTGTGCCTTTATTTTTATATATCAGTATCTGCCGGTATGTGGTATGTTAGTATCTGCCGGAAAGTATCTGCCGATTAACACGCACTCCAGAAGAATTACTAAAAACCATAGTGTTGAGAAAACCAATGTATACCAGCAGATACTTACCGTTTTCCTCCCATCATCCGCTTCGACAAAAACTTAGCATTTCCCGAACTCTTTTCTCCCGAGCTGAGAACATAATAAACGAGGACGAGCTCAAAAAAGATGAAATACGCACGATCAACAATACCTTGATTACAAATGGATTTCCAAGATTTCATCGCAAACGACGGCCTGCTCGCACTGAAAGCGAATTCCAACAAACGAAAATCGTGATTGTAGTTTCCAACTGGCAGAATCTCATTGAGTATATTGAGCGTGTTTCGCAGCAAGTTGGTGTGGGGGTGGCTATGAAACCTTTTCGTGTGATCCTGTGTAATATTTTTTGTAAATCTAAAGACAAAGTTCTGGGCAAAGAAAAGTCGGGCCTTGTTTATCAAATATCGTGTCGTGACTGCGATGCGGTCTACATCGGTGAAACAGGCCGAAGCTTAGAAACTACACAATGTGAGCATATTGATACTGTGAAGAATTTTGACCTGAAAAATCTGCACTGTGTCAGCATGTCGCAGAAAATGATCATTTTATGGATTGGGATAATGCTGAAATATTAAGGAGGGAACCGCATTGGCATAAGCGTCGGACATAAAGCAGAAGGTTATTTGATAAACCAAAAATCTTTGAAAATGAATGTTTTAAATCGCAATGATGGGTTGATTGTTCCGTCCGTATACAAATCTCTTTGGAGCTAAAAACCTTTTCGAGCAGAGTTGTAAGTCGGGCTGGGCTTTTCGGGTCGGGTTCAGGCCGGGTTCGGGTCTAAAGTTGACAAAAATTGTGGACTTAATTCGGGTCCGAGACGTGCTCTTTGTCTTAGGTGCACAAAAATATAATCAAAATAACTTGGCAACATTGCTAAATTGTTCAAACCTAACTTAACTTTCGGGTTTTTTGGGGGGCATAATTTGGGCTTCAAATTATAGTTTTCGGGATCGAGCCGAGTTCGGGCTTATATTTTTGGATTCGGACCGGGTTTGGGCCTGCACTTGTCGGCCCGCTCACAACTCTGTTTTTTAGTGCGTTGTATTTTGCAATAGATCTTTTTCACACTTTTTCAAACTGTTAGTGAAGTAGTTATATTTTTTCATACTGCATTTCTTCTTTCACGCTCTTAGTGACGTAATTTTCAATATTATATAATGTTATTGTTTTATCATTGTAATGATTTTGGGTATAATAGTAAAAATATTGCAACGTTTACATGTCTTTTTTGTTACCTATCTTCGGCTGTTTTTTTTCTCACTTATCTGTTTGCAACTGCAAAGGCAGCACTGCCTAAAATTGTTCTGAAGAAGCCTCCCGGTTTGGGAGGCGAAACTTCAAATCTATAAATAAACTGATCGGTAGCACGAAGTGATTATGATTAACTATCTCGATGAACACAACGCGTCTGTTATTTTTATTCAACAACATTTCAACAAATTCTTTTTTACCTGGGCTAAATTGGGCCTCCTCTTTGATAAATATCGGCGCTTCAATATCTCCAGCATGTAAGGATCCGAACATGTCCTGCTCGTGAACAATGCCAGTCATTGGTGTGTAGGCAGTTCACACAAGGAAGGCAAAACAATAATTATGAAGTAAGTTGTTGAATTTCAAACCTTCATTGATTTAAAAACTACTTTATTTTCTAACAAATACAGTTTTCTAAAAATAGATAAATTGAATCGCAATTCCTTGCTCTTGCATGTTCAATCGTTCTTGATATTAACAATATCTTAATTTTCACAATAATGCGATTGAAAATATCTCAATTTTAAAGTCCAAATTTTGTTTTAAATCGGATATTAAACATGACTTAGTTTTAAATCTTTCACTTTCTACTCTACGTATAGTATATTATACAAGTATGCAGTATAAATAAAGAAAACGCAACTCAACATTGCCAAAATTTAGTGTGCTTTGATTCTTGGTTTAAGATGTTCTGTTTTACAGGGGTTGGAAACAATATTACTGAGAAGAAATGTATAATTATTTAAAAAATTATTTCCAATTTGTGGATACGTCATTAAAACATCTTAACATCGAAAAATTTGTGATTTTCTGACCCCACCATTACTGCGCGCATTGTAATGTAAGTCTGTTACATCTCATATTAATGATGTATTTTAAGGTTTTGTTAGCATTAATTATAATAAAACTATTGAAATCTTCCAATGTTGTAAGCAGAACTTTTTGATGGAGGAAGGGGGACTTTTTTAGAAATTATTGTGAAGAACAAGAAGACCAAATCACTTGGAGTATTCCAATTATTTTCACCGGATTTGAGGTGGAGACCAAAAAATAAAACAAGTCTTCAGCATGCAACGCTGCTGTTTAAGCCGCTGTCAGGTTCCATCCGTTGGGACCGCACGAGTTCTTTTCTGGTCTACTTCCAGGACGGGAGGGAGGAGCTTCGTGACTTTTAATGGCAAAAAGGAATACAATATAGAGTTTCACATATCAAATGTGGGGGCATAGCACAAATGACCCCGTATACGCTGCTGAAATCATCCGATTCCGTGCGCCACGAGACCGATTTTCCAATGAATATTCTTTGGATGATAACAGACACATGATGATGTCACAGACTTTCATTCCTTCAAAATTATTCTAACAATAAACCAGTAGATAAATGTGAAAGCTATTTACATGCCTTCCTTTCCACGTCCATTGCCCATTAATAGTTAAATTTTTCATTAGAATGGCTTTGATAACACTTTGTGGGCTATTTAACGCCTTGATTTTAACGGTTTACCTTTAGGCTACACTGCTGCAAATTATGATTAATGTAACGGATAATCATCCAATAACTAGCAATTTATATAAAAATCCGAAGAAATTGTTGAAATGTTACTGTTAAAATGTTAATTACCAGGTTCATTTTGGTGAAGATTTTTTTGTTTGCGTTGCATTTTTCCCGCCATTAACTAATTATGTCGATCAGACCGCAATCTATGATCAGACCAAATTTCAAAAAAACATCATAGCTACTACACTAAAAGAATTAGCAATTCGTATATATTATACAATTCCTTATGAGCAAAAGTTCTGTCTGAACTAAGGTCTTTTGTTCTTGCGTTCCTAAACTCCACATCATCTTTACCCTATTCTAATTTGGAATTTTCCCTCATTGCCGTTCCCACAAAAGTTGGAAGGAAATCTTGAACAATACGGTTAAAGGAGAACGTTCAAACAATTTAATTTATAACCAAGTTTTTCCGTATCATACTTAAAATTTAAAGTTGATCGTTTGAGTAGAAGCAAGAACTATTAAAGCTTTTATCAAAGCAGCTCATCGAAAATCTAAACTTTTTGTCAAAGTCTGAGTAATATGACGTCAGCAGCAGGTTAATGACGTAATTGTCTTGATATAGGCATTTCGCTAGCTCTTCTGCAACCATGAAATCAAATTATAAGATTTATAAGAAAAAACCGCTGATATTTATGGCGTCCATGACTTCATTTCTTGGTGACATCATCGATAAAATTATGTCCTTTTGCCAGAAAGTTGAAAAGCCATTGATGGTCTTTACACGATGACGTCATCTCACACATAATTAATTTTTCTAAAATTTCGATGGTGCAACCATGCAAAGTTCAGTCCGAGGGTTAGGCATGTAGGGGTGGGACAAATACTGCCTCTTTTCGTTTAAAATATGCTGAAGGACAAAAAATGTCGCGCTCTAGAATAAGGTTAAATACCTCCTAAAACCTGTCCCTATTGATTGTAACGATCACTAAAATAGTATTCAATCAGCACAAAGTTGAATAAAAATTTAGTTGCTACGACATTAAAAAACTAATAAAGTTTCATTCTGGAGTAATATTTTTTCGTTTTATATCAGAGTTTAGTGAAATGGAGAAGTTATAGAAATTATGGAGCACAGAAATTTCAATCGGGTTTAAAAAAAAAATGGTAGCTTGAGTTTTAATGCATGGACTTCAACTTTTAAGAAGTCCATGTTTTATGCTGAAAAAATGATGTGTCCTAAAAAGTCATATTCGAGATAAAGTTGAGCTAATTCTATTCCAGGTTATGACGACATCCATTTTGAAGGTTTTTGGCTTCTTTAAAGTCACTGCAAGTATTTTGCTTGTACCTGGGAAGTTTCTGTCCAAAAATATCTACAATTGGCCTAAAAATAATTCTCTGAACATCATTATTTTGTGCTCGGAATTGCATATTTTGCTATAATCGGAATCAGTTTGCGAAATATGACACTCCCTTTTTGCCATAACACTTCAAAGAGTTTCCCCGTTTTCTTTGTTGGGCTCAAGTCGATCACAATGTCGTTAGCACCTCAATAACTTCCTGCCAACAGGATAAAGGCATATGTTTCAATTACACAAATGAGTTATAAGAAGGTACATTTTTGTTAGTTGACTTCATTACAGGTGATAAAAAATGCCATGGATCAATTGGATCATAACCGGACTTTAAAATAAAAAAAATGACGTCGTTAGTGATGACGTGTAATCTTAGTGCGGTAATATCACGCCAAAGATTAACATATCAATAATTAACAGGGAATAAAAGACGATTGCAATCTTGTACAAATTTTCAATGCAATCGTTTCATAGTACATTGTTTTGGTTGAATTCATTTGTAACTCGAAGCACTATATACGGGTATTGAAAGACGGGACGGAGTTTAAAACCAAATGAACTTACTGCAACTGTTCAAATATGTTAATATTGAAATTTCCGGCATTTGTAGTTACTACTCTTACACTAATCTTAATCGCTTTACTTACTGTAAATTCAGACTTGCATCTTCTAAAATGAACTCTATTTTGCACGGGGTGTGTGACCAACTAACTAATTTCAAACACAGAGATCATGGGAGTACTAAATTCGGTTTTTCCCAATATCTTTTAAAAGTTTGGTTTTAGTTGATAGCTTCGTTATGGTGACGTCAGGGCCTAAATGTTTCGTAAAAATGACGTCACTTTTTAATTTTTTGATGACGTCATACACGATTTAAATTTTCCAAAAAGGTTTGCTTTTTCAAGTGCCTAATTCAACGTATAACTTCGCCGCAAAACACGTCTTATGGCGTCATTTAAGTTAAATATGGGCAAAAATGCCCCAGTTTTTTTAAGTAGCTTTGTCAAACCTCAAAATCGAAAAACGTCCGTTGGCTCTAATTCACTCCCAATAAATTCAATTTTTCAGGACTATTTGCAAATAAATTTGACTAAAAATCAAGTTAGTTTGAAGTAAAAAACCTTTTTTGGCTCGATTTATGAAGAAAAAACGAAGAGGGACATTTCCCCTGTTCGAAATAAAATTAATGTCTGTACTATAAATACTTCAATAAAATATACGTAGGCCTACGGTTTAGAAACTTTTTTGTTGATTGCAACAAACGCACTAAGTTAAGGTGCATTTACACTGGACGCGAAGCAACGCCTAGGGAAGGTTGGAAACCGTCGCAAGTGGTCGTTTACGTCACTTGCTCAAATTAAGCCAACCATTCGAAAACAATTTGTCTTAGTGAAGTTAAGCTACAGCTAGCGAAGTTTGCGATCGGTTGAAATCTTTCGCGAGTTGTCTATGACGTCAAATTTTGGATGCTTCGCCTCCAGTGAAAATGTACCTTGGATCTTAACAGCTATGGAATCGCTATGTTGAAATTCATAAATTACTCACGCTAATAATAAGGTTTAAATTGCATTTTAGTGATAGACTTCCACCGATTGATCACAACTGCATTGCATAGAGGGTAAAAATGCCACAAAATGTAACATCTTCCGCAGTTAATTACTATCTAATGTACAAAATAGAGATGTTGTAACTCGCCTCTGCTTGTTTCTTAAGTCATACAGGTGAGTTATTGTAAGGCTCATCGCCAGGCCCGGTTTACGCTGGGCATAAAGTTGTGAGCGTACGAGTTTTTTGTTAGTTTATTTTAATCAACTAGCAGCGTGTACACTGGTGAAGAGGAACGCTGAACGTATACCGAATTTCTATTTAAAAAAACTACGTGCGTACGCTCGCGATTTTACGCCCAGTGTGATCTAAGTGCTACACTACTCTTTAAAATAAAGTTTAATAAACCAAACTTACGTTATCATAATTCTTACAAAACGTGGAAAAATGTGGCCCTTCACATTGCAAGGTTTTCTGGGATTGCTAGCTAAATTCCGAGATTGTGGACAGATAGCTTAATTCATATAACCGGTGATAAAACTATTGCATAGATATTCTGCACTTTTGACTCGAACGAACCGGTTCCTAAGATTAGAGTACCGGCTTCTGAAAATTTTGAATCGCATCACTGCCTATGGGTGTTAAACTAACAGGCATTTCAGTGTAGTATCTTTGTCTTTCTTGGTATCTGCACTGGTATTATTTCTTTTCCTAATGTAATTGCTACTGACATTCTTAACACCATCAGCTTGTACCTCAATTATTTACAATGCGAGCACATATGGCAGTTTTTAAAATAATATTATATTAATTTGATTTGATGGTACAGTTCGACTTTTGGTACATTCTTATCGTACTTTGGAACAAGTCACACTGTAATTACAGCAGCACTACCAAAAAAGCTAAACCTGCACGTAAAACTTTTTTTAAGCTTAAACGTTATGTTGCAGATGAAAAGATGGATTCTTGAAAGTTAACCTTGTACCCTCTCCACCTTTCACCAAAGCATAGCCTGCGGTCTCCATTGATTACACCAACGTCATAACAGAAGAAAGTTAGTTGCGCTTGATAGTTTACAATTTTGGTTGCGTTAAAAAACAATATTTTCAATTTTTTACTACAATAGTTTTATGAGCTGATTTTTGTTTATTCCTTTGCTTGTTTCGGCTATAATCTTATACATTTCTTTTCGCGCTAAAAATTATTGTTCTATATATCTTTGTGGAAAAAATAAACAGAAAGTTTCTTTGTCTATTCATTTTTGATGCTAGCGTTTCTTACCAAAAATATCTGTTTGCAACTTTTTTAAACAATATTTTCTTATTGTTGCAAAATCATACAACTTGCATGTCATTTTTGAAGTTTATCCCCACTTAGATTTCAAAAAATTACTTCTTTTTGTTAGATCAGTATGCAATTTTTCAATGAAAATAAACTCTTCGTTACTTACTACAAAAAGAATTAAAGTTCTTCTCAATCACTGCTAGAAAACTAACTTTTTCTAATTTGTTTAAATTGATATAATTTAGGAGTCTATTACAGGGCGTACTAAAGCTAATTGAAACTTGCGCCTTATCATTAAAGCAAAATTCAAGAGAACAAAATTATTCTGACGTGATTTGTTAATAAGCCTATCACATTAATTTATTTATGAGCAAGGTGAGCAAAGAATAAATTAAATCTTGTTTGATTAACATTTGTGTCAATTGGTACCACACATAACGTGGCACAATTATGATGCAATGATTTTATTGCAAATTAATGCAATTCAAAAAGCGATATTTCATCACGTCGTCTTAACTATTGGAAAAGTATGCTATCCCAAAACCCTTCCTTTCTGAAATTTATAAATTTGTTTTGCTCAAATTACTAAGATTAAATTTAGGTTGATTAAGATGTTTTTGTCAAAGTGTATTTCGTTAACTTATATTTATTTTAAGTGTTGGACTGCTAATGGATTCGAATTTCAACAAATTTGCTATGGCGAATACATTTCCACGGAGACTAAACTGTTTTCAATGTAATAATATTTTACAGTACTAGTTTACAGCTGTTTATTTATCGGTATTAATATCATTGCATCTAAAACTGTTTGCTTTCAGGTTTTTTAATTCGGCGGTTTGCGTTTATATAAAAAAATTAAATTTAAAAAAAACAGGAAAAACTACTTTTTCCAGAGAATTTACTTGTTTTTGGAATTTGCAGCATCAGAGAGAGAATAGAACCCCCTGCTTTGTGATTAAAGTCTAGCTTCGTGTGCGCTACTTACCAGCACCGATGGATTTCGAACTGCTCACCCAATGTGGTTAGTGTGCTCACCTATACAGCGGGAGGTCTAGGTTTCAATTCCTGGGCAGGTCTAATTGGACACAGTGCTGCCAACTGCTCGCCACCTAGTGCAACAACTCTTTGTAAAAAGCTTTATCAAGTTGTATAGCGATGATCCCACAAATGCGTTTAACGCGTCCGCTTAATAACTGTGAGCATAAAAAAGATTTGAGCTGTTTGTGAGGATTATTCTAATTTGAAAGCTAGCCACTGTTTTTGCTGAAGATATTTTATAGACATTATTTCAACAAACTCATTTGGTTCAATTTATTTCAACAAACCTTTTAACAATAACAAAAGCCAACAAAAATATAATTGGAACATTAAAACAACTGCAAATACATTGTAAGTTGTTATTTGCTTTTTAAATTTTATTCTTTTTTTGACACGGAGCTTGGCAAGGAGAAAAATCCACCTTATTGGCTGATTAATAAAGTACGGACGTTTTTTTCCTTCTGAAAGAGACATTATTCGATTTAAATTTTGGAGATATTCGCGACTTTTCACGCAATGGCAGTAATATTTCATAACAAGTTTATTTCTTGTTTTCACTAAATTTAGAGCGTGGAAAATCCCTCTTAGGCAACATTAATTGGATTTGATGATATGCGATAAATTTTTGAATTGGCCTTCCGCCTGAAGCATAATAAAACCTTTAAAATCGCGCTTTCATATAGAGTATTAATTTACCGCTATTGCGTAAATGGAGATAGCATTTTTATGATAAAATGCGTAGAAGTTGAAATAATATGCTTTTCCGATTTTGAAAGATGGTACTATAAATGTTCAGGCAACACGTTTACACATTTTCTGTAGTATTTTGTTCGAATATATTCAGCTTCGAGTTGACAAATCTGATCCATTCCTATTACGAACAGCAGGGTGACTAAAAAAACAACACCAACAAATATTTGAATAAAATTTTTAATTATGAAATCATTTCTCCTTTTTTTCTCCATGTTGTAGAAGTAGATTTAGTGGAATATTACGACAATGTTTTTTCCACCCTGTCTTGGTCAACCAAAGAGAAGATATTTTGCGTGGAGACCTGTTTTTGAGTTTTTTTTAGGTTCTGTTTTTTTTTAGGGTCACCCTGTATTATAATGATTTTATGGTATTGCATGAGAAATCAAAAAAACGTTTTTCCAGAACTGGATTATTATACTGGAACTCTGGACAGATCTAAACCGGTGTGCCTTCACGAAAACCGGCATAAACAGATTCTTTTTGGTGTAAAAGATTTTTCACATTCTTTATTTTTTTCTGACTTAATTTAAAATAACTGGAAAACATGTATTCACGCGTTACTGGAAAAATAATTGGAAAAATATGTATCACGCGTTACAATTTGCCGGAGGTGGGCAAAACACGATTTATAACCGCACAGCGCAACTTTCACAACCTCCGCAATTGCGGAAGTTGTGGTGCGCTTTAATTTTTTATTTTGAGGCGTTGCAAAAGTTGCAGCATGAACTTACGTTTTTTAAATTTGTTGCAAATTATTTTTGCTGCGCTTTCATATTTTTTTCAGTTAAAATCGCAATTTTATAATTTGAACTAAATTTTGCTTCATTTCACTGTGATTGTAATGTAGTCAAATGTCGATTTTCTTCAGCAAATTTCTTGCTTCTTTACCGTATAAAATCGAAAAACTGCAAAATTTGCGTTGCGTTTTGAGAATTTGGTGGCAGAAGTTAGGTTGCGCTTTGACTTGGTACGAAAATCCGATTCCGCAATTGTGGAGTGTGTTGCGGAGTTCGTTGCAGAAGTTGCGCTTCGCTTCAGAAAAAAAAAAAATTAACTAGCGCATCTTGCTCTGCGCTTTTAGTGTTTGAAAAAGTCGTTGCGCTTTGTAGTGCTGCGCTTTTGGTAAAATATTTTTCGTGCCCACAAGTGTAATTTGTGAACAGTGAGGATGCTTTACGGGGGCTTCTTCGAGAAGACCCAGCTACGAGGCTCGTACAGTAATTTCCCCGGTAACTTTTCCTACCACATACCCCTTTCATGCGGTGATGTTTTTCTTTGCAATTTCTATATAGAAGCCTGTAAATAATCCGTCCTGATTACAAAGCTTTTTGTGTGTACAGAATCAAAAATAGCTAGATGCGAAGAAAAAAAAAGCATTAAACACTCTAGAAGAATTAATGCAATTAAGAATGAATAAAAAATAATTCATACAATTAAAAATCTATATATTAAGAATACATATAATTAACATTGCAAGATAGGTCTTTAAAGATTGAAATTGTTAAACGTCATCAAGTAGTACTAGTTGCAAACACAACGTTTGACCATGTTTGATCTTCACTTCAAACACTTGCTGAAAAACATTGTATTTGAAGAAATCTGAAGCAATAAAACTTTTTCCTTAAAGAAAGTTACCACAAATATAGTTACTACACAGCTCGTTGTGACATGGTATAAATTACCGCTTGTGCCACCGTAGCGCATCACTGAATGCGGCACCAGTAGCTTCATAATGCAGCACTAATTAGCGATGCATTACAAGGGCACAAGAGGCAAAAAACATCATTTTTGCCTCACGATTCATCAGTGTTGCGATAATTTCGGAATACATGGTGATGTGTTTGCAGTGTCAATTAAATGGAGTTACAGCAAATGTGTTTTACAGTATTAGTATTTCACCAATTTTAGAAACCCTATTACCATCTTTAAGGGGGAAGGAAGGGGGGAAAGGGGCGGATTTGTTCAGACGATAAAACCCAGTTTTTATCTCAAAAAAATTGCTAGTATTGTACTGATTTCATTAATTTGTCAATTTACTCAATTTACTCATGAAAACGCACTAATAAAAGCAGGGGATTGATAACATGCAATTCAGTTTGTTCTCCGTAGCTAATTCTGATACTCGATGAAAATTTAGAATGTCAAAAATTTAACAAGTTTACAGATACACAATAATTGTTTTCAAAGCAGCACAAGTTTGATTTTGGTTTAATGCTTCCTTACGCATCATTTTTTCGCGAGGAATTTTGATGTTGTTTATTAATCAGTGACGTTGCAGTGGCATCATTTTCATCTTCTGTATTTTGGTGATGTTCTTGATCCAAGCTCACAGATTCTGCAAAATAGTGCAATCAAATTTTTTGTATGGATAGGTGGTGTACCGTACCTATCTTCACATTCAGCAATGCAGTAGTATTAATGCTATTCAGGATTTTTAACTAAACAAGCAATCAACGATTTGGGGATCAGATTTAAAAAATGAAGGAAACTCTTTGAGTTTTCGATAACAAAAATTCATCAGCCACCTTCCTAGATTTTGGAAACCTCATAATCGAGCTATCGTCGCATTGTGACTTAATTGTTAGAAATACAAAGAAAAAATGCTAGAACTAGACCTTCAAAAAAGTTCTTACTTTTGACATGTCTTTTTTTTTTTTTGGTGAAAGTTCTTGACAATTTTACAGCTCATTTCGTTACCCCGCAAGCCGGCTTTTACCTATCACGTATATGCACGCAAGAAAATGCACGTGGTTATGACGAAAATGTAAAACCATAAAACAATTGCAGTCAAATGACACACGTATTTACGCGCGTAAATACGTAATAAACGGGCCTAAAGCTGCTTTCTTACTTGGTTTGCTCCATTCTTGCTGCACCCCGGAGCCAAAATAAGCAAAAGTAGTTCCGCCTACGCAAGTGATGCCGAATGTTAACCAAAAGAAACTCTGCCATTGAGATCGCGAAGTCTACAAGTTAGCGCAATAGTCACAGCTATTATGGCATTTCGGTGGTGCAAATGTTTCTACTGTACATTAATAATGTGTTCGATTAGTTTTGATTGATTTGTGACATGAAGGGTGTAGTAATGCGACGCATAACTATAGAACTACAGTATTTTGGTTGAAATTCAAATCAATTCAAATTTTTCATTATATTCGCTGTATTACGCCGAAGCGTAACTAGTTTGCTGAGCCGATCTCCGCGTCATTGCGCCCGGACTGCACAGCTCCTTTTGAAGAAATGTTGCAGCGGTGGCGAGCCGTTGCCAACACTGTGTCCAATTTCACCCGCCCGCGATTTGAGCCTCAGACCTTCCGCTTCAGAGACGAACGCGTCACCACTGGACAGCTGGCCAGTTTTTGTTTAAAGTTCTGACAAATTTTGAATTCAAGAAAATTGTGCAAAGCGTAAACATATTAGATTGGTTGCTGCTAAACATGTTAATAGTTAAAGTAATATCCGCATAAAATACTTTATATTAGTCTGAGAGCTTTTAGTATACTACAATAATATCAATCTTTTTTGTTATCGCGTGTTTGTGAACGTCTATGTGACATTGTGGGTCGTAAACAACAACGACTGTAAATTAACTTTCATCCGCGAGTTGCCATTATCTTACAAAGTCTAAACTGTAGGATTTATTAGATTAAACTAAATTCGCAATTCGGATAATTTATCCTTGAATTACATAATAATTATAATAATTTGCTAGGCCATTTGCCCGAATTTTCCCCGTAAGCTTTTATTAATCCGTGGCTCAAAGCCAATCCAGTTGATGCAAACGATATTGTAAAGTCGCGTTTTTTGTGCTTCCAAAAAAAAATTGGATCAACGTTCTATCAGTAATAAATAAATTTACTACTACTTACTCTATCTTGTACTAAGTAAGCCGCTGCTGGCGGAGCTAGAACTCCAGTTGAACACGCAATCGTATTTCCTAATCCAAATATTATGCTTGCAGACATACAGTGCTGTTCATAATTCAGGAGTCACCCTGCAAAATTGCCCATTTTGTAAGTTCCAAGTCGAATTTATGATATGTGCTTTAATTGTATATGGGCAAGTTATATATTTTTGTAAAGGGTTTGCTACGAGAATTTTACTGAAAAAAAATTTTTTTTTGAAATAATTATTTGGGGCCAAAATGCACCCCTTAAGCATGACGTCACTTTGATGGGCCATTTTTATATTGGTAACATGGTTGCAATGATCGAATTAGCAAAATGAAATCGAAAAATTATGTTTGTAATTATTGTGTATTCTGATGACCTGAGGTCACATCTTGGGTCACATCATGATCACACTACGATTTGCTCCCTATGACGTCATAATGGGAGCAATTTCAGGACTTTCTGGATGTTCAACCTTTTTATTCAGTTTCAGTCATCATGGGCTTCAAACCGATTAGTGCAGAACAGGAAAATCGCAGAGATCTTTATCTTTACAATGAAGGAAAATCGCAGAGATTTATTGCAAAAAAGACTGGTACATCTCGTAAAGGAGTGCAAGGAGTGTTAAAGAGGTGGATCGAGACAGGAGATGCGAAATGTCAGCCTCGATCTGGAAGGAAGCGGAAATCAACAAAGAGGTCTGATAGAACTTTGGTCAGGATTTCTTTAGGAAACAGGAGACTGAATTCAAAAGAGTTGGCCAGAGAGTTAAAGGAAAGTAGTGGCGTTGAATTGTCTGCTCCAACAGTGAGGAGAAGGTTGCTGGAGAATGGTCTTCGAGGATGTAAAGCTCGAAAAAAACCACTCTTGACGGAAAAACAAAGAAAACGCCGATTAGATTGGGCACGCTCTCATGTTAAGTGGCCAATAGAGAAGTGGAGGAAAGTTCTTTTCAGTGATGAGTCGACTTTTACTGTAAACAACCATGCTGGAAATAATTTTGTGAGAAGAAAACCAGAGGAAGAGTACCGGCCTTATTGTATTTCACCGACCATCAAGCATCCCCAGTCAATTATGGTATGGGGTTGCATGGCTGCAAATGGTATTGGTAGGCTCAAAGTGGTGTCTGGGATGATGAACGGGACAAAGTATATTGATGTGCTGGAAAATAAAATGTTACCCAGAGCACGTTCTTTGTTTTCCGACGATGATTGGATTTTTCAAGACGATAATGCTCCATGCCACCGTGCTAAAAAAGTCCAACAGTGGTACAGGACCTATAAAATTGAACGAATGGATTGGCCAGCCCAATCTCCTGATTTAAACCCGATTGAAAATTTGTAGTACCGAGTTAGTTGCATAATTGGGAAGAATAAACCAAAGACGAAAAGAGAGCTTATCGAACAGGTCATTGCTGCTTGGTTTCGAGTGATTTCACCCGAAAAACTCAACAAACTTGTTGAATCACTTCCTCGACGATGCAAAATGGTGATCGAAAACCATGGATGGCCAACAAAATACTAAATCAGTCCTTGCCAAATCAAACGGCTCTTTTCAGAGCCACTATTCTGTAAAAAGAGTGTTAATAATTTTGACAATTTTGTAATCTTTCCTAATTTTATTACAGGTACGATATCAACTTGACATTTTAGCAAAAAAATGTCATGCTGCTTTTAGGCTTTAAATAAAACCAAGAAAATATCATAAATTATGACGTCATAATGAGTGACGCGCGATGAAATCATGAAGTAAATATGACATGACCTAAACTTGTTACAATACCCGATAAACTATCCTTATTCCTTTAATTGCTTTTGACACCAATACTGTAATGCATATTTGCTGTTAGTAAGGAAATGAGTTTTTTGGCATGACGTCACGTAATGGGGGGCAGTTTGGCTTTAAAATTATTTTCAAAAAAAAAAAAAAATTATGCCGAAACATTACCAGCAACAAACCCTTCACAAAAATATATAACATGTAGATATATAATTATAGCAAATAGTATAAATTAAACCTGGAACCCAAAAAACGAGTGTTTTTGCAAGGTGGCTCCTGAATTATGAACAGCACTGTAGGAGCAAAGTCCAAAGGATTTGTTAAAAATCCAGCATCTAAAAAAGTACCATTAATTTTAGTTGGCTAGTTGTTTGTAGTCAAATCAAATGCCAAACTTTAACCTGTTAGCTCCTGTTGACTCCATACCCCTTAAGAACAACTTCAGCTTTAGAATTGATCACAGAAAACGCCAAATTCCGTATACCTTATCATTTATTACTGTCGGAAGTATCTCTCCTTTTTATTGGGCGTCCTACTGCTGACCTCAAGACAGTGCCTTTTGAAACTCAAAAACTCATAAAAAAACGCCAAGCAGTTTAACCAGCATTAGGGTGGGCCATTTTTAGATGCCTCGTTTCACACTGGAGCTATTTTCACGCGACAATCTGTAGTTCCCGAGAATGTTAGCAAAAGGCTTTTTTAAAGTTCGCCTCAGTCTATGATTAGGGTGAGGATTAAAGAGTGCTTACCCTGAAACTATTTGAAACGACTGTACTTTGTAGAGCCAGCTACAACTTAGATAATGTCACAAGATCACTGCTAGAAATAATGGAGTAAACTGTACAAAATTTCTCTACTTCTACAATAAAACCAATATTTGAAGCATCAAAACCAGCAAAAAACAAAGTTTGGTTTTTGAGGTTATTATGGCAGAATGGAATGCTGTTTAGTATTTTCGAAAAAGAAATAGTGAACTTGATTAAATTACTTACATCTTAATCCTGACAAAGCGGATCCTAGAGTAAAAACGGCAATGACGGCAACTCCGCTGTTTAGGTAACTGCTGAGAACAGTGAGAGCACCGGCTGCGAACAAAGCTGTACATGAATTGAATTTTCGGATTACAGTAGTTGAAAGAAGGTTCTTTTTACGCAGTAAATCTGAAACGTGGCCGATCATCAAGCCAACCATAAACTGCAGTAAGAAAGGCAACGTTAACACAATGCTACTCTGAAAAAAAAATGCAATTGTTACAACGCTGTAAAATGCATGTTTCGTGATCACCACAGTACTTAAGTTGTAAAATTTTGCGTGGGGGACGCTATTGCAGCCTTGTTCAAACGCATTCGGAATGCGAAAGTATGCTTTAGTGGAAATTATGTCTTTCCGTCCCCGAAATCAAATGAAGACCAAAAAAAAGATCTTCATCGAAAATTAAAGAGTTTTTGACCCCGAAATCTAGTGAAGACCAAAAAAAGGGTCTTCACCGCTGTTTGGGACTAAATTTGGCCGGAATTTGTGGGATTTGTTCGTGCTGCCAGGCCCTTCTTTGTCTGTTCAACCAGCGCTCAAACCTCCTTGGAGGGACGCTAAATCTCGATGGAGGGACGCTGACTCTCGATGGGGGGACGCGTCCCCCCTACAATTTAAGTACTGGATAACCATACACAATAATTGTAGATTGTACTCGACATTTCATACAATGCCATTCTAAGACAAAACTGTGTCTCAATCAGACGAATTGCTTGGAATCATACTGGACAAACGCTGAAAGGGACAACAAAATATTTAATATTAAGGCGACTTGTGTTTCAAAAACTAGCTCAGTGTTAAAACAAGTGAATTCCAACTCAGATGTCGAGAAAAACATAATTATTGTCCCCGTCCCGTAAGGACAAATGACGCAGAAATCCAACTCTGTGACATACAGAAAGTTAATTGATCTTTCATACCTGCAAAATGTTGTAGTTCAATGCCATCACCACATAACTGGGAAGTAAAGCTGGAATGGATAGTTGATACCACACGTCAGAAGTGTGGTACAAAATAAAAGCATACACGCATTTAGACGTGAGAATAGCTTTCCAGGGTATTGACTCATTCCTAGACGGCTGAACAACAAAAAATAATAACGGTATAAAGTAGATTGCCTATTACCCGAACGCCGATCATCCGAAACGTCAATTATCCGAACACTACTATAAATAAGTTATTAGAGCCTGATGTCTACGAGCGAGAAGCAATCGAAGTAGAAAAAGGCAATTCTTCAACATGCAGCTAAACTTTAATAATGAGGATGGCTCTAAAAGACGAAAAAAACTTGACATAAAAAAATGAGTGATTACTAAACCGCTAACAATGTACAATAAATCACAACGTATGTGTAGTTGTCCTGATAGTACAACTGCATATGACGTTTTTGTGGGATCGCATTTTGTTCAATTATCCGAACAAATCGCTTTTCCGAACCACCTGTGGTTCTAATTAGCTCGGATAATCGACATTCTACTGTAACCGTGTAAACCCAACACGTGCTGCCAAATTCGCTCCAGTAGCAGGGTTATTTCAATAGTAAATGGCCGCAACAAACAAACAAACTTCTTGTTCACCTGCTAAGGAGAAGTGGTCAGCAAGATACGTTCACAGATTTAGGCCGGTTTGATGGATTGGGCCGTTTAAATGTGGGCTAACTACAGAATAATATGGAGGAAAGACCTTTCTAGATCTTTGCTTAACACAATAATACACGGGAAACAAAAATGCCCCTATCTCGGCTTTTTTGTTGTAAATCCCTTCAGAAATAAGCTTTTTGCTTCAATTTAACTTGACTTAGAATCAAATTTATTCACAAATATCCCGCGAAATTTTGAAATTTGCTAAGATAAATGGAAATTCCCAATTTTGAGGTGTTTCGAAGTCGCTAACCAAAATCTGAGCATTTTGGCCAGCTTTTAACATAAATGACGTCACAAGACGTTTTGGTGACGTAATTGCTTTTACTTTGGCATTCTATGTTTCGGTTTCAAAAAGCAAACAAACCTGTGTCTAAATTTTAACCGTCTTTAAAGATGACGTTATTTAACAAAAATTTTGCTGTAATGTCATTATAAAAACGTCATCAATTCAAAACCAGCAGTTTTTATAAAAAAGTTTACCAAATACCAACCTACATGCCAAACTCGGTGTTCACGAGCTTCAGGTTTAGGAGTTAGATAAGGGGTATTTTTGCCCCTCTCCTCATGTAAAATGTTCTGGTCTAATAGGCCGCGTAAAATACGGTTAATTTACTGCAAATGTAACCGTTCCCAGCTGCAAAGAAAATCATAGCCCAGCTGATTCGACTATTCTACTGCAGGCCAGTGCAATATTTCATTTGACTTCAGTGAAGAAAATTATCACAAAAATCCACATTCAAACCGAAAGCTAGAAAAAACCTAAAAGATATTATTAAGCCATTTTGCTATGACGTTACGTATCACGGTATTTTGCATTCGTAACCACAACGCACTTATTGCTTTTTTTTTTAACCTTAATTCGGCAGAAGCCGTAGAAATAAATAACTTTAAAATGAACTGGTACTGTAATATTCTTTGACCTTCGAAATTCCAATATTTTGCTGAAAAAATTTCTTTTCTTCTGGCGATATCCTGGAGCTCGTTTCAGGAGATTCAGATGCAAAATACAGAAACAAAAGTGACCAAAATATTCCCAAACTACCTACAGCAGAATGCGACAAAATTATTGTTTGAGTTATGCAGGTCCAAAGAAGCTTTTTGTTTTTGATTTACTACGGTCATCAACGCATAATTTTTTTCTCATTTTCGGAATGGTTTATACAGCTAGTTGATCACATAATAAAATATTCAAGACCATTTTTCTCAAAAAATGCACTAATATGCAAATGAAACATAAATTTCATAAAGTTTAAATATTTATAGTAAGCTCAAACAAAAGTATATTTTATTGGTTTCTTATACTATAGAATAAAGTATATCTTAACAGTATTTCACAATTGTTAGAACTATAATTGCAATCCCAAAATATATTTATAGAAGTCCTTCGAAGGGAATTAAATCAAGTTTGCTCACAAAACAGAATAATAACGGTCAACCAGCGATTCTCGCTGCAGATTTGCACGTAAGTCAATTTAAATAGAATAAACACTTATTTGAATAGCTATGGTAATCATTGAAGATTGTAAATAAACTGGGTTTACAGAACATATTTTTTGGTCAGTTACTAAATAATTAACAAAAATTTTTGCTGAATGCCAGAAAGATTGACTTAGCTTTCATAAGTAAAACGATAATTTCAAAATTTTGTCGACAATATAAAAAAACTAAATTTGATATTGTGAAAGCATTCAAAAAAGCTTTAAAGTCAAGAAAAAATATTTGTTTACGGTTTTTGCTATTTTTTGACTAACCTGCAACATAGAAAACTGCTTCCCACGTTAGATAACAGATAATAACGCCAGCTATCGGTAAAACTACTATTCCACCAAATACCGACCCTGCCAAAGACATGGAGTTTAATTTGCTTTTTTCAAAAGGAGGAGCCCATTTCGTCCACATTGACATAATTGCTGGAATAAACGGACCCTAAAGAAAAATTAAAAATTACTTAAAGCTCTCAGATATTTATAGTTGTTACTAATGATAGCGTATAATAATAATAATAATTAGTTGGCGTAAATAATCAAAAAATATCTTGATTTTTGTCAAAAAAACAAGATTAGAATAATTTACAATTAACCGCACGAAATCATGTATATTATACGGTATATGAACTTTGTTCCCAAATTAAACAACATAATATAGACATAACTCAAGCTTTAAAATAAGAATAAAACACACCCATCTTTGATAACTTTCATGCACACTTAAATTAAGGCTCAGTTTTTTAGCCTACCAATATATTTTCTTAAGTTTGTAAAGCTGGATAGCGTTTTTCTGACTGTTAGTTGTTATTAGTCCTCATCAGCGATTCTCTGAACTGTTAGCTGAGATGATCAAATTCACTCAAGTGGTAGAAGCAACTGACAATGCTTTGTTCTTTGCTGATAATCAGAAGACAAATTCTGAAACTTCAACCCGTACAGCAATTGAGAAATAAATCTATTATGAGTTATTTCAGATTTTTTTACATCCTTAATTAGTATAAAGATAAAACAACTCATATTTTTTCAAGCCATTAGATTCCAATTAACGCATAGTGCAGATTTCAAGCCAAACTTTAGCAAAAAAAACAAACTTATAATGTGTCAAAAAATGGAAAAATTAAATACATTGCAAGAAAAAACGAAGTTTTAACTCCAAACATATTTTAGGAAAAAAGCTCGCAAAAAACAGGTACGATGACGTTATAAATTTATTTTTACGACCCTGATCGAATGGTCTGGGTTCAACCCGCACCCTGGTCACGTTGTTGCGTCCTTGGATAAGACACTTTACGGTGATTATCTCTGCTTAGTGGCTTCGAACAAGTAGCTAATTTAGTGGAAAAGAATTCGAAGAAATCCACTGGAACATTTGGATCACTTAAAAATTTCTAAGCAGGTGCGGATTCTTCCCACCATGATGTAGTCATTGCAATGAAAAGTATGCGGATCGTACAATATTTAGCGTCTGACACTGTCCGGTGACAGGAGGGTAAACATGCGCTACAACAACAACAATATTGGTGGGGTACATTAATTGTCTAATACCGGGCTTTCGACTGCACTAATTCATTAGCTCTTGAGAAAAACAACAATGATTTTCAGCAGTCAATCAACCATCAAAACAGATTTTGCGTAACTTGCACTTTTTTTGCTAGAAAAACTTTATAAGAACACGAGGCTCAATTTTGCTCAAAGTTTAAGAACAAATTAAGAACAAGGCCAGCCTGAGCAGTAAAAAAAAATTAAGAAGAAACGAAGAATGAATTTCCAAACCTAAAAAAAACTAAGTTCTGTACTGTTTCAAAGCGATAAAATTTAAGTGATTTTCAAGTAATTGCAAGCAAAATGGCAACGATTCCGAGATTATAGAGGGTTGTTGCACATTGCGCAGGCAACGAAGAAAATCTTTGGCTGTTGTTCAAATTGAAAAAACTCGCCTTTTCGCTTTTGCAATTTTACGATGCAGCAAAAGCAGCAAAAAAGCGTTTTCTCGAGCTGACAAAGTAGTCCAAATTAAGCAGTTTTACAAACATGGTGACTAAAATTGACGTCAATGATCTCAAAATTTAAGAACAATGAGCCTGAAAATGGGCAAAAAATTAAGATTAGCCAGCCTCAACCCAAATCTTATTAAGGTTTTTGAAAAAAAAAAAAAGTGTAGCCGATTAGATAGCGTATTACCTACCAATGACGTTATCGATACCCGTGTTCGGAATTTTTTTCAAAACTCGACGGTGTCGAAAGATCGTTTTTCTTGCATTTTGCTTAGGTTTTTCGTGATTTTTGACATGGATATTTGTACCCCACAGCTCAGTTTTTCCAGGGTTACGACATTACCTGAATAAACCCAATTAGCGCTTGAAGCACTACTGCTAAATAAACGCTTCTATAGATCGCCAGCGGGATGAATATCTCGACTATACCAGACCAGAATAGCGAAAGTGCTAAGACGAATCGAAATCCAAATTTATTCACAAGAATACCGCCGGGAAAATTTCCAGCTATGTATCCGTAAAAGTATGCTCCGAGAAGATGATCCTGCTGTATGTTGGTCAAAGATATCATTTTCTAAAGCACAAAATAAAGCTTTTGGTTGCTACGGCAGAAAGTTAAACATTGATGTTTTTGCCACACAATTGCATTCATTAATACATTATGCTTGAAGTTTTGCATAATTATTACTTAATCGCAATACAACATTATAAACTGTAACCCACATCGAAAATAGAGCATAACCCTTCGCTGTCTCCTAGCCATGGCAACTTGGTGAATAAAGATTTAACCACAAATCCACGATAGTGCTAATTAAAGCTCAAAAAATGCGCTAGGTGTTGTTACTGCTAACCAGATGCAAAAGCCAGTTTATAGCAGAAAATACTGGTGGAATGACCTCGATCTTGCAAATACACAAAACTGTGCAAAGTCAAGTACAGTCAACTCCCATTAATCGGACACGAATTGTTCCATTGAATAATGTCCGATTAGCGAGGTAGTCAGATTAACGAGTTAGCCTAGTTTGTGGTTGATAATTCCGTTCCTTGACGATTTGTGTCCGATAGCAAGGGTATCCGTGTAAAGGGTTTCGGCAAACGGGAGTTGACTGTATAAAATTATGATGTTTGTTTACATTACCTACTATTTCGGTGTTATTTTGTGACTCATGTGATGTGACGTTTGTGGACGTCGTGTTTAACATGGCCAGAGTCGTCACTCCAATATGGTTTCGTATGATACAGACGCTGCTCACGCCGAGAAACGCCAAGAAACACAGGAGATAGCGCTGCTTTACAGTACAAGTACAACCGCTCTTTTGTTGCTCCTGCAAAAGTTGAAAAGTTTTCAAAACCATTAAGATTTACCTGGTGCAGAACCAGGTTTGCCAATTTCATTGTTTTCATTTTAGTATTGACAAGTAGGTCATACTTTTTTGCAGTTGAGTAGCATTTGAAGCAAAATCAATACTCAAAATGCTAAGTCTGATTGAGGATCTTGATTTAAAAAAAAAATTATTGATTTTTATTTGTTCGTTTCTGTTTAAAGAAGTTTATGATCGTTATGAGCTTTTGCTTAAAGAATTCAATATTTCGGTGTAAATTTTCTTAAATGCTTTGCCTTAAGAGCTTTGTGAAGTGAAGCTCCACTTTCGCGATACCGGCATATGATCTGTACAGGGGCGTATTTAGGGGGGGCCATTGAGCCATGGCCCTCCCTTTGGGTTGCCAGGAGAGTACAATTAGCATAGAATAGTACGTAAAATTGCGGCATGGCCCCCCCCCATCCCCCTTTGTAACTTGGGGAGAAGGTTTGAGCACACAAACGGTAGGCGAAGACCCTTTTTTTGGCCTTCACCTAATTTTGGGCCAATTACCGAACTAAATTTGAGCGAAGGCTTTTTATTTTGGTCTTCACCTAATTTTCAGCTGAAAACCGGACTAAATTTGAGTGAAGATCTTTTTTTTTCTCTTTTGGTCTTCATGTGACTTTGGACCGGAAAAACGAACTGATTCTGGGTGTAAAAATTTTCATTCTGGACTTTCTTATTCTCAAATTTTCTGAATCTCCTGGTCCCCCCCTTTAGAAAATCCTGGGTACGCTACTGGATCTGTAGGAGTGGCGTTGCCCTATAACCAGTACTTAAATTGCAGGGGGGCGCGTCCCCCCATTGAGATTGAGCGTCTCCCCATCGAGATTTCGGCGTCCCCCCATCGAAATCTGAGCGCTGGTTCATGGGAGGAAAAAGTTACTGTTTTTGGCCGGAAAAACCGCTTAAATTTTCGATTTCGGCCTGAAAAAGCCTTTGGATTTCGGCGAAGACCATTTTTTTTTCTTTTTTTTTGGAGATCACCTATAATTTGTTACTGAAATATCGCCTCAAAATTTGGGTCAAGTTCGTTCACGGAACAAACTCCCAAAAAATCCTGGCTACGTGCCTGTTCTTCACTAAGGTTCAGTCAACGCTGAAAAAGCGTCCCCCCATGCAAAATTTTACGATTTAAGTACTGCCTATAACATATCTCGAACTTCTACCGGACCCCACAACCAGCTAAATTTCTCCCAGTCAGCACACTATTCAGTTCTTTTTCTCAATATAAACTTGCTATGATGCATTAATTCAATCACACCTGAACGAACGAACGAATTTTACGTTACCTTTCTGATTTCTTCCATGTTCAATTAAGCCGACTTTTCCTTTGATTCAATTTTTACATACCTGGTGCTGTAACATTTTTGCAGCTATATTTTAAACGATATGTTTTTATCGATTTGCCATCTGTTCATGACTGCTACTGCATATACCTGGGATTCAAACCTATTGTATGCCTTGAAGAATGAAGAAACATTGTCCAGCAATTTTACAACTGCGTGGTCTGTCAAAATCAGCTTGCTGATTCAGCAGCAGTTGAACAGGTTTATAATTGCCTCAGCTTGTTGCTTGAAAAATATCGATCAGATATTTTGGGTCGTAATAAAATGACGTTCCGTGACTTTTTTATATTCATCTTCGTCCGCCAAAATGCTTATTTCTGAAACACTATTTGAAAGAAAATGGACTAGAAAATATTGATATTATGTTGGGTCATAATTGTTTGACGTACGTTATAGTAATTGTTAGCATCTTTTTGTTATTTAGATTTTTCATCTTTTTTCTTATTTTGTGATAACAAGCTTTTTTACGATTTAAATGAAAAACGCAAACTGTGTTATCAGCTGGTCTAAAAGTTAAAATTTATTAGTACAGTGTTTATAAAAAAAAAGGTATTCGGTTAAATACCGTGGCATAGTAAATCGAATCAAATGCCATTTTCCTGCTATTTTGTTTTTTGTTATTTTGGTTTTTCCTTTGTTTCTTTTGCTGAATTTCAGATAAGGTATAGTCAGAGGAAATATAATGGAAAAATTTGAAACTACGGACAGACCTTGACATACTGAAGTTGTTGGAATTTTCGGACTTACACAGCCCAAAATGATTTGAGTTAACATCTCTCATGTCATTCGATATTTTTACCCCTCCAACCTCTCAACAAAAGTACAATAATACAGTACATCGTACATCATACAATAACACAGAAAATCTTAGCAGATTGCTGTAGGCTTTAATTACTGAACATTTGGTAATAAAAATACAAAGTTTGCCGAATACCCTATAATTTAGCGCCGACTTCGCTCAGTAGTGACGTGTGAAATTGGCTTGTTTGCTGTAAACAGCAGCGTATTATTTGGAAATTTACAAACTAAAGCGTCATTTATGCATATTCCTCACTTTTCGCTTGCCTCAGCAAATTTATGTGTCATGCCGCGTGTACTACTTGATTGCATAAGCCACGCACACATATTTTGTTAGCACAGAAACTTGTTTTCGCAAAGCTTGAACTAGTTAGGCATTTGAAAGTTGGCTGCATGAATACTCGGGAGAAAGAATGAAAGAACTAGATATAAAAGAGGTAATATTAGTCTTTAACTACCTAGGAGGTTATCTCAGAAACCTCTTCAAGTGGAAAAAATTTGGATAGTAGATTTATTTCATTCCAATTTCAAACAACTTGAATCAAAACCGCTCGGTTTTGGCTGTTGTTCTGATAAGATTTTGTAGAATTTAGTATCTTCTAGCTTTATTGAAAAAGAAGCTAAATTCAACGCATGCATTGGTACCAAATGCTAGAAAAATCCTGAATTTAAAAACTTGCTCTGTCATGACCAGTCCATGCAGTCGTGTTTTAGAGGCAGAACCGTTCACCCAGCACCAGTACAACACTCAAATGAAGTGGATATCTCTTTTTTTTTCTTTTTTTTTTCAGGAAAAAAGCCAAAAATGCTACATACGACAACGATACGTCGTTTGTTTTCTGTCCTTTCTTGGACTGTGCAATATTACGTTCATTAGAAATCATGTAGGAGTGACAACACTGGCAATGATGAACACCACCTCTAGCTCCAATGGAACGCAAGAAACATCCAACATCACAGACACAGTAGGTAATATTGTCAAAAACTATACTTTGATTTACATTGTGCAGTGTAGATCATCTTAACTTTAACCATTAGTAAATTCAAGCAAATTTTGCGTCCGCGAAGAAAATCAAAAGCTGAGCAAATAAGTTAGATATTCTTAAATAATTTTTGCAGCAAAAATCTTGTGTCAGTGACAATAACGCACAATAAATATTTGCCGTGTTTTTACTACTTTTTACCTCTACCTACTTTTTACAAACTATTACGCAGAGCACTCGATAGATAAGCACAATTTTCCATCACATGGTTGCTCTTAGTTTGCTCAGATTTTCATGGTTTGATTATCCAAAATGCTGTTGATATTCTTATGCACCCCCAAACCTGTTTAGCTTGGGTACTATGAATAGTCTGGGAAGACAGTGTACAAGTTAGCTTGGATAGTCGATCTTTTATGACAAACATGATTTTTACAAAAAAAATTTTTTTAGAAAACTTTGGGTTGGAATAGCATCCAGCAAGGACAGTTTTTGGGCGCATACTTTTATGGATATACAGTTGGGAATTTCCCTGGCGGAATGCTCGTGAGCAAATTCGGATTTCGAAAAGTCCTATCCGTTGCGATTTTTGCTTCAGCTGTGCTCGAAGTGTTCACTCCAACTGCAGCGTACTACGACTTCTATCTCGCCTTAGCTTTACGAGCACTGTTAGGATTCCTACAAGTACGTAATAATATATCGCTTATAAGTTTCATAATTGTTTACAAAACCGGCCAGTTGGTCGAGCGGTAACGCGTTCGTCCATGGAGCGGGAGGTATGAGTCTCAAATCTGCTGCGTCATTTCTTCGAAAGGAACTGTGTTGCTCGGTTGCCGATCAGATCAAGCCAAAGCCAAACATTTTATGAGCCATTCACAATGATACGAAATATTGAACGATTACGATTAGTTGTTACTGTTGTTATTACTTATGTCAAGTTATTGCAATAATTCAACTGACTATTAAGCACACCTATACGTGGTACGGCTTGACATTTCAACTAAAATAATTCAAAATAATTTGAAATATTTATTCTTTAAAGTAGCAAAAAAATTTACTGCCCACTATAGCACAGTGCTTCATCCATTTGCGTTCGTCAGATGTTCATATTTAAATATGATTTGCTGTTTATTTTGAATGTTGGATCTTAGCAATGACAACTCAAAACGAGCAGTTTACATGGGTTTGCGATCTTTTGGACTTTTAATGATATCGTTTTTGTGAAGATGGACTCATGGACTACCAATTACTTGTTTTCAGACCAAAACAAAGAAAATTCATCTACGAATAATTATTATGAAAGGAGACAAAAAAGTTGAATATTTTGTTTATTTTGAGCGACGCGCCGACGCGTTATTGTGATTTTGGGGTATTTTCTGAAGTCGACATTACTCCGAAAAAATTTTAAGGCTGTCAAATGCTAGGCTGTAAGGGGTTGCAATGGGAGAAGTTACATTTGCATTTTAGGGACCTTGTATCCCAGCATCCATAGCAATATGGTCAAAATGGGCACCACCTCTTGAAAAAAGTGTTTTGAATTCAATTTCTCTCTCCGGTGGACTATTTGGGTTTTTGATAATTCTTCCAGTTGCTGGCGTGATTGTAAACTCTCTGACGTGGGAAATTGTGTTTTATTTTTCAGGTAAAAAACTTAAGCACTATTGTAGGAAAGTTGATAGCTGTAAATAGAATATGCCTTCATGTCGCTCTTTGTCGACGTCATTGAAAATAGAACATGCAGACGAGCCCAATAATTTTTGCAAGTATATCCACTGTAATAATGTAGGTTATGCATCTACTGTAACAACCATTAGCTTTGTATTGTACGTAAAATAATATACAAGTTATTTAATTATTAATTGACTGCCACACTGGACCACCAGGCATTATTTTTCTGGAAATTCTTGATCTTGTATTCAGCACTTAAGTTTGCGTAGGAAGATTCAAACGACGTGTGGCTCAATCAAAAAAGATACCTCAGTTACTCGGTTCTGTGTATCAGAAAACGCTGTTTTTTCTCAAAAGATGATCTGTTTCTAAATAAATAATGGTTTATGCGAATATGAGCGAAATAAATGACGTCCAATTTGTTGGCCAGTTGGTCGAGCGATCACGCGTTTATCTCTGGAGCGGGAGGTCTGAGGTTCGAATCTCGGACCGTTCAAATTGGACACCGAGTTGCCAACGGCTCGCCACCGCTGCTACATTTCTTCGAAAGAAGCTGTGTTGCCCGGGCGCAATGACGCGGAGATGGGCCCCGCAAACTCGTTGCACGCTTCGCCAGCGGGGGGGCATTGCCCCCCGATTTTTATTTTTGCCCCTTCCGATTTATTTCTTGCCCTCCCACTGCATTTTTTTTTTAAAGTGAGCATCGCCCTCACAGTCAAAATAGAGGTAATTTTAACTATTCCATCCCCTATCCTGACATCGATTCTATTTGATTGATTGTATTTGAATAAGCTGAAGATGGCCACTGGCCGAAATCGATTTTAGTGAAAGTTGTTGTTAATATACGTTAGTTAAATATATTTTTTGGCTGATTCTTTGTTTCCTTCATGCAACTAAGTATCCTGACATCTACATTATAATCTAGGGTACGATACGCTGCACAATCTCGTGTTTTGGGTCAGGTTCAACAACAACAAATCAATTCAGTATGGTGTAATAATAATACAGCTACCAGCAGTTTGTGTGTACTGTGTAGTAGGCGTGGCATCGTAGATTATGATGTCATATACAGCAGCACTTAAAGGCGAGGCCTTATTACAAGTCAGGCGTTGTGACTGTTGAACGTTATGTACAGTAAGTTGGTATAGGCTGTAAAATGGTGATCAGTGGTATACGCATAGTACAAACCATTCGCAATGTACCGTGCAATCAATAGTTACAGAAAGAAAAATAGACAATCGCCAAAATAATGCCTCCGGAAAAAAAAAGAATTCAATCGGTCAGTTGCACTTCTAGGCTATGTAGCAAACGTAGGCTACGGGTAAGCAAACTTAGCAAAAGTGAGTTGAGTTGACAAGCCCATGTCTGGAAGTGGAAGGCCTTAGCTTAGCAACTCAAACCATACTGTATTTCGATTGGGATCTTGTTCAGCAGTATGAGTAATCGATCTGCAGAAACTCTGAGCTAACAGAGAAACAGACTGCACTCCTCCCCCAAATCGGAATCCATTGACCAATTCTTTGATAGTTAGACCACGGCTAGACTACGGGAATTTTCTGACTTTCAGATTTGCAAGAAGTGTCCATTACCGTATAGTTTATTTAACTAGATCGATTAGCACCGGTAGCAAGATAAACTAAGCAGTGTTCTCGGCACTAGTAACGCCATTGATATCTGAGATTTTGAGTAAACTCTAGTAGCCTATAATACCGTCTTGGCTGTTTGGTGCTACTATTTGTGATGATTTTTTTAGAGCAGTAATACAGTAATGGTGCATTACGCCATTACCGATACAGTAATCAGTGGTGCCGATCCATAATGACCATTGGGGGATGATTTACGGAATTTGTCTATTTTTTGATAATTTTGAACATTGGGAGGAGGGTTGATGCTCAAACTGGAGATTTTCGTAGCAAAGTTCAACGCTCATTTTTGCCAATACCAGCAAGGAAGTCCGCAGAAACGTTTACCAAGGTTTGGAAGGAGTGCTGGTGGCGATTAAGAATTTTCAAACACAAAAGTTATAGTGAGACGGCCTAAAAGCCAGCTAGAGGGTCTGGGGGGGGGCGCTGTAAGCTCCCCACCGGGGTCCTGAATCTTTAGCTTTTTCGAGGATAAAATGCATCGTTTAGTAACGTTGCAATTTGTAACACCAAAGTTACACACCGTACTGATGCGAACTATTGGGAGAGATGCAGCAGAAATTCTTTTGGGGATGCACCCCCTGGATCGGCACTTACCCGTCTTAATGAAGTTATAGGCAATACAGAAACAGAACAGGCATTCAAGTATAAATGCTATGCTGTTTATTTTTCTACTTTGGCTTGTAATACACAATAGTATATTATTAGCTACAGTATTCATCCTAGAGGTACCGATATTAAATTTTGCTCATGTTTTTTCTGGAGTTTCCTGTCGTCACTCGTTTCCAGCCGTTATGCTTGCTGTAATCATGTTTAGTTAAATGAGAAGATTTACGTTATTTTTTCAGCAATTGTTGAGTTAGCGGCTTTGTCAATATTTCGATATGTCAGAGACAGTCTGCTTTCTGCATTTATTCAAAAATCATTCAAGGTAGTTTTTGATGCGCAGTTCTTAACTTTTCTTATTATTTAGATATGTTTGCCAACGCGATAACCATAGAATACGTTTAAAATTTTTGTTGCAAGTTTGTGTCTTGCTTTAGACAATGTAGTATAATAACCGATATGATCCCAAGCTGTTCTTACGTAAAAGACAATTATGCACGTCAGATATGCATTAAATAAATATACGGTTTAGTAATCGTTTCATTACAACCTAAGTAATCAGTTTGTAAAATAAAGCTGAAAATGATTCTATGAACTTAATCAACGCCAAATAGCTGTATTACTCAAAGGCGAAACGAAATTTACAACCTCGCCACACAAACAATCTACTTAACTCTTAAAATACTGCAATAATTACCGTTAAAACTTTACCCCCCTCCCCCCCGGTTTTCAGCTTTGCCCCCTGATCTCGCTCAGCTGGCGACGCCCCTGCGCTTCGGCGTAATGAAGCGGGTATAACGAAAGATTTGATTTTGTTACCTTGTAGTTTTGCTTTCAGGAGTCTTATCAATGATTTGGTGTTGTGTATTTTATTACTTCGTAACCGAAACACCCGAAAGCAATCCAAGAATTTCTGATGAAGAAAAGACTTTCCTTCATAAATCTATCAAATACTCAAATGTAAGCATAACCAGATAATATTTTTATTAACTTTTTTCGTAAGTCTTTTTACCTGTCATTGTTTAACGGCCTCAAATTTTTTTTTTGCAAAAGCAAGTAAAAAATGGTTCATTTTGGAAAAGAAATAACTTTTTTACGAAGTTTTTCGACCATTTATACTTTAAAAGTCAAACTTTGGAAATCAGCTAATTTTTTCAGCGATCTTTAACGAAGAAGCGGTCAATACCATGGAAAGCTATGCTAACTTCCAAATGCTTTTATGCTCATATTTTCTGCCATATTGCCGATGCCTGGTATCAACTGGCTATTCCCGCTCTGTTGCCAACTTATATGGTCATGAGCTTGAATTATAACGTTCTGGAAGTAAGTGCTGTCACTGGCAAATTCGTAAATGTTTACTACAGTATATTTGTACGGTACATTCTAATTCAACTGCGGTAGAATTTGCCGAATTCGTCACCTCAAGGGGATTAGAAAAAAGTGACGAATTTGGTGAAGTGACGAATTAGCGAACAGATAAAAACTCCATAACGGCTTGTTTACTTGGCTCATATTTTGCTGTTAGCGCAGTTTGTTACGTATATTGTTGAATAATGCTCGTTTATTGCTTAGTATGAAGCAATATAAGCTTACGTAATTAGATCTTTTAATTGACATTGATTTTCTGTAACTTCGCTCTGACAATAATCCTGAAATGAAACGCAGAAAGCGCAATTACACCGTCAACTCTTAATCTTAACTGCTGAATCCGTGGTGGAACTTTTTATACTTAATCTCTACACTTACTGTACCCCGTTTAAACTCTTCTAGACTCTCATCTGATAGTTAATGTTCTGTAGTTAAACCGCGCCTTGCAATTTGTCCTGTTGTGTTGCTGCTGCTAGATTTTCCTGTAGACAATTAATCCGATTAGGACTCTTTGTTTGTTTGAAATCTAATACGTGTTGAACTAACCACTGAGACTGCGTGAATCAATCTATCATGCAGCTACAAACAAAGCTGTGAATATCGCATGAACATTGGAATCGAATCTGCAAATGACGAATAAGCCGAACAATAGGTTTCTCGGGGATACAAAAATGTGACGAATTAAGTGAACTGACCAATTAGACGATGGCGAATTAGATGAACTGGAATGTATGTAAAAGATAAGAGTTTTGCAGGGACTAACGAAAACGTAACGAACTAGAACGTGACATTGCAAGCGATATCTGGGGACTTTACGGAATTATCCAACTCTTACTGACCTTTATTAAGCTTTAGAATAGTGATCCGATTGCTTTAAATGAATTTGTAAAAAAAATGTTGTCGTTGACAGTCCGACTAATAATTTAAATGCGCCCCTTTCAAACTATATTTCACTAACTTAAATCGCGTTGTGGTTATTCGATTTCAAAATTTAAATCTCTCAAATTTATCAAAAATAATCAAGAAACGTCAATTAAAAGGTTCGCATAGTAGTTTACAATCAGGCGCATAGCCAGGATTTGGGAAAGGGGGGGGGGGGCTTTTTTGAAAGAGTGAGAAAAGTGCAAACGACCTTGACCCGAATTTTCATTGTTCTTGAATCAGAATCACACGGTTTGTCCGAAAATTGAGACGGAATTTCTCGGAAAGCTCGGAACTTCAAACGTTTTTTCAGTCCAAAAACAGGTGGTCTCCAAAAAAAAAACATCATCACCGAAATTGAGACTGATTTTTCGGCCAAAATCGGAAATTCAAACGCTTTTTCAGGCCGTATCACGACATGTACTTCACAACTTCGGCACCCAATTTCCTTTGGGGAGGGCTGTTTTCAATTTTACACCAAAAATCGGCCTCAAAAGCACCAAAAACGTGCGATTTTGCTACTTCACAAGCCAATGGGGGGGGGCTCGAGCCCCCCCCCCGCCCCTCCTGGCTACGCTACTGAACTGGTTGCATTAATGAACTATGTGGGAAGTGACTTATGATAACATTGAAGTTCTCTTCAAAATCATACAATCTTATCATACAATAAAACTCACTTGCAGTAATCGTTTTTAAAAAGAAAAATAATTGGGGGGGGCTAATGGAAAGATATTTGAGAGAAGTGATTGGTAATTAACTAACACTAAATAGCCCACCCCCCCCCCCACCCCCGGTTTATTTGTTTTTACGCTAGCGATCAAATCTGATTGTTTATTTTTGGGCATTTTTCAAAGTTTTCATTGATTTGTAACTTTAATTTTCGACAAATTAACTCCCCCCCTGAATATATGTTTCAAAAGATGCTTTAAATCACTTTTTAGTCCATTTCAGCGCAAAAAACAGTCTCAGAAGAGCTAAAAACGTGTTATTTGTCTTATTCTGCATTTTGGTTGACAGGCCAATAGGGGGCTATAGCCCCCCCCCCCCCAATCCTGGCTACGCTACTGTTTACAATGCATTGTCAATTCTCATCACTTTTTACAATTTCTTTAACAGTTTTTCACTCCATTTGAAATAACATAAAGCGGTCTTTAAAATTCCAGCTACTCACAAGCAAATTTCGTTTCATCAACCAAACTTAGAGCCATGTATGATTCTGAAAACGCTCTTTCGCATCGCAATTCAACGTATCATAGTATTGGTATACCCGTTGTTTCGAAATTAAAGCCTCCCTCCTCAACAGGATAAACTAAAATAAAAAAGTGTTAAAATTATGCAGATTTAAAACAGGCATTTATTTAAGTTTTTTGCTAAATCGTTTATGTTTTTGCCACATAGACTTCATTCTGGAGTGGTATAATTTGACCAATTGCCATAAAGGCGAAGAATCAAAATTTATTTTCCTTAGTAAACGCTTCACCCACAAGCTGTCACTGGTCGATGAAATAATTTGGTAAACCATCGCAGTTTTCTATATGCCCTTTAATTAACGCGATGTTTCGAGATGACTATACCCAATATGCTATTGTGAAGATTATGCTTAGAAGGTGAGAGGTGCTGAGAATGCACCGGCATTTCAGGCTTTTATTGTTTATCAATCCATCTAATTTTCTCTGAATCATTAACTATGTGGGTTTATCTAACTCAGCAACTCGACATGAAAGTAGAAGAAACTTGAAATCAAAAATAGCTAAGAAGAAACTTACGCTAATGAATTTCAAACTAGTCTATAATGAAGAAAACTTCATAAATTTTCGTGTAAGCGGTAGAGGGAGGGATCCTAATTTCCAAACACGCTGTATAATCATTAAATCCATTATTTAGCACTAAAACTTCCTTACTTAATAAGTTCTTCAAAAACCTAGAACCTATAGGTGGGCACAAATTCGTTAATCCGTTATTAACGAAGCTAACTTTTTCATTAACTTGTTAATTCGTTAAAAAGTTCTTTTTATGTTAACAGACTAAATTAACTTCCGTTAAGTTTCATTAACTTCCGTTGGGGTTTTCATCGTTAATTGCTTGCACCATTCATTCATCGGACCGGTACAAACCAGTTTACACTGGTAACACTTGTTGCGTATTAGCACGAGTTTTATAGAAAAAGCGAAGAAAGGAGCTCTTTTTTGTTGCAAATAATAAGCTGCAGCCTTAGGTCTATTGATTATTTCTGTTTATTGCTGTTTGTCTCAAGCCTTATTATTTATTGCTGTTCGCAATTTCCAAAGATTTTCCGATCGCAGCTTCGTAAGTGCTTATGAACCTATTTGAAAATAACGAATTAAAGTTTAACGGAGGTGTGAAGTTAATAATGGACTAGTGGTTAACGAAGCTAACGTTTTATTATTAAGTGCCCACGTATGCCTTGAACCATAAGAAAAAGTACGCTTTCTCAACGTCGCAGGTGACATTTTCGTGGAAAAAAAAACTCAGCCATGTAGCTCAAATTTATCGAACTTATTAAGCTTAACTAGAGTATGACATCGCAAAACTTATCTAGGGGCCTCCAATTTGAATGTTTCGAAGTTAGATTGAGTTTGAATTTTTTTCCTGTCTTGGATCACAAATTTTTGTTTATGATTATGTCTTTGTGCTGTTTTGTGAATTTAGTTTATAATTCTGTTTCGTTGTAAGGTTTACTTTACTTTTTAGTATCTACTCATTCCGAAAGTTCGATCCATCTAGGTCTAACGGTTCAAAAGTTTAAAAATTTTGTGCCCCATTTGCAAGGGCCCCCATTTTGGTACCCCCAAATCTTGACAAATTTTATCTCTTCTTTATATTGGCCCACGCTGAAAACTTCGAGTGTCTAGCATCAGTGGTTAAAAAGTTTGAATTTTGACGGCCCTGTTTCGGGGAAAATGCCCCATTGTGAAACCCTGAATTTTTGTTATGTTTAGTTTATCTTTAATAACTACCCACTCGAAAAATTTGCTTTATATAGTTGTAGCGGTTTAAAACTTCAAAATTTTGGAGGACTCGATAGAAGGGGATCCCTCCTACTCGGCATCCCCGATTTCAATCCCACACTAGTCCTCCCTGATATCTCCAATTACTCAAACTTTGAACGAATGAACGAGCAAACGAGTGGTTTATTTTGTCGTTAAATAACAAACATACTGAAACATAACACAAAAACTAAAATTGGGTCTAAATTATTAATGACGCGGAGGTTGCGAAAAGACCTTGCGGTCATCTAGTCAATCAACCACCCAAATTTTGTTACTGGTGTGCCCCGGTGTTATATCCTATAGTAAAAATAGGATTAAAAAAAAACAAAAAGAAAGCAAGAAACAAAAACAAAAAAAACAGAAAAAAGTGAGTACTATTATTAATTGGTCAAACTATTGTAAGGTTGAGTTGTTACTGTAGGTTGTCATCATTCATGCTTGGTAAAGTGATATCAAATGCTCCTTATCTTTTTTCAAGAACTACGAATATGAAAGACTTTTGATGTGATTAGGAATAGCCATAGGTGGGCACAAGTCCGTTAATCGTTAATCCGTTCATAACGAAGCTAACTTTTTCATTAACTCGTTAATCTGTTAAAAAGTTTTTTCATGTTAACGGACTAAATTAACTTCCGTTAAGTGCTGTTAACGGACTAAAGTAACTTCCGTTAAGTTCTGTTAACTTCCGTTAAGGTTTTTATCGTAAATATCTTGCAGCTTCGTTAGAGCATTTGAACTTGTTTTTATCTTGAAATTAGATTAGACCGTAAAATGTAACTTTCAAAACACAAAAAGACCACCATAGCAATAAATATTTCCTTACAATCAGCTAAACAGCGTCAATACGTGTTCTTGAAGCGAGTGAATAAAAAGAAATGTAAATTACACGCAAAATGTAAACGGATTAACGGACTTTATTAACTTCCGTTAATTAAAGCTGAAAATAACGGATTAACGTTAACGGAGGTGCGAAGTTTGTTAACGGACTAGTAGTTAACGAAGCTAACGTTTTGCATTAACTTGCCCATCTACGGGAATAGCATTCCATATTTTGGCACCCTTATATTTAATTGAGCGTTGATATTTGGACTGTCGAAAACTAGGAAGGTTTAGTGGTAATTTTTGATTTGATAATCTGATGTCTTTAGAATTGACAGAACTTACTCTGCTAAAATAGTCATTAAAATTGTTTCGCAAAGGTTTATTGCAGTATTTGAGCATATGTTCTGCTATTTCATACGTGTACATGTTTGATAGTTTTAAAATGTGAAATTTAATGTAATATTGAGTAACTCTTTCATCCCATTTGCCTCCAGCAATCATGCGTAAAACTCGATTTTGAAGAACTATTAAGTGTCTCAGATAAGTTGGATAGGTATTGCCCCAAATCTGCGTATTCCATACAAGAGATAGGGATGGACAATTAAGTGATACAGAAGCAATAATGTTTTCGTAAGCAGCAAATGTTTTAGTTTGCTAGTAATTCCAATTGATCTAGCAACTTTATTTTCAATAGATATTTGTATGGAATCCGAATGCAAAATTGGGACTGAAATCGACTAATATATTTTTAAGTATTTGCAACAATTGTTAATGAGTACCTTGCTTTTGCCATAATTAAGTGCAATATCATTAAAACTATTCATGTTATTGTTACATTTGGGGGATATAATTACGGCATGTGGTTTATTTGGATTAACAGTTAACTTATTAGCAATAGCCCAAACTCGGAATTTATCTAAATCATGGTTCACATAAGTTTCGAGAGAAGAGAGTTTATTTGAAGAAAAAAATAAACATGTATCATCAGCAAATAAACGTGGGGTACATAAAATAGCATTGTGTAAGTTATTGATATATAATAAAAATTACAATGGTCCCAAAATCGAACCCTGAGGTACAGAAAATGTTACGGGTAAGGTAGTGGATTTGATCCCAGAGGAAGACACAAATTGTGTTCTGTCAGTACGAAATGAAGCTATAAGGTTTTTGCCAGAGATGGAGTCCTCGAGGACGTCCTTGGCCTCGAGGTCGTCCTCGAGGATACATTTTGAAGTCCTTTGCCTTGGCCTTGGTCTCGAAGGTCAAGTCCTTTGCCTTGGCCTTGGCCTCGAAGCCTCAAGTCCTCGAAAATTGCCCTGTCCTTGGCTCGAGGATACCACTATTTTTTGAACAGTTGGAATTTTGTTGGAAAACGCCAGAAACCTCGCGAAAAATTTGCGAATACCTTTGTTTTTCCTTTATTGGAGCGTAGGCGTTGCCCAGGCCCCTAGGCCCCCCTCACCCCATTGAAAACGTATAAGCTTGAAGAAATGGAAAGTTTTTGTCCTAAAAGTTGCTACTTCAGGCCCACATTTAGCTCTTTTATGAACGTAATACATTAACCAGGGCCGGATTCACCATAATATGACGCTGTACCAGCTAGGGGCCCCGCGCTCAAATCGTCTTTTTTTGGTCTTCACCTACATTTGGCAGAAAGATGATGCGAAAATCTCCAAAGTGCCACTCAGCGCAATGTAATTCCGGCCCGGCAATAACATGGTTAATAGACGTAACCATTTATTGTACCATTTTTCGATAACAATTCAGTAATTCACCTCCACCTTGCCGGTTTTTACGTGCAAAAAACTTAAAAAGAAATTAGCCATGGAAAATGCTGATTGAACAAATCATTGAACTTCAATTAAGGGGGCCTGGGCGCACTGGCCAAACATGTACTCCTATAACTGGTTATTTTCGTGACAAAACAAAAATCTCCAAGGAAAACCTTCGAGTGGATTATTATTTACTGCTAAAATGTTGCACGAGACAATGCACTTTACTTCCTCCTACCTGGACCAAATCACTTACAATTAAAATTTAACTTCAAAATGCAAGATGTAAAACGTGCTTTGGACTTAAATTGCAAGTAAAACGAAGATTAAACAATTTCATTTTTTCAATTGCCTTTTAATAATGTCAAAAATCTAGTGCTTTCAAATGGCTTAGAACACTTGCAAATTGTGATTTAATGGCATTAAAATAGCTTTTTTTCCAAAAAATTACAAAAAATCGCCCAACGGCTGGGGGCTTCGCCCCCAGACCCCTGTCTGTGATACGTTTGAGTTACATTAGCTTTCTCAACATGTTCAAAAAATTAGATACTCGTACTTGTCAACTATTAGTTTAAACCCTCTGCCGTTACAAAATCCTGGTTGAGCGCCAACAGGCAACGATTTCAGATCTTCCATTCTACGATATCTTTGTCCCCACAAAGTCTCTTCTTTTGAAAAATTTTGGTGACGTCATTGCATGTGATTTGTGGCTTAGGCCTTTCCCAATCAAAAATTTTGGGTACGCCTATGAATTATAGATCGCCTAAAAAACTTTTTGGAAAACCTTTTTTTGAGAACACTTGCACCTGTGTCCTTGGCTTTGGCCTCAAGTATTCCTGTCCTTGGCCTCGAGACGGCCTGTCCTCGGAAAGGCTGTCCTTGGCCTCGGATTTTTTTTGTGTCCTTGGCCTTGGCCTCGAGCCTTGTGTCCTCGACTCCACCTCTGGTTTTTGCATGGTCCTCGAATGCCATAATGATCAAGCTTCATGAAGAGAATTTCAGAAGAAACCGTATCAAAGGCTTTTTTAAAATTTAGAAGTAACAACCCTACATAGTTTTTGCTGTTTAATTGGTCAAATATGTTGCTAACTGCATCAAGCAAAGCGTGAGTAGTAGATGTATTTTTTTGAAATGCATATTCAGTCGGTAGCAGTACTTTGTGTTTTTCCAAAAGTTTTGACATTTGTTGGTGGATTAGTTTTTCTAATATTTTTGAAAAACATGTTAAGATTGAAATTGGTCGATAATTTCCCATTTCTAATTTGCTTCAAGATTTGTGGATAGGAACAATTTTGGGTATTTTGCAACTCTCAGGAAATACACCAAAATTAATGCAAAATTGAAATAATAATGCAAATGCTGAGCAATGACATCGGCGGAAGACTTGATAAATTCTGATGGTATGTCATCACAACCCAACAGCCTTTTTAGACCCAAGAGCATTGATTATATTAAAAATTTCGGTTGAAGAGGGAAGATTAAGATACATGGATGAGCCAACGCGTTTAGGGAGAAATTTTGAGATGGTGTTGAAGTCGGTTTCTCGATGAGTTTGCGTGAGTTTAGTACCGGTACCAATGTTAGTAAAGAATTCATTTTAGTTATTAAGGATAATATATTGGGATCACCAATAATTAGGTCATCTACTAACAAGCTTTTTGGAACTTGAGTACGCTCAGGTGCCTTTTTTGCTAATAAATTTTGCAAGGTTTTCCACGTTTACTGTGAATCATTAGCTGCGAGCTCAATTTCACCCTGTAAAACATTTTCCTGGACAGCAATTTAACTCGGTTTAGTAAATTGAAGTATTTTTTGAAAAACTGTTGTTTTGTGGAAACATGTGATAAATAATAAGTTTTAAACATTCTGCGTTTATTTTGTATTGAGGTGAATAAACCTTTCGTTATCCAAGGTTTACTTTTGAGTCGCTGCTGTCGACGGGATTGCTTTTTGAGTGGTGCATATCTGTCTATCATTGATTTTACGGAATGAACAAAATTGTCAAAATTTCTGTTGAAATTAGCTACATTTAGTGTTGAATGTTTATTGACTAAATCATTTAGCGTAATTTGCATATCTTCTTAAAACGCACCAATGTCAAATTTTGACTTATCACGCACAAAAATGTATGATGGACTGAGTGATGTACATTCCTTAATATTACAAAAAACTGGAAAGTGATCACTGATAGAGTCGTTACGCAAAATTCCGGGAGTAATTTTATGCAAGGTGCCATTAGTTATGATGTGGTCTATTATAATAGAGGAATGTTCAGTAACTCGAGTAGGTAATGTTATGATGGGATATGCTCTGTAACTTAGCAGTGTGTTAAGATATTTTAAGGGTTGAGGCGTTCTTCTATGTATATCGATATTCACATTTAAATCACCTAAAATAAAAAACGGTGTTTTATTTGTAACTAATTTTTGCAGTACTCCATCCATTTTCACAATAAAATCGTCAAGATTTTGGTTCGGATGGCGACAGCTTACTCCTATAATTATTGCTTTTGCTTTACTGAACTAATACTTGTAAATAGTAATTCATTGATTTTTACATTGGTCAAGAGTAAATTGAAGTACTTCATCACTTAATATATACTTACATTTATCCGAAATGCATATTTCTACACCCCCTGCACATGTGACTGAGTTGGAATGTATAAATGAGTAAGAGGAAATTTCAATATGAATCAGGGCTTTATCACGAATACGTGTCTCAGAAAGGCAGATAATTTCAGGTGTTTTTTCAAAGCTTTCATAAAACGAGTCAAAATTTTTATTTAGTGATCTAACACTAATGTGCAATATAGAAAGATTTTGCTCATTTGAAAATATTGTTGTATTATTGTCATAGTATTGGCAGTCAACAATATCTTTGATCAGTGTTTTAAGCGGAGCACTTTCAGAATTCAAATCAAAATTATTATCATCATGACCAAGAGCGGTTGCTTGATTAAAATTATAAAAATCAGTTGCATCAGTTAATAAGCAAGCCATTGCTTGTGTTGAGATTGGACATTGAGTAAAATAAAATCGAGTTCAAGAGATATCAAAAATCCACTTACACTAAACTAGCGTGTATCTTCATTAACAGCGGCTTCTGGCTAAGCATTGTAATTTAAAGGAGGATGTCAAAATTTGGAGAAGTCAATATCAATTCCTACTTTGAACAAATCATCAGGGGAACTACTGCTCAGCCAATAGCCAATTCCTGGATCTCTGCCTTGATCATCAGGTGGCAACCCTTCTTTAATAGCAGACTTTTTGAATCGAATGTAAAGATAGTATGGATTTGAGCTAATTTATCATCACAATCAAATTTCAAATGTCAAAGTAGTTTAGCTCGAATCGCGGTCAGATCTTCAGCGATGAACACTTGCTTGAATTCCGCTGCGTTCTTCAAGTTAGATCGGCCTCGCAGAAATTCATTACGTTTTTTAATTAACGGACTAAATTAACTTCCGTTCAGTTCTGTTAACGGACTAAAGTAACTTCCGTTAAGTTCTGTTAACTTCCGTTAAGTTTTTTATCGTTAATACCTTGCACCATTCAAACATCGGACCGGTACAAATCAGTTTGTACTGGTAACACTTGTCGCGTATTAGCACGAGTTGTATAGAAGAAAGCGAAGAAAGGAGATCTTTTTTGAGGCAAATAATAAATCTGCAGCTTCATAGGTCTATAAATTATCGCTGTTCACAATTTTCAAAGATTTTCCGATCGCAGCTTCGTTGTGCATTTGAACTTATTTTTATCTTGATGTTAGATTAAACTGCAAAACATAACTCCAAAACACAAAAAGACCACTGTAGCAATAAATATTTCTATACAATCAGCTCAACAGCGTCAATACGTGTTCCAGAAGCGAGTGAATAAAAAGAAATGTTAACTACACGCAAAATGTTAACGGATTAACGGACTTTATAAACTTCCGTTGATTAAAGCAGAAAATAACAGATTAACGTTAACGGAGGTATGAAGTTTGTTAACGGACTAGTGGTTAACGAAGCTAACGCTTTGAATTAACTTGCCCACCAATGCATCTCTGCATTGTTTGGAATTGCAATTCTCGCAGTTTACACAGTTTTCGGTTTTGTGCTTGTATCAACAGCGCTGTGCAGTTGGTAGCTTGTTTAAGTTCGATCAGTATTTTGTTAGTGCTTTTGTTACTAGTAAGACTTTAATTTTGCTATTGTGTTATTAATATTGCAGATTATACTTATGCTGTATTCTAAATTGATTAAAGCCATACTAAACTGTTATGGTAATTTGCAATTTCATGACAATTTAATCAACTTATAATAATGGAGAAGTTAATGCAGCCAAGCAGATTGAACATAGATCCTGGTTCTACTACGGCAGCGAAAGAATGGAAGCACTGGCTGAAGACTTTTGAAAATTATATTGAAGTTCTCACTGAGGCCCTGCCAGCAGCACAAAGAGATTCCGGTGTTAATAAGCTGAGAGTTCTTACTAACTGTGTGTCTCATCAAGTATACGATCACATTGACGAATGTGAAACGTACGAGCTGCAATTCAAATCTTAAAATCTCTGTTTGTGAAAACTCCTAATACCATCTTTGCAAGGCATTTGCTGGCCACAGCGAAGAAAGAGCCAGTCAAATCGCTTGACAATTTTTTACTGACTTTAGCTCAGCTCTCTAAGGACTTTAATTTTGCTAACGTTACTGGAGAAGAATACAGAAAAGAGAAGATCTGAGACGCCTTCATTAATGGCATCAGTTCACATGCCATTCGGCAACGTTTGTTAAAAAACAGTGTACTAACTTTAGAAAGAGCGTTTGAACAGGCAAGGACCCTTGATTCAGCCAAAAAAAGCTCAGAAGCATATAGAGCAAATGGCAATAGCGTTGGACTGGTAGCTTCCACTAGCAAAGCAACTGATGTACCTATCGAACTTCCCGGAACTGAAACACCAACCTCTGCCACAGCAACTAATACTGCGAGTAAACTATGCTATTTTTGCCGGCAGTCCTATCACAGTCGAAGTAATTGTCCGGCGAAGAATTCAACTTGCTATAAATGCGACATGAAAGGACATTTTGCGAAGGTTTGCAAGTCCAAGGGCAAAGACAATACGGATACCAATGCTTGTTTGTACACTTCAAATCTCTGTGTTATCCAACCGGCTCCTAACTGTTTAAGTAATGCAACGACTGTAGCTGTAATTAACGGTATTGAGGTATTTGTATTAATTGATGCTGGTAGTTCTAGTTGCTTCGTTAAAGAGTCCATGGCTAGGAAACTGAATTTGAAAGTTATTACTCATAATGAAAATGTTTTTATGGCTTCGTCATGTTTACAGGGTCAGAACGTTGGCCGTTGCATAACTGATGTAAACATAAATGGTGTGACTTATTCTGCTGTGTCACTAAAGATTATGACCAAGGATGGCAGTACGGTACGGTACGTTCAAAATTTGCGTACTACGTACCTCGCACCTTCAACCGTACCGTACCAGCGGACCGTACTTCAGTTCAATTTTTGAAGCGTACCATACCAACGTACCGTACCCGTACCATTACAAAAAAGGCGTACCGTACTTCTTAGCAAAAATTGAGGCGTACCGTTCCAACGTACCGTACCATACCGTACTGCCATCCTTGATTATGACGGACTTGTGCACTGATGTTTTATTGGGACATGATTTTCAAGCCCAGCATAAACGGGTAGTCTTTAAGTTCAATGGTAATAGGGATGATTTTGTTGTGTCTCGCAATGTTTGTGCCCTTTCGAATGCCTCTGCATCTTTTCCCTCGTTGTTTAATGATGTTGCTAAGGAATGCACACCAATTGCTGTTAAATCGAGACAATTTTACAAGTGTGATCAGGAATTCATACGTCACGAAGTAAATCGGCTTAATTCTGAGGGAATTATCCAACCTAGTGTTTCACCATGGTGTGCGCAAGTTGTTGTTGTTAAAGATGCTGATATGATAAGCGTCGTATGTGTGTTCACTATATCTTTACCTAGGATTGATGCATTAGTTAACCCTGTGGCAAAGTATCATGTGTTTTCTATTTTCGATTTGTGCAGTGCTTATCATTAGATTCCTATTGCCTCTAAATACAGGGTTTTCACTGGTTTTGAAGCTGATGGTAAATTGTGGGAATTCACTAGAATACCATTTGGGGTCACAAATGGGGTACCGGCCTTCCAACGTGAGACGGACAGAATGACTGATGCTGAAGATTTGAAAGACACTTATCCCTACTTAGATAACATTACTGTAGTAGGGCGAAACCAAGAAGAGCATGATCAAAATGTTGCTCGCTTGCTTGAGGTGCTCCAGCAGAGAAACTGGACTCTAAATGATTCGAAAACTATTTCATCTGTGTCTTGTACAAACATTTTGGGATACTGGGTGGGAAACGGAGTTATCAAGCCCAACCCTTAAAGGCTACAACCTCTCAAAGATCTCCCTCCCCCCAGTAATCAAAAGTCGCTAAAACGTGTGCTTGGTTTATTTGCATATTATGCAAAATGAATTCACCAATTTTCTGACAAAATCCAACGCCTGAAACAAGTCACAAAATTTCCACTCAATGAGGCAGCTTTGACAGATTTTAATACGCTTAAGAAAGAAATAAAAAAGCTACACTGCGCTCTATCGATGAAAACTTGCCATTCACAGTCGAGTGTGATATGCTTCTGATGTGGCAGTTTCGGCCACTCTTAATCAACGCGGGCGTCCTGTTGCGTTTATGTCGAGGTCGTTTCAGGGCGGTGAGTTGCATTATCCGGCAGTGGAAAAAGAGGCAACTGCCATAATAGAAGCAGTGCGTAATTGGAGCCATCTTCTTTGCCGCCAGAATAATTTCACTTTGGTAACTGTTCAAAGATCTGTGGCGCCCATGCTCGACAATTGCAAAAGAGCGTTTATTAAAAATAACAAAATCCAATGTTGGAGGCTCGAACTCGCCTCATTTAGCTATGCCATCATGTACCGCCCTGGCAGGGATAATGTGGTTGCAGATTCGTCAGCCAGAGCTCATTGTGCATCCATGACAACCTCTAATCTTATGGAAATTCATTCTGGATTATGTCATCCCGGAGTAACAAGACTCTTGCATTTTGTCCGTACGAAAAATCTACCGTTCTCAGCAGAGGATGTGTGTAAAGTATACTCCTCGTGTCAAGTATGTGCTGAGCTAAAGCCACGATTTTATCGGCTGACACAACAAACTCTCATCAAAGCAACAAAACCGTTTGAGCGCATCAGTATTGAATTTAAAGGCGCGCTTCCTTCTTCTACATCTAATAAATATATCTTGATGGTTATAGATGAATATTCACGCTTCCCTTTTGCGTTCTCTTGCCCCAGCATGCACACCGCAAACAGTGGTAAACTGTTTGAATCAACTATTTTCCTTGTGTGGAACTCCCATTTTTGTCCACTCGGATAATGCGAAATCATTCATGTCCAATAAACTGAAAGAATTCCTGCTTAAACAAGGAGTCGCCTCCAACAAATCGTCACTGTATCATCACACAGGAAATTTGCTAGTGGAAAGGTATAACGGCGTGATATGGAAAGCAATTCGTCGGGCATTGAAGACCCACAATCTTTCGGTTTCTTCATGGGAAGCTATGTTACCAGATGCTCTTCAATCTAAGCGATCATTGTTGAAGACAATCACAAACCACACTCCGCACGAATTGTTCTTCAATTTTCATACGCGCTTTCCTTCTGGAAAATCTTTACCTGCCTGGTTAACCACTTCAGGAACCGTGTTTCTGCACAAGTTTGTACAAGCTCATAAGAATGACGACTTGGTGGAAAAAGTTCAATTAATGGAAGCCAATCCGACTTTTGCCAGTATCCGCTTTGCGGATGGAAGGAAAAGCATTGTATCTGTGGGTGACTTGTCTCCTTGCCCTCATCCTCCTGCTGCTGAAGAGCGACAACTGGCACCTGCTGAACCAGTCCGTAACCATGCAGAGATGATCGACAAACCAGCTGAAATTCCTGCTGAAGCATCAAACAAAGTTGATGAATTGCCACTTGAAAAAGATGTTGGCCTAGACAATTTACAAAGAGACTGTTCTCCTACGGTAACCCCCCGTAGATCATCACGAATAACCCGGGGCATACCACCCATACGAAATGGCACTGCAATTTCTCATTAAGGAGGGCAGAATGTTGTGAAACAAAATGTGACGTCATCTCTGCGTTGTTTGGAATTGCAATTCTCGCAGTTTACACAGTTTTCGGTTTTGTCCTAGTATCAACAGCGCTGTGCAGTTAGTAGCTTGTTTAAGTTTGATCAGCATTTTGTTTGTGGTTTTGTTACTAGTAAGACTTTAATTTTGCTATTGTGTTATTAATATTGCAGATTATACTTATGCTGTATTCTAAATTGATTAAAGCCATACTAAACTGTTATGGTAATTTGCAATTTTATGACATCATCCTTATTCAAGCTAATATTGATGGCATTTGCAATCTTAATAGCTTCAGCTTCGCCACCGTCTCCATTGGTCAAAGACTCTGGAACATTGTGAATTCGAAGGTTTTCTCGTATCCCATATTGTTCAAGGCTGTTTAGACGATAATTGGTCAAATTTAATGCTTGCTTTAATTGATTATTTTTAGCCCACACTGCTGTGAGTTCACTTTTCATATTACGTAGTTCGTTTCTTAAAGATTTAACCGTTTTGTTTATTTCTCTCAATTGATTTCGATCTTCTAAATTGAAACTTGACGTACGACGGGGAGCCATTGATCAAATTAATCCAGTAATCCAACACCAGTACTGGTACAACTTCAACCACCAGCCTTCTTTCTTCACACTTCAGAAGTATGGTACCGTACAGCTATCGTAGCCTACTACAAGCCTATTCACCTTATTCAAATACCGTATTTACCTTATTCAAATAGAATGAATACAGTGCGTTTTGCGGTTTAAATGGAGATAGCCGGAGAAGAATAAGAAAAACGAAAAAAAAGTAAGAAAATAGAAAAAAAAGAAAAATGGTATTCAGGTTGGGGTAAACGAACATAACCAAAAGAAAGGCGGTGTGCTCAAAAATCACTAATCATTTTCCATCAAAATTCAATACCAAGATATTGTATGTGTCAAAAGGACACGTCCCAATGCGGTCGACTGGCTCGGTTGAACAACCTATCGAGCTACCTACGGGTTGACTTTATAATCGATATATTCAATTGCACTTTCACTTGTGGCTACGTTGGAACTGACGCTACATCATCTTCCTGTCATTACGCTGGCGACGGCACTTCATCGTCTCCAACCAGCGCAAGGAAGAGCGTCCACCACTCCAACGTCCTAGCGTGCTCGCCCTTGTAACGTACGTGTCAAAAGGACGCGCCCCAATGCTGTCGACCGGCTTGGTTGAACAACCTATCGAGCTACTGTCTGGGTTGAGTTATTAATCAATATATCCACCTGCACTTCAACTTGTGGCTGCGTTGGAGCTGACGCTACAATATATTGGTTCAAAATCGTCCATTTTCTGCCCATTTTTGGCTTGTAATATTTTGGTCACGTAACCGGGCGCCCCCAAACTCGGTTTGCGTAAACCATTTGTTTGCACCAATATTGTGTACAAATTTCAGCTTTACACGCCTAGCGGTTTTTAGATTATACGCGAATTAATCAACTTTCTTGCCAAAAATCGCCATTTTTTGTGTCAATTCACCATCATGTGACCTAGAATCCCCAAAATTGGCACACATGTATGAAGCGCCAAGTGTTCACCGAAATTTGCACGTTATTTTTGTGAGTTATAAGGTGCCAATTTGTGGATTTATTAAATTAGCAAATTTCGTAAATATTTGGCGCCTTTAGGGCGCATAGTGTTCACCAAAATGTGTACGTCGTTATTCTGGGTTATGAGGAACCAATTTGTAGATTTATTTAAATCTGCAAAAATTGGCAAATTTCGGTAGACATTTGGAGCCTTTAAGGCGCCTAGTGTTCACTAAAATGTGCACGTCGTTTTTCTGAGTTATGAGGTGCCACATGGACTACTTAATTAACACGGCCGTACAGTCTGCCTTGTCGATAGAAAATTACCAAGGTCACTTTTCGCTTGTCTCGTGGTGCGGCTGTCTGTAAACAACAGTTTGTAATAGACAGTATATAATATTGTTGATCGCTAACGGGTCTACAACAGTTTGTTTGACTAGTTCTGCTATCACAGTCAGTCGTACTCTTACAGTTTTAAGCAGCAGATCAATGTAATGCATCGATGTTTTTCACTGCATATGCGCTTAAAGAAAGCTTTTACAAGAAAATTATTGTTTTTCAGTGATTTAATTTGATAATTTAGTTTTTTCAGAATTATACTTTACGCAGTGCATTTAGTTACTATTGCCGATATTTAAACCACGTTTTGGAAAACTTGTGTTGAGACAGTTACAGTTTGAGCTATAAACAGCTGCTTGGTACAGTAGCAGTGGTTACAATACTAATTATATAGAATACTTAAGCAAAATAGGTCTACTTTGGCTTGCAATACTTTTCTGTTATTTATAGCAATTTTGAAAATCTACCGTATTTTACTTTAAGTTATTTATTTTTTAATGTCAAGCACTTGTTCTGTTGTTTTTTGTAAATCTGGTTATAAAAAGAGGAAAGACAAGAAGTAGAGCATTCCAGAAATCAACCCTGTATTTTCCTTTCCTTTGAAGAAACCAGATTTGCTAAGCTGTTGGACAAAATTTATTAACCGTAAGAATTGGATGCCAGGCAAAAACGGTGGAATTTGTTCGAAGCATTTAGAGGATAAGTTTTTAAAAACTGGAAAGCGAACTACGCTTCGATGGGATCTAAACCCTGTTCCCAGCATCTATCCTGATTCTGGTAACTTTCCTCCGTCTCTTTTGCCTTCAGTTCCCCCAAGGAAAAAGTCACCTACAAGAGGAAAGTTTCCTGATCAAATTAGCAAGTTTAAACAAAAAGACGAAATGAAATATTTTTCACAGATTAATGAGAGAGTGTGCGCACCCGGTTATCAGCTGCTGAAGCTTCAAAAAAATAAGGCGATTTTTTAACGAAACAGAAAATTGTCCAGTCAATGACATTCTGTTTGTCACCGACACCATTGTTGTAACAGATTCTTTAAACGTAAAATTATTTTGAAAAGCTTTCCTATGCCTCTTTCGGAGTGGTTTAGGAAGGGTAGCAACTGTCGTTTGAAAAGCAAGTCAATGCTTGACAATTTTCCTTCTTATTTACGAAGTATTGCTGAACAAGAACCAAACAAACTGTAGGATGAGCTTCAGTACATAAAATACAAAAAGCCAGAAAATGGACCAAAATACTCTTTTCAACTTTTGCAATTTTGGCTGCTGTTGAGATATACTTCTTTGCCTGCTTATAGACTCTTAAAAGAGCATTTTCCTTTGCCATCATTAAGCTTATTAACCAAGCTTAGCAAGGGCGGTATGTAAATAAGTACTATAAGCACGCAATAAGGATGGCATGATCAAGGTGAGGAAATCAAACTTTTATATATTTTTTACAGTATTGCATGGTACATTTAAACATTGTTTGCATGATTGACATTATATAAATCTATCGTACAAGAGATTAATCTCAGAGATGTTATTCAAAATTGCGTCTGCTGATAAAATCTATGTTCTTCTTTCATCGCTAGCTTGATTATTATTTTACAGTTAAACATTAATTTACAATATAATTCAGATTGAAAAAGAAGTTATTTTGCGTAATAGGCAACGGTAAAATGCATTACCCAATGCAAAACACCAACCAATTATTTCCAGACAACCGCATCACGAGACGAGATAAGCGAAAAGTGTACGCTTGTAATTTTCTATCGACAAGGCAGACTGTACGGCCGTATTAATTAAGTAGGGCCATGGGTGCCAATTTGTGACCATGCGGCATACGCTGAACGCTCAGTTAGCATAACTGTCCATTTGTTTTTGTAAACTCGAACTCAACCCACAGTTGTAAACGGGCCGACTAGTTCAGGCCCAAACCCGAAAATATAAGCCCGAACCCGAAACCTAATTTGAAGTCCAAATCACGCCCGAAAAAACCCGAAAGTTAAGTTTGGGCTGAAAAAATTCGCAATGCTGCCAGGTTATGTTGATTATATTTTTGTGCACCAAAGACAAAAAGTACGTCTCAGGCCCGAATTAAGCCCGAAATTTTTGTCAACTTTAGGCCCGAACCCGACCCGAAAAGCCCGGCCCGACTTACAACTCTGACTCAACCTGCAAACATTGACAATGCCTTTTTTTTGCAGGTTTAACGTGTCAATTTTTGGGAGTACTTTTTTAGCAGATTTAAGGTGCCAATTTTTGCAGATTTAAATCCACAAATTGGCACCTCAGAACTCACTAAAATAACCTACGAATTTTGGCGAACACTTGGCGTCTCATACACATGACGCTTTCGTTAATTCTCATGATGTGTTCAAATTTCATCTTTTTAGGTTTTACTGTTTGCTAGTTATTAGCAAATCAATCCTCATCAGCCGAAATTCGCGAACAAAAACAAAGGTACTACGCGCTCATGCAAAGTCCCAATTAAGCGAACTAACAAATTAAACGAAGACGAATTAGACGAATTCTATTGTATTTGAATGAGCAAAATCACGCAAAATCAGTATAAGATGCAGTTTCACCAACTTCTTACTTATGATTTTATTTACCGTATACATTTCTATGGAAAGATGGAGGCAAAAATGTCATCCTTTTAGGTTTTTTGTGATAAATTCCATAAATAAATTTTTTTCTTCGAGCCAACTTAAATTTAAGTCCAATGTATCATAAAACAAATCGAGAACTTTGAAATATATCAGATTAGAGAAAGTGTCTCAACGTAGAAGTTTGTTGGAGCCAATGGGCCTAAATTCGGTTAAAAAATTAACTTAAATGACAAACGTAAAACGTTGTGTAAAAATACCTTGAGGCCAAAACTTAAACCGCTCATTACGTCATCATGAAACTTACGTCATTTTTTGCCAAAAATTGGTCGTGATTAACTTCAAATCAAAATTCAGGGGCGTAAATCCCGGGGGGGATGGGGGGGATGCATCCCCCCCAATAATTTTTGAGGGGGGGATGCAACCCCCCCAATCATCCCCCCCCAATAATTTATATTAAGCTGCTATTTTTGACGATTTATCTTGCTGATTCAATGGCTTCCCGTTTCTTGCTAATATGGTTACGGATTGCTACAGCCTGTTTTTATTCACGCACTCAATCAATAAAGTACAAACGTCAATCGTTCGCATTGCAGAAAATAAGATAAAGCTCTGCTTTCTTTATGCAGCGGAACAGAGATGCAGTAAGAAAAAAAGAGACGAGCATTGCAGATAGTAAAAAATTGTTAAAAGAAAAAAGCGCCGTGAAATTGTTAAAAGAAAAATCTTTGAGCTTCTTTGCCAGAAACAAAATACTGTATAATCTAATAAAATTGGCTGACCTAATTATAATGCTGTATAATATAATAAATTCGCAAACATAATTATGTAGGTTGTAAAATCTAAAAGTATAGTCTATAGCGCTTTCCGAAACTCTCTGCCTTTTTTTCTTGCTTTCGCAGCTGTTTTACGTTTTTACAATAATGCTAAATTTGCTTCGGATTCATCTTCATGGTTCTTTTAGCAATTAATGTTTGCGCCCCGATTGTTTATTCAATTCGTCGTATTGTGTAATGTGTAGGCTATTGCTAAATGTTGGTGTTGTACAGTACAATTCTAACGTTCTTTGCTTGTTCTTTAATCTTTACTGATTTCCTGTGCATATTATATACCGGTACCGTAATTTCAAACTTCAGCACAAGTGAACTTGTATTAATTTTAGATTTTGTGGCTAACGTCTTTATCACTCGTTAACAGATCCAGAGGGTTCCAGACCCTCTTCCTCTTCCCCAGCTTAACCAAGGCAAACGTAAAATGATGCGAAAATGGCATTTAATACATGCCCTCCGGCAGTTATATTACCTCGGGCCCCACCTCTTGCAAAATTTTCTGGATCTGTTTCTGCTTTATACAAGTTGTTACCAGTGCAGTAGCGTAGCCAGGCGGGGGGGGGGGGGGGGGGCTATAGCCCCCCCATTGGCCTGCCGACCAAAATGCCGAATAAGGAAAATACCACGTTTTCAGCACTTCTAAGACTCTCTTTTGCACTGGATTAGACTAAAAATGATTTAAAGCATAGTTTGAAACGTTATTTGGGGGGGGGGGGGGCTAATGGACTGCCGACCAATATGCAGAATAAGGAAAATACCACGTTTTAGCATTTCTAAGACTGTCTTTTGCACTGGATTAGACTATTTTGAAATGTTTATTTAGGGGGGGCTAATGAACTGCCTACCAAAATGCAGAATTAGGAAAATACCACGTTTTTAGCCAGTAGCGTAGCCAGGGGGGGCTGGGGGGGCTATAGCCCCCCCCCCCCCCATTGACATGTCGACCAAAATGCAGAATGGGAAAAACACTACATTTTTAGCACTTTGAGACTGTTTTATGCACTGGAGTGGACTAAATAGTGATTTAAAACATCTTTTGAAACATATATTCAGGGGGGGGCTAATTTGTCAAAAATAAAACCAACAAATAAATGAAACCTTTGATAAACGGTAAGAAATAAGCAATCAAATTTGGTCGCAAGTGTAAAAATGCTGAACATAGGTGTCATCAACAAACATACTATAAACTAAGAAATAGGGGGAGGGGGGGCTTTTCAGTATTTGTTAATTACCAATCATTTCTCTCAAATCTCTTTTCATTAGCCCCCCCCCCCCCAATTATTTTTCTCTATAAACTGTATACGAAATAGATTACTCCGTGTGAGTTTTATTGCACTATTCGATTTTATAATTTAACAACATCTAAACAAGAGAACTACATTTTACCATAGCCACCTCCCAAATAGCCCATTTATCCTACCAGTTTAATCTTGTTTGCACTGTCAATTTCTAAGCCACGTTTTGAAATCATTATTTTTTAATCAAAATAGCCCTAAAATGAAGTTATTTTCGCAAAAAAAAATGCAAAATTTTCGAGCGCTGGGGGCTCCGCTCCCAGACCCCCGTGCCTCCGGCGGCTGGGGGTTTTGCCCCCAAACCCCCAGCCTTCGGCAGCTGAGGGCTCCGCCCCCTGACCCCCCAAACAGCCCTCCCCCATTGCGAATTTCTGGCTACGCGCCCGTACCAGTGGCGTAGTTTCTGGGGCCAGACCAGCCTTCCTCCCTCTCATAGGCCTAAGTAACGTTGCAATTACATAAATCACCATGTTTTTCCACAACTGGAACCCTTTGGGCAACTTTAATAAAGTTCAGAGCTGGACAGCGCTGTTTCGAGCTTTTAGCTCTCATCGGCAGCCCTCGATGTTGCAGTTTTAATAAAGTTGTTTGAGGCCATGTTTTGGTTGAAAATCACACACAGGAGAAGAAAGAAGAAATTTCGACGACTTCGCATTTAGGGATCAGTAAAATAATATAGCCACAAGCTTATCGGGCATATACGAAATCAGTCGTAAATATACTACTACTACTTTATTTATTAAAATCGATTTCACCCCAGCGGGGCATCATCAGTTAGATCTAAAAACAATCAGCGTATACTTTAAAACCAAAATCATCATAAAACCTATAAATAGACTATAACATCAATCAAATTGAAAAGAACATAAAATGGACTTCAATAACAACAAAATTAAAGAAAAAAAAAAAAAATTAAAGAAAAATAATACTGTATATAGCAAAACCTCTTTCGCAAAGCAAATATATTGAAAACCTTGTTTTATCTACACCACCACAACATCAGAAAAAAACTATACAAAAAAAGTTGTTTAAAATAATAAACCCCTGCAAAAAAATATAAATATTTTTTCAATTATAAAAAAAAAAATTTTGGTGCTTTTTTTTTGGTTGCTTAGCAACGCTTTTTATAATTGAAAAAATATTTATATTTTTTTGCAGGGGTTTATTATTTTAAACAACTTTTTTTGTATAGTTTTTTTCTGATGTTGTGGTGGTGTAGATAAAACAAGGTTTTCAATATATTTGCTTTGCGAAAGAGGTTTTGCTATATACAGTATTATTTTTCTTTAATTTTTTTTTTCTTTAATTTTGTTGTTATTGAAGTCCATTTTATGTTCTTTTCAATTTGATTGATGTTATAGTCTATTTATAGGTTTTATGATGATTTTGGTTTTAAAGTATACGCTGATTGTTTTTAGATCTAACTGATGATGCCCCGCTGGGGTGAAATCGATTTTAATAAATAAAGTAGTAGTAGTATATTTACGACTGATTTCGTATATGCCCGATAAGCTTGTGGCTATATTATTTATTTATTCAACTTTAATAAAGCATTGAATCATGGGCCTATGCTCCAAAAACGCTTATTTTGGCTTTAAAAATCGTAAAAATTTTTCAGCGACGGGGGCTTCCCCCCATTGCTGTGATTGTCTCTGCAATGTAAATCCACTCCCATTGCAAAATCTTTGCTACGTCACTGGTTGTTAGTAACCAAAGGCTTGGGCGGATGTGATGCGTATAAGACGCAGTGCGGCTAATATTGCAGCTACGCAACTATACGCTTTTTTATAAGTGCAACTTTTATTGGCTCTGTTTCATCCCCCCCAATAATTTTTACGGATTTACGCCACTGTCAAAATTACATGAATTCCAAATTCACATGCCAAATTTGGTGCTCCTACGACCTCCGGTTTGAAATTGGGTAAATTGACATATTTGACTCTTGTGTAAATTGCTTGTAGAAATGCCTCTCATCGCTCGTAAATTTTTGAAATAGGTCCAAGTGATACCACTATAGTCGTATACTGTAGGTATGCAAGTGGAAATATAACAACTGTATTGTGCATGAAAAATTTGATTTTTGCAGAGCAGTATTGTGATGACATTGCCATTTCTACTCCAATTGCTGATTGCAGTGGTTAGTGGTCACGTGACTGACGTACTTAGGGCCAAGAAAATTTTTTCAACTACAGCAATCCGCAAAATCAATTCCTGCACTGCTGTATTTTCAGCAGGAACACTGACGGTTTTGAGTAGCTACTGCGACAATGGAACTGTTGTTATTGCGATTTTTTCGGCTGGGCATGCAATTTCCGGATTAACATGTAAGTCATATAGGCTTTTTACGTATTGCTTAGAAAGGTGGCTCGGAAAGTATGTGCAAAAACTCTCAATCTCGTTATTCTGACAGCTAATAGGAAAATCTTGTACACTGTTTCATGTTTTCTATCCAAACAAAAACGTACAATATATCCCGTTCATATTACATATTATAACTAACTTTTAAACTTCATGCCTTTGCAATTCAGTCAGTCTATCTTTCAACTACAGCGTTGTGTCCGCACTCTTTATAACATTTTGTTGAGAGGCTTCGACAACTAAGCTTGAAGTATTGTGCCATATATAGTAGGGTGGATCGAAATGTCCAAAAATTTTATTTTTGAAAGCTAGTATGTCAAAAAGGTGCGTAATAGGCATAATAACAAGTATGCAAAATATTTTTTGTTTTGAACAAATTTTTGATCGCCCCCGCAAAGTTTTAGTTTGATCAAAAAAGGGTTCGCTGAAGTCCGTAACAAATTTTGGTAAAAAGCATAAGCATTGTGTGACTCCTTTATGAAACCTATGATGTTATAATATTAATCGACCTGTGTTACAACAAACACAATTCGCAGATTTACCTCTACGGTGAAAATGGATGTTTGTGTAGCCTTCTGTAACTTAGTCTCAGTCAACTATTGGCATTGCTGATTTTGCTCATAAAGCATTATTGTTCTCAAAAGACTTCCAGATATTACAAGTAGCTTTCCTTTCAATTGAAATTTGCTTGCTCTAGGGTTCCATAAAATACATCAAAGGTTGGTTGCGCTTCTTACAAACAGACAATTCTTAGAGTAGTGTAACGCTGTACCCGTGCTGGCATAGTATCGGTTGGTGCTTTCTTTCATCATTCAGCCAACTGTGTCAACATAGACAGCTATACAGGTTTTAGGGTGCGATGAAACGAATGTAAACACAGGGCAAATGGCTGGAGTTATTCCGCGACGAGAAGAGTCGTTTAATCACCCTCTTTAATGGCTCGTTTGTTTACTCCATGCCAGTGAGTTACCCCTGCGAAATTTATTCTAAACTCTTGATGGAACTACTACAGGCGCATGAAGGTTTTCTTGGTTGAGTGAAAAACGGCTTGCGACATGCACTCAGGAACCAGTTTCCTCCTTTAAACCAGTGAGGTTGACCGAAGATCTATCTAACGTGGACCTCAAAGAGCTGAGCAGAGATCAGCAATATTTATTAGAAATTTGCAATGGTATCAATGCAGTGTAGACCTGTCACTACGAAACCCTGGATGCTTAAATCATTCTCGATGGCTGATTACAGCAAAGTGGGTCCTTAGGTTACATGTCAACGATAAAAATCCATCTAAACTGCAGGCATTGGTTATGTTTTGTTATCCGTGTTTACGCTCCAATGTGGTTCGCAATAAAATCATACTCAACTTGCATAGATGGAGCTAGACACTTTCACGAAATAGTGACCAGGTCACGTTATTCTCAGTCAGAAGCGCAAAAAAATTATTGATCCAGTTTTACCACGCAACTCATAATTTGCTCATCCGGAAAATATAATTTTGGCTATGATAACTGACCATCGACCTCATACTCGGGAACTACGCCTGAGCAAAGTGATAAAAGCTAACCTGCAAAGCCCAGCGGAAAAATACGGAAATTTAAAGTTTACACAAACCTTAGTTTTGATGCAATGGAGCACTTCGAACTGATTAACTGGACAGATCTTCCAATCGCGGAGCCGCCTGTACTTAAAACAAGGACGGATACTGAGTTCCTGTAGTTCATTGTGATGGATGTGACTCCCGCTATAGTTTTTTCCGAAATTTCCTGTCACACGCAGGCTGTTGAAAGGCACGTGAAACTGGTTACTGAGGCATCCAAAGCAGTATGTGGACCGAAATATCGAGATGGCTTCATTTGTGCTCGAATTGCTTCTCGTCAGTTAATGGCAAAAAATGAGTCTAAACGTGACTTTACGCATTTTAATTTGTTACTCTACAAGTGTACGATTGTAGTTGCTTTGCATGTATGAGCACACAATTTATTAAGATGTGACTTAACGTAGAGCATGATAGTTTTTCGTATGAAGTTTAAGTTCACAATCTATTTGCGGCCACCTGATGAATATTACTACGAGGTTACCTGATGAATATTACTACGAGGTTACATGTCGACACAACAGGGGACTTCCACCAAGTCACTTTGAAATCATTATCTATGTTAAATGAAGGTGAAGTCAAAAGTTGTATGTAGTGAATATACATTTATGTAGTAGTATATTCGAAAATTTTGCCATGTCTAGATTACTAAATATGCTCTGAAACCCAATTTAATTATCTCAATTCTAATTGGCTTTTGTCATACTTTTAGAATAACAATTATACCTGGCAACAATGAGTCAGGGTAAAATAAATAAAGTTTGGTTTCAGAGTGTATATAGCGAGTAAAAATTGAAAAAAAGAAATTTACCATGCGATTTTTGTATGTGTGAGTATCTATATTTTATACTTGATGGGGGGAGATCAAAAACACACTCAAAACTCTTTAAATTTTTACATTGTGTTTTGATGATATATTGGCAACTTTTGCCATATCTAGCTAACTGAAATTCAAAAATAAAACTTTTTTGCCATTTTCGATCCATCCTAATATATAGTCCCTTTTACATAGCTAATCAACATCAATTTTGAAAAGTTGTTCTGCAAAGTTTGTTGCCTGGAAATTTTTTTCCATTTTTGTGCTATTAGAAAAAACTAGGGGGGAAAATTTTTCCCTACCCCCATAAGAGTCTGCCTAATTCAGCACACCCTTTTTGAAATATGGCGCCTGGTTAAGCTGTTGAATCTGTTTCGTACATTTAAACACAGCTTCCTATTGGTTTCTTTTATTATGTATTTAGACCCCGGATATCTATCAAATGCATTGGATTTTGCACCTGCTTATGCAAGTGTTGTGTTCAGCATTTCCAACACATTTGCGGTATCAACTGGAGCGCTAGCGCCGTTAACGGCAGCATACCTTGTAGTAGACCAAGTAAGCCTATAATGTATCTCTAGTACTCGTATAATGAAGAAAAATTTTAGTCTATGTTATGCAATTTGTGTCTTCATGGTTTACTGAAGATGATATAAGTAAACATCAAAACATTTGAAAAGGGACTGTGAGTGTGATTGATACGCTGGCTTTAATCTGTATATCTAAATCATACAGTATATTCAATTTGTATCTTTTGCAAGACGCCCTTTTAAAGGTTTTAGATATAGGGTTGGGTATATTTTCGTATATGCTTTTTTACATAATAATCAAAATCACTTCTGCTGCGTTGCTTTGAGTAGATTTTTATCAAAGGCGCTCGAATATGACCATATGGCCCGATAGCACAATATAATGGGTTAAGTAGAAAGATGAACTGAACTCCATTTTAACCTAGCCAATAGATCTATGTCATCATAGTTATAGTTACAGGGTTTTGTTGATTACTCATAACGCAACAAAGTATGTCTCTAAAACATGGTCGGTTTGTTTTTCAGCAAAAATCTTCATAACCATAACGAAACAAAAAATAGCCCTTAATATAGCGTCACCGTATTTTAGCAAATCGCAAGCATAAAATAGCATGTGAAAGCAATTCTTAGTGGTCATTTGTAGCGATTGTCCTCTTTGCTAACGAGTATATCGTCCAACTTCTAACTTCTGGTATTATAACATACGGTGCCTTTTTGGCTGTAAAAATGAATCAACTACGCTCCAAAAAATGCTAATTTTCAATTCAATTTTAATTGCGTTGAATCCATCTAAGTTAGATCACGAATTGCAAAGCCAAAATTTAGGTGATTGTTTGTGTTAAAGAATGAGACGAACTTATTGAGTGCAGTAACTGAAAAAAAAAATCTTTCTTAATTTCCATTTTTAGCGTTCATTGAAAAATCGACTTAAACGCAGAGCACTTTGTCTCAAAAAAATAGGAAAGTTGATGGCGTATTCATTTTTAAAAACAATTCCTACAGACTTCACGATCTCAATGGCAGAGTTTCTTTTGGTTAACCTTCGGCCTTACTTGTGTTGGAGGAACGGCTTTTGCAATATTTGGCTCTGGGGTACAGCAAGACTGGAGCAAGATCGGTGAGAATAGAAGCATGTTTTTTAGATGTGCTGGACCTGGGTTTCCACATTTTTGGAGTAGCTACGTAATCTCAAGCCAGGATTAGAATTCCACAACTTTGTGGGGATTTAGTATGAACACCCCAAAAAAGGAAAAATACAGTTTTCTTCTAAAAGCTACAACTTTCTGGGAGTTTAAAATAGAGACCAAAAGAAAGAAAAAGGTCTTCCTTCACGGAAAACTGCAGTTTGTCTGAGATTTGAATTCTAAACCAAAAAAAGATCTTCTCCTCGGGGAGTTTGTACTTTTTCAGCGGATTAAAGATCAGTAACAATAAAACTGCGCTCATCGCCTCAGAAAGTTCTAAGTTGAAATACCAAAAATTCCCGTATCAATCAAGAATTCTGGGACAAATTGGTCAACTGGACGGCACATCAAAACAAGGCTTCAAAAACAGACTGTCAAGGCGAAAACGGGAAGTATGTGGTAACCTTAGGTATACTTGCAAACCTATGGAGTCTCGACAACTAATGGTTTATTATAGGCGCACTGTAATCACGCAGGATAGAGTAAACATTTTGTATAAATATTTGAGGCATTGAGTACGGATTTGAAAACTAGCGGTACCGCAATGTGTCCAGTACTATACTTATTTATAACGTTTACAGTAAATAGTGATCAGCTGCATTTACAGTAAGTAGCTGCTGTGTTCGAGAAACACCAGCCTACACCAAGTTAGTTGTTAACTGCTGCAAAAGTTTATTTGGTGTCTCCTGGCCTCGATTTTCTTTGTCTCTGATGTTGTTTTTTTTTTTTGAGTTATTGTAGAAAAAAAATTAACAAATTTGAAATAATTCTATTCTTTCTCTCAATATACACTGTATGTATACACTGTGAAAATAGGTATCAATTTAATACAGTCAGAGGTTCAGTCATAGGCGTAGCCAGAATTTTTGATTGAAGGGGGGCCCAAACCGCAAATCACATGCAATGACGTCATCAGAAACTTCGAAAAAGAAATTTTTTGTGGGGGCAAAGATATCGTAGAATGAAAGATCAGAAGCCGTGGCCTCTGGTGTTGGCACGTAACCAGAAACTCGTTCAAAAGGGAGGGCTTAAAACCAATAGTTAAAATGTAAAAATGTCTAAATTGGGCAACGTGTTGAGTAAAGAAGTGTACTGTAACAATGATTCAAACGTATCACAGACGGAGCCTCCAGCCACCAGAGGCTATGGGGGTCTGGGGGCAAAGCTCCCAGCTGCTGGGCGATTTTTTGTAATTTTTTGGGAAAAAAACTGTTTTAACACCATTGGATCACATTTCGCACGTATTCTAAGCCATTCGGAAGTACTAGATTTTTAACATTTGAAAGCCAATTGAAAAAATTGTTGTTCAGTCTTTTTTTTTTGTTAGCAATTTTAGTCCAAAACACGTTTAAAATCTTGTGTTCTGGGGCTAAATTTTGTAAGTGGTTTGGCCCAGGTAGGGGGAAGTAAAGTTCATTGCCTCCTGCAATATTTTAGCAGTAAATAATAATCTAGTCGAAGATTTTCCTTAGAGATTATTGTTTTGTCATGAAAAGAACCAGTTATAGGAGTACATATACGGCCAGGGGGCCCAGACCCTCTCAATTCAAAAATTTGTTTAATGAGCATTCCCCGTAGTGTAGCTAATTGTTTTCAAAAGTATTTTGTTGTATAAAAACTGGCGAGGTGGAGGTGAATTGTTACTGAAAAATGTACAATAGAGAATTATGTCTACAAAGCATGTTATTGCCCGGGCCGGATGTACATTGAGTTGGGCCCATGGCACTTTGGAATTTTTGCAATATTTTCCTGCCAAATAAAGGTAAAGACCAAAAAAAAATTTATCTGAGCACGGGGCCCCTGGCCCTGTGCCACCTGTTAAATCCGCCCCAGGTTATTGCATTACGTTCATAAAAAGGTTACACGAGATCCTGAGTTAGCAACTTTTAGGATAAAAACCTTTCATTTCACTCGGGTTATAGGTTCAAATTGGTTGCCAAATATTAAATTGAGGTGTCCCGAAACCCCTGGATCAATATTATTGTTGGGTGCCCATTTAAATTGGAGGCCATTTAAATATTATTGTAGGAGGCCCATTTAGATTGGTTAGCAAAAATTAAATTGAAGGTGCGCGGACCCCCTGGATCAATATTGTTGTTGGGTGCCCATTTAAATTGGAGGCCATTTAAATATTATTGTAGGGGGCCCATTTAAATTGGTTGGTAAAAATTAAATTGAGGGGGCGCGGGCCCCTGGATCTCTTTCATTGTTAATTAATGTTGTACGCGTGTACTGTTGTACGCGAAGATGCTAAAAGAAACTGAAACTGAAGAAATAATAAGCTCTTTTGAGACATTTTTATCAATAATAGCATTTCAAATTGGAAAGGCCCTGCCCCCCCCCGTGGCCACGCCTATGGGTTCAGTACTGTTTCCGGTTACAGTTGAAAATTGTATCTTTAATTGTAGATGGATAATTGGTGTTGTGTAGATTGTGGGGATGAAGACAGAAATTTGGAAACAGAAAAAGATTTCGATAAAAACTTGTTAACAACGAATGATGAGAGAAGTCAAGATGGACAAGCGCATTAAAATACTCTGCCTTTATTAATTGCTGTAATGAAATTCATCTAACAGTTTTTCCTACGCTGTAGAATAATCATTAACTTTGAGACATTATGAAAATTTTGTTAATGTTATATCAGAGCATAGTCGTTATGGTTGTACCAATATATAGTTACTTTCAAAAATGAACATCAAACCTGAAGTTTGGATAGGAATAAATATCCAAGAAGGGCTGCGAACTCGATCGATTTTTATTTGAGTTCAAGTTCGAGTTCTCTAATTTAATTTTGTCGAGTTCAAATTCGGCGAAAACATCAAGTTTTTCGAGTTCGGTCTGACAAAAATAGTAAATCTACTTTTCGACTTTATCGTTTTCTTTTTGTTGTGAAATCCTGTTTCCCTAGATCGCCAAGACTTACACAAGTGAACGGCAATCTCAATTATTTAGAGTTCTAGACGGCATGATCTACAAAAGATACTTCTTTCCGATAATTTTTTAATCTTTAATTTTCATTTTGATGAACTCAAACAGTTTCGTTTAAGTTCAGATTTGAGCTCAAAAAAATTATTGTTCTGAGTTCGAGTTCCGCAAAGCAACTGAGTTTTTTTGAGTTCAGGTTCGAGTTTGCTGCCTAGTATCAAGCTAAACTTTTTTCTTGTTGTTTGCTCTCAGTCACGGTTATTCCTTGTTTTTTTTTACTTTCTTGATCTTAAAACTCATTGATTCAGTTTCTTCATAATATTGCCGAACCTAACCATAGTAAGATATTTAATTTAGGGGAGACATGGTGGTGCTATGCTGCAGGCCCGGCTCCACGGGGGGAGCATTCCGGGGCCGTGCTCCCCCAAATGACTGCTTGTGCCCCCCAAACGAAAATTGTGCCCCCCCAAGCGAAGACTGTGCCCCCAAAGAAATTAACAGGCTCGGGGCTAGTGGAGAGCAAATTGAGGCCTAAGACTCCCAATTTGGTGTTCACCGCCCGAATTTTCGTAATTTTGTGGACTGACAACGGGTTTCATAAAAGTTTTAGGACGAAGACCTTTTTTGTTTTGTGTTGTATGGTCTTCACTTAAGAAATCGTGAAAAATCGCAAGAATTTTGATACGAAAACCAGAATTTGTGGAAATTTCTGAAGTGAAGAGTACCTTTCTTTTTCTTTGGTCTTCACCAAAGAAATCGTGAAAAATCGCTAAGACGATAACTAGAATTTGTGGTCTTCACCTTGTTCGTTTGATCCACATTAGAATAAATTGTGCTCCCGTGCCCCTCTCGAATTCACATAAATGAAGAGCCCATTTCCAAAACCCCGTAGGCGCCATGTTAAAAAAAAAAAAAATTAGTTGCATGCTTCATCCGGTCGTACTTTGTCATATACATCTAACATCCTATGCTTTGTTTCCAAAACCCTGTTTATCCGGTTCAAAATGAACAACAAATGTTACGTTTATTTCCAAAACCCCGTAGAAGCGTTTGTTTCCAAAACCCTTTGTAGCCACGATGACCAATAACATTTAGCGCTTTCATCACGTGATATGTTAGGTGATAGCTAAAGCATTGTGATGCAGACTTTTGCAGATTAAGTGGTTTGCCAGTTATTAGAGTAGGTAGAGATGTGGCTGAGGAAAGTAGCGTTTTTGGAGCAGTAATAGTTATAATGAATGTCGACGTAGATAGTAACACAGTAAAAGCTGTAAAAAAACGTGATGTTTTATTTGCTGATGAAAGTGATAACGATGAAGCCCTTATGGTTAGAAATGAAGATAATTGGTAGCAGTCGCGTAGCCAGGGCTTGACCCGAATTTTGAGGCAAATTTAGAGCGATTTTCTGCCCAAAAACAAGTGATCTTCAAAAAAAAAGGTCTTCACCAAAATTCAGGGCGTTTTTCTGCTCAAAATCAAGTGATCTCAAAAAAAAAAGAGGTATTCATGAAAACTGACACTCACTTCTACTTCCACTTTGGGGGGGCTATTTTCGTTTGGGGGGGGTATTTTTGTTTTTAGAGCAAAAATCAACCTCAAAACTGCAAAAAACATGCTATTTTGCATACTTTTCAGTCCAATGGGGGAAGGGGGGCTATAGCACCATTTGCCCCCCCTAGCTACGCTACTGATTGGTGGAAGTCTCGGCATTTTGTTATGAATCAAGGGTGTAGCCAGAAAAAAATTCTGGGATGTGAGGCAACACGTGATCAAGGCGTAAAAAACAAAAAGGTTAAAAAAGATATCTGCCTAAATTCGAACCGATTTCTCGACCGAAAAAAGTGAAAAGCAAAAAATGTGTTTTTGCCTGAATTCGATAAAGCTATCCACCAAACTTGGATGAAAAGCTATAAAAATTCGCACCAAAATTTTTCAAAAATTCTTTGAGGCGGGAGGAGTAATTATTTCCAAAATGCAGTGCGTATATTTGGCAGGCTTTCGGCAGGTTTTCTTCAAACAAAAACTCTTAAAAACATTCGGAAAAATTGCTCCCCTGGCTACACCCGGTTTGCGATTAGTTTTGATTTGTTCATTTTTATTCGTTGCACAATAAACTTTTATTGCATTAACATTTCTTGCATGCATAGTGTTTGCTTGCTTCCAAAACCCCGTACATCCAAGTTTTTAAATTTACAAAAAATAAATTAATTAGCTTCCGGTTGTCAGCAGATTTCAGCAAACATGCCATTTCTGATGATTAGACAAATAAGAATCTTTACTAAGTAAACGTTCATGAAATCTAACAAACAAAAATGTCATATTAGTTTTTCGCGATTTTCTCAAAAGCAATCAAAGTGGATACACGGGGTTTTGGAAATAAGTTCTTCAAATAAACTTCTCGTGCCCCCCCAAAATTTATTTCTGCCCCCCCCCCCCCCAGTCACGCTATCCTGGCGCCGGCCCTGACACAAAATAAGTATAAAAACAGCTGAAGGGCACAAGCTAAATAATATACTCAGCCATCCTTTTCCACAAGTATTGTACGTAAGGCCAAGAAAGAAAGCAAAAATTTTGTAGCGATTGGTGACAGATTTTTTTGAAACATGCCAAGCATTACACGCTAACTTATTGGCATTGGCCGCGAAACATCTGAAATATAACGTGCCTCCACCAGCTGGTTGAAATTCTACTTCGTAATAAGCCATTGTCTAGTTCGATCATTAGATATGGAGAAATAGTGTCATGCCTTTTTTGCTGCAGTGTAGAGTGTGGTGAACTTGAGTAAAGTCGACAGCGAGGCCGAGATGGTAATAAAGCCGTCGTTTTTACGATGACTCCGATCGTATGATCTGGGTTCCACCCAAACCCAGGTCACGTTGTTGTGTCTTTGGATAAGACGCTTTACGACGATTGATCACTGGAAATTCCTAAGCAGGTGCGGATTCTTCCAAGCACGAAGTAGTCATTGCAATGAAAAGTGCGTGGATCGCCCAATATTTAGCGTCAGACACGATTTGGTGACAGGAGGATAAATATGCGCAACAAAAAAAAAGTCGAAAAACTTTTCAAAGCAGAAATATATTGGCATGAGCAAAAAAATTGAAATCTGCAGACTCTTACCCTCGAGCTGATTAAAATAATGCTAAAATGCCAGATATAGCGTAAGCCTTTTCCAGGTGCAATCCGTGCATGCTTTATGACAATGTGATTACGCGATTTTAACTTTTTCTACACATTTTTTAAATTTTGCCGAGGCCCAAAAACGGGGGGCCGTGGCGCAATATCTCCCCTATCTGTGCTACTAACTGTACATGCACTTGCGGAATTTTGCGACCACATAAACTTGAGACTTGACCATAGAAAGCAGTGGCGCCGAAACCCGGGGAGGATGGGGAGACATATCCCCCCAATAATTTGACTGTATCTCCCCAACAATTTGAGTATGGTCTTCATCTGCATACCCTCCAATAATTTGACTCTGGTATGCATCTAAGCGCAGGTCTGTACTTGATATCGGGGGAAAAAAAGTGTTCCATTTCTATGGAAGACTTTTTTTTTGGTCTTCACTTAATTTGCTCACCTGAAAAAAGTCTTGGTCGAGGTTCATCCCCCCAATGTTAAAAATAGGGCAAAATTGGGGTAAAATTGCAAATTATCCCCCCAATGCTCAACAAAGATTTGAACTGATACCAAGTTAGAGTATAATCAGGGCCGTAGCCAGGCGGGTTATTCAGCGGGGCTTAACGTATTCGTATTTGCCATTTACCGAAGTACAGTAATATTAAAACAATTACACTAGGGCGTTCCCATTTCAGAAAGATTTAGGCTGTTCAGTTTTAGAAAAAGTACCGTACTGTAATTCTCTTATAAATGGAGTTGAATCTTATGCAACAAAAACTAGAGGTGGCAAAATTGGATAGATATTTTTTACAGCAAGTTGCGGATCTGTTTAAAACATTTACAAAACACCAAAGATTTTCGTAGTAGACTATAATAGGCTTCCCCTTTCTTGTATAAGGTCTGTAGAATGTTGGTAGAGGTTCCGAGATTCTAAACTAGAAGCTTTTTAGGTGTCATCATAGTCTATTTTTAGAGTATAGACGTTTTAGCCGAGACGCAGGAACCTACAGTAACTCAGGTGTCATTGATGTGGGTCGTGCGTTTCGAAACTTTGCTGCGATTTACAGCACCTTACGTCTTTCTGAGATCTAAGCGTTTTTGTTCTTTTGTTGCTTTTTTTAAAAGATTTCTATCTCTTGCTTGCATGGAGCTGCTATCGTTGAAAAAGAATACCACTAAACCGCGAGCATCACGCTTCTCGCGTTCGATCTGCTCTAACACTATTTGCATCAAAGTCTATTTCAACCTAGCCTACCATATATCGTTTATATGAAGTCTATAAGCCACTACATTAACCTAATCGAGTCTATGGACTATAAACATTTTGCTACTTAGGATAGCCTATGACTGATTGTAAAGAGTCTGTGGTGCAACCAAAGCAGACAGAAACTGAGACTTTGATAGCCATATCGAGTCAGTGAACCGTGAAGGAAAAAAGGGAAAACTGTCAGTTTCTAGTCTACAAATAAAGAGTCTATGGTTAGGCCTACACTATTCAGAAATAAACTATTTAGAAATAAACTATCTCTAAACTATTATGCCTATTGCAGTTCTCTAAGCTATTAAGCCTATTGTGGTTTTGGCGGGAAGAACAAAACTCCGAGTTTCCAAAAACTTTTTTTCGGGGGATATCTTTTTGTATTTGTTGAATATCTCTGCAACCGCAGTCCCAATATCAAAACAAAAAATATCAAAAATTATAGTTCACTTTTAGCTATTGTAAACCACCGGAATTGGCTGGATGATTCACCGCCTTTAAGGTTTGCCCAGTTCGGCCAAAAGTGTTGTCCAGCTGGGGAATAACTTTGTTAGAGAAGCTGAGGGCTGCCGATGAGAGCTAAAAGCTCGAAACAGCGCTGTCCAGCTCTGTGCAACTCGAGCTGCAGGGTTGGTGGTTGATCTGGCCACCTAACTGCTAGTGGAAGTCGTTATGATTTCCAAGGAGTCGACCACGAAGGACGTCAAACTTTTCGGATACTGGCCAAAGTGAGCACCGATTTGGTACAACAAACTTGCAATTATTTGGAGTTTGATCTTGGTAAAATTGCATGTGGCCCGCAATAACTTTTCTGCCGTAAATGTGGCCCGAACCAGAAAAAAGGTTGGGCAGCCCTGCTTTAAACGAAAACCAAATTTTTTGATATTAATTATTCGTTTAATTTTTGCTGTTCACTTAAAGCCAAATCAATTCTTGAAGTTTTGAAAATATATAAAGGTAGCCTAGCCTAAGCCTATTATTTGGCTTTGAATGTTGTCATTATTGAAGTTTTTGTGCTTGCTAAGCCTTCTTGGCAAATTCTCTAAGTAACAAAAACCCGGTTTCAGTCCCAACATTATTATTTGCTAAAAACATGAAAGCAAAAAAGGAAGATTTTTATTGCGCAACCACTTTTCTTGAATACGGTTCTACTCTTTTTGAATTGAGGGATTCTTTCGTAATGATGTCTCGAGCAAATCTTTTAAATCGGTTTTCTTTTAACAATAACTTCAAGTTTAGATTAAAAACTTAGCTTAGAAAGTCTCTCAGCTTTGAGACTACATTTTCTACCATTTTAGTTCATTTTCTCGTATTAAGTTGTTTTTATTTCGCTAGAAAAATAACTCGTTCAATTTCACAATGAACGAAAGACTACAAAAAAAACTGCTTAAACTTTTTCTCATTCTATGACGTCACAGGTGAGGCGCGCCGCAAAATCAGATTTGAAAGCATTATGCGTCGTCCGCGATTTGTCTGAGAAAAAAAGGCATAGTTTTAGTTTGTTCATTGGAACGACCGACGCTCGCGTCGCGTGTTCCTCTGTTTTTACTCGGCCATTTTCCAACCAACGACTGCGAAATTTCAAACTTTTGCTTATAACTCGAGAACGGTTTGGTCTAGCTACATGAAATTTTGACAGCAGTTTGAGATTAATGAGTTGTATGTTTGTACCAAATTTCGAGGCAATAGGTCACGTGACTTTGGTTTTAGAACCCGAAAACCGCCCCGCAAGTTTGGCGTAAAAAGCGGTCTCAGTCAAAAACGGCTTAAGTATGGCAAAAAATATTTCACATGGTTATATGTCTCAAAATACCCTTTCATCCCAAAAAATCCACTTTTGGCCGGGATGAGGTTTATTTCTTTTTTTTTCCTTTTTTTATTCCTTTTTTTTCTTCCTGAATTTTGTACGCTCTTCTTCTCCTAAACCACAACACATCGAATTCTAATTTTTGTGTAAAGTTGTTGAGCCGCAAACGCAGTTTTTCCTCCTGAAATTTTTTGGGGCAACTCCACCGGGAATCCCCCCAAAATGGGGCCCCAAATAATCAATTTTTTGAACGGCTGTGGGAATACGGTTAACTCCGTCTGTTGTAATTATTTTTTTTTTTGGCAACTCCTTTTTTTCCTATGACGCAACGAAATCAGTCTTTCTCTTTCAGCTGCCAACGTGGCAGGCTATTCAACTACTAAAATTCATCTGAGTTAATCGACGATTCTGTTAATTTTTGTGAATTCGATTTGGTAATAAACAATAAACGTGGAACAAGCGATCACTCGAGTAATCTATCAAGCTGGAAAGAAATTGTGGCCCCTCAAGAGACAGGGTGGAAGGAGGACTGCCACAAACTGGTGACTCCGCCGACGACAACTTGATCGTCAGAACACACAAAACCGGCATTTGGACCAGTATTTGGATTTGCATTCATTTCAAAAAAATTCCAACTGGGCGAACAACAACGATAAAGAACCGACCTCGGAATCGCGGTAGGCCTACTAGCCTAGCAATATTTACCGTTTGTTTAGCTACAATACTTTCGATGAATTTTTCAAATTTGGCCTCAACCCCTTTTGGCCGTGGAAGGGGCAGCTGGCCCACTTCGTCTACCTTACCGGGCACACCCCATTTTTCTGCCTTTCGAGACCTGGGTGCGCCAATCAAGCTTCCAAACTTCTACGATGATGACGGTTTGCTATGATTTAAAGTAGCCGAGGCAATTTTTAACTTTCGTGGCCTGAGTGATGACAAACGTAAATGCGAGCTCCTATTGTCCGCTTTAGACCACAGGCATTTATCGATTTTGGAGTTCCCGTTGGCACACTTAGGAGAGCACCCCTATGACGATTTAAAATCTGCGCTTTTAAGGCACTATGCTCCCACGGTTGAGAAGAAGCTGCATCAGCTTCTGTATCAAACCACGCTTAGCTTTGAGCAGAAACCAAGCGAATTGCTTGGCAAAATGCGCAGTCTTATGAGTCCAAATGTAGTGCTACCCCTGCGTGTTTTACGCTAACTATTTTTAGATCAAATGCCGTGCGAAACACGAAAAATGTTATCGATGCATGACAGTGAGGATCTAGACGGCTTGGCCAAAATGGCAGACCGAATTCATGAAAATGACTGTTGTGTCTCTCGTACTGCTGCCAGTTCAGCAGACCATTTTTCTCATGTGACCAAAACGCCTACGACTTCATTATCGCTGGATTCGGTCTCCGATAAACTAAATGATTTGAGTGTGTGTGTTGAGAGGCTGAATGCGACGGTCAGTAACCTTTCTCGATCTCACCCTGCTTCACGCAACAACTTTTCACCACAGCATTTTTCAACTCCAAAAAGAGATGGTGAATTTTTTCGTGACCGAAGAAACTTTCGTAATTCTTCCCAAACTAACTTTCAGGGCCCAGCTGCTCACGCAACGTATTCGAAAACACCCAATCGAAACCAAACTAGCAAGGACGTTTCTTTAAGATCTGAAAACGAGTTTAACAAGCCCAACTCGGATTTGTGTTTCTATCACGCACGTTTCGGCGCTAGCGCCCGTTCTTGCAGGCAACCGTGCAACTGGCGTGGCTCGCGGAGAAGTCTGTTTCGCAACCCAAGGGACAAGCCAGTTGATTTGATAAATGCTAATTTAGGTGTATGTATGGTAAAAGACCCTAACACTTTGGTAAACTTAATGGTAGATACAGGTAGTGCGGTCTCACTTTTGCCTTGTTACCGCTCTGCAGGCGACAAAAGATTAACAGGTTACATGACGGCGGCTAATGGCACTTTAGTTCCCACATACGAGACTATTCCGTTAACGCTAACCTTCGGTTTGCGCAAGAGTTTTAAATGGAACTTTTTACGCGCAGGTGTTAGTTGTGCTATTTTAGGACTTGACTTTTTGACTCACTTCGGTTTTGTTTTGGACTTAGCAAATAAAACGTTGCAACTACCATGTCATGATAAGGTTGATGCTAAGCTCACCCGCCCTCGTTGTGGTAGTACAATAAAGGAACCCGACTTTTCGATCGCTGAAGATGTTGAGCGTGTTGACAATAGTTTTTTATCAGAGGATGAGGCATCGCAAAGAGATGTTGTTCTGGACCATAAGTCCTGTCCCGAGCTGCCAGCTAACTTTGTTGAAAATAGCCTAGTTGATGATTGTAGTTTTGACTCGATTGATAGGCTTTGCACCGTTTACTCTGATTTGTTTGACGTTTGCAATTTTAAAAAAACGACTAAGCATAAGACTCAGCATCATATACGCATCTCCGGCCCACCACGTGTTGCTAAAGTTCGAAAATTAAACCCAGAAAAGTTGGAGATCTTACGCATGGAGTTGGATAAGCTACTCCAATTGGGAATCATTTACAGAAGCGAGTGCGAATGGGCTAGCCCTGTGCATCTTGTCCAGAAAACAGGCGGCGGCTGGAGAATTACTTGAGACTTTCGTCAACTAAACCGCCAAACCATATCAGACCGCGACTCCATTCCCCTTTTATCTGACTTTGTCGGTGATATGGAAGGTTCAACCGTTTTCTCAAGTCTTGACCTGTACAAAGGTTACCATCAAGTGGAAATCGCCCCAGAAGATCAATGCAAAACGAGTATATTACGCCGTTGGGCAACTTTGCATTTCGACGCCTCCCCATGGGAATCTCTTGTGCAGCCAACTCTTTTCAACGTTTCATGCATGAAGTTCTTCAGAAAATTCCTAATGTCTTTTGCTTCATTGACGATCTCCTCATCTTCAGTCGGAACGAGAAGGAGCATATCCGACACCTACAATTGGTCTTTGAACGCCTATCCCAATGCGGCTTAATCCTGAATCGTGACAAATGCATTTTCAAAGTCTCTGAAATTGACTTCTTAGGACACAGGATTAGTCACAAAGGAGTTCTCCCTCTGGTTCAAAAAGTTGAAGCTATTCAGATCTTCCCCATGCCTAAAACCATGCGACAACTGCGAAAATTTTTGGGGATGATCAACTTCTACCGACGTTTTATCCCGCAGGCTGGAGCAATATTGCACCCCCTGGAACGGCTTCTTTCCCCACAGAAGAACAGCAAGAAAAGCATCCTGTGGTCAGAGGAAAATATTGATGCTTTTGAGTCCGCTAGACAAAAGAGGTGGAGTCTTCGAGGACGTCCTCAAGGACACATTTTGAAGTCCTTGGCCTTGGCCTTAACCTTGGCCTTGGCCTCGAGCCTTGTGTCCTCGACTCCACCTCTGCTAGACACATTTTGGCAAATGTTACTAGTTTAGCTTTTCCTATTAAAGGAGGAGAAACTATTTTGACTTGTGACGCTTCGGATGGAGCTGTTGGGGCCGCTCTTAATCAAGTCGTGAGTGGTGAGTTGACACCGATTGGTTTCTTTTCAAAGTCGTTGAACGCTACACAAAAAAATTATCCTGCGTTTGATGGGGAATTGTTGGCTATATTCCTAGCGATAAAACATTTTCGGTATTTTCAAGAAGGACGCGACTTTGTGATTGAAACGGACCATTCCGCTTTAGTTTTTGCTCTGAGGTCTAACCATAGGGAGTATTCTGGTAGGCGATTGAGACAGCTGCAATTCATTTCTGAATTTACGTCAAATATTCGCCACATTGAGGGAAAGCAAAATGTGGTTGCGGACTGCTTGAGTCGACCCTCTGACATTGGCGCTGTGTTTGGTGACTTGCAGACGGTAGATTAGCTCGAGATTGCTGCTGAGCAACAGACTGATTCAGAGATAAATGATATGATATGATCATACTCCAAAGCGGGTGCGGATTCGTCCAAAATATAGCGCACCGTCGCTTTCTCGTGATAGGAGGATAAAGATGCACCAATCAATCAATCAATCATAAAGCTCATTCCTTGTGTTTGGAGAAGGTCACTATCCCTTGCTCTAATGAATGTATTTGGGTAGACAAATCTTGTAATGTACCTCGAATTCTAGTTCACAAAAGCTGCGCTTTCGCATTTTTGGCGAAGTTCATTCTTTAGCGCATACTGGTGTGAAAGTGACCAGAGAGTTGATTGGTCAGCGATTCGTATGGAAGGGAATGCGAAAAGATGTGGCAAAGTTTGTTAGAACCTGCATCCCTTGCCAGCAGTCTAAGATTGTTCGCTACAATAAAACCCCTTTGCAAAGGTTTAAAACTTCTGACGCTAGATTTGCCCACATACATTGCGACATTGTAGGCCCATTGGTTGAGTGTAACGGCTTTTCGTATTTGATGACCTTTATTGACAGGTTTACGAGGCACGTAGAAGTAGCGCCCTTTAAGGGCACGAGCGCCAAAGAATGTGCTCATAGGCGTAGCCAGGGGGGGGGCTCAGGGGGCCCGGGCCCCCCCAATTGAAATACCACCAATGATATAAAATTATGATAAAGTAGCCTAGCGATGTTTAATTGCAGTTACGGACGACGAGATAGCCTTGGGGCCCCCTGACTAACATCCAGGGGGCCCCTAAGTAATTACCACGGGACCCTTAACCGACAACCAAGCGGCCCTGGGGCCCCTAAATAACGACCAAGGGGCCCCTAAACGACAACCAGGGGGCCCCAGGGCCCCTAACTAACAACCAGGGGGCCCCAGGGCCCTACCTGAGGACCTGGGGCCCCTAATTGAGGACCAGGGGGCCCCTAACCGACAACTAGGGGGCCCCTAACTAACGACAAGGGGTCCCAGGGCTCATAACTAGCAACCAAGGGGCCCGAGCCCCTAACCGTCAACCAGGGGGCCCCGGGGCCCCTAACTGACAAACGGGTGCCCCGGGGCTTCTAACTGACAAACAGGAGGCCTTAGGGCCCCTAATTGACGAACAGGGACCCGTGGGGCCCCTAACTACCAACCAGGGGGCCCCTAACTAACGACAGAGGACCCCTGGGCCCCAAACCGACAACCAAGGAGTCTCGGGGCCCCTAACTGACAAACGGGTGCCCGGGGCTTCTAACTGACAAACAGGAGGCCTTAGAGCCCCTAAGTGACGACCAGGGACCCTAACTAACAACCAGAGGGCCCCAGGGCCCCTAACTGACGACCAGAGGGCCCTGGGGCCCCTAAATGATGACCAAGGGTCCCGGGCCAGGAGCCCCGCAATTCAAATTTTTAACAATACATACGCAAAACCTGTGAAAAATCGAAAAGTTTTGTGCTAAAAGTTGCAACCCCAGGCCCTCGTTTAACGTTATTATGAACTTAATGCTATAACACAGGCGGTAATGCAAACCCTCAGCTGAAATACTACCAATGATTCATATAATGAGAGCATAGTCAGTATGTTGTCCTTGTCCGGAATTGCAGTTTCTTTAATTTAGGATATACGCGTGCAAAAGCAAGTAATAATAATGAGGACCACCTGTCCACGTCATAATAATGTCATGCGATTCCTGGAGGTTTCAAAAAACTGTCAAGTGACTTGACTCAAGTCCTCCACGTTTGGGAAAAAAAGTTTGTTTAATTTTGCTTTAAATGTTTTTTTTATGAAAAAACTTATGGGTGCGATCTTATCTTAAAATCATAGGCGTAGCCAGGGGAGTGGCCCAGAGGGCCCGGGCCCCCTCAATTGAAATGCCACCAGCGACAAAAAATCTTGTTTCTTCATTTTCAGTTTCTTTTTGCATCTTTGCGTACAACAGTACACGTGTTCAACAGTAATTAACAATAAATAATATTGACGACCAGGGAGCCCGGCGTACCTCCTTAATTCAATTTTTTTCAGCCAATTCAAACGTATAACCAGGGTGAAATATAGGATTTTTGTCCTAAAAGTTGCTATCTCAGGCCCTCATCTTAACTCTTTATGAACGTAATGCAATAACCAGCACCGTATTTGCCATATGGCTAAGTGCCAGGGCCCGGCCCTCAGATGGTAAGACTTTTTTTGGTCTTCACTTATTTTTGGGTGGAAATGTTGCAAAAATTCCCTAAGTGCCAGGGGCCCCGCGTAATGTAAATCCGGTCAGGGAACAACATGTTTAGTAAGCGTAACTATCTAATGTACCGACGAGTCACCTCGCCAGTTTTTACACACAAAATACGTTTAAAAAAATAGCTAGGAATAATGCTCATTGAACAAATTATTGAAATTGAATTGAGGGGTCGTGGGCTCCCTGGCCATACATGTACTCCTGTAACTGGTTAACTTCATGACAAAACAAAAATCTCTAAGGAAAATCTTCGAGTGGATTATTATTTACTGCTAAAATATTGCAGGAGGCAATGTGCCTTACTTCCCCCTACATGGACCAAATCACCCACAATTAAAATTTTACACTATAATGCTAGATTTTAAACGTGTTTTGAAATTTAATTGCAAGTAAAAGGAGGATTGAACAATTAAAATTTTTCGATTAACTTTCTAATGTTGAAAATTTAGTTCTTTTAAATGGCTGTGAATATTTAGTGACTATGCTGTGAACACGTGCGAAATGTGATCCAATGGGATTAAAATAGCTTTTTTTTCCAAAAACTAACAAAAATCGCATAGCTAACAGACCCCCATAGCCATAGATGGGCACAAGTCCGTTAATCGTTAATCCGTTAATAACGAAGCTAACTTTTTCACTAACTCGTTAATCCGTTAAAAAGTTTTTTCATGTTAACGGACTAAATTAACTTCTGTTAAGTGCTGTTAACGGACTAAAGTAACTTCCGTTAAGTTCTGTTAACTTCCGTTAAGGTTTTTATCGTAAATATCTTGCAGCTTTGTTGTGCATTTGAACTTGTTTTTATGTTGAAATTAGATTAGACTGTAAATTGTAACTTTCAAAACACAAAAAGACCACCATAGCTATAAATATTTCCTTAAAATCAGCTCAACAGCGTCAATACGTGTTCTAGAAGCGAGTGAATAAAACGTAATGTAAATTACACGCAAAATGTTAACGGATTAACGGACTTTATTAACTTCCGTTAATTAAAGTTGAAAATAACGGATTAACGTTAACGGAGGTGTGAAGTTTGTTAACGGACTAGTGGTTAACGAAGCTAACGTTTTGCATTAACTTGCCCATCTATGCCCATAGCCCCCGGCGGCTGGGGGCTCCGCCCCCTGGCCCCCGTCTGTGGTACGTTTGAGTACACTAGCTTATTCACACACATCTCCTAAGTTAGACATTTGCATTTTCTAACGATTAGTTTTCGCCCTCTCCCTTTACCAAAATCCTAGTTAAGTGCAAACAGACTACAGCTACAGGTTTTCCATTCTACGATATCTTTGCCCCACAAAAAGTTCCTTTTTTGAAACTTTCTGATGACGTCATTGCATGTGATTTGTGGTTTGGGCCCCCCCAATCAAAAATCCTGGCTACGCCTATGAATGTGCTGACGCATTTTTGCACACTTGGTTTGCCAGATTCGGTCGCCCAACTGAGTTAACTTGTGATCGAGGAGTTCAGTTTACTTCGCACTTGTGGAATGAATTGTGCAGTTTTTTGGGTTGTAAACTAAACCACACTTGTGCGTATAGACCCCAAGGTAACGGATTTTGTGAGAGAGTGCACAGAACTTTGAAGGCGGCTTTTAAAGCCCAAAGAGAGCCGCACAGGTGGTTTTTTAACCTGCCTTGGGTTTTACTCGCTCTGCGATCTGCCCCTAAAAGTGATCATGGATTTTCTTCGGCGGAATTGACATTTGGCACTATACCCTGCGACAGCCTGGTCAGTTTTTTGAATCGCCTAAATCGGTCTGTGAGACGACATACGTAAAGGAGCTTAACTCCTTAATGTTGTCTTTGAAAGCTCCGCCGACGAGCTATCACGCCCAACGCGACACTTATGTTGAAAAAGCATTGGCGACGTGTGATCGTGTTTTTGTTCGCGATGAGACGAGTGGTGGATTTCACAGAGCGTACAAAGGACCATTTCGTGTTGTGTCGAAACATGCCAAGTTTTTCACCCTAGACCTTGGCAACAGAATTGACACGGTGAGCGTTGATAGATTGAAAGCCGCTAATTTGTTAGAAAACGTAACAAACGGCGATTGTTTGGACTGTGCATTCAATGGCAACGTAGCTTGCGAGTCCTCTAATCCTGTGGAGTTGGCAGCAGCGCCGTTTGATGAGCAACCTGCTCCTGTTTTTCGCAATAGGCTGGGTAGAATAATTCGCATGCCCGCCCGTTTTGACGATTTTGTCCCTTTGTAAAGCTAAACAGTTCCTTTTTCGGTTAATTTGATGCTTTAGTTTGTTTTGATGAGTTTTTTGTTGGATACAAGCGCCCGTTTCTTTCGGAGGATTTACAGCCTTGTCACGCCTGAGTTATTGTTCATGGCTTTGTTTTTCCTTGTTGCTGCTTGGATAATTTCAGTTTTGCTCAGAGAGTCGAACCACGGCTAGGATGTTTTAGAATTTTTTCTCGGGTTTTCGTCGTTGTTTTTCATGGGTGGACGATTGATCACCGTCCACAACTCCGGGTCGCGCACCCCAGGCTCCATTGGAGACCTCGCCGATTTTTATTTATCGTTTGCGGTTGCTGAGTTCCAAAATTTATTCTCAATTTAATCCTTCCTTCTGAGTTTCAGCTATTCTACGGCTGTTACTGTTCTTTATACCCCACTTTTCTGTTTGAAACCTTGTGGTTGGATACTTTTTTTGTGTGTGTCTGTGACGTGCTGGGTGTAGCCTTGTTTTGGCTCAGCAGTTTTTTTTGCTGAGATCGGTTTCGCTTTTGGTAATTTTTTTTGTAATCTCACCTTTTTCTTTTTTTTTCTTAGCTAAGCTTGGTGGGGGGGTCGGTCCCTAGCTGCTCTATCCGTTTTGCATGTGAAACTCCTAAATAGGACATCTTCCCTTCTCCAACTCTGGATTTTTTTATTTCGAGTTTTGGAGCAGAATTCGTTTTTGTTTTAAACCAAATTATTTCAGCAATGTGTTGCTCTAAATATTTTTGTCCCGCGCTGGCAGCCACTGACGCCTGAGCCGGAAATATGCAATCCTTTGTGGACTTTGGAGCAAGAACTGTCTGAGAAGATTACTTCTTCAACCACCCATTGGATTTTTTTTTAACTTTCCTTTTTTTGTCCCCAGCCTAAAACGGAGGCTGATTCTTTTATTTGAGCCAGTTTTCTTGTTGTGTGTCATTTGCTTATTTCAATGCTCCGCTGTGATTACATTAGTTCGTTTCTTTGTTCATAAGTGTTTTTTTTTTGTATTCCCACAGATTTGTCATTCAGGCTTCGGTCGATTGTACCAAACTCTTTTTTTTCCTATGACGCAATGAAAAATAATCAGTAATTTTTCTCTTTCTGCTGCCAACGTGGCAGACCTATCAACTACTACAATTCATCTGAGTTAATCGACGATTATGTTAATTTTTGTGAATTCAATTTGGTAATAAACAATAAACGTGGAACAAGCAATCACTCGAGTAATCTATCAAGCTGGAAAGAAATTGTGGCCCCTCAAGAGACAGGGTGGAAGGAGGACCGCCACAGGTTCAAGCTAGGGTGCTAGTACATTTTGATATCAGTAGATATTTATCAGACAAATATTTTGACATAGTTTGGGGGTGCCACCTCCCCCCCGGGGATCCTCCCAAATGGACCCCCCAAAAATCAATTTTTTGAACGGCTCAAGCTAGAATTCTACTTTTTGATATCAGTAGATGTTTAACAGACAAATATTTTGACATAGTTTGGGGGTGCCACCCCCCAAATGGCAGAGGTGGAGTCCTCGAGGACGTCCTTGGCTTCGAGGACAGATTTTGAAGTCCTTGGCCTTGGCCTCGAAGGTCAAGTCCTTGGCCTCGAGGCCTCAAGTCCTCGAAAATTGGCCTGTCCTCGGCTCGAGGACAGCACTATTTTTTGGAAAGTTAAAATTTTGTGGAGCGGTTGAAAAATTTTTTGGAAAGCGTTTTTTCGTGGAGATCGCTTGAAAAATTTTTGTGAAGACCTTTTTTTTTTTTTTTTTTGTTGGAGATCGCCTGAAAAATTTTTGTGAAGACCATTTTTTTTTTTTTTTTTGGAGAGCGCTTGCGCTTTGTGTCCTTGGTCCTTGGCCTTGGCCTCGAGCATTCCTGTCCTTGGCCTCGAGAGTGTCTGTCCTCGGAAAGGCTGTCCTTGGCCTTGGCCTCGGATTTTTTTTGTGTCCTTGGCCTCGAGCCTTGTGTCCTCGACTCCACCTCTGCCAAATGGACCCCCCAAAAATCAAAATTTGAACGGCTTAACTTAGAGTGCCAGTGTTTTATGATATCAGCAGATATTTAACTGACAAATATTTTCACTCCACTTTTCTGGATGTTCCGTAATCAGATGTTTTTGAATAATTGCTGATTTTACGGTAGACTAAAAGTACTTTTGAGCGTCACAGCATTAGCTATGCGTCGGTCGTTCACTGGGTTTGCTGGCAAACTCCTATCTAGTTAAAATTTGCTTAGATGAAGTGAGGCACAATTGACAATGCCTCACTTCGCGTATTTAAAGCGATGCTTAATGGCACGCCGTAGTGATAGCAATATTACTCTGAATAGTTTAGGCGGTTTAATGCGAAAGACAGAACATAAAAGCAGTGAATACACAAAATAAGTAAATATGACAAAACTTAATAAAGTTTTTGATAAATATTTTGATTTGTGTGAAACCATTTTATTTTAATCATATACTTTATTTTCGTGTTTCTTTGCACAATTCTTCAGGTGAGGCGCGGCCTCACCTGCCTCCCCTGACCACACGTCCCTGGTAGTATTACCACTTTGAAACTTCGGTTACAAAAGTTTTAAACCAATTCTACGGTAACCGATGCTGTAGGGCAAACTTAATAACTGAGACACAACTGAGATATTGTCAAATTAGAATGCAAAAAATGAGAAAATGGACGTGCAGTTGTCCAAAGTGGTGTAGCGATTAGGCAATATGCATTGAATGATAATCATGAATCTTTAGGAAAGCTGAAAGGAAAGCATAAACCAGGTACAGGGAAGGCCTACAACTTCGTACAAGTAGCTTATTCGTGCTGTAAGTGTAGGCTACAGTATATACAGTAGGCCTACAACTGTCGTGCGCATTGGTAATTTGCCTGCGCGTTAGTGCAAGTTTGCAGATGCACGTTAGATGCAATTTTAGATGCAAGTTTGCAGATTTTTTTTTTTTTTTTGCAGATGCAGTTGGCCTAGTAGATAGATAGCCTACCGGTACGCAGTCAGTTGAGTTACGGTAGCCTACGGATTTACCCTATTACAGTAGGCTAGCCTACAAGTCAGAAGTAGACAGGTACCGGTAGGCTTCTGAGGAAAGTGCAGCATCAGTCATCAGCAGTGATGCCACTCCTAGTGAATTTTCACTAGATCTAGTGAATTTTGGTCCGTTCTGGTGACTGGTGACCTAGTGAATTTTATCAACGATCTAGAGAATTTTTTGTAGAGTGTGAAAATACTGGTACCTGAAAGTAGACTTACCACTTGACTGAAGACCTTTTTTTTTGGAGATGACCAATAAAATTACGCGAAAACTGTGTGTTGCTGGTGTAAAGACCTTTTTTTTTTAGTAGATCACCTAAAAATTTCACAAAGTTCTACTGAATTTTGGAGAGTAGGCTAGCCTGTGGCAGCATTGGTGTGAAGGGGCATAAACTGTTCAAAAAACCTGAAATTTGAAATCTATTGATATTTTTCTTAGATCTAGTGATATTTTTTGGTAATTCTAGTGAATTTTAAAAAGTTGCTTGTGGCAGCATTGGTCATCAGGCACCGGTTTGTTGCCTTACTTGCTCATTAGGCTGTTAGGTACAGGCATCTTGTGACTTATGATTAAATAAATTTTCTTAACTGGAAATTTTGACTTTTTTAATGTTTAGCATGTGTAGGTAAATTGTAAGGCTTGAGACGTAAATTTGTAAAAAAATGACTTTAATTCAGTACTTAAATTGTAAGGAGGATGCTTGCCCCCATCAAGAGTTAGCATTTCCCCATTGAGATGTAGCATCCCCCATTGAGATTTAGGCATCCTCCCACCGAGAGTTGAGCCCTAAAAGACTAAGATAAAGAGGAAAAATAACCAGCCAGGACTAAAAGATCCTACAAATTGCCTGCTGAAAATGGTCGCAAATTGTGGCAAAGACCTTTTTTGTTTTGTTTTTTTTGGTCTTCACCTAATTTTAGGAAAAAATTACTTCAATTTCCAGTAAAGACCTTTTTCTTGTTTTTGACCTTCATTCAATTTCGGTGACAGAAATACATCATTTCCACTTCTTTTTGTCTAGTTGGTCAAGGCTGTAAAAGCGTCCCCCATGCATAATTTTACAATTATTTGTTTCCACGTTCAAAGATTTTAATCACAACTCGTTGCCATTGTGGCTTTTGGTGCACTAGAGCAAGACCGTCAACACCAATGTTATGAAGTACATAAAATCATTTCAAGAATCGCTATATAGGCGTTGCTGGGCCTCATGTTGTGCAGGCCTGCTCTAGAAAGTCTCGATTATTTATTGAGGTTGTGAAATTGATATAATACTCGTTATTAACATGATTGACTCATTACTGTATAATTAACAGCACTTAATCTGTCAGTATTAAACAAAAAAAAAAACTTTTTCAAATAAATCCAGTGTACTACGCATTTATATTATACAATCATAGGTGTCAATTATGGGGGTGGCACCCCCTTGGGTGTAATGCTAAAGGGCGTGAAATATATCTGGCCTCCTCGGTTTTCTGGCAAGTAATACCCACGCAAGCAACAAGAAATCTGAAATTCCAGACTGAGATTGATCCAGAATGCGGCGAAGACCTTTTTTTGATATTCATCTGAATTTGGGGCCAAATTCCGGAATGAAATAGAATTATTAAGTTTAACCAAACTTCTGAAAAATATTTCGCCCCCTCAAAATTTGCTTAATCAACAAAAAATCCATGCTTATGTATACAAGCAAACCGATAACAAAATATAACTGTGTAACTATAAAACCTGACTGTGATTTTTCTGATGCTATTGCACTTCAAAAAAGCATCAGGTACCAGGTGTTAAAATATGGAACAAAATTCCAACAAGCATTAAAACCAAGCAATCTTTTAAAAGCTTTGAAGTATCATACAAAAATTATCTATTGAATATGTACTAGTATGTATTACAAAAACTTTATTATACAGTAGAAAATATTGGTATTGCAATTTGGGTGAAATTTGTCACTTGCTTCATGACAACGATATGTTTTTTATGAACTTTTATCATTTCAACTGGTAATGGGGATGGCTGCATACTTTGAAGACCGAGAGGTCAACTCGCAGTCTCCCTTGCCAAATTAATTCTTTAACTTTAATCGTTTGTTTATATTATGTGAATTTTGTGGCAAAAATAAATAAACTTGAACTTGCTTGTGCTGCTTACATTTAAACTAATCTAACATATTCATCGTCTTTTTTGATGCATAAAACGGTATGTAGCCAATGCCACAACCAAGCGTCATTCTCAGACACAAACTGTTTTAATTGGTTGGAAATCTAACATAAGCAGCCAATCAAGTGTTACTCTTTGATGTGCCAGAACGGCGACATCATCACAAACACATTGTGAACTGATAAGCAGTGCGGTATTTTGTGATCTGCACTTTGTCTGTAAGTAACATTTAAAAAGTAATTTGTAGTTTTGTCTCCTAAAAAAGTAATAAAATACCGCAAAAATTGCTTTTTTGAAAAAGTGGTGTCATTACCGTAAAAATTACTAAAAATGTAATTCATTACAGTAATTTGTTACTTTAGTAGTTCGTTACTGCCCACCACTGAGTATAAGATGCAGCTTGTGCAGTATGACACTGACATTGTGACAGTCAAGCCTACAAGAGAAAAGTTATGGTTATAGGTTAGCCTACTGAATATTGATATACAGATATACAGGGTGGGCCAAAAGTTAGGGGGCAGTGATACACAAAAGTGCTTGTGTATCACTGCCCCCTAACTTTTGGCCCACCCTGTATTGTGTCTCTTATGCATATCAAATTGTCAAACACCAGTAATTTAGAGTGCAATAAAATAAAGGGTTGATTTATCCATATTTATCCTCCTCTCATAAGTAACAATGACACTTTTGATATAGGACCAATTATTTTCACCTGCTGAAGAATTGGTTGTATTGCGTTTTTTTGATTTGTATTTTGACTTTTTCCCAAGTAAATTTGCTTATTTTTCAAGTCATCAAGCAAAAACAATCATTGCAAAAATGTAAACGATAAAGTGCCTTATCCAAGGATGCAGTAATGTGTCCAGGGTGCATGTTATTGAAGTGATTGCACTGAACTATAAAATAAGACTAGGCCTATAACCTAACTTTCTTTGATTGGTCTTCAATCTGTATTTAACAATTCAGCAAATGAACTGCTAATTTTGGAAATTATTTTGATTAATGCTGTATTTTTTTATGGTTCTGTTTGTTGACTTGGCCAACTGATCAGAATCTGTTGAAAACTTGGAATTTTCTTTTTTGCAGATTTCACTCTAACCTTAACCCCACCCTAAACTTAACCCTTAGTTTAACCACAATGCTAACCTGACTTCTGCGTATTCCATGCTAAAAATTTGTATTTTTGACACTGCCTTCTGGTCAAGTGACCAGTGAAACGAAAAAAAAAATGTACAGTACATCTTCAATTAACCGGCCGGGCTCACCTTGTAGGTGCATTCAATTATTTAGTCTAATATCCACATTTTACAGGTAGAAAAAACAAGGAAGCCAACTTACAATGTTGTCAAGAAGCTTGATTCTTGTTTTGTATATTTATTTTGCTACATAATACTGCATATTAAATTACCATGTGGTGGACGATGGGTACCCTATGATAGGTACTTATCCGGCCAAGTATCTGGAAAAAGGTTGCCAAACTTGACCAGATAATTGAGGATGCACTGTATAACTAGCCTTGGACAATTTCAAGTAACCTCTCGGCCAGCCGCTGAACTTTTAGGTACTTTTTTAAGGGTTAAGATTAGCAGTTAAGGTTTAAGTTGGGTTTAGGTTTGGGAATTTGAGATTAGTTTTACTGTAAGTGTAACAAGTGTAAGGATTTGAGTATGGGTTAGATTTTAGTCAGAATTAATAAAGCAATTAGATAAAAATTTCTAGTTAAGTATTGAGTAATGGTTTCTTCCAATTTTGAATCCTATTGATTTAGACCCATATCTGATATCCTCTGTTGCTTCTATTTGTATAGTTGCCTAGGGGTCCTATTTCTTTGTTTTCTAAATTTTCTGAGTTTTCGGTCTTAAGCCTATATTACAATTAGGCTATTTTGAGATGTAGCCTAATTTCCCACAACAGTAACTGCCAAGGAAGTGTCCACTGCTACTCTGTTACTAGAAAGCTAAAGGTAGTGACTATTTTATCAAAAATTTTCACATTAAAAAGAATAAAACAAAAATGCAAAATAGTCACCCACTCTTTTTTTATTTGCTTTTTTAGGGGTTAAGATTAGGGTTTAAGTGAGGGTTTGGGTTAGGGTTTGATTTGGGGATAGTTTTAGATTGAGCATTTGAGTTTTGGTAAGATTTGAGTCAGAATTTGTAAAGAAGTAGATAAAAATTTTGGCAGTGTCTGCTGCACCGGCCTGGTTTCCAACATCTAATCGCTGCTGCACCGGCAGCGGTTGTTTTATTTAGCTGTTCAATTTACTATCTCTCAGCTGGCATCACTGCCCTAACTCTAAGAATAAGATTTTAGAGAAAAAAAAAAGGAATTCGTAGAAATATAACTCTCTAGCACTATTTTTGGTGAGCGTGTCCAGTAAGATTCGATACCCCAACCATTGGCATTGTAGCCAGGTGTTCTAACCACTACGCCATCAGGGCTTGGAATTTGATGTGTCAAAGTGCTGTATTTAAAGCGAATCAAGGTGAAAAGTGCAATTTGATTGGCTGCCGGTGATCCAGCGATTTGATGTCGGAAACCGGGACGGTGCACTAGACACTACCAAAAATTTTCGGTCAACCAAAAGCCTTCCAAAGATAAATGCATTTCACAGACAAATTAGCAGCAGGCATTGCATTTGCAAAAATAGTAATGGTGTAATTTTGCAGGTAACAATACCGTACTGTTTGTTGTGTATAGTATTCTCTGCTTTAGGGCAAAAACCTACTCAGTACCGGTACTTTCTTGTCATTGTCAAATGATTTTTGATGTTACATTAGTGGTTATCATTTGTCAGAACTTAAATTTTTGATGGCTAAAGATGTCTGATTATTATCGAGTTTTGGAAGTTGATAAAAATGCCACAGAAGCTGATATAAAGAAAGCGTACAGAAAATTAGCATTGAAATGGCATCCTGACAAAAATCCCAATAACAAAGAAGAAGCTGAAAAGAAATTTAAGAGTATATCTGAAGCGTATGAAGTGCTTTCTGATAAAGAAAAGCGTCAAGTTTATGATAGAAATGGAAAAGGTGGATTGACTCGAGGTGGAGGGGGATATGAAGGTGGAGGTGCTCATTATGAACATGGAACTGAATTTCCTAATTTTCAGTTTACATTTCATGATCCTCGGGATATTTTTAAAGAATTTTTTGGCGGTCATGATCCATTTGCTGATATTCTTGACTATTTTCAGGATGACCCTAGTACTCCTACTAGTGGACGTTCACCTCAGTTCAGTTTATTTAATGGTGGATTTTCTTTTCCAGTTGGTGAGATAAAATTTTCTTCCAAAAAACAAGACTTTTCTGATTTTGGTAATGGAGCTACAACTTTTACTACTTTTAGTGGATCTGGGGCTGGCCCGTTTCATAAATCTATTTCAAAGACTGTCAAACAAGTAAATGGTCATGTGATTGAGACTAAAAAAGTAGTGGAGAAGGGTCAAGAACGAGTGGAGATGAGAAAAGATGGAAAAATAATGTCAGTTACAATAAATGGTGTTCCTGATGATGAAGAGCTTGCAGTAGAAAGAAGTAAAGAACAAGGTGGCACAAAGTCACAGCTACCCAAGCATCATCAAAATTGGCATGATAATCGATACTATGATAGTCAATACGACAATGGATTTGATGCTGATGAAATAGAAAGAGCAGTTCGGGCAAGTTTAAATGACCAGAAAAAGGAAAATCATCAAACTTCTTCCGGAAAATCTGGATCCTCAACAAAAAGAAAATGGTTTTCATTTACCTAAGGGATGTTGATTGTATTTAATTATCATGATTATGATTGTTTTGTTGAATTTGGGGTGTATAACTATTTTTGTTTTGATTGTTACATTGTTAAGTGTTCTACCTTTTAAAGGGAGCCAGCATACAGCTAGGGTTGTGTGCAAAAAATAAACAATAATCTAATGCATATCTTTAAATATCAGCTTTCTAACTTTACGACTTATCTTTTTCGAGATATTTTATTTCAAAGTTAGAAGATTTTTCCAACAGTGTTGCCAGTTAGAATTCATCTTTTCCAAGATAATGTTTAAAGTATCTTTCACTACTGGTTACCACAGGTTTAGGATATCCCAATTGAACGATTTTGAGATGGTGCAGAATTTGAATATGACTTCCAATAAAGTCGATTTCATTTTGCTTTCACAATAAGCTTTTCGGACAGAACTCTTCAGTTGCAATTTCTGTCTGGTTTGGTATGTGGTGAGCAGGATCTTTTAAAGACCAAATGCAGTAAGGAGAAATGCTTATTGTAAGAGCAAAATGAAATCGACTTTATTGAAAGTCATATTCAGATATCCCGATTCCTAGAAAAATAAGATTTTAACTGGTAACACTGCTGTGTAAATTTCTTAACTTTATATGAAATATCTCAGCAACAATAGGCTGTATAAAGTTGAAATTTGTATTGTGTTTTAGATGTTTCTTTAGCTTTTGCACACATTCCTAACTGGATGCTTCACTACCTTTAACAAATGTAAAAGATTGACTTAAATGTTAGCAAATATACTTCCAAAATTCTCTAAATTTTAGACTAATGGTAGTAACAAGCTAATCTTAGTAATCCAAATTTATATCAGCTTTATTGTATTTTTAATTACTGAGCTACTGGTACATACAACAATATGTCGATTTTTGAAGCCCTTGATTAATTATATCAGTATCATACTTTTTGAGATATATCTGTGATTCAGTATAATTAAATGGCTTTTATTGCTTTTATTTTCTTTCATAAGATGCATCGAAATACAAGGCATACTTAATTGAATAAAAGTTCTAAAACTCTAAATAGCTCAAAATTAAATTGTAGCCTGATCCATACATTAAGTGCACCTCAGATAAGGTGCAATGGTGCATCTTCAGTATTTTTGAAATTTTGAGTATTTGAAGTCAAAAGTGCACCTTAAAGCTTGAAAAATTATAGTAATATATAATTACTAGGCAGAGGCTTGCTGTTATATCACTTGAGAATGTTAGATGAAATATCCCAGCCCAAACCCTAAATTTATCATGGAACACTTAACTTTTATTCTAACCCAAACCTTAAAGTTGCTTAAAAATAATTAAAGAGCAACTGAGCACACATTTTTTGCTCACTTATTCTCTTTGCGTAACTATTAATACAGGGTGTTTCAAAAGTCACGCCCGATTTTATACTTTTTAACTGTATAAAATCGGGCATGACTTTTGAAACACCCTGTACATTAAGTTCAGTAGTTAACTTGGTTTGTCTTATTGCAAAGTGTTTGTGTTGTGAATTTTTTTTCTTTTTTGAAGATGTTGTTCTCTTTAATCAATTACATGTGGAGTTTTGGTTTGAAAAATGTCACATGTTTCACTTTAGTGTATTTACAACATGCAGCTGCATGTTCAGATGACATGGTCTCATAAATTTTGATAGTCTTCAGGTTTTTTAATCTAATTGTTTCAAGAAAAGCAATAGCAAAAATTTGATTTTGTTAATATTTTTGTATAATGCTGAACCCATACTGCTCTTGGGTACTGCTTGGAACAGAAGTACTTAAAAAGACTCATAAGTTTTCAGAGTACCAGACGTTTTTTTTTCAATTGCCAGTGGAATTAATGTTGCATGGTCATTTTATGGTATAATAGTTCTGGAAATATCAGTGTGCAAAACTGTGCAAAACAGTACCAAAAATAGTACCAGTGCTTGAATGTTTCAAATTGCTGTGGTAGATGCCTCTAAAATGATCTGGAATACAAACATCTGTTTCAGTATTTAAAAAAATATAATTTTGAGCAATGTTTGAAGTGCTTTCATCTTCGGATTAAAATAGGGCTGGACAAACAACATTTAAAGAAGTTGTAGGTAACGAAAAATTGTCTAGCACCAGCTTCTACAAGATTAGATGTGCTGAGGTTGTTATTGTGGATATCGCAGCTTGCATGGTTATTACAAAATGAAAATTTACTTCTGTCAAGACAGTATTATAAATCAAAGATTTAGTCTTTCAGCAAAAATGTGTTAACTCTTTTTTTTTTAAGAGTAAGCTAATTTGTTTATACAGGGTAATCCGAAAGTAACTCCCTATTGTAAAATAACTATAATTTGTTTTTGAAGCGTAGTTTCTCCAATTAATGAAGAGAAGAAGCTATATTGCATGGACTTTTATTTAAAATTTAATTAAAATTCAATATGCATGGACTTTTATTTAAAATTCAATATGGGCACTATGATTCGCCACCAGCTTCCCAAGTCAACCATAAACCACATCAACTGATTTCACAAGAAACTCTTGGCGGACGGAACTCATAGCATAGTGAACTTTCCTTTAGCTGTGTACGTAATGTGCTGAAAAATGAGCTTAAATGTCATGCTTGAAAGCCCCACTACTACCAAGCACTCTCTGCCGAAGACTGTGACATTCGTATGGAGTTTGGAGAGATGATGTTGGCTTGGTTTAAAAATTGGCCAGATCTCTTAATAAATATTCTCTGTAGTGCTGAAGCTCTAGTCCACATAAGTGGGTTTGTAAACCGTCATAACGGCCACTACTGGGTGGGAGAAGATCCTAGTGGTACCAATAAAAAATGCAGAATCAACCCAAGATAACGGTAAGGTGTGGAATGACTTCGGATAGGATTGTGGGTCCCTTCATCCTTCATGATACCATGAATGCCAAAAGGTACTTCACTATGCTGAAAGACGAAGTTTGGCAAATTGTTATTGCTTGGGATAATATTAAAGATTTGATTTTCATGCAATATGGAACCCCTCCACACTTTGCTATTGTTGTTTGTGAATGGTTGAATGCCCAATTTCCTGAAAGTTGAAGCGGTTTATGGTTGACTCAGGAAGCCAGTGGTGAATCATAGTGCCCATATTGAATTTTAAATAAAAGTCCATGCAATATAGTTTCTTCTCATACTCATTAATTGGAGAAATCACGCTTCAAAAATAAATTATAGTTATTTTAGAATAGGGAGTTACTTTTGGATCACCCTGTAGTTAGTATTGCTTTGTATGTTTATGCCTATTATTTTGCTTCTGTTTTTGCTAGTGTTATTATTGTCTCTTTTTTGAAGTGCAATTCGACAGTGTGTGATGCCTGTGATATGTTATAATTAAATTTGTTCTTACTGCTCTAGTTGCTTTCTTTAATTCAACACTACACATTATCTTATTTTGAGTTCTGCAGTGCGTGGTGCATACATATGTGATGTTTAACGTGAAAAAAGTTTAAATATTTTGTATCTTGTAAAATGAATATTTAATATTATTTAAATCTGTGTCGCTAAAACTTTTGTCAAGTGCATTTGCTGGTTGGTGGCAACTTGAGTCAAACTTTTAAAATTTTTTCAGGTTGTTTTAAGCATTTGCCAATTTCTTAAATATATATCTGTTTGTTGTTAAAAGGGTTTTTTGTATATATAATTCCTGTTTGTAATATGCTCTAGTTTTGTTTTAAACAAATGTGATGAATTTTTTATTGGTGCATGTTTTAATAAAAAAAACAATATTTTTTCATTTTCAAGTTGCTATGTATTTAGTTATGGCTAAAGGGCTGTTCTTAAACAAGGAATGAAGGCGAAATCGTTGAGGCTGTCTAAAGTTAGATGAATCGTATCAGACTAGATTTGACGTTGATTCCATCCTTTTTCACTCAGCCGTTTCAGAGATTATCTTTGAAAATGACATTGGAGCCTGTAATGTTATAATTTTACTGCTATTGGGCTACTGCATTGAGTGGTTTACTGCTCACTAATCAGTTTGATCTTGTCAGCAGAACAGATCTGAGTGGTAAAAACATTAGACTGTTAGGTAGCCTAGCTATCTCAATAAAAATTAACCTGTCAGACACATTTCTTTCTAAATTATAGTCTAGCCTAGCAGTAAGGATTATTTGCCGGAACTTGGCTACAAACTCATACCTGATTACCAAATAATAAGACTACCGGTACCTGAGTAGGCCTAAAATGTATTTGGTTGCAGTAGTTTACTATTTTTGACCTTACAATAAAGTTTTCCAACTAAGTTTCAAACAATGGCCGACTAGTCTTGCATTTGCTTGTTCTTAGTCTTTTGTTATATAAGCTACTGCACAGCAGTGTTCCCTCTAACTTTATGGCTAATCAGCAAGTGCCCAAATTTTCTTTAAACAATTGTGACCAAAGCCCTAAAAAGACATTTAAGTGCCCTAAATTTCGTACCAATTCAGTATTAATATATACCAAATGTCATATTTCCACAAATTAGTCAAATTTTCTAAAGCTGTGTTTACTGTATTGCCAAAAATATTTGCCCTTGCTCCAACATATCGCCGATTTGCTGAAAAAAATCGGCTTGGTGGGGACACTGCTGCACAGTATACTCTTTTTTCCAGTTCAGAATTGTGCTGGCAAGATCAAACTGAATTGCAAAACGACTCATTGCAGTAACGTAATAGCAGCATTGCTTTAGGTTAGATCTGCGATGGCATCGCTAATGATGCTTGGGCTTTCAACGTCGTGGTTGCCAATAAAAATTACAATATTAGAGGCCCCTTCGTTATGTTTGAAGTAGAATATCTCTAGAATGGCTGCGTAAAAAAGCCTGGAATTCACGCCAATCTAGTCTTATGCAATTGGCCTAACTTAAGATACCAGTACCCCCATTGATTTTGCCTTTATTCCTCATTTAAGTTTTATTCAACCTGTGATTAAAAAAATCTGAATAATCCCAGTTAATACAGCAAATCAATAAAATAGAAAAAAAAAAGTCATTTCAGGATTTTGTATAATGCAATCCAAATTTAGAAAACTTAAGCTTGAGATACTTTTTGGATTGTCTTGATAAACCAAAGTTTTGTACTGGTGGGTTGGAACACCCAAATCACTTCTTGAAATGATTAGTTTGTGAATTACTCATCTTGGAGAATATGTCCGCAGACGTTTTGTTACCAGTAGTTGCATAAGTGACTTTTGAGATTTGAAACCTCTGTGCTAAGCAAGGTTTATGATTGGAAAAAACTATGTGCCATATAGCACTGTTTCAATTTTAAATTCTTTAACAATTTGATGGTTTTTGAACATAACATTGTTTCATTTAAAAACAGGATGAACAGAAAATTAGCTTGAACAGTTGAACACTGGCCTTTTTTTTACAACATTAATATTTACATTCACTTTTCAATTGTGCAACCATTTTCAAAGTCTGCCACCTTAGCACTGCCCCATTTTGAAGTTGGAATTTTAAACATTTTTGCAATCTAGCTTTGGGTATTTGTTCATGTCAACTATTAACTACTGTTACTTTAATCCTAAACTTTGTACTGTACTTTTACATGTAGATGAAAATGAAAAGTAGGACAAGGTTTAAACTAATTTCTGAGAAACACCCCCAAATTTATTTTATTTAGTATTCTAATTTTACTCTAATAGTTTTTCATTATGCAATTTTTTTTTCACTGAATAGATTTTCTACCAACTTCAAGTGCTGCCTAGAGCCATGATTCTTAACCTACAGTTTTATGATTTGGTGGTAACTGCAGGATTCAAAGAAGACTTTTTGTTTTTCAATTGTTTCTGAGGTTTTGCATGTTTTAGATATATATTGCATAGATAAATTCACTTCTATAATGCAATGCATATTTTCAAATCTTTAGGATTGAATGTTGAATGTCTTCAATGTTAAAAGTTGGTTAGTTTTTATTTTTTTAAGTGATTACATTTGTGGTGACTTTCAGTTGTCTTTTGCTTTGTTTTATGTTTCTAACTGTGTTTTGAGATTGATTTGATGGTCTAACATGCTTGCCTACTATAGCTTTGTACCCAGTAACTACTCAATGCTTTCAATATTGTACATTTAAAATATGTGTAATTTTTTGTATACCTATATTGCCTATATAATAGTATTGCTCTTTTTTTAATCAGTGTTTTGAATGTTTGCACAATCTTAAAACTTTTTTGTGTGCTTTATGTCAAATTTGAGTGCTTATTGTTTTATTTCGGTAAATTGCTTCGGTATACCTCTAATTGAGTAATATTGCAATGTATGCCCACGCGCCACTCTGGCTACTTAGAAGCAAGTGATATTCGAGCCAAGTCAAGGTTTGGGCTAGATGCCTTTTGGGATAGTAAAATATTTCTTTGATTGCTCTTGCCCACCATTTGGGGTCAGTTGGTTCGCGATCAGATTGTTCACGGTCTGTTTGTCGCTGTTCGTTGTCGTGGACTCGTGAGGCCATGATATTACAGTACATTTTAGTAGTTTTCTTAATGTTTTATTTGTGTAATCATTTGCTCAATAAACTTGAATTGTTTAGATTGAATATATGTATGAATAAGTAGTTTGTGTTTCGTATAATTGTTTGATTGAACTCTGTATTTGAATAGTTGCATCATGTGTGTGTGAAAGTCAACCAGTGTCTGGGATAAGCTACAAATCAAGCATTTCACTATGGATTCTTTAAGGTATAAGTATTTAATGATTTGATACAAACTGTCATTGTTGTAGTAAGAGAAAAACAAGTTAAGTTTTGTTTAAATTTGTGACTAGTTCATAGGCTTAAATTTTTACACAGCTTTCATGTAAAAAATCACTAGAATTGTGTAGAGTTAACTAAATTCACTTAATTCCATGTTTTCAAACGAGAAAGAGGGATTTTATTTTTAACTAGTACACAAACTCTCGGGAATCTTAACTAATAAATGATGACGAATTGCTGATATAGTTCATAGAGAAGATTGGAAAAATGGTGTGCATCTCAAATTTTGCACCAATCGTATACCATTTTTTTTTACTTTAAAGTGCACCGGAATATCAGGCACTATATCAATAAAGAGCTTTTATTCCTTGCATATTTTAGGCAAGGCTCACTTAATGAAATAAAGCTTTTAATTAACTCTAATAAAGCTCTAAATGTAATCATGAAGAGAGAGTATAGCTTGATCCATAAGTAAGGTACGCTTTACACTTTTCAGAAATTGAAGTATTTTAGTTGTGCTTTATGGTTTGAAAAATATGCTATTAAAAAAAAAAAAAAAAAATTTTTATCTTGTTCAAAAAGAATTTTTTGCTCATAGATTTAAATTTTTCCAAAGTAGTCAACTTATCTTAAATTACTATTGCTAGAAGTTGTTTTCTATAATTTCAGATAAGTTGACTAATTTGTTTGCTGTAGTCCAATAAAAGTTGTTTGCTGTAATCCATATTGCTAAAAGTTGTTTGCTGTAATCCAATAAACTACTGATTTTAATTGCACTATGTACAGTATTTACGAATTGAATGACCAACTTAAATTACAGATTTTACCATTGTTACTGCAGAGATGTTTTGTTTTTGTTCTTGCTGCACTGTTTAATGTTTACAGGGTTGACAAAACTCTTTTTTTTTTCAAAAAAAAAAAATCATTAAACATCAAATTTTTTTGTCTAAGTACAGGCTGTCCACTGTCATTTTTTTCATTTTTTTTCTTTTTCATTTTTTTAACCTCTGTCATTTTTTTTACCAAGTTTCATTTTTTTTTCATTTTTTTTAACCTATTTTTACTTTTTTCAACTTTTTGTGAAGAATGTTAATTTTAGTTGTGGAATTTTTTTCAAGTCCAACTGTTTATGAATTAAACCATTGTTTGTGATTTATTATTTATATTTGGGGGGGATTTATAGCTTTGCTTTGTGTGAGGAAAATGAGGGAAGCCAAGTAGCGATTTCGGTAACTTTTAATTTTTCATGATTATGTTTTGACAAAAGCAACTATTGTCTGAAATTTTTTTTTAAAGCAGTCGAATGAGGTTAAAACTTTAATTTTTTTTTATTTTATGATTTACCGGCTTGTAATAATAACGCTGAAATTATATCATCAGCCACTGCCCTCATAGCCCATTTACGCCGCCAGTTCAATTATGTTTTTGCACTGTTAATTTCTATGCCGCGTTTTAAAAGCATTGATTTTTGCTAAAATATGCCTAAAATTAAGTTAGTTTAGCGAAAAAAAACTGCAAAATCTTTGAGCACTGGGGGCTCTGCCCCCAGACCCCCTAGTCTCTGGCAGCAAGGCATGCTACTTCAAACTCCTTTTTCTCCTGCAGCTAGGCACATTACCCCAGACCCTCGATACAGCCCCCCATTGTAGATTTCTGGCTACGCGCCATGCCAAACTGACAGCCAGTGCAATATACAGAAATTTTAGTTAGAGTAGCACTTGGTTTCTGGTTGCGCTTAAAGCTATTAAATGAAAGGGAAAACCGTACAAAAACGCTTACAAAAATATCATATCATGAGCGGACCCCTCCCCTGCAAAAATTTCTGGATCCGCCCCTGAACTGTATCTTTTTACAATATCGATTTTTAATCTAAGGTATGTTAAGTTACCAGGACATTTCATCTTCTATTGAAAGTTAGTTTCCGAGTTTTTTGTAGCAATTTTTACGCCAAAATTTCACTATGACGCTATTCATCTCACGTACGGTAAATCTTTGTACGAGCTTAAATGTTAAACTTGCTAAAAGATAACTAAACTCTGGTCAGTAAAATGGTTCTATTAAGTGAAGTTATTTCCGCTAAAATCATGATAGAGTCGGTGATATATAAAATTCTTTCCTTTGTGGAACACACAAAAAATACTGCAGGCTACAGAACTACGTTACTGCCTTGTGCTACAAAAGGCAACTTCAGTAACTTCTGCTAAGTTGCAAGAATTATAAGCTTTTGTGCATAATGGTTGGATTAATGTGACATAATAGATAACTTTTTCGATCAGGCAGCAGGTAAAAACTTATTTTTTGATTGCGCTCATTTCATTGCATAATGAGCGTTAACGTTCTCCTTTGCGGCATATTATGCATTTTCCATCGCGATTATCTCATAAATTACTCCAGCTGGAATCATAGGTGTGGCCAGGGGGGCAGGGTCCCGCCCCCAATTGAAATGTCACCAATGATTAAAATTAACAAAAAAAAAAAGCCTATTGTTTCTTCAATTTCAGTTTCTTTTAGCATTTTTTGCATGCTACAGTATTGTAATTAAGTAACAATAATACTGACACTTGGGCCCCTTCAATTCAATTTTTGCCAACCAATTCAATTCTACAACCTAGGTGAAATTGAGGGTTGTTTTTCTAAAAGTTGCTACCCCAGACCCTCGTTGAACCTTTCTTAAAACTTAATGCAAGAACCAGGGCCGGATTTGCCATGTGACACAGTGCCAGGGGCCCTGCGCTCTGATGATAAGATTATTTTTGGTCGTCACCTTATTTGGCTGCAAGATGTTGCGAAAATTCCCAAAGTGCCAGGTGCCCTCACGCAATGTAACTCCGGCCCGGGCAATAACATGGTTAGTAAGTGTGACCATCTATTGTACTATTTTTCATTAACAATTCACCTCTACCTCGCCATTTTTTTCACGACAAGATACTTTTGAAAAAACATTAGCTAGGAGAAATGCTCATTGAACAAATTATTGAATTTGCATTTAAGGGAGCCTGGTTCCCCTGGCCGTACATGTACTCGTATAACTGGTTATTTTCATGACAAAACAACAATCTCTTAGGCCAATCTACGAGTGAATTACTATTTACAACTAAAATATTATAGGAGGCAAGATACCGTGCTTTCTCTTACATGGGCCAGATCATTTGCAAAATTTAACCCACAATGCAAGATTTTAAACGTGTTTTGGACTTTAATTGTAAGTAAAAAAGGATTGAACAATTTAATTTTTTCAATTGGCTTTTACATGTTAAAAATTTGGTTTGCAAAATGTGATTCGATGGTGTTAAAATAGCTATTTCTTTGCCATCAGACCCCCGTTTGGGATACGTTGAGGTTACACTGCTTTACTCAACACGTCTCCCAATTTAGACATTTGCACTTTCTAACTTTCAGCTTAAGTCCTCTTCTCCCTTTAGCAAAATCCTGGTTACGTGCCAAACACGAACCACGACTTCTGATCTTCCATTCTACGATATCTTTGTATTACAAAAAGTTTTTTTTTCACAAATTTCTGACGACGTCATTGTATGTGATTTGTGGTTTGCCCCCCCTCCCCCCCTTTTCAATCAAAAATCCTAGCTACGCCTATGGCTGGTGTCGCGATTGTTGATACTTGGCTAGAGTACAACCTTTAATCCCTAGAACTGCCCACGTTGGCTGAAACTTGAAAACGACTGAGATGTTGATTGACGAATCGAAAATGGCAGTTGACAGTTCCTAAAGCTTTTTGAATCTCAGAAAGCAGCACACCAATCTTAAATTAAAACTTGTATTTTAGATTGAAACACAAATCAAGTAACTAAGCAAAATCACTCCACTCACACCTTTTACTAAACGGCTATACGAGCCAACCCCAGATATACAAACTCGGCTTAACTGCCTACGAAACTAATACCTAAAAATCATCCACTTTTAGAATAATAGAATGAAAAATGACCCACCTATTTATACTACGGCAAAAGCTTTCAAATATCCCAGAACAATCCATGATACGTCACAATAGAAAAAATACACGAGCTTACGATAACAGATTTCGACATAATTATTACATCACAAACTTCAAGTCTAAATATAGCAATTAAGACAAGTAAGCAACTAATTATTGCGGTGACTAATAGAAGACAGTAGAAAATACTAGAAAGGAATTATCTGGAGTATCTCGAATTTTCTAAATCAAAAAAAAAAGTGGCAAAATTAGTAAATCAGTCACATATGCATTAAAATACAGCAAATAATCATATCTCAGGCATACAAAATAATTATTCGTGACAGCTGGAATGCTGAAATTTTTTGCAAAAGATAAAAGGGTGAAAAATGTTTAAAAATAAAGTTGAAAAAAATTGTGAAATTTTCCACATCGTTTTCTTGCAACACAGGGTAGAAATAAGAGGACAAGTAAAAAAGAGCCACATGAAACCTGTCAAAGAGGTGCTGGCTGAGCCCCACTGCTCTTATGCATTAGTAAAATGCGTGCTGGGGGCGAAGCCCACAAACGTCAATATGCGTTTTTCAAAATCCTTGCGGATTTTGTTTTAAGCCGTTTGTATCCTTGGCTTTAATTGGTTCAAAAACGTTATTTTCGTTTGATAGACAGTGTTTGTGCGGTTAACTTAGGTACAAGGCACTCTGTTTAAGTAGCATGGTTGCAAAATTTCAAATAGTGGCCAAAATTATGGAGGTGTTTTGTCTTTTTTTCATTTTTTTTACAAGTTTTGTCATTTTTTTTCATTTTTTTCTGTAAATTGCTGTTATTTTTTTTTCATTTTTTTGTTCAAAGGTGAGTGGACAGCCTGTAAGTAAGATTTTGATTTAAATCTTGATGGTCAATTAGCTTAATGAGTGATGTTTGAAATAAAAAAAGTAATTAAACATACTAGTTCAAAGTTAATACTACATGTGTTATTAGAGTAGTATTGTTAGTTTTTGCTAAAATGGTTTTGGCACAATGAAAACTAATTTAAATAGGTTAATTTTGGAAAAATAGCAGCAGTTACTGATGCAGAAGTTTCACCAAATGGTAGAAATTTAACATCAGAATTTTATTAACATTTGAGCTATCAATGGGAGTTATGTGATTTACATCATGATTTTGATTAGTTGATTTAGTCGTGATATAAATCATTTCCTTGCATATCAAACAAACCTGAATGTGTACTATAGAGTAATGATGCTTTTTAGAATTCATTTAACAACATGGAATGTTGCAAATTCAGAGCCTATAGGAACTGGACCATTGACAAAAATGTTTGATATTGATAGAAGTGTGGATATATATGTCATCAGGTAAGATCTCATTCATACTAAGCGTAACGAAAAAGCGGTAAGCGAACCATAACTATTAGGCCCTGACGTTTAGGCCCAGGACGATAAACAATTTTTTTCAAATAAACTTTTAAATTTTCTGTAAATTTTTTCTGGTACCTAATCAGAGTTGCCTAATTGTCCTGTTCCTAAAAGTCATTGATCGCAAAAAATGTTTTCTAATTCCATTTGCATATAATGTTCATTTGATAACGAGCCTTCGGTATTATAGTTTTATTTTGCTAAGTTTTGTGTTTACAAGTTTTAAATGCCAAAATAGTTAGCCCTTCGAGGGACGTAGACACAACGTGATAAACCTGAAAAGTAAAAAGTTTCAGTTAAAATTTTTATAGTGTTTAGTAATACTAGGTTATTTCAAAATGGTAATAAATGTTCAACATTAGTGTACAGTACTGTTAAATCTGTATCATGGTTTTGTTAAACTCCTATTTTTTCGAAGTCTAATTTTCTACTATACATCCAGAAAATTTCTGATATTTTAGTGCTTTTAAATGTAAGTTTACGATAGATAAATTCGTAGTCCTCTATTTGTATTTTTTAGCATTAATAAATATATTGCAAGTTTGTCTAATAGTTATATATGCTTTTTATTGAGTTTCTGTTAGTTTGCAGGAAGTCCAATCAGGGATGTTAGATACACTTGTCAGTTACGTAGCATATGATGATTGGACGTATCATCTAATCCACATGTTTGCGGAGACCAATTATTATATGGTAAAAAGCAGGGTTGCATTAAGATATTCGTATGTTCATATATTTTGCAGGTGGCTGTGGTAGGGCCCCACAATTACCTTCAATGGCCTCCTTAAATACGACTTGTGTAAGAAGTAACCCTCATTATTTATGATGTAACTACTTACATAATATATAGTACTTGATCATTTCAGTGCTATAATATGAGCGTAAGATATAGTTTCACAAAATATGTGGTAAATTGAATCTTTATGATAAACACTTAAAACGACGTGAAGGAGGCTTTGCTAGTGCTCCCTCTTGTTTTTGTGAGTCGGTGTGAACACAAAAAATCAGCGATTTTCTAATAGCAAACAATAAAAGATTGAAAAATGAGTCGGCGTGTTCCCAGTTATTGCTGATTCGCTGATAAAAATTGGCTTAATGGTTACCTAGGGTTACATGTATGTCAAGCTATAGCAAATTGCATTGTTTCAACAAGGCTTCACTGACGACTGTGTCTGTTAACCACTAGCTGAACTGACTTCTAGTGGTATGAAAAGACGTTAAGTTGTATATAAGTTGAATTCTTTGGAGAATCTTCACTAGATGTGAAGCTTCTCACTTGGCGATTGTTCGCAGTTGTTTTAGGTAGAAGTAAGATTTAATTAACGTATTATTGCCTAAATTAAAATAAAAATAGAAATGGAACCTATTTGAATAAGACTAATGATGGCCCTTTTCGGTGCCGAAATTGATTTCTTTGTATTTGTTATATTTAAATTTTGGCTGAGTGTACGTTAATAAAATAAAAAGATTTTGATAGCTTTTTCATCCTACTCAGAACAGTAGCCCCATCTATTGGAGTGCCACGATTAATGTTTGGGTTCCAGTGTGTGCATTAGCTTCTTTAGACTCTCAGTTTGGCGACTTTACTAATGATTATCGGAATTCTTTCTGACTAGCCTATGTTAGTTGCTACGTAATGGTCTAAGTGGCTTTCAGGAACAAATTTAAAATGAATGCTATTGAAGCCCATTTAACTATCCAACTTTTCGTGACATCACTGCAATTTTTGCTCTTCAACATTAAATTTTTATAGATTGAAAATGTTCGGCTGCAGGGTCTGAGCTTGTCGGTGTTTGCACAGGTTTCTCATCTTCCCTACATAAAGTTCATCAGAACTGAATACAAAAGAACTGGCTTTAAAGGATGTTGGGTAAACTGCTAAGTGTGTTTTGTATTTTAATTATGCTACTTATGTGATTTTTATTTAATTTGTTGATCAACGTTATCATCACCTCGTTTACGATCGGCCTGTTTAAATTAAAGAAGTACGTACAGTACTTTTAAACTTTTTAGGTTTTTGCAAAAAAACTAGGCCTCCTGCATAGTATTTTCTGATAGTGCTTTTCTTCAAGTTATCTTTTGAGCATGACAATGTTATCACAGATCGCAGGATTATGTTTCAGCGTCCTAATGTCTGGTGATACTGCATGTGATAAAATGATAGAATGGTTATCGGTATTTTTTGATTCTGAAAAGATTCTGGCTATTGCGGCCATTTAGATCTTATTTTGCGAATAAAACAATGTCCTACTTACTAATGTAGTAATTTTTAATACTTGCAATGTGTGAATGAATTTTCAATTCAGGCTCGGTCACAAATAAACTACTGATATTTTATGATCAATCTAAATGATTGCTCTGCGCTAGAAATTAGTTTTTGTTTAGGGAAACAAAGGTGGTGTTGCGATATCTTGTAACATTTATGGTATGAGGGTTTGCTTTTTGAATTCTCATTTGGCACCTCATCTAAAATCTAATGCAACGCGAATTCAGCATTTCGAATCTATTGTTACGGGGATGGACTTCGAAGGAACGGCAACTATTCTTAGTCATGAGTATGTGATTATGTTTGCTAAGCTAGTTGCTGAATGAGAATTTTGCAAATATATAGGCAAATCTCCAAAAGCCACTGTAGCAACAGGCACGAATGTTAACTTATATATCGACAATACGTTGTATTCATGAAATCAAATCTTTCATTATATTCGCTGTATAATGCCGAAGAGTGTAACGAGTTTGCGCGACGTATCTCCGCGTCATTTTGCCTGCAGGCAGCACAACCCCTTTCAAAGAAATGCTGCAGCGGTGGTGAGTCGTTGCCAACACTGTGTCCAATTTAAAAAGCTCGAGGGTTGAACCTCAGACTTCCTGCTGCAGAGACGAACGCGTTACCGCTCAACCAATTGGTCGGTTAATTTATATTAAAATTATTCAAGGTTGTTCTTTGGTGGTTTGGTCGTTTTTGTGATGTTACTCTGCAAATACCAGTAGTAGCTTGGTTGAATTTCTTTTGTTGGTTTTGCTACATGATTTGACGAACTCTTTACTATTCATTTTTTGCAGTGTAATTTTCCTTGCTGGTGATCTAAATTTTCGAATCGACGGTTTGCCAGTTGAGTTCATAAAAAAATGTATCGCAGAAAAAAAGTTGGAATTACTGCTTGAAAAAGACCAAGTAATTATTAATAGTACCAGTAGGCCATGATAGTACAGTAGAATTCGCCTAATTCATCATTCGTCACCTCAAGAGAAATTTAAAAAGTGTGACGAACTGCCGAATTTAGTAAACAGGCAAAAAGTCTCTGAAAAATCGAGCACAGTATTATTGACCGAAGAAAACGCGGTCTTTTTGGCAAAAACTTTGGTTTCATCATGAACACCCACAGAAGTCCGCTGTTTAAAAATGTGCATTGGTTAATGAAGATATGATATTTTATGGTTTATTTGTTGCATTGTCAAGAGCAACAAAACTATGAAAAATTAGGCAAACTGACGAATTACGCTTGCCGACGAATTAGACAAATTCTTCTGATCCATGGTTTACTACATCTTTCGATTAGTAGAAAAACATATCTGTAGACAATGAAAATTGTTTCCCCTGCGTTATATACTTGTGTTGTTTTCTATGACAAATGGGGCGCCGTTTTTGCCCCCTTAAGATTTTACAACAAATTTGTTAATGGTTATTCGATGGGAAATCAAAGATTACACCTTGCTTTTTTTAAAGGGTTTAGAACATTTGAGTGCCATCATGTCTGACTCTTTTCTGAAAAAGGGTTTTGTGCAGGGTTAGAAAAAAGTTTAACTAAATAAATTAAAACCGAAGTGCACCCGCTTTCTCCTGTGATTATGTAAGCTATATAGCTAGGATTAATTGCGCAAAGCGCTTGAATTTTCTTCTACTAACAAAAAATTTTAATCTGTCAGTGTTTGTGGTAGTTTATCACAATATATTACCACAGAACCAAGAACCTAAATTTAAAAACCTATTGAAATCCAGCAGTCTGTTTCATCAATAAGATTGTGGCGGTTTTGAAAATATTCGCAAACAAACCATGCAAGCTGTTCTACTTGCATGCAATACAATACCCGCAAATAATTGCTACCATAAAACGATTTCATTCAACTTTAGTTATAATACATTCGGTTTCCATACCCGGTCAGATAACCACATACTATTGGTATTCAGGTATTCACAGCTTCTTATCGTTCAGCATTACAAGCCAGTGTGAGCCTCCATCACGTATTGTTGACAGGTGGCAGCTTGACAGGAGGCAGCTTGACTCGAAAATCTCAAAAAAACTTTTACTGTCTTCTGGCCAAGACAACAGGGTTGGTAAAGCTATTATTCCAATTACATGTTTCATCCAGTTCCATTATTTCAGTTGATACCCTTGTACAGAAGTCATCGTGTATTCAAAGAGTTTGTGGAGGAACCAATAACATTCCAGCCCACCTACAAGGTTAGAATTTATTTTTTTAAGGTTTGCGTAGTGGAAAGTTTTATTTTAAAATTGTAGCATTGATCGAATGGATGGAAAGGCGATTAATTTATTTTGCAGTATTCGTAGCTCTACAGTTTAGTACGTACGGTATTTTAGTACATTTTAAAACTATATTAAAATATTTTCAATTTCAACTGCTAATTACTTGAATCGATTGCTGCAAGATCACATTTGACTAATGCAATAAAGCTTTGCTTATAGTGTATTCTTTTAAGTACAAATCTTGATTTTTTATCATCCCTAAGTATTCTGTAGCGCTGATGATAAAACCTTCAATATTTTTATATAAACTTACGGTAAATATTTTCAGTCGAAATTTACAGGCCTGTTGTTATTACTGTTTGCAGTTTGTTACTATTCAGTATTCACCCTTCAATTTTTTCTATGCCCGAAGAAGGATAAATAAATTGTTTTGCGTAGTGCAATCGGCGTTTTGCTCTCGAATGGCATTTCAGTTTTGGTAAAATTTGTTTGGTTAATAACGACTTGGACAATGTGTGTTTTAAGGTTATTGAATATAAATCTTTTTTGACAGTTTGATGTGGGAACAAGCGTATATGATACGTCCCCTACAAAAAGGCTGCCTGCATGGACTGATAGAATACTGTACAGAATCAATCCTGACATGATGAAACTAAGCGACTTCGCAAGTAAGTTTTCGGCATTAGCATTGAGCAATTGTATTGGTGTGTGTTTTTAAACGACTAGTCTGCAAAATGAGGCAGCCCAACTAAAAAGTTCAAAAAATATACCAGAAAAATTAAAAAAACAGTGGTATTTGAATTGAATGCAGTCAAAAATAGTCGAAACCGATCATTTATCCTAATAGTCGTTACCCCGGAACTTCAACTGCTGCATTTTCATACCGTTTTTTTTTGTGGATAATCTTTTGTTACCATTTGCTTAAATTATGTTGGATGTTTTTATGATAATTTATAACATTTTAATTGCCTGTAGTGCTTTAAGAGAATTGATGTCTAATCGGAAACATTACATTTTTGTCCCACGACGATACCAATAAAAAAACACCAGTTTGACCAATAACTAATACCGATTCCTGTTAATCGGTACATTATTATTGAACGGTAAACTTGATTCGATTCCCGGTCGGGTCAAACCAAAGGCTATAGAAAATTGGAGTTCACAGGTTTCTTGCTTGGCTAGACGTTCAGCAATAAAAGGGGTGGTTTGAAGTGCCTCCACGTGTGGCAGGATGATGACAGCTTGAGTCAAAGGCTTCAGGTTCTCTTGGCTGTCTCCTGGCTAGGCATTTTGGTAAATTTGAAGGAATTTTAATAGTGACAATTTTTTGTTTCAGTGAAATGTTGTAATTTATCGCCCAACCCCAGCATTAAGTCATTCAGTGTGCTGGCCACTCAATACGACCAAAGTATCAAGTTGATTGAGGGCTCTTACAAATGCTTGATGGATTACCACTTCAGCGACCACAAGCCAGTTGTGGCTGTTTTTGATATGCAGGTAGGTACAGTTCAGTATAGCTAGCGTGTATCGTTTGCAAATTGACGATTACGTCATTTCATCGCTATTCATGGTTACATCAGGTAATTACGTCACAACGATCGCTTGTAGGTGAATAACGTGTTCATATTCATATCAAAGTAAAATCTTGATACACGCTCTGTGTCCGATTTGACCACTCCGAGTTTTGAACCTCAGACCTGAGGTGAACGCATTACCGCTTGACCAACTGGCCGGTTCTTATATCATGTAACAAATTAAAAAACTTTCATGTCTTGACTATTTTAATGTGGCATTGTAATCTTTTTGTTAAGCACATCCTTGGGGAAAACGTCAGATACTTAACATACAGACCAAGCAATCTATCTATCGTTGTGGTCTAGCCCGACGGAAGACTTGCAATTTGGACCTAAGATGGCAATCTGTGTAAGCTTGGTCAGACTTAAACAGATTGTCTGTAATGTACCCATGAATAAACAATATTAACATATTCCGTCATTGTAATTTTTGCAGTTCTCTTTTTATTCATCTAGTTCTTTATGGGTAAAGGCGTCGTTTTTACGACGACTCTGATCGCAGGATCATGAGTTTAACCCGCACCCTGGTCACGTTGTTGCGTCCTTGGATGAGACGCTTTACGATAATTATCTCTGCTTGGTGGCTTCGAACAAGCAGCAAATTTACGTGGGAAGAAGTCAAAACGTCAACCGGAAAGCTTGGAAAATGGTCAACTCCTAAGCGGGTGCGGATTCGTCCAAAATATAGCGCACCGTCGTTTTCTCGTGATAGGAGGATAAAGATGCACCAATCAATTAATCATCAGTTGCCTCGTTTAGGAGGCAGCGAAGCACCTTTTAATCTTTTGAGTCAAGCTACCCTCTGCCCACCTATTTACCACACACGGTAGAGGCTTCATACTGTCTCCTGTATTGCTGAAGACAAGCAGGGAAGCTGCGAATATCATTCAAGCATATCAAACAAGCACTTTGCGTCGGGTTCACGTCTTTTCGGTGCGACCATTTCGGCGCCACCTAGTTCGTTGCCTTACGTTTTCTGCACTGATCTTTTCGGCGCCAATTCGGTGCTCTTTGACAGTTCACTTATTTAGGGTTAGGGTTAAGGGCTTTGGGTTAGTGTTAGTAAAATGCACCGAATATTGGCGCCGAAAAGTCGTGGACCCCTTTGCGTCTGTCTAACCAGGGATATACTTAAAAGGGATTGCCAACTACCATTGTTAATTGTTCTCGTCACGCATGAGCAATGCTCAAATTTTCGATCAGATTTTTGATCAAAATGCATTGTTTCTTATGGAGCGAGATGCCGTAGGTCGGATTGTTTTTGCTGTATTTTTACTGGTGGATAGCCTAGGACTCGAACGAACTCGAAAATGGTTTGTTATTGATATTATGTATCTGAAAATGCGTAAAACGGAATGTTGGAGGAGAATGATAGAATTGGCGAATAGGCTAACCTATCATCTTGCAATAGCCTAGTATAGGCTATGATGAGGGCAGCTGAGAACGTTGAAATCCTGTCGAAAAAGAAAAGGGTCATATTATTCTAACCCTTCCTATCCCGCTCGCTCACAAAATTGCGAAGGAAATGAAGTAAAAGCCCAGTTCAGTGCCATTTGAGCCAAAAAATTTGCTAATGTGGTAGTCGAAAGAGAAAGCAGTTTGTGAGAAATAACAAAGGCAGTTTGTGAGAAGTTATTGCAGTTATCTTGGTACTTGGAACCTCCAAAGTTGGCTGTACACTTAATTGCAGTGAACACTTCTATTTGAAGGCGAAGCTCGCTGCAATGCGGTGCTTACAGCTACTTTGAAATATCATCAACCAGGTATCGGATGCAACAGAATCAAGACAAAAAAGTTCAGAACGAGCTAGTTTCAGAGTAGCTCTTGACTGCAAGCTGATTGAATAGAATCACGTTTGCATACGGGTTACTGGTAATCCACTCAATTGCAATGTTTCTTAGTCCGCTCCTATTGCAAGGCCGTAACCTGAGGAGAGGGTCAAGTAGGATAACTTCTGACCTTAAACCCTGTCTGGAAAAGTTTCACGTAATAGTGGTGCTGTCAATAGTGATACGCTACATTAGCTACAAATAACGTCTCTGATTATATTAGGACCAGAGTATATCCTAATTTGGCCTAGGACTAGCTTTTTTGATCTCTACCTCATGTTTGAAAATTGGCCCCATATTTCCACCAAGGACTGTTTTATTTTTTCGTTTGTTTAAGCTTGCACGAAATATGTTGAGCCCTGTTTGAATTTTTCTTAGTACCGTTTGGAGAATTAACGCGTCTTGTTGCGAGTCTACGGACCGTATCGAATGGCCTGTCCAGTGTCCAGTCTATGACCAAAACTGCAATCATTTTGTAAGTTTGATTTTAGTGAATTTAAAAAATAAACGAATGAAACGCCTTGTCAAATTCGGTAAGTGTTGTACTGCCCCTGTCAGTGTTAATCGGTTTATAGTTGTCTAGATACCTCGGGTACGACGCCAATATATCTACTTCTTTTTATGCTTTCTCTCCATAAACTTAGCCTGTCAGCTGTCATACCGAAAGTCAAACGTTGGCTAGGAGGTACAACAAATTAATCAGAAATCAGAACATACTTTTTTTAAATGATGATTAAGTTATACCATGGTTATACAACTATTTCGTGTTCGTGTTCAAATAAAGAAAATGAAAAGCAACAAATTAAATAGCTACAATATTATTAAATTCCAAAGAAATCAAGAAGTAGGTACAATTGTTCAAATGAATACGAAAACCAAAGGCATTTGATGAATGCTTTGAAAGAATATCGGCTGATCATGTTTTTTTGCTTCCAATTCCATGATATTGGCATGTGCCCTGCTCTTTGCAAAAGTTTGATGCTGATCTTTATCTCTGCGCTTATCACTCTTCAATCTTTCCAGCTTGTAACTTATATTCCGGTATAGTTGGCATGTTTATTGTGTTGTACAGTCAAGCTAATCAAATCTGAATACGACCTATACCGGTACTCGGTAGCAATTACTTACAGTAATTCTGACGAAAAAAATTTAGTGAACGATTGGAGATCATTTCGTACAGGTTACAGTAGGATCTATCTAGCCTAGCGAACATTGAAATCGAGCAGATTGTTACCAACTTGCATGCAAACGTGATTCTATTTAATCAGGTTGCAGTCAAGAGCAATCTAACTCTAACCGTAGACGCATGATTATGCTGAAACTAGCTCGTTCTGAACTTTTTTGTCTTGATTCTGTTGCATCCGGTACCTAATTGATGATATTTCAAAGTAGCTGTAAGCACCGCATTGCAGCGAGCTTCGCCTTCAAATAGAAGCGTTCACTGCAATTAAGTGTACAGCCAACTTTGGAGGTTCCAAGTACCAAGATAACTGCAATAACTTCTCACAAACTGCCTTTGTTATTTCTCACAAACTGCTTTCTCTTTCGACTACCACATTAGCAAATTTTTTGGCTCAAATGGCACTGAACTGGGCTTTTACTTCATTTCCTTCGCAATTTTGTGAGCGAGCGGGATAGGAAGGGTTAGAATAATATGACCCTTTTCTTTTTCGACAGGATTTCAACGTTCTCAGCTGCCCTCATCATAGCCTATACTAGGCTATTGCAAGATGATAGGTTAGCCTATTCGCCAATTCTATCATTCTCCTCCAACATTCCGTTTTACGCATTTTCAGATACATAATATCAATAACAAACCATTTTCGAGTTCGTTCGAGTCCTAGGCTATCCACCAGTAAAAATACAGCAAAAACAATCCGACCTACTGCACCTCGCTCCATAAGAAACAATGCATTTTGATCAGAAATCTGACCGAAAATTTGAGCATTGCTCATGCGTGACGAGAACAATTAACAATGGTAGTTGGCAATCCCTTTTAAGTATATCCCTGGTCTAACGACACGAACCCTGATCACCATTTTGGGTTTTGTTAGCTAGTTCTTCGTCAGGCTGGGCCACCACAACGGGTAGATGCTTGGTCCAAATAGAAAACGCGCGTAAAACGTCTTTCCCATGGGCAAAACGACCTACACCTACAGTGTGACCTATGGTTTCAGACCTGAATAAAAAGGATTCAAGTTCGAGATTACAGCACGATTCATTTCTTAGCCTTAAGATAAGTGCCGCATGGTCTTCACAATATTGGTTTTTGCTAGATTAATTTATCAATGCGATAGAGAATCAGTTATATTTAGAATTTCTTTTTCTAATAATGTGTGTAGTGGCTACCGGCTAATTAATTGAACGTTGAGTTTTAGTGACCATAACACCGAGCTACTGTACATTCTACTCAACAGCACTGAATTGGTATTCTTCCTAGAAAGGCATCTGGAATTTAAAGTGTATGAATGATCGAACGAAGTCGTTGGTTGATTAGTTGGGCAGCGAGGATAAAAGGGCTGCTCGGTGACAGAATGATAAACAACAGCATACCGTGATATTTGATTACACCCAACATTTGTTCAAAATTTAATATTGGAGAGAGGATAAGTGGAATTTTGTAAGAAAGCGGGTGCAAAAGACAACGAACAAAATAGTAAGCTGATGGACTTTTTCAGATTTTTAAAGATGATGCACCATTGATTGAGATTGAAGTGAAACACTTGTGGAAGACTGGAGCAGAGTGGAAGGTCTCCATTCAGTTCGATCCGAGTTATTCATCTAATGGATCGGACTATTTAGCTCTGTATGATGTGAGTAGTAAATGGGGTCTTTTCAGTGATTCTGTGTCGCGAATTAAAGTGATTGTTACGTAACAAGAGTTGGTTCTTGTTTAGTTATACAGCTAGTATTGGATGGAAATCAAAGCTATTTAGTGGGCAATCTTCCTAAAGGCCATGTCTAGTAATATCCATCCTTAGGAAACGAAAAGCTTTTGTTCTTCCTCCTGTTTTAGGAAAGGCACTTTTTAAGCACGACTTTTAGCAACAAGTCAATTTTGTTTGCTTCTTATTGGAAGCTGTGATAGTGACAGAGGATTTACCAAAGAATTCTGTCAGAAAAGCTTCAAACACGGAGGAAATGAAGTTGACTTAGTTGAAAGTTATATTTAAATCCTGCTCTAAGTGTTCAAAGACTTGTTTTGAAATCAAAATTCCTCTATCTTTTTTAGATGAATTCCTCCATATTTTTTAGATGAATTCCTCTGTATTATCCTAAATGACTCGTACCAAGATTATGCCAATTCCAATTTTCAAATTACTAAATAAATTGCTAGGTAAATGGACGTCTTGAATCATTTATGGAAAATAATTAGCCAAAATAACGAAGAACATATTATTTAAACAGACGTTTTGCTTATTTTTTTTAACCATTGCTAATTTCATTTAAAAATCAAAATGTCTCATTAAATCTGTTCTTTTAGCTGCATATGTTTGATTAAAATACATTTAATTTTAGTCCTTAGACCGATGAAAGTCGATGAAAACTTCGAACATTTTAAGGTTGTGATTGCGCCTAGACGTTAAAACAGGGATGTCCAAACTCAGGAGTGCGATGAAATTTGATCCGATCCGCACCGTTTTCATCTTTCTTCCGACCGAAATCACCCTGTAGATACTCGAACGCATCAGCCTTTATTTTACGACCGAAAATAGGCTTATCTTTTTATCTTTGTAATCACACAATGGCCAGTGGTCTTGGTCTCAACTGTTGACTCGCGACAAATGGCACTCCATAAACAGATGTTTGGACACCCCTGCTTTAAAATGCTGGATTCTTTTTGTATTAATAGGGAAGCGATGGTGGCATTTTGGGCCAATGACTTTTTCGCTCGTTTGTGGATTTGCCGTTTGAAAATATCCAATATACTGTAGTTAAATCGCAATGGCTATTAAATTTTTGGCATAATTCAATAAATATATGATCTTTGAAAATCATCCATCTTTTCCGCGATAATCTGTAAAACAGGCAATGTATCCGCACTGTAGAAACAGCCAGACTAAACTAGTTTTTAATCTTATCTCCTTCGCATGCTTAATACAATTGTATTTTCAGAAACAATTCTCCGACTTTCGTAACTTTAAGTCTTGGGTCTATGCTCCTGCTCGAGGTCCCACCCTAAATAAATCCCCAGAGACTGAGACCTTCATCTTTCCGCAGTGCAAGATTGGAACTAGCGGTGTCTTTCGATTGGGATATTATTCGGCTAAAATGTCGTGCTTGCTTGCCTTAAGCAATTCCTTTTCCATAACTGTGTGACAGCTGTATTAGTCAAGTTTAGCTAAATGGAGCTTTGTATTGTGCTCAGTATTTTAATCAAGTCTTTAGCGGCACTGTTACCTAATTCGTTGTAGTTTTCTGTGGTATATGCAATTAGTGATATGTCCTATGATTCAAAATTTTATTTTATATATAACGAGATTTTGAAGTTTGCTTTTATTTTGCTCTGTAACTTAAACGAAGACTGCAACGCAAAATCAATGGAGTTTCTAAAGTTATGGCAATTGTATTTAGATTAAATTTTTTGTATATGTTGATCCATCCGTCTTGATCCAGCCGTTGCAGAGATACTTCAAACATGGCTTAGGGGCTTAAACACGACGTAGAGCCTGCTTGATTTTAATTTTTTTGGCAATCTTACGTTTGGGGATACCATCCCAGCTCTATCCTAAGCAACGCCATAATTAGGCTACTGCATTGAGCCATTTTGCTGCACACTTTTATCAGTTTAATCTTGTCAGTAGAACAAATCCGAGTTGAAAAAAAGTAGCCAAATGATCTCACTAAAAATTTTAACTGTCAAATTGTGTAAAAAGCGTCTAAATACAAGTGAAAGTAGTGGCCATTGTTTGAAACTTGGTTTAAAAAGTTTATTCTTAGATCACAAAATAAGCAAACACGGTAGGCTTACTACTCAGGTACTGGTAGTCGTGTTATCAAGTATGAATTAGAAGGCTAGTAATAACTGAAACGTTTGTGACAGCTTTATTTTTTCTGAGATAGCATTGCTACTTTTTTCTACTCTGTTTGTGTTCTGCTACGCAGCGAAACTGCTCAATATTGTAGCATAAGTGCAGAGTTGTCATAGGATAGAACTAGGTTGGCGTCGCCAATGTTATCAACGCCAGGATTGCCAAGGAAAATTAAAATCAAGCGAGCCCCTATGCGTCGCGTTTGAAGTAGAGTCGTGTTAAAGAATATCTGTGGAACGGATGGATTAAGAAGGATTGAGTCAACGCCAATATCATATACGATTGCCGTAACTTTAGAAACCCATTGATTTTTCCTTTAGTCGTGATTATGAGTGTTTGGATGAGAAGAAACTTATTAAAAAGTCTATTGTCACGTCATGTTTTCAAACCTTGCACAAAACAACTAGATACCAAATTAAACACTTTAGCTGTGTGCTGCAGCAGTTGCTTTAACTAGTAGTCTTCTAGGAGGAAACACATTCAATTTGTTTTGTTAAATATTACAAAACTCTCAATTTTCGATTCATTTTTCTACTTGCTTTTATCCACTGGAGTGGAACCATTGCTAGTACGAAGTCATTTGTTTGTTCCTAAGTTTTTTCTCAGCTAACATGTAAAATCTGTTATAAAGTATTCATGTTCACGATTGTCATTGTATGCTGACCATTTTGTGTTTAATTGATTTGGTTTTAATTGCGAATTCCAGGTTTCCAACAAAATTATGGCTGTAACTGTTGCAATATTTTTGTTTTTGTACAGTGTACTTTGATTGAAGCGGTACCGATACGTTATTTTATTTTTGTAAGGTTTTCCATATTTAGTTGTTTTTTTTTTGCAGAAATTACTGGTGGAGTTTCTGCATTTATTAAGTTCAAGTTTGTTTATTGACGCCACTAAATAAACAAAAAAACAAAACAGATAAAACAGAGAACGAATAGTGTTATTATTAATGAAGCAGCGCCTGAGTAACTGCGAAGGGACCGCGAGGTCTTCGAGTCTGCAGCCACTCTGGAAAGCCGGCATCTTTTTTCGAGCTACAACGAACTGACATAAAAAAAACACAAGGAAGCAAAAACTGAAAAATACAAAACAAAACAAAAAAAGAAAAGACAAAACAAGAGCTACAATAGTAATGTGCTGACTAAGAGTTACTCAAATTCAGTATTTTTAGAAAATAATTTAGATAATAACTTATAATTTTTGGAAGATTATATACGAGTAATATACAAGTATTTTTCAAGTCGCTACTTTATAATTTGAAAATATAAACACAAGAAAATTAACAGAAGGAGTTCAAAAGAATTTCTTTGCTTTCTTTCAAAAACTTTCTAAATGAGAGGTCTTTAGTGTTATTAGGAATGTAATTCCAAATTTTCGCACCGGAATATTTAATTGATTGCTGCGTTCTTTTGGTTTTGTAAAGAGGAATTATTAAATTCAAGGATGCCGTAGAACGAGTTTGCCGACTGTGCGAGAATTTTGCCAAAGTGAAATAATTATTAAAATTTGGAGATAGACGCTGATTGATATGATTATGTATGAATTTGGCAGTCTCAAATTTATGTAAATTTTGTAGATTCAATAAGTTAAACTTTTGATAAAGAGGCAAAGCATTTTGATACCATCCACTTTTTGTAACGATGCGAAGAGCTTTGCATATTCCATTTGCATATTGCATATTCCATCCATTTCCGTTTATTAGCGTATTCCATTTACTCTGTCTGTTGTTAGTTAACCGAATTCGCCCAGTTTCAAAAAGTATCGCCATATTTTAATCGTTGATTTGAATTTCTGCAGAATTCGACTTCCTACTTGCTTCCTTAACTTGTCATTATGGCCGAGTTTAGAAAAGTTACTTTTTTCGATACAAACATTTTGCTTAAATTTTTATCGACTGAATTCTTGCCAGCTGCTAAACCTTTAAAGGCGGTGAATCATCCAGCCAATTCCAGTGGTTTACAATAGCTGAAATTGAACTATAATTTTTGATATTTTTTGTTTTAATTTTGGGACTGCGGTTGCAAAGATATTCAACAAATACAAAAAGATGTTCCCCCGAAAAAAGTTTTTGGAAACTCTGAGTTTTGTTCTTCCCGCCAAAACCACAGTAGGCCTAATGGTTTAGAGAACTGTGGTAGGCCTAATAGTTTAGAGATAGTTTATTTCTAAATAGTTTAGGCCTAACTATCTCATCTAAACTATCTCTAAACTATTAGGCCTAATAGTTTAGAGATAGTTAGGCCTAATAGTTTAATAAGATTACAGTAGGCCTAATAGTTTAGAGAACTGTAATTTTGGCGGGAAGATCAAAACTCAGAGTTTCCAAAAACTTTTTTCGGGGGGACATCTTTTTGTATTTGTTGAATATCTTTGCAAACGCAGCCCCAAAATCAAAACAAAAAATATGAAAAATTATAGTTCAATTTTAGCTATTGTAAACCACTGGAACTGGCTGGATGATTCACCGCCTTTAACGAATATCAACCGCCGCCGTTTCTACTATCGAAGTAGGTTTAAGCTTGCTGCTTTACGACCAAGGCCCAGTCAGCACTTAACCCAAATCTTAGTTGATCAGCGTATTTTCTGTTGGTTGCAATTGAAGTTCTGGCTTGCATTTTGGTGATACTGGATTTATATTTTCGCTCATTCAGTCAAATGTTTGAATTTTGACGTAATTTTTCAGTCATTTCAGAATTTATTTCAGTCAGTTTTATCATTGCAAACGCACTTTTAGCTTATAAATTCAAAATTTTTTGTTAATGTTTTCCGTCATTTTGACCGAATTAGCTAATCTAATTGCGGTCAATGACCGAAAAAGAAAAACCTAGGTGAAGCTAGGTTTGTTTTTTTGCTCTGGAATTTTCGGTAAAAAACTTCAAATTCAATACTAGTTCTTTGATCATTTCAAAAAGCTTCCGATCATGTTTCACATCTACTAGCTCAATCTCGGTGCTTGTATGCGAAAAATATGCGAAACGTTTTTACTTTTTTTGGTGACGGGAGTGGTTAATATGTTTCGTTTATTAACTAAAAAGTTTAGGTCAAAGTTCAGATCGAAAAAAAAAAAAAACTAGTTGTGAGTCGGTATGCCGGACTTTCCAGATGTGTGTTGCAGTTTACAAAAACCAACGAACACACAGGCACGCTTAGATTTTACGCCAAGTATAAAATTTGATTGTTGGTTTGCTTTTTTTTTAATTTTCGGAATACAGCAGTCACAATTACGGAGATTTGAAAAAAAAAACATTTCAGCGAGGGTTTAACGACAATGCCAAGCATCTGCCGTCTTTTTCCGGTTCAGTTTGCGCTTATCATTCCCAATAGCTTTAGTTTGTGCTCTGTTCGAAATAATAAAATTTTTTAAGTTTGGCCATTGCGAAATTTATCAAGAAATGATGACATGGCTGTGTTATTTGTATGGTACAGTACGCTTTGAGACAAGTTCCAGTTGCTTACTTTCATGATGCTCTTTGCGTGCGACTCATTCCTTGCACAAGAATTTTGCAACCTTGGCATAAAAATTTGTAAGTAATTCCTAGAACATGCAAAAGGTTCAGGAAATGCAAATTTTGAGCCGGGCTAGGGGTCATGTGTAAAGTGTTATGAATCAGCAAATGTGATTCATATTCGTTTTTTTAAGTATTTGTCCGTCTATGTTATATTTTGTACATTTACTAAAATCTAGGTTCATCGAAAAGAGGTACAAAACGTAACGATCTTTGTTGACGTGCTCAAGTACATTTTGGTGGAGTGTGTTTGATAAGCCATTGCAAAGTCTTTAGTCGAGTAGGGCATAATTCTAGGGTTCGAGACTACTGACCGCCAACTAGCCCTAATCTTTGTGGCCAATGGCCATTTGAATCAGTTCAATAAACCTACGTCCTGTACCTCACTTTATATTGTTTCTGTAATAAACGTACGTGGTATACTTACAGTGGCTAATTTTCTGAAGTAGCTGGATGTATCATTGTAGCAAATATGTTTACGCGGTGACAGATTTTTGCGTTTAAGTTTCACGAATTGCGATCGGTTTACGATTAATCGTTTAGTATTTTTTGATAGGATTTTAAGAACAATTTCATAAGAACACGAGGCAAATTTTTGCTCAAAATTTCAAAAACAAATTTTATGGACTATGCCAGCCTCAGCATGAAAAAATTATTCAGAATTATACGGGCTGGTAAAACGCATTGCAAATTTGCAAATAATATCGGACTTCGTTGACTTGTCTAACAACAATCATGGTCTAACAAAAGACTACTTTTAACCAAGCAAGACCAAAATTGTGTCAATTTATTATTAAAAAATTAAATAAGGCTTATAAATTATAAGGACAGCCAACCTCAACCCAAATTTACTGGTTGTAAAAAAGTGTAAAACACTCACGAAGAGAGTACACAACTAGATTGCATATTTCTAGATGAAACATATTTAGAACCTTGACAGTTGACGAGGTTAATCAACTAAATGAATCAACATGAAAAAACGAAACGAAATAGCTCAATGAATCAACATGAACTTGAATAAATTTAAAAAACAGTAAAGGCGAAAAGGCAGCTAAAGAAGACGAGCTCACATACAGTGTTGTCAATACTTAAGTCGAGTTGTTAGATACCCATGTCTCCGCTAACCACGTACAAAACGAATTGACAGGCTTAAAATTGCTCCGTTCGCGGAACCGAACCGGTCAACCGCATAGAGACGCGTCGTTCTCACCAAACCGTCGACTTAAATTGACTTTTCATCGTACAATAATATCGTACGTTTCACTCCATTGTTTTGGTTCCAAGTTTACGGATCCCAATTGGCTGTATTTTTCTACCTTTTTTGCATTAGGCATAGTGACGTAATCAAATTCAAGGGTCCTGAGATCGCTTTTGGAGCTTCGCATGCTTGCAGCACCGGATGAAGACTTATTCGATCCCTGTCTTGAGGAACAGGCTTGTTCTAAAGCCGACAACTCAACATAATCTCCTTCTTTGGGCTGGATGGCAGCAGATGTATCTTGCTGCGGTGATGACGTAATGTCTCTAGATACGTTTTGGGTCTCATTTTCGACGATGCAGTTGAATGTGACGTATGTTCCTAAATAAGAAATCAAGTTCAAGGCTTGAATCAAGAAAAGAAGAACTGGAAAACACGGTGTAAATATCGATCTCATCGGCCAGTTGGTAGAGTGAGCGGTAACGGGTTTGTCTGTAAAACTCGAGGTCTGCGGTTCAAACCTCGGGCCAGTCAAATAGGATGCAGTGTTGCCAACGGCTCGCCACCGCTGCGACATTTATTGAAAGGAACTGTGTTGCCCGCAGGTGCAATGACGCAAAGATGGACCCCGCAAACTAGTAACACGCTTCGGCGTAAAACCGCGAGTTTAAGTTTAATGAAAAATTTGGTTCGAATATTGATCATGGTATTTTTTCATTAATTACATTTTTCTGATTCGTAACCCAGCAGAAAGAGACAGGAAACTGAGATAGGACCTTTTGAGTCGACCAACTTTACAAGCATGCGGCTTATGTACTAAATTGACTGCGCTATTTTTAGACGAAAACAGCCGGCACAATTTTATATTCGACATAATGATTACGCGCACTGCACACCATACATAGGTTATGCGTAAAAAAACTAATCAGTGAAACCTTATACTGTATCAGTCTTGTCAAAAACTTTCTTATGAGTTAAAAGGTTTAATTAAGAATTTGCTTCACCAAAATTTCTAAATATGGAGCAATTTATTTTAAAAGACGTTTACACATCTAATACTAACAATAATCAATAAATATTCTGAGCAAAATAAATTCCGTTTTAATGGTCTGATTTTTCTTTTTCAACCAATTTCGAAAAATACTTGACAAAGCATAGCTAGTACCTTAAACTAGAAGACAGTAAATTATCAAAACAACGTATACTGAGAAATTAAGATAAGCTATATAGACATTAACCGAAGTCTTGGCGACATAAAAGGTTAAGACTCAGGATACTGTCCATAGGTTGTCATTAGAAATATGGTAATGTAATTTTATTATAATCAGGTTGATCCCAATGACTCCACCTATAGGCCAATACGGGTAAAATAATCTGCAAAGTAATTTTGATGTTACTGTGATAAGCATCATACGATGATATTTAAGAAACATTTAACTTTTTCCGATATTTTGGGCGGAAATTGAGCTGTATTTCTCGGCGTGACGTAATCATCAGTCATAGAGGAAATCTGATATGATCGTCGCAGTAAACGTCATCATAACATTCTTTTTCAAGAGTTTCGTTAATTAGTGCGGAAATGTTATTGAACGTTTCAAAACAAATACTGGGCTTGGTTTATTGCTTTTTGTTTACAAGCTTTTCTTGGAATAGAGCATCAAATTAATGCAATTAAAAATCGGTCTTAAAATCAAATTGTTCTAATTAAGAACGTTTTACTGTTTTTAGTCCTTTGGTTGCTACGCGTTGCCTACGCCCAATAAATAATCTGGACTAGTCGTGGTTAGGGGTGTCAATCCTATCAGAAGATGGAATTAAAGTACCCGGACAAGGGTCATTTAAACTTACAAGATTTTGTAGCTAATAGTTAGGTTACCATAGCAGACTTGTACTGTTTTTGGGGTGGTTCATTTAATTTTTGACTTTTTAAAATCAGTAAGCTAGTTTTCGTAGTTAAACAAAGACTGCTTTCTTTTTAACACTATCAGTTCAAAATTAAACTAGTTTGTAAGCTCAACATTAGTTGCCAATTCGCATCAGAATCAATTCGTAAACATTTTTGTAAAACATCAGGTACGGTACTTAATGTAAAATACAGTATAGTTTTAGAAGAATTATTGCAAAATCGTTATCTTTTTGACATCTTCGCACTACTTCTTGGTTGGCAAAACTTACCATCAAAACTGCCATTATCATTTTGTTGATCAGATTGATTGGCGTTTTCTGTGGTGTTGACATGAGTCGCTACTTCAGTGCTGCTGTAGATATTGGGACGATGTTGTGACACTCTGTGCAACGAAGCAAGTGGAGGCGTCCTTGGAAGTTCTGAAAAAATCTGAATTTTAGCTGGGTTTGAAGTTTTATTGAAACAAGGCTAATTGATGGTTGGAGATTTCAATAGAGCGAAAGTCTTAAGTTTCAATTTGAAAATAGGAAAAAGGTGTGAGCCAGACCCGGCGCCATGGGGGGGCATACCGGGGCCGTGCTCCCCAACTGGTTGCTTCTGCCCCCCCAAGCGAGGACTGTGCCCCGAAAAAATTAAAAGGCTCGGGGCTTCTGGAGCGCAAATCGAGGCACAAATTAATGTTTTTTGTGGACTGACACCGGATTTTGTGACGTTTTTGGGATGAAGACCTTTTTTTTTGAGATCACCTGTTTTCGGCTGGAAAAACCGCTTGAAATTCCGATTTCGGCCGGAAAATCTTGAAAAAAATTCCTTGAAATTTTTCCTCCTCACCTTCTTCATTTGCTCCAGAGTGGGATAAATTTCTTGTGCTCCTGTGCCCCTTTCGAAGTCACACAAAATAAACTTCTCGTGCCCCCCCAAAATTTATTTTTGCCCCCCAAGTCACGCTATCCTGGCGCCGGGCCTGGTGTGAGCACAAGACAAAAATCTTCGAGTTATTTTTCTTTTGGGCTTGATCAAGCCCGGCTAAAGTTCTTACGCGGTTGATGTTCAAAAACTTGGAGTACCCCGCTTCCCCGGGTATAATTTCTGAACTGATTATACGTTGATATTTTTAGGAAATTGAGCACTTTACATTCTATACAGGAACGCTATTACACTACATGCTATAATATCGTTAACCAGACTAGAAAGAAGGTCCTGATATTTTTGCTTTAACACAAATAGGTTACTAGTAAATTGGTCTTAGATTGTTTGTTTCGAAAACGAAAAGAAAAATGGCTTTAGAAAAGTGGAAAAACTTCGTGCCCAGACTGGAATTTACCGTGCCATTACGTAGTTACGCTGAACAAGTACGCATATTCAAAAATGATACTTACCACGTTTAGTTTCAACAACGTTTTGATCCTTTCGTCTGAAACAAATTTGGTGTTAATATTTTAATAATTTAAGCAAATGCTGTTACAGGCTACATCACAAATGGTCAACTATACCAGAAATTTACTGGAAGATAATTAGAACAGTGCGTATATCACTAACATAGGGGTGCAACCATAATTTTTCAGCAATGATTTATACTGTACAAGTGTACATCATCATTATTACGAACAGTGAACAGTGAGAAGATATTAGCTTCTCGTTGGATCAATATTAAATATCGCATGATAGATTATGAATCACACAACGAAATCCCTCGATTCTAATAGAAAAGCTCTAAGCATTATCACATTGATCGCACTCGCTGGGCACCAGGTATGCAATGATATAAACACACAATTTAATTATGACAACGTTGAAACAAACAAAACTACAACGAGAAGCTAACATCCCAATTCTCATAATTTTAATGACCTCAAACTAAGCTAGTTTTACAATTCATATCCACACATAAAAAAGGAGGCAATATACTACTTGTTGCTCTTAACTCTCAACCAGACCAGCTTTCCCGCATACCTCTTCTAAAAGTTATACTGTATACAAAAGTAATCAACTTGTGATCGCAGGATAACTTAGAGTCAGGGGTGCCGATCTTTGTTGAGCATTGGGGGGATAATTTGCAATTTTACCCCAATTTTGCCCTATTTTTAACATTGGGGGGATGAACCTCGACCACGATTTTGTTCAGATGAGAAAATTAAGTGAAGACCAAAAAAAAAATCTTTTCCAAAACTGGAACACTTTTTTCCCCGAATTCTAGGGAGACCTTCGCTCAGATGCACACAAGAGTCAAATTATTGGGGGGATGCAGATGTAGACCATACTCAAATTATTGAAGGGAAAACATTCAAATCTTTGGGAAGGATATATCCCCCATGCTCCCCGGGTTTCGGCACCTCTGCTTACAGTTTGGGATTTTAACATTATTTTGTTAACATATTTATTGAAAATAAGCAATTTTTAGGTTATGATTTCGTGGAAGACGTCATTTTTGACCGAAAAATGATAAAACTATTGAAAATTTTGAAAATAAGCAATAATTTATCTTATAATTATAAGCAATAATTCAATTTATCTTATTTTGAAAAAATAAGATAAATTGAAAATAAGCAATTTTTAGGTTATGATTTCGTGGAAGACGTCATTTTTGACCGAAAAATGATAAAACTATTGAAAATTTTATCAAAGCAATAATACAGAATCGGATTACTGTAAACTGTTTTCCGTACTTACCTCAATACTACAATGAAAAGAAATAAAAACAAAAGAAACAAAAGGACTGCCACTCCAACACAAATTCCAATTAGCACGTCCACGCTTAATACCACTGGCTGAGTTTGAGTTAAGTCTAAAAACAAAATGTTATTTTTAAAGTAATTTCTAAAAATATCAGCGTTCACAGAATCAACTTACATTATCATTTCAGAAACTCTCGTTAATTTTTCTACATTTTTGGTAAAAATAGCTGAGTCTAAAACGCTTTACGTCAAAAAAGCACTGTATCACAGTACTGTATAATATGCTACTATTAGGGCAACATAATTTTCTATTAATTTTTTTGATTGAAACTCAATTTGAATGTTAGAGAACTTACTACTGAAAAAGAAAAACTGAAATTGCACATAGCAAGTAAAGCTGGTTTATGCTAACAGACTCGCATTTCTCGAGACAATCACTCACCATGAATTCCAATTGTAGTTTCTTGCATTATTGTGCTTAGATCTCTTTCAGTAGCCGTTGAGGTTGTAACTGCTAAAATAGTAAGACAATGAAGCTAAAGAAGAATATGATTTTTTTTCTGAAATCGAGAAGTTTTCAACGCTTTGACTATTGGCAGGGATTTTAGGCTGCTTTTCAGTAGTTTACGCCAAGAAAAAAAACTAATCACAATAATTTATAAGACGGCCAAATATGTTCATTCTGTGGAATACTTTTTGTCGAATTTGTATGTGATTGAAATGATTTGAGCAGTACATAACGAAATATTAAGAACATTTCTTGGATCCTCATCGTAGCCGCATATTTTTAATGATTCGGTTAGTAATTCAGTATAGTTGACCATTTTTAATGCCTTAATTTACTCTATTCCATTGTTTTCTCAACTATTGGAAAAACCGCTCAATAAAATCTTGCAAAATCTCTAAATGTATGAATCGGTATTCATCGTTCAGATGTAATTGGTTTGGATTTCTTGATGAAAACCAATATTGCTCTGCACCATCCTACTCACAATATATTGGTTCGCTGGTTGTGTCTTTTTCGCTGACAAAAGTTGTTGTAGTTGTTGCAACTTCACAAGTTTTAGAGCAAGTAACTAACTCCGTTGTAACACATTCCATTGGAAATATTTGGTCGTGTTTACACGTCACAGTGTGCATCTTATATCCAATCTCGTCGCAAGTAGCGTTGCAGGATGAGATCAGAATATCAGTTGCGTTGCAAAGATCGACGCTACAAGGCCGTGTCTGAAAGAAAAAATTCGAATTTAATCATAATTTTCAGGTTGTTTTCTAGGCCTGGAAAGAGCAAAAGTCTTTACATAATTTTATAGTCTTCGGTTTTACTCACCTTGAAAATGAAAATAGTATGCCTAATCAGCACTAGTCGATATTCTACCCTCTATAAACAGCACCGGACAAATGGGTCAGAAATTTGTTTTGAGTTTGATCGGAGAAACTTTATTTTACTTGGCCGTCACTTCACCTGGGTACTTTCGTTTGAGAGCTTGCACATGTCCAGACCGCTGCTAGCAATTTGTTGACATCTTCGATTTCGAAGTTGAACTCCACGAGTACAGCTAGACGAACAGGATGACCAAGATTCCCATTCGCTCCATATATTACCTGGAACAAAAATATTTACAGAATATTTTGGAGCAAAAAATATGAGTTTAGCACTTCGTTTGATCAAATATATTAGAGCCAAACGTTTCGGTTTATTGTTAAACCATTATCAGTCTTATTCCAATAGAATCAATTACGTAAAAGATAGAAAATAGAATTAAACTTATTTTAATTGAACGAAGAAAGTTTCTGAAAAAAAAAATTTTTTTGGCTGAGGTGGAGTCGAGGACACAAGGCTCGAGGCAAAGGCCAAGGACACAAAAAAATTCCAAGGTTAAGGACAGCCCTACCGAGGACAGAACCTCTCGAGGCCAAAAACGGGAATGCTCGAGGCCAAGGTCAAGGACCAAGGACACAGGCGCAAGTGCTCTCCAAAAAAAAGGTCTTCAAAAATTTTTTTCAGGCGATATCTAGAGAAATCCGTTTTCCAAAAAATTTTTCAGGCGCACCACAAACTTTTAACTACTCAAAAAATAGTGCTGTCCTCGAGCCGAGGACAAGGCAATTTTCGAGGCTTGAGGCTTCAAGGCCAAAACCAAGGACTTCAAAATGTGTCCTCGAGGCCAAGGACATCCTCGATGACTCCACATCTGTTTTTTGCCATCACCTATGCCAGTGCTTCCATCAAATATCACAAGCGAAAAAATCGATTATTGCCTGTAAAGCCTCTGCGACTGTGATTGCCATTCGGGTTTGCCCAGTTTGACCAAAGATTAATTGGGGAATTATACTCTTGGTTCAGACTTGCTGAGGGCTGCTGATGAGCTGGAAGCTCGAAACAGCGTTGTCCAGCTTTCAATATTTAGTTACCTTTTTGTACATTATCGTTTCGTGGTGTTTCTACACAGGCTGCTTTTGAAAATTCGAAGAATTGTTTTTTGTTCATTTATTTTTATTTTTTCACGAAAAAATATCAAAATTATTAAGAAAGTAAAAAGGCTCTGCTGGTTCGATTTGAACAAGATTTAGATTCTATTTGAATAAGATTCACTGATTAATGCCCCAGAAGGGTTAAATCGATTTTAATGAATGAAATATGCATTATGACGGATTTCGAGAATAGTTTTTGTATATGCCCGATAAGTTTGCGGCTATAATCTGAGGTATAGCCGTAACTACTGCTGTAATAGCACGGAAATAGCACGCATATATACCAGGTAAATGCTCCAGCTCGCGAACTTTTCAATTACTGGTATTTAAAACACTTGTAACACAGTTGGTTACAGTGAATCATCCAGCCAATTCCGGTGGTTTACAGTTAGTAAAATTGAATTATAATTTTTGACATTTTTTGTTTTAATTTTGGGGCTGCGGTTGCAAAGATATTCAACAAACGTTTTTGAAAACTCTGAGTTTTGTTCTTCCAGCCAAAACCACAGTTCTCTACTCTCTAGACTATTAGGCCTACTGTGGTTTTGGTGGGAAGAACAAAACTCAAAGTTTCAAAAAACTTTTTTTGGGGGATATCTTTTTGTGTTTGTTGAATATCTTTGCAACCGCTGCCTCAAAATCAAAACAAAAAAATATCAAAAACTATAATTCAAATTCAGCTATTATAAACCACCGTAATCGGCTGAATGATTCGCCACCTTTAACTACTGTAAGTCAATACGCGCTAATAATTTGGAAGAGCTCAATTTAGTGCGTTTTTCGATCTTAGGAAAATTAAATTAAACTTGGAGATCAAACCGATTTTCAAACTTACTAAGATTTCTTTGGCAGATTATGTTGTAGTTGTTATTGCAAACATCATCATAAATAAAATATTTGTTTAATTCATGTTTTAGAGAAAAGCAATCTTCTGCTGCAGTGTCATTGTTTGATGGCTGAAATGGTCCCCAACGGGCGCTGCCAGGAAAGTCACTGCCATCCCCCCAACTCCGAGGTAAAGCCCCGTTGTTTCGAACAGCATTGACGTAAAACGATGGGGGAGTATCTGGAAATAATTGACATTAACACTGAAACATGGCCTACAGATAGGGCCGTAGCAAGAAAGGGCATTTGCCAAACAAAAGCTTCTCAAACTTTTCTTCACCACAGAGGGTGAAAAGTGTTCAGCAGTTTTGACCGTAAAATTAGGTCAAAAATCTAGTTGACGTAATAAATAAGAGAAGTCTGCATTTTTGCTAATTGATGTACTTCTCTACTGGGATCTATACTCTGGGCCTACCAGTCTCAACATAGTCCTACCCTCAGCTGCAAAGTAAGAAAACGAGAGTGTCGTTGGATTGCGAATACATTTAAAGGGAATCATTAATGAAGCTTATTCACTGCTCATATTATAATTTTACAGCTAGAACAATATAGATAAATTTAAAATATCACCTTAATATGCAAAATTGTTTTAAGGGTGCAATGGCAGTAATTTCTAAGAAATCGCAGCAGTATAAAGTCTATGAAAATTCTAAGAACAGTTCTACGGTGTAAGCTCGGGGTTGAGACGTTTCGTGTAGTCCCATTATCCATTATCAGTCACTATCTATCTTCTTGAAACAAAACCTAAAATTACTAGATCAACTGCAATATTATCAAACCAAATCTTTCGCTATACTTGCTGTATTAGGCTGAAGCGTGTAACAAGTTTGCAGGGCCAATCTCGGCGCTATTGCGCCCTGCAACACAGCTCTTTTCGAAAAACTGTCGCAGCGGCGCCTGCCGCCTAGCCGTTCACAATAGCTGTGTCTGATTTGACAGGCCGGAGATTTGAAACTTAGACCTACCGCTTCAGAACGAATGCGCTATTACTCGACCAACTGGCCGAGAATATAATTTTATTGTCAATCATGTCAATTTTTCTGTTATCAAACACAATTTTTTTTTACGTACAACACTTACCTGATCCACTTTTGTTTTCAAGCCAGTTTAAAACAAATTGATAAGCATCATCATTAGACAAAACAAGCAAATCTGCTTCAATATCCAAGCAAGCTTGTTGGGTGGTTGTAAAGTTTCCAGTTGAATTGAACACCCAGTATTTCGTGGTGCTGCTTTGTGTGCTCCATTTAACTAGGATAGTACAACCATGTTACAAAGTACTCACATTCTTGAACCCTGACAGGTAACAACGCCAGCCGGTAAGCTATTTTGTACTACAGAATACTATAAGGATAAAGACCTCATTTGTTATTTCTTGTTTCTTCTACGTGCAATGATTTCTAATTAAAACAAATAGCGCAGATTTATCTACATCATTAAACACGATTTTTATCGCACAAACTGATTTCAAGTATTTTTTTAACCTCTCCGTGCCAGATATTCTTATTTCTTAATTTCTTTCCTCCTAAATAGGCTCTTTATATGTTACAAAAACTTAAAACAACAAAGCAATTTTTTTTTTTGGGGGGGATAAAAATGCGGTTAAACAATCGTTTTCAATAATTTACTGTAAGGTTGATTACTTTCTCAGCAGTATCACGTTTATTACGAGAATAACAACTTACGTGATTTGCCTAGCTCCAAGACTGTCACATATAGGCCTTAAAGAAATCAGTACCTACCACGTTAAGTTGTCAAGAAAACCTTAAATTACGGCAATGAAAGCGGTAAAAAAAAATCAAACCTTACCTTGGTTAAAACCTTGGCTGAATCCCAGCACGAAGCAGAAAAAAAGCAATGCCTGTATAATATTTCTACCCATCATACAGTAAATCATTTTCAAATTCGTCTCTATCGAAAATTTTCGTTTCGTTTCAGCAAACTTAGTTTTGAACTTTTTAGACAACTTATTACAATTTGCGCAGATACTATACTGAAGTTGAATAAGAATATTACCAACAAAGTTAAGTCCGGAAGTCCATTTCTGCTAGAGCTAATTGCCTTTTATGATCTTTTTGTTCAATCACAGGGAAATTTCAAAATTGACGTGTCATGAAACAGGCAATGACGTCATCAGTGCGAGCGCTCACTATTTACACAAATATTTTAATAATCGGATGTAAAAACTTGTACGACAGAAGTTTGATGTAAATAAGGAGTGTAAACAAAATGTTTGGCAAATTACGCACATCTTCTGACGATAAAGAGGGTCCGGTTTCGAATCCCATTCATAGTCATTAACGTGTTCGTTTAGTATCTACATGTTTTAATTTTTATAAATCGAAAGTAATCGTTCTGCAATAATTTAGCAACCTTCATGTTTTGACGAATTAACAGTTTAATTGCCGAGTGAGTAGAACATCTGCAACTAAAACGGTAGACTCGGGTTCCACTCCCGTTCGGGTCAAACCAAAGACGATAAAAAGGGTTTTTACAGTTTACCTGCTTGACGTTCAGCAATGAAACAGATATTATAAAGTAAGCAAGTGAATAAAACTTCCACGGTGTGTGGTAGACAGGTGACAGCTTGACTCGAAGACCGAAAGGTCCATTCGCTGTCTCCTGACCGAGGCAACGTGGTGAATAAAATGTAACTACAATCAAAATTGCATAACTAGTATCCTGAACTAATTTACTTTCGAGCTGTCCCTACTTTTGGTGTGCTTACAGGAAACAGCTGAATTAGCCCTAGATCGACTTTTGGATATCACATTGTTTGCTGCTAGACTAAATTTATTTTCTTAATATCTACGTGTTATTGATTGATGGCTGTGTCCTAGGCGGAATGCCTAGGTCTTCGCTGTCTGGTCCTAGCGCTCAAGAGCACAAGAGGCTAACAAAGGATATTTCAAAATAAACTTGTATTAATAAAAAAGCAAATAAAAAAGACCACTCCAGTAAAAATTTATCGAAGATTACCTGGCTGGGCGGTAAACACTTAAAACTCAAAGAGCGAATTTCACAACATAAATAAAAACCTCTTGACGCTACTGTTCAAAAATAAAACTGATTTAACTGCTGTGCTAAATTAAAAACGTTGCTGCAAAAAAGTGATCAGCAAACGGCAAAAAGGAGCGTCTTTCAGGCAATTTTGCAGAGTTTCTTTCGAGCGAATTATGAAAGACGCGCAACGCAAAAGTGATATACAAATAAGGTAAATGGACGTGTTAAAGACAGAACATAAAAACCTAGGTTCGAATCCAACTATAAACGATCGTGCTGTAACACTATGTAACAATCTTTTCGAATTACTTGTGCTACCTACGTCTACGTTCTGACTTTACCTAATGTTATGCAGGCTGGGGCGTAATGAAAAGGGAGCAGGCAGCGGAGATGATAATCTCACCCCAATCAAGACCCTTAGAGCTTCAACACAATTTTTTTGCTAAAGACAGTGGAAACCCGAGGTCGAAGATTAGTCTCCACCTACAATTTACGTAGAAAAAAGTTCTCTCTCCTGAACGGCAAAAATTGTTTTGGTCTGAACTTATTCTTATCAATTTCAACTGCTCTTATTCAAAATCTAAGCTTCGCCCCTGACACCAGAACGCGAGATAGACGCATTGGCTGGAAGTCGAATTTTTGGCGGTTTTGGTATCGCTCTATACCTAGCATTATGAAAATCTTCCTGACAATTCAATAACTTCTTTTCGCGACTTCGCATGGCATCGCGAACTCCTATATTCTTAGTTATGATAACTCTGAATATTAGCAAAATTTGATTTTAGCTCACATATCATGAACTGAACCTCGAGTTTGAACCAATTGTCGCAAACAAACTTTTGCAACTCCCAAACTTTTTGTAGACCCAAAGTGACTGAAGAATCATTTTCCAATCCAATCACTGCACTGATGCAAGCGCAGCAAAATTAAATCTTACGCGCAAAAACTAATTTGTGCTCATGAGTAACCTGCAGCTAGCAAAGTCGGGCAGAACTCTGGCTAATACCAACACAGATGCCGGTTCGATTCCTTCTGCGTTTGCTAAATCATAAAACTTTTCTAAATCTGTGTTTGCGAAATCAGTAAAATTGTGGAGTGATTTTTGAAAGTGTTTGAGGTTAGTTTTTGTATACGAAAATACGGCATAAAAATTTGCAAGGCTTGTTAAAAAGCATGTTTTGTTAGGGTGAATTATTTTTTTATCAAGTTTTTTTGTTACAAAAACAAGGCAAACATCATTCATTACCTTTTTCTAGAGACTTTTCATTGGTTTAGAAAAATACGCCACTGGTGCTATATCTTTTTAAAAAGTAAGGCCAATTTTGCCTTCGAAATTCACACTAAAATTTCCCTGCTTAAGCATTCCATTACCCAAGACTCTGATATTCAAGATACTGTGTAGTCTTCCAATTGTTTCAGATCAGAATTTTATATAGGCGTTTGTAGGCTTAATTACGGTATTACGTTAAGAACTCGCGAAAATCTTTATGTTATTCGACAAAGAAACTGTAAGCAAAAACAACTAATCAATTGCATTGCTTTTGCGCTTGTAAATGAACTTGAACACTAAACAAAAAACTGTCGGTAACGGAATCACCTCTGGAATAGATTTGAAATCCCAACTCAGGGCCGATTAAAGCAAGCAAACTTGCGTCGGGGACATTTTCGGAAGAGCTCCAGAATCAAATTACGGAGATATTAGACCGACGAGTAACACTTCTTGGTCTTATGAAGATTTGATCGTTTAAGTACTTAAGTAGTCATGTTTAACGAGTCCGAAATCTTTTCTTCTCCTATTTTTGATTGATCATTTTCGATTTAGACTGGAATTGCAAATAATTTATTACGGAGTTGCATAAAACGTCAACACAAGCACTAGAATAATATTATTTGGGCAAAGCAAATTCTTAGCCACAGTAAATATTACCATGCAACAACACAAGACAAAATTTTGTACACACTGTGAAACTGAGAACTATTTTTTGTGAAACAATCGTTACAAACAACACAACGAAATTGCCTAAATACGAAATGTTACAAAATAGAATCAACACTTTAAAAAATAGAACTAAAAGGTGGTACTGTACATATTTTGTTTTGAGACGTTTCCACTTGCCATTGCTTGTGAAGTATGCAAAATTGCATGTTTGTTGTGCCTTTGAGGCCGATTTTCTGAGAAAAATGGAAAATAGTCCCCCCATTCGAAAACAGCCCACCCTCAAACGTCTTAATTTGCGAAATTGGACGAAAAATAAGTCTCGATGTCGGTGAAGACCTCCTTTTGGAGATCACCTGATTTTGGGCGGAAAAAAGCTTTGAATTTCCGAGCTTTCCGAGAAATTTCGTCTCGATTTTCGGACAAACCGTCTGAAACTGCTTCTAGATCAATGAAAATTCCAGTCAAGGTCGTTTGCACACTTCTCACTCTTTCAAAATAGCCCCCCCCCTTTTCCAAATCCTGGCTACGCGCCTGCACACAAGAGTCAAATTATTGGGGGGATGCAGATGTAGACCATACACAAATTATTGGAGGGAATACAGTCAAATCATTGGGGAGTATATATCCCCCCCGGGTTTCGGCACCTCTGCTTACAGTTTGGCCTAATGCAACTACTGACAATTTTTCAGCATTTTTCGTCATAAGCAAAATAATGATAAATGTTTTTCTTTGCCTATTTGCGTCTTCGTGTCAAGCTGCCACGTACCAATCTACCACAAATTCCAATTTTCATAGGTTTTGATTTCACCAGACCAAGAATCGAACCCGAGTCTACCGTTTCAGTAGCGGGTGCTTTATCTACGCTATCACAAAATCAACACTCACCATGAATTCCAATTGTAGTTTCTTGCATTATTGTGCTTAGATCTCTTTCAGTAGCCGTTGAGGTTGTAACTGCTAAAATAGTAAGACAATGAAGCTAAAGAAGAATATGATTTTTTTTTTGAAATCGAGAAGTTTTCAACGCTTTGACTATTGGCAGGGATTTTAGGCTGCTTTTCAGTAGTTTACGCCAAGAAAAAAAACTAATCACAATAATTTATAAGACGGCCAAATATGTTCATTCTGTGGAATACTTTTTATCGAATTTGTATGTGATTGAAATGATTTGAGCAGTACATAACGAAATATTAAGAACATTTCTTGGATCCTCATCGTAGCCGCATATTTTTAATGATTCGGTTAGTAATACGGTATAGTTGACCATTTTTAATGCCTTAATTTACTCTATTCCATTGTTTTCTCAACTATTGGGAAAACCGCTCAATAAAATCTTGCAAAATCTCTAAATGAATGAATAGGCATTCTTCGTCCAGACTTAATTGGTTTGGATTTCTTGATGAAAACCAATATTGCACTGCACCATTCTACTCACAATATATTGGTTCGCTGGTTGTGTCTTTTTCGCTGACAAAAGTTGTTGTAGTTGTTGCAACTTCACAAGTTTTAGAGCAAGTAACTAACTCCGTTGTAACACATTCCATTGGAAATATTTGGTCGTGTTTACACGTCACAGTGTGCATCTTATATCCAATCTCGTCGCAAGTAGCGTTGCAGGATGAGATCAGAATATCAGTTGCGTTACAAAGATCGACGCTACAAGGCCGTGTCTGAAAGAAAAAATTCGAATTTAATCATAATTTTCAGGTTGTTTTCTAGGCCTGGAAAGAGCAAAAGTCTTTACATAATTTTATAGTCTTCGGTTTTACTCACCTTGAAAATGAAAATAGTATGCCTAATCAGCACTAGTCGATATTCTACCCTCTATAAACAGCACCGGACAAATGGGTCAGAAATTTGTTTTGAGTTTGATCGGAGAAACTTTATTTTACTTGGCCGACACTTCACCTGGGTACTTTCGTTTGAGAGCTTGCACATGTCCAGACCGCTGCTAGCAATTTGTTGACATCTTCGATTTCGAAGTTGAACTCCACGAGTACAGCTAGACGAACAGGATGACCAAGATTCCCATTCGCTCCATATATTACCTGGAACAAAAATATTTACAGGATATTTTAGAGCAGAAAATATGAGTTTAGCACTTAGTTTGATCAAATATACTAGAGCCATAATTACATTAAACACATTTGAACTTGAAACGTTTCGGTTTATTGTTAAACCATTATCAGTCTTATTTAAACAGAATCAATTACGTAAAAGATAATTCCAGCATATTTAAAGATATAATTGTTTCACACAAATATTGGTGAAATTTAGGGGAAACAAAGCATATAAATTTTTGTGGAAATAGAATTAAACTTATGTTGATTGAACGAAGAAAGTTTCTGAAAAAAAAAATTTTTTGGCAGAGGTGGAGTCGAGGACACAAGGCTCGAGGCCAAAGCCAAGGACACAAAAAAATTTCGAGGCCAAGAACAGCCCTACCGAGGACAGACCCTTTCGAGGCCAAAAACGGGAATGCTCGAGGCCAAGGTCAAGGACCAAGGACACAGGCGCAAGTGCTCTCCAAAAAAAAGGTCTTCAAAAATTTTTTTCAGTCGATATCTAGAGAAATCCGTTTTCCAAAAAATTTTTCAGGCGCACCACAAACTTTTAACTACTCAAAAAATAGTGCTGTCCTCGAGCCGAGCACAGGGCAATTTTCGAAGACTTGAGGCTTCGAGGCCAAAACCAAGGACTTCAAAATGTGTCCTCGAGGCCAAGGACATCCTCGATGACTCCACATCTGTTTTTTGCCATCACCTATGCCAGTGCTTCCATCAAGTACCACAAGTGAAAAAATCGATTATTGCCTGTAAAGCCTCTGCAACTGTGATTGCCATTCGGGTTTGCCCAGTTTGACCAAAGATTAATTGGGGAATACGCTTGGTTCAGACTTGCTGAGGGCTGCTGATGAGCTGGAAGCTCGAAACAGCGTTGTCCAGCTTTCAATATTCAGTTACCTTTTTGTACATTATCGTTTCGTGGTGTTTCTACACAGGCTGCTTTTGAAAATTCGAAGAATTGTTTTTTGTTCATTTATTTTTATTTTTTCACGAAAAAATATCAAAATTATTAAGAAAGTAAAAAGGCTCTGCTGGTTCGATTTGAACAAGATTTAGATTCTATTTGAATAAGATTCACTGATAAATGCCCCAGTAGGGTAAAATCGATTTTAATGAATAAAATATGCATTATGACGGATTTCGAGAATAGTATTCGTATATGCCCAATAAGTTTGCGGCTATAATCTGAAGTATAGCCGTAACTATTAGCGCGGAAATAGCACGCTTATACCAGGTAAATGCTCCAGCTCGCGAACTTTTCAATTAATGGTATTTAAAGCACTTTTGACACAGTTGGTTGGTAACTACTGTAAGTCGATACACACTAATGATTTGGAAGAGCTCAATTCAGTGCGTTTTTCGATCTTAGGAAAATTAAATTAAACTTGGAGATCAAACCGATTTTCAAACTTACTAAGATTTCTTTGGCAGATTATGTTGTAGTTGTTATTGCAAACATCATCATAAATAAAATAGTTGTTTAATTCATGTTTTAGAGAAATGCAATCTTCTGCTAGAGTGTCATTGTTTGATGGCTGGAATGGTCCCCAACGGGCGCTACCAGGAAAGGCACTGCCATCCCCCCAACTCCGAGGTAAAGCCCCGTTGTTTCGAACAGCATTGACGTAAAACGATGGGGGAGTATCTGAAAATATTTAACATTAACATTGAAAAATGACCTACAGATAGGCAGGCGCGTAGCCAGGATTTGGAAAAGGGGGGGGGGGGGGCTATTTTGAAAGAGTGAGAAGTGTGCAAACGACCTTGACCTGAATTTTCATTGCTCTTGAATCAGTTTCACACGCACGAAAATTGAGACGAAATTTCCCGGAAAGCTCGGAAATTCAAAGGTTTTTTTCGCCCAAAATCAGGTGGTCTCCAAAAAAAAAAAAAAAAACAAAAAAAAAAAAAGGTCTTCACCGATTTTGAGACTGAATTTTCGGCCGAAATCTCAAATTCAAAGGTTTTTTTCGCCCAAAATTAGATGGTATCCAAAAATAAAAAAAAAAAAAAAAAAAAAAAAAGGTCTTCACCGATTTTGAGACTGAATTTTCGGCCGAAATCTCAAATTAAAAGGTTTTTTTCGCCCAAAATCAGGTGGTCTCCAATAAAAAAATAAAAATAAAAAAAAGGACTTCACCGATTTTGAGACTGAATTTTCGGCCCAACTCGGAAATCCAAGCGTTTGAGCGGGGGCTGTTTTCCTATGGGGGGGCTATTTTCAATTTTTCACTAAAAATCGACCTCAAAACCACCAAAAAGGTGCGATTTTGCATACTTCACAAGCCAATGGGGGAGGCTCGAGCCCCCCCCCGCCCCCCCTGGCTACGCTACTGCAGATAGGGCCGCAGCAAGTAGGGGCATTTGTCAAACAAAAACTTCTCGAACTTTTCTCCACCACAAAGGGTGAAAAGTGTTCAGCAGTTTCGCCGTAAAATTAGGTCAAAAATCTAGTTGACGTAATAAAAAAGAGAAGTCTGCGTTTTTGCTGATTGATGTACTTCTCTGCTGGGATCTATACTCTGGGCCTACCAATCTCAACATAGTCCTACCCTCAGCTGCAAAGTCATGAAACAACAGTGTCGTTGGATTGCGAATGCATTTAAAGGGAATCATTAATCAAGCTCATTCATGGCTCATATTATAATTTTACAGCTAGAACAATATAGATAAACGTAAAATATCTACTTTTTATGCAAAATTGTTTTAAGGGTGCAATGGCAGTAATTTCTAAGAAATGGCAACAGTATAAAGTTTATGAAAATTCTAAGAACAGTTTTATGGAGAAAGCTCGGGGTTGAGACGTTTCGTGTAGTCCCATTATCCATTATCAGTCGCTATCTATTTCTTGAAACAAAACCTAAAATTACTAGATCAACTGCAATATTATCAAACCAAATCTTTCGTTATACTTGCTGTATTAGGCTGAAGCGTGTAACAAGTTTGCAGGGCCAATCTCGGCGCTGTTGCGTCCGGCAACACAGCTCCTTTAGAAAAACTGTTGCAGCGGCGTCTAGCCGTTGACAACAGCTATGTCTGATTTGACAGGCCGGAGATTTGAAACTTAGACCTACCGCTTTAGAGACGAATGCGCTATTACTCGACCAACTGGCCCGTAATATAATTTATTGTCAATCATGTCAATTTTTCTGTCATCAAACACTTTTTTTTTTACGAATTACACCTACCTGATCCACTTTTGTTTTCAAGCCAGTTTAAAACAAATCGATAAGCATCATCATTAGACAAAACAAGCAAATCTGCTTCAATATCCAAGCAAGCTTGTTGGGCGGTTGTAAAGTTTCCAGTTGAATTGAACACCCAGTATTTCGTGGTGCTGCTTTGTGTGCTCCATTTAACTAGGATAGTACAACCATGTTACAAAGTACTCACATTCTTGAACCCTGACAGGTAACAACGCCAGCCGGTAAGCTATTTTGTACTACAGAATACTATAAGGATAAAGACCTCATTTGTTATTTCTTGTTTCTTCTACGTGCAATGATTTCTAATTAAAACAAATAGCGCAGATTTATCTACATCATTAAACACGATTTTTATCGCACAAACTGATTTCAAGTATTTTTTTAACCTCTCCATGCCAAATATTCTTATTTCTTAATTTCTTTCCTCTTAAATGGGCTCTTTATATGTTACAAAAACTTAAAACAACAAAGCAATTTTTTTTTGGTGGGGGGGAGTTAAAAACGCGGTAAAACGATCGTTTTCAATAATTATACTGCAAGTTTGATTATTTTCTCAGCAGTAGCCTATCGCGTTTGTTACGAGAATAACAACTTACATGATTTGCCTTGTTCCAAGACTGTCACATATAGCCCTTAACGTGATCAGTACATACGACGTTAAGGTGTCAAGATTATCTTAAATTACGGTAATGAAAGCGGCAAAAAAAATCAAAACTTACCTGGGTTGAAACCTTGGCTGAAACCCAGCACGAAACAGAGAAAAAGCAATGCCTGTATAATATTTCTGCCCATCATACAGTAAATCATTTTCAAATTCGTTTCTATCGAAAATTTTCGTTTCGTTTCAGCAAACTTAGTTTTGAACTTTTTAGACCACTTATTACAATTTGCGCAGATACTATACTGAAGTTGAACAAGAATATTACCAACAAAGTTAAGTCCGGAAGTCCATTTCTGCTAGAGCTAATTGCCTTTTATGATCTTTTTGTTCAATCACAGGGAAATTTCAAAATTGACGTGTCATGAAACAGGCAATGACGTCATCAGTGCGAGCGCTCACTATTTACACAAATATTTTAATAATCGGATGTAAAAACTTGTACGACAGAAGTTTGATGTAAATAAGGAGTGTAAACAAAATGTTTGGCAAATTGCGCTCGTCCTCTGGCGATGAAGAGGGCGCGGTTTCGAATCCCATTCATAGTCATTAACGCGTTCGCTTAGTATCTAAGGCTGAAACAGTTTAAGATGTCATGTCTTTGTTTTTATAAATCGAAAGTAATCGTTCTGCAATAATTTAGCAACCTTCATGTTTTGACGAATTAACAGTTTAGTTGCCGAGTGAGTAGAACATCTGCTACTAAAACGGTAGACTCGGGTTCCACTCCCGCTCGGATCAAACCAAAGACGATAAAAAGGGTTTTTACAGTTTACCTGCTTGACGTTCAGCAATGAAACAGATATTATAAAGTAAGCAAGTGAATAAAACTTCCACGGTGTGTGGTAGACAGGTGACAGCTTGACTCGAAGACCGAAAGGTCCATTCGCTGTCTCCTGGCCGAGGCAACGTGGTGAATAAAATGTAACTACAATCAAAATTGCATAACTAGTATCCTGAACTAATTTACTTTCGAGCTGTCCCTACTTTTGGTGTGCTTACAGGAAACAGCTGAATTAGCCCTAGATCGACTTTTGGATATCACATTGTTTGCTGCTAGACTAAATTTATATTCTTAACATTTATGTAACAATCTTTTCAAATTACTTGTGCTACCTACATCTACGTTCTGACTTTAACTAATGTTATACAGGCTGGGGCGTATATGAAAAGGGAGCAGACTGCGGAGATGATAATCTCACCCCAATCAAGACCCTTAGAGCTTCAACACCATTTCTTTGCTAAAGACAGTGGAAACCCGAGGTCGAAGATTAAACTCCACCTACAATTTACCTAGAAAAGTTTCCTCTCCTCAGCGGCCAAAATCAGTTTTGGTCTAGACTTATTCTCATCAATTTCAACAGCTCTAATTCAAAATCTAAGCTTCGCCCCTGACACCAGAACGCGAGATAGACGCATTGGCTGGAAGTCGAATTTTTGGCGGTTTTGGTATCGTTCTATACCTAGCATTATGAAAATCTTCCTGACAATTCAATAACTTCTTTTCGCGACTTCGCATGGCATCGCGAACTCCTATATTCTAAGTTATGATAACTCTGAATATTAGCAAAATTTGATTTTAGCTCACATATCATGAACTGAACCTCGAGTTTGAACCAACAGTCACAATCAGACTTTTGCAACTCCCAAACTTTTTATAGACCCAAAGTGACTGAAGAATCATTTTTCAATCCAATCACTGCACTGATGCAAGCGCAGCAAAATTAAATCTTACGCTCAAAAAATAAATATTGTGCTCATGAGTAATCTACTGTTAGCAAAGTCGGGCAGAACTCTGGCTAATACCAACACAGATGCCGGTTCGATTCCTTCTGCGTTTGCTAAATCATAAAACTTTTCTAAATCTGTGTTTGCGAAATCAGTAAAATTGTGGAGTGATTTTTGAAAGTGTTTGAGGTTAGTTTTTGTATACGAAAATACGGCATAAAAATTTGCAAGGCTTGTTGAAAAGCATGTTTTGTTAGGGTAACGTGTTTCTTTATTAAGCTTTTTAGTTACCCCATCATTCACTACCTTTTTCTTGAAACTTTTCATTGGTTTAGAAAAATACGCCACTGGTGCTATATCTTTTTAAAAAGTAAGGCTAATTTTGCCTTCGAAATTTACACTAAAATTTCCCTGCTTAAGCATTCCATTACCCAAGACTCTGATCTTCAAGGTACGGTATAGTCTTCCAGTTCTTTCAGATCAGAATTTTATATATGCGTTTGTAGGCCTAATTAAGGTATTACTTTAAGAATTCGCGAAAACCTTTACGTTTTTCGACAAAGAAACTGTAACCAAAAACAATAAATCAATTGTAGGGGCGGATCCAGGGGGGGATCCGGGGGTCGGATCCCCCCCAAAATTTTCAGACATTCGAAAAATTTTTAGAACGTTTTAGAATTTAACAATGCAAACATTCTTATTTCAACGGCATCATTTCAATTTACGCTTTCCTAGCGTGTGCTTCAAGTCACCACCGTTTTGTCATGAATTTTAGTTGTGTATTTTGTACCGTACAATTTGAAAGCGCAGCGTATAGACCAAACCGGTACCGCTATATAAAATGTGCTGCTATAATGTGCAACGTTACGAAGGATGTATACAGCTTTCGGTATTTCAGTAGTCAAGAAAATGGCTCCCTTCTGCCGTGCGAGTCAGTGCAACTGCTTTTCAAACCTGGAAATTCTCAAATGGAAAAGATCAAAAGAATATGATCAAAAGCATATCCGACACTGTTCCAACACTGTTGCAATTCGAAAGTCACACTTTTTCTTTCTTCACCTTCTCTTCAACTCTTGCTTGTTATTGTTTTGACATAAATGAGAACACTGACAAGCGAAGTAGAATGAGAATTTGCAATAAATCGTCACTCGTAAGTTCTTAACTTTAATTTTCAATCCGTGATTTAAGCCTGTAAAAGGACCATAGTAATTGCTAATTGCGATACCGTACGGGTAGTTTGAGAAAGTAGGCTACGCAATCCCAGCAGATCAGGCTATTTTTTCAAATTTAACAGAATATAAAGCGAATAAAAGAACAGAATATTTTTTAACACAAATTAGGTACCCGTATTTGCAATTGCAAGCAAAGCTGAATAGGCAGCCGTAAAGAGCATCGAACTCTAGCCCTTACGCTCTAGAGATTAACGCCTTGCCGCTACTGTACCTAATTGATCAGCCTGCTAGTGCTCCACTCCAAAAGTGAAGTGGAAAATAACAGCACACTCCCTTGGTGTTGTAGGCATACTGTGAAAGACTGTTACGGGTACGGCTAGTAATAGTACCGGCATAATAAGTAAGCAGCTGTTGAGCAGATCAATCGCAGTGAAAACAATACAGATTGCTACTCGTTGGCGCATCGGTTAGGTGCCGAACTCGTAAGCGAAAGATTGCAAGTTTGACTCCTCGCTGCTGCGCTTTCGTCTCTTGCAAGTAAAACGCTTTCGTCTCTTGCCTCTCGATGTGAGCTGTGAAGTTTATCTATGGCTAGCTGGTATACAGCCAGTGACGTAGCTACAAAGGGTTTAGATTGACAACTTACTGCCCTTTTCAGCCGAATATTAAAATCAATTATGTTTTTTGTCAACTTATTTCTTTAGTAGCTTGATTCGGCGTAATTAGACTAAAATTACTATAAAATCGCTTATTTTGGCTTCAAAAATTGTAAAATTTTCTCAGTATGGCTTGAACTTGGCCCTTGCTTCCCCTTTGCTGTGATTGTCGCAGCATTGTAAACCCCTCCCTTTGGTAAATCGTGACTACACCGCTATACGTTATATACTAGTATAGCCATTCTTGTTCAATAACAATATACGGTTTCAATTTTTTTTTGCAAAATTTGGATCCCCCCCAAACCAAATGGCTAGATCCGCCCCTGAATTGCATTGCTTTTGCGCTTGAAAATAAACTTGAACACTAAACAAAAAACTGTCGGTAACGGAATCACCTCTGGAATAGATTTGGAATTCCAACTCAGGGCAGATTAAAGCAGGCAAACTTGCGTCTGGGACATTCTCGGAAGAGCTCCAAAATCAAATTACGGAGATATTAGACCGACCAGTTACACTCCTCGGTCTTACGAAGTTTTGATCGTTTAAGTAGTCATGTTTTAACTTTTCAGAAATCTTTCCTCCTCCTATTTTTGATCGATCAATTTTGATTTAGACTGGAATTGCAAATAATTTATTACGGAATTGCATAAAACGTCAACACAAGCACTAGATTAATGTTATTTGGGCGAAGAAAATTCTTAGCCACAGTAAATATTATTATGCAACAACACAAGACAAAATTTTGTACACACTGTGAAACTGAGAACTATTTTTTGTGAAACAATCGTTACAAACAACACAACGAAATTGCCTAAATAAGAGATGTTACAAAACAGAATCAACCTTTTAAAAAATAGAACTAACTTACGACAAGGTTCGCTAAAATCAAAACTTTTGCGGTTGGCGAAAACGAAATAAGCTGGACAAAGCTAAATAATTTGAAGACATCTGTTATGTGGCTAACTTTTACATTACGGTGGTGTCTTATTGATGAGAGTTTGCCCACAGCAAAGGTTTTAATTTTGCCGAACCTAGTCGTAAGTTAAAGCTTCGTAAGAGGGACGGACAGTACTTTAAGCAAAGTATTTTTAGGGTACAACAAAAGTTTTCAGAGCTTTGCTTAATTCGAGATGGAAACAATTCGGATTATCAGTCGCAGCCGCCGTTTCACATGATACACTTCGATAATCTCAACGAAGTGTCCTGGAACTTCTTTTTTTTTCTCGCTATTTCCTTGATTTTCTTCCGCCTTTAGTTGCTTCATTTGAACCAGACTTTTTATTAAATGATCGATAAGTTTGTTTGAGATACGATACCACCTAAAAACGTTACGCAACTCGTTGAATTTACGTTATCTAAAAATACGGCCAGTTGGTCGAGCGGTAACGCGTTCGTCTTCGGAGTTGGAGGTCCGACGTTCAAATCTCGGGCCAGTCAAATTGCACACACTACACCACAGTGTTGCAAACGGCTCGCCACCTCTGCCACATTTTCTTCGAAAGGACCTAAGTTGCCGGCAGGCGCAATAAGGCGGACATGGGTCCGGCCAACTTGGTACAGGCTTCGGTGTAAAACAGCGAGTATAACGAAAGATTTCATATGAATTTGATTTTTGAAAAAATCGAAAATGAACCAACCCATGAGTTACACCACATGTCTGTGATGATAGTCACCAATTGGAAGGGTTAAGGGCTTGCCATCGTTAAATTTTTTTTTTTATAACGGTCTTCTCGAGAGCTGCAAAAGAGTAACTTAAATTGTAATTTCATTTAATTCACCAAGCTGCTTTGGCCAGGAGACAGCGAAGGGACTTTTCGGTCTTCGATTTAAGTTGCCACCTGCCCACCTGTCTACCACACAGGTGGAAGTTTCGCACTGACCTTTTTATTGCGGAACACCTAACAGGAAATCTTTAATTATCTATTTTTGGGTTTTTGAATTTACCCGACAAGAAATCGTACCCGAGTCTACCGTTTCAGTAGCAGAATATCCACTCCACGAATGATCGGGTTTGAAAAGCAAGCTGCCACATCAAGTTAGTGTATTTCAAGGGGATGATCAAAGCAAGTTTTGCTAATTCGGTAAAATGACCATGAAAATGATAAAATTTTACATACAAGCCCCAGTTGATTGCAGTTGTGAAAATGATCAAAAAGAAAATTGAATGACCGGTAAAGGTTTCTAAAGCGGACATTTCACCGGAGTTTTGAAAGAAAAAAAAACAGAGTCACTAACGAACATCTTAATTTTCGTTTGCAACGCTATGCAGTTTGAGCTCAGGTTCCTCAATGTAGTCGAGCCATTGTGCCCGTCATACCGGCTATTTTCCTTCCACTCTTGAAAGTAAAGTATCAAGACATAACGGCGATGTGCAATCAATAACACATGACATGGGCCCGTATTACAAAGTTTAGAGATAACGAAACTTCTCGACTTAAATTAACGAGATCGCTCGAAAAGCAAAATGCTATTATGATTTCGTCTCGGTGCAATAAATACTCGAGCGAGCTCGTATAAACGCAGCGGCGCTCCAGACACGCGCAATTAACGTAAAAATGCGTAGCTTGCGTCACACTTTTCAAGGATACGTGTAACTTCTAGCGGGATAACATGAAAATACGTCAGATTTTAAGGAATGCTTCGAATTTCTAGTGGGAAATTTGAAATATTAACAATTTTAATTAAGGAATTTTTCGCGGGACATGTCTAGGCGGCAACAATTTCGCAACATTAGATGCTAACCGGAAACCACGACGTCATTGATTTGACATGCTTGTGGACAGCGGTGTAAAGTACCGAAAGTAGCTCTACTTTTAAAGTAAATTATATTGGTTAAAGTAATTATATTTTTGAACACTTTCTACTTTCACTTGCTTAGTTTTAGAGCGAAGTAACGCTACTTACGTAGCATTTTGCTTCAGAAGAGTACAAAGTATTGTAGTTTTAAATTTGAAGCACAGATTTGTCGGAACGGTGGTGTTTTCTTCCGGCAATTGTTCAATTAATTTAAGTTAGCAAAAATTGTTTGAAATGATTCCAAGTAAATTTTGCGCGACATGATTTTCAAGTCTCGAAGTTTTGTTGTTCTTTTTGATTTGACTACAATAACAAAAACTTGTATCAAGTAGTAACTCATGACTTCTTAAGAGAGTGAGGGGTTAAAAGACCCAGCGCTATGTGGCTGTGATGTGAAGCTGGTCGTCATACAACAGTTTATCGATTGAATAATTTGTTTATTTTGCTGCATTACTTTCAGGAATACTTGTACTTAATTACTTCTAAAACCACTGCTTGTTACTTTTATTCAAGTACTTTTTTGGTCTATGCTTTGTTCTTTAATTCAAGTACTTTTTCGTTCAAGTAACAAAACTTTTACTTGATTACACTTTTCGAGTACTTTTTACTCCACTGCTTGTGGACTACTTTTTGCCGCTTTCGCAAATTTTTAGCACGGCTTAAAACGAAATTTACAATCGCCGTGAAACGAAATTTGCAACCTTTCCAATCTTCGTTGTTGCCCAAAAGCGAAATACGCTGCAATTCTCGACCAAAATTAAACCGCTGCCATTCTTTTGCCTTGTTTTTAGCAACTCGAAACGCTTACCGAGCACAATTGAGTGACCTAAACGTAGAGTGGCCCAAGTCGAAATTGGTAATTTTGAGAAAACCGCGTTTAAAGTTGACGATCGTTTTTATGTATTCATTTAAGCGTTAGCACTACTTACGTTTACGAGTTCATTACTGGGGTGATCAAAATTTTTTTCACAAAATTTGGTGATCACGTGATCGCTATGTTTTTTTTTTATTACGTCATTCTCGAACTTGGGCCACTACACTACTCCAATATTTGCAAGTTTTGCGGATTCAAGTTAACTTGGTACAAAACTTCTAGTACCGTGTAATGGCCCAAGTTAAAAAAAAAACTAAAAAAAGAAAAACAAGGGGCATGGAATGACAACATATCAAGGATATTATTTTGCTCGGTAAAACAATTGATCAAAAAGTTGGATGGACATATATTTTCTGCTGAATAGTTGACGAATTTGTTTGAAAAAGACTTCAAAAATATGAAGTGTTTTTACTACAAAGTACTAAATGATTGCACAATAACCATTCTTTGCTATTTTAATAATAATAATTTCAGGGGCTGTTTAAATATCGTTTGACGCGTTTAGGAGGAAGGGGTTGGATAACAAGGGTTAGATCCCATGCAAAAGAATAGGCAGTTAGAGATCGGAGGGTAGAGACCAGACGAAGTATAGTTCAAACCAAACAAGATGGAAAACTTTTAACCTTGGTTGGTTACGTCCATTAGCTGCGGTAAGCGCATAAACTAGAAGAAGGACAACTCTTATAAAACCTCTCCGAAGTTACCTCAAACTGCCAAAAAATCACGATGTGTACGTATAATGAAAATTACACGTAAAACGTTAATGAACTCATCTTTACAGTTGGAGCCTCGTCCGGCAAGGGAGCGCTTAGTAACCTTCCAGATTATCATTCAGCGAAACTCGTACGACATTTGGGTCTTGGATAGAGAAGCTCGTTCGAAAAATAAGCGAAAATTTTCAAAAGCTAGCTCTTGTAGCAGCTCCACCAATGTGCCTGCCCCACAGTTGGAGAGGCGAATGGAGGCAGCACAACGCATTCCTACTGGAATATCCTCACCATCACAGGAAAAGAGTTAGAATAGGTTGAGGAAGCAAAGCAGTATCATCTCGATATTATTTGAGTTTCTTGAACCAAGAGATAGAGCTCTGGAGCAGTGGATCTGGGTGGCCGCTGGAAGTTCTTCTATTCTGGTGCTGATTCTTCCTAGTATGTATGCGCAAGCGGGTATGGGGCTTCTCACAAGCTCTCGTTTGTTAGACTTTAGGTTTCTTCGGGATCATGACTCTACACGTTGAAGCTTAAAGTATTGAATTGGTCATTGTGCCTATAGTAGGTATATGCCCCCAATGTTACGAGTGAACATCAGGCTTTTGAGGATGAAACAAATGATGCTCTTCTATAAGTATCACCAACTGAAATCAACGCCGATGTTGGAACCAATCAGTGGTCGAGTGGATAGAGCGCCTGCTACTGAAACGATAGTCGCTGGTTCAATTCCCGTTCGGGTCAAACCAAAGACTAGAAAAATAGGGATTCACAGCTTCCCTGCTTGACGTTCAGCAATTAAAGGGACAGTGTTAAGCCTTCACCAAGTGCGGTAGCTTAACTCAAAGACCAAAAGGTCCCTTCGCTGTCTCCCAACCAAGGTAACTTAATTACCACAGATAGGTAGAAGGGTGTGATCGGACAGCATGGAGTCGCTAGAATGAAGAACAGAAGGTATTTATTGCAGCTCTGTTGTAGCAACGGACTCCGCATCATGAATACCTTTTTCCAGCACAGAGAAGTTCACAAGTAGACATGTTATCGACCTAGTATGGATAAAAAAATTTCGTCAGATTTGTTTTTGGACGTGCTGGACGATTGAGTGAAGCGAGGTGCTGAATTGCCTACTGATCACTATCTGGTAGTATGTTTCTTGCAACTTGCAAAACCTTGGCCAAACAGGAAATCCAACAAGTCTTCTGTTACTTACAGGATCAAACGGGAGGCTTTGGAAGACAGAGAAGTAAAGAAACAGTTTGCATCACGTATATCATCTAAGTTCAGACAACTTCCTAATACATCTGAGGACATGCAGAAGGAATAGCTGCTGGTCAGATCAGTAACATTTCATCAGCTGCTGAATGTTGTGGGCGCAAGCCTCTTTGAGTGGCAGGGGATCGTGAGAAAATAACCCTTGGTGGAACCAAGAAGTTAAAGAAGCTATTCAAACAAAAAGATTTGTTAATGGCCTGGCTACAGGACAGATTGTCATGTAATTTGCAATCCCGGTACACTTGAGACATGAAAAGCGGCAATTTTGGCAGTATCGAAATCCAAGAAAGAGTTTAGTCGTCGGTTGAATTCCAACTATTTATTGGTAAACAAAGTATTTTGGCAGACCATCAGCCGTTACGTTGTAAGCGATCGACTGTCACTTACTCCATCAAGAATTCTGCAGGTAACAATCTAACGGTTGAGAATGAAACCTTTTCACGAAGTAAAAAATACTTTCAAGATCTTTTGAATCCTGGGAAGACATCTCATCTACTCATGACACATAAGAAATGATACATTTAGTGTAAGAAGTACACGAGTACAGTTAGAAGAAATTTTTGCTGCAGTAGAAGTGGCAACGACAATTAAAGGGTTAAAATCTGGAAAGGCTGCTGGTGAAGATAAAATCAGATCAAAGATGTTAAAAGTGCTGACCGAACAAGAATTTTCTGGTTAACGCAAGTGTGTTACGTCAAGTCAAGTCATTTTTTATTTTTGTCTGTAACTAAAATATTACGGTAACAGAAATCACACACTCAACAATATACGATATTAATAAACAAGGCTCATGTACCTCTTAAGAATCAGTTTTCACGACAAGGAAGCTGCGAGAAGACCTTATCGGTAATCGATTCAAGCAGCCACCCACATGCCAACATAATATAATTTTTGGTGATAAATACAGGTAATAAAAAATACCTGAGAAAGAGTAAGAGTTATATTATTAAAATAATTCAACAAGTTAGGTTGAAATCCTAAATTCTAAGACTCATATGATTCCACAAAAAAGTTTTTCAACTTTACCTTGAAAAAAATTGGAGATAGCAAAGGTTTTGAATGAGTAATGGAATTCCAAATTTTGACGCCCAGGTACCTAATGCTATTTTGCTATCTGTTAGATAAAAATCGTGAAATATATAAAACATCACTTGCGTAAGTGGTAGATCTCGTTGATCTCTTTAAGATTTTGCATGCCTTTTCAAAATATTTGGAAAAGTTATTTGGAAGATATCGAGGCCTGTGTACAATATTGTACATTAGTTTTGATATTTTAATTTTGTATAAATCGGTCAATTTTGGAATGTTAAGTTTGTAGTAAAATGGGCTAGCTCCGTCTTGAAAGGCACCACCCCCTACCAGTTTTACTATTTTTTTTGAAGAGTGCTTATTTTCATCAAATAGGACGGATACGTTGATCCCCTAATAACTAGACCATATAACAAATGTGAGTGGAAAAGTGCATAATATAGTTGTATTAATGCATCTTTAGGAAGAACGAATTTTAGTTTACAAATAATACCAACAGCTTTGGACAAGTTGGTTTCTAAGATTTTAATGTGGATCTCAAAAGTTAACTTGGAGTCAAGTGCTACCCCCAAATATTGGACAGAGTTAGAAAGGGGGGCAGTAATACCGTTCAGAAACACATCAAAATCCGTCACTAACTCAATCATTCTTGGGGATATAACGAGGAGTTGGCTTTTTGAAGGATTATTTTGTAAACTTATTAGATTTGCACCATTCTGAAAGCCTTGTCAAGTTGCGCGGAAGATTAGCAAAACTTCCAGAGATTGGCAGACAGGTGAGCATGTACGAACTACAGAAAGATATTATTCCTTAATTTGCCAGGGAAAGTATATAAATGCCGAGAAATAGTGGAATCAAAACTGGAAGATGGTCAGTGCGGTTTTCGTCTAGGTCACCGCACCACGAACCAGATTTTCACTCTGAAACAAATCTTTGAGTAATCTTGGGAAGATGGTAAAGATCTCTTTGCATGCATTGTCAATGTCGAAAAAGCATATGACCGAGTTCCTCGGGATAAACTTTGGGAGGTTTTGCAGGAATAGGGAGTTGATAGTCAGTTGTTAGCGCAATGAAGTCATTCTACTGCCGACGGGAGGTTTGTGTTCGGGTAAATGGCAAGTAATGAAAGCCATTTTATGTCGGCGTTGTACTCCAGTAAGGATGCGTTTTGTCACCTCACTTCTTCATTATTGACATGAATTGGATCGACAAATCCAGCTGAGTGTGTCACGATTGGAAATGGCAAAATAAGTCGCATGTTATTTGATAATGATTTGGTTCTACTTTCTTCAACAGTCTAGCCTCAAATTCACATTAAATGGCTTGCAGCTGAATGAAATATAAGTAAATAAGTACGGCCAAACCTAAAGTACTTCATCTTTCAAGAAACCCTGATCAGTGCTTGTTAAAAGTGAATGAAGCGACACTGAAACGGGTAGAGAAGTTTAAGTATCTTGGGGTTGCATTCACTAGAGACGGTAGACAAGATGAGGAACTAGGTACCCGAAAAATAAACAAAGCTGGTTTAAGTGATACAGTAATGCAAGTTTTGCACTTTTCAATCGTCATGAAACAAAAAATTGTCAAAAAAAGCAAAGCTCTCAATTTTCAAAACAGCTTTTGTCCCCACTCTCAATTATTATAATGAATCTTAGGCAATGACCGAAAGAGTGCGATCACAAGTGCAAGCGTTTGAAATGAGATTTCTATGAAAAATCGAATAAGCTATGTTATTTAACAAGGTGCATAGCTCTGTGATTTGAAAATCTCGAAACATCGAGCCGCTACATCTCCATATTAAAAGATCTCAGCGTAAACAATTTGGCATTGTAAGCAAAGTGCCTCAGTTTACTTACCAAAGCAAAATAATGGGAGAAGACCAGTTGGACGACCTAGATTGTGGAACTTGGATGGAATCGCTTGAGACTTCTCACAAGCGAAATGATGGAGTTAATGAAAGACTGTGAAGCGTGGCAGCTTAATCTCGAGCTGCTGCCTCTGCGACCCTTATGAAAAATTGAGCAATGAAGAGAAAGAGAGCAGAAATAAGAAGTGGTAAGCAGATTAGAAACTACCAATATCACAGTGCGATGCAGAAAAAGCTAACTAAGACATATGCAATTAGTTTTTAAAGAATGAACTTTTTATTATGCGGTAGTATTAGTAAAAAAATGCATTCTTCAAAAGCCAATTAGGCATTGTACAGCGTATATTCCTTTCATGAAAAAGAATTGAACTGAAATATCATCATCCACATTGAATACTCTTTGAGTTAAATAATAATAACTGTTAGATGGATTGGCGAAAACCGACACAAGTGAATTTGGGCCACTGTACTAAAGTTGGGTTTTTCATAAAGAGTAAACAAAATAGTGGACTAGTTTTACTTGGTCCATTACACTGGAAAGAAATTTGGTTAAGATGCTACATTGCAGTGGACCAAATTGGCATGGTCCATTATACTGAATTCACATTTTGGTTAACTTGTTACAAGTTAACTTGAGCCCAAATTAATTTATGTAGAACTTCAAAATTTTTACTAAAAATTTTTAAGGCTTTAATCTATCAGAAAATATGATAAAATCATTTTCGGTCCAAGTCGACTTGGGCCACTCTACGTTTAGGTCACTCAATTAAGCGCTCGAAAAGTTTTCGTTTTTCGAGCGAGTTTTATTGCTAAATGAACTTCATAATAACTCGAATTGACTTAGCGGAATGACTCAACGTTTTTTAATTCGAGAAGCCAACCGAAAAGAAATCGTAATATGGGCCCTGATTTTTAAAGAGTGACATTTAGAGTACAACGAAAGAGAAGAATATTCATCCTCGTATTTTTATTTGCTTTTTAAGGGTCAAGGTTAGGGTTTGGGTTGGGGTTAGATTTGGGTTTTATTTTAGAGTAAGAATTTGAGTTTGGGCTAGAATTGAGTCAGAATTAATAAAAAAACTAGTTAAAAATTTGCGGTGAAATAAAGTCTTTTTTTATTAATTGGGAAAATGGGATTGAACAAAGGATGAGTGGCATATCCTACTGGCATTCTGTTATGATTTTCTTTAACTGACTGAATACCTAAATGCGTAATCTTATCCAAGATCGTTGACAAAACAACGTAACGAGAACAAAAGTCAGTGCTAATATTATGCTGGCTTGTATTCCTCCACTCAATAGTATCGTCAGCATGTGGCACATTTCCACATCTTTGCCAAAGGGATTTTGCAGCAATGGGCAGGCTATTAGCAACACTAAGCTCGATTTCACTAGTTCTAGGAATAAACCCCAGCCTTTCTATTCGATACCCAAATACATTAACAACTAAGGTACCGGAAAAATAAGATAGAACTGACAACTTACCGCAGCATGATTATACGATAAAAATATGATAATTATTGTCAATGGTAGTGCAAATACTGGAGCTCCTGAAGTCTCTGGTTCTATTGGTTTACGCTGAAAAAGTCAAAAAATCACAAGTAATTATTAGCTGTAGCAGGAAGAATGCGTCATAATATTAGCAGGTAAAACAAAATGACTGACGTAGCAGACATTTCTGGTTGAGTAGGATTACGTTGTAGCAGAAGTCTAAAAGAGAATAAGAAGAAATGACACTTCAACGAAAGGTTTCGTTCCAGCAAGATTCACAGGCTGAGCTGGGCTTCTAACCCGCAACCTCAAGATCCAAATACAAACCTCGCGGTTCTTTAATTACAAATGTTCTCTAATGCTAGTTCCAACTTGTGCTAATTTTATTATTAGATCGAAAAACAACAGAGCAAAAAAATATGTTTACGTTTGTTAGGTCAGGTTAAAAAAAAAAAAGAAATAACTTGATTAAACATTTTTCGCAGCTTTAATTTGAAAAATATGAACGTTGCAAATACCTGAGGTTCGAAACGGAAGTTGATGTGTTTGTGAGGACCAACGGTGAAAAACCCCGCCGCTGGGGTGGTGTAATCGTAGAGGGAAGAAGAGAGGGACGACTCGAGCCGCGCTATGTATTCTTTTCCGTCCCTAGCAAGATTTGAAACTTGGAAAAATGGGCTTTCTTTACTCAGCGACACCACTTGTACAGGGGCTGAAGACGAACCTTCTCCAGCACGATACAATGCAATCTGAAATTTCATACTAAGATTTAAATAAATGGAAGAGCAAATAACAAAGTTACGCTTGCCTGGGGTACGTGTGACTAAAACTCAGAGATCGTTAACAATCAAAACTAGAACAAACTAGATGGGAGTTTGCCAGCAAACCCAGTGAACAACCGACGCACAGCTAATGCTGTGACGCTCAAAAGTACTTTTTGTCTACCGTAAAATCAGCAATTATTCAAAAATATCTGATTATATAACCTCCAGAAAAGTGGAGTCAAAATATTTGTCAGTTAAATATCTCCTGATATCATAAAACACTGGCACCCTAGCTTGAGCCGTTCAAAAATTGATTTTTGGGGGTCTATTTGGTGGGTCCCTGGGGGGGTGGCACCCCAGAAATATGTCAAAATATTTGCTTGTTAAATATCTGCTGATATCAAAACAAACTGGCACCCAAGTTAAGCTATTCAAAAAATTGATTTTTAGGGGTCCATTTGGGGGGTCCCCGGGGGGGTGACACCCCCAAAGTATGTCAAAATATTTGTCTGTTAAATATCTGCTGATATCATAAAACACTGGCACTCTAAGTTGAGCCGTTCAAAAAATTGATTTTTGGGGGGGTTCCCGGGGGGGTGGTACCCCCAAACTATGTCAAAATATTTGTCTGTAAAATATCTACTGATATCAAAAAAAAGTAGAACTCTACCTTGAGCCATTCAAAAAATTGATTTTTGGGGGGTCCATTTAGAGGGGTCCCCGGGGGGGGGCACCCCAGAACTATGACAAAATATTTGTTTATTAAATATCTGCTGATATCAAAAAAAAGTAGAACTCTACTTTGAGCCGTTCAAAAAATTGATTTTTGGGGGGTTCATTTAGGGGGGTCCCCGGGGGGGTGGCACCCCCAAACTATGTCAAAATATTTGTCTGTTAAACATCTGCTGATATCAAAAAAAAGTAGAACTCTAGCTTGAGCCGTTCAAAAAATTGATTTTTGGGGGGTCCATTTGGGGGGGTCCCCGGGGGGGGGGGGGGTGGCTCCATTGGGAACCCCCCCAAAATGGAGCCCCAAAAAATCAATTTTTTGAACGGCTTTTCCGTCAAGCTTCAGCCGTTCAAAAAATTGATTTTTTGGGGCTCCATTTTGGGGGGGTTCCCGGTGGAGCTGCCCCAAAAATTTCGGGAGAAAAAATTGCGTTTGCAGCTCAACAAATTTACAGAAAAATTAGATTTCGATGTCTTGTGGTTTAGGAGAAGAGCGTACAAAAAAAATTAGGAAGAAAAAAAAGGAAAAAAAGAGAAATAAACCTCATCGCGGCCAAAAGTGGGTTGGTTGGGATGAAAGGGTATCTTGAGACATACAACCCTATGAAATATTTTTTGCCGTACTTAAGCCGTTTTTGACTGAGACCGCTTTTTACGCCAAACTTGCGGGGCGGCTTTCGGGTTCTAAAACCGAAGTCACGTGACCTATTGCCCCGAAATTTGGTACAAACATACAACTCATTAATCTTCAACTGCTGTCCAAATTTCATGTAGCTAGACCCAACCGTTCTTGAGTTATAAGCAAAAGTCTGAAATTTCGCATTCGTTAGTTGGAAAATGGCTGAGTAAAAACAGAGGAACACGCGACGCGAGCGTCGGTCGTTCCAATTAATGGAGTGTGCTACGGCGCCATATGAGTTTGAGCTTCGCATATCCGAGGTTGAAGACGTTCAATTACAAACGCACAGCGGAATTTGGCGCATACATTAAAACTACAACTAATTTGAAACATCGGCAACATATTTTGCATTTTTTGTTTAGTTTGAACACATCTCATTTTAACTTCGTAATTAAAAATTTTAAAAACTTTGCCTCCAAATTATTAATTTTTAAGCACATTATCGACTTCAGTTTCTGCTACATTCACAGAAAGCATGCTATCTAGTATCCACTTAAAACCGGAATTCTCTTTAGCAGTGTGGGGAAATACAAACTTCAAATTGGCAAATAACTTTATCGTAAATTACCAAGACCACAGGTAGCATAAAAAAACGATATATTTTCAAGACCTTACCTTAATAGATGGTAAATACTCAATAGGTGTTATGACGTAGCCGGACAATTCAAATCCGCTGAGTGGCCTGAACGCGATAAAGCGAATATTCGTTAGATCTTCGTTTGTCACTGCCATTGTGAGATGCTCTGGCGCAACCTTGTTGAATTTCTCTTCTTTGTCGCGAACAGAAAAGTCGTACGAACATCCCGGATGTAATCCCTTGATACGAAACACCCCATCGTTTTCTGTCATTGCCTCCTCACCCAAACCCCGACACTCCTCCCCATCGGGTCTCGACAACGCCCGCACAAAAACGCCCACTTCTGGCTCCCCGTTCAGTGACGTCACAACACCGTAGGCACTAAAACAAAAGGTGCTTCAACTGTACATTTAGAAGATCAAATTAACCCAAAACTGAAAAACGAAAAATAATGTCTAATTCGATTTCCTCAGAATATCAGTGAAATATATCTCTTTACCTATAGGCAACTCGTTTTCCAATTATCTTGATTTCCGTTTTCGCTCCTTCTACAATTTCAAGTACCTAAAACCACAGTGAGAATAAGAAGAGCAGAACAGGTGTAACTGAGCAACTAACTCGATTGTTTTTCGCCTAGAGCAGCACCAGTTTGTACACAATGCCTTACGCCTACGAAAAGAAAACTAACAAGCAAAACCATTGCAATATCACATGCTCTTTTTGGCCAAATCATTGCCAGGCACATTTTACATATTCACTTTTAAACTAAAAACAAAATCAAAACTGCGTAAAACGGTGTCAAAAAATGTACTAGGACCAGGTACAATGCAGATAAATTAGCTTCATTGCAAAACATAGCAAGCGATTTGCCACCGTATTGTAGAACTGATGTTTTAAATTTTGGAGTATATTTTTTCTACTGCCAAAGAAACGCAATAGTCGAGCCACATAAATAATACCTGAGACGGTGGGTCGAATTGAAATTCCTTCATGATAGCTTTGAAATAATAGCTCCCTGGTTCCTACAAAAAAATTGCTAGTTAAAAAACTGTAACAGTGGAAAGAAAACTTTGATTTGTAAGGGATTTTGATGCTGTAGGATGATTCCCAGCAAAATATTTAGTCATTATTTTAAATAATATGAACAAGAGAAAAAACTACAACACATACAGCAGTGAAGCACATCGTCAGCCTAAAAAAATAAATGTATAAGTCGATTTTTGGGCAAAATGAGTTATTCATACCAAAATGATCACCGCGGAAAGGCACACCTTGTAGACTTTTCAGAAATCAAAAATCGCCACTAGAAGGCGCTTAATGCTGTTATAATAAAAATGTCTACGTCCAGAGAGGGACTTGGGCAATTTCATAATTAACCTATTTCATTTTATATTGACTAAGGAAGCTTTATGATTAGCCTATGTCAGTCGATACTGACTTAGGCATCCAAAAACTGCAATAGCTGTTAGAAAAAAAAACAAATTTTTTGAAAACTGAAAAGATTTTTTTGAAAACAGCGCAGTTGCTTGACCAGAGGTGGGCAGTAATTACTTACTTTTGTAGCTAGTTGTTGCAACTAGTTACTTTTTGAGTAGCTGTAACGGTAACTTAGTTACTTTTTTGAAACTGTAAGGAAATCGATAACTAGTTACAAAATTAGACCTGTAAAAGTTACTAGTTACAGTTACTTTTTTTTAGTGACAGCACACGCATGCCGGACTAGGTTTGGTACTTATATTACTTGTTCGCGCTGCGCAAGCCGATTGCTAGATGCCTACACACACACACCTGGTCATCATTATGCGATTAAATCAGTTTCAGTTTCACTGATTTATTCACCAAGTTGCCTTGGCCAGGAGACAGCGAAATGACCATACGGTCTTCGAGTCGCTGCCAGTTAGGTCAACCACACCAATGCTAAATCTTCTCGCGGTTCTTTTAATGCTGAACGTAAAGCAGGAAAGTTGCGAATTCCAATTTTTAAAGTCTTTTGGTATGGCTCGACAAGGAAATGAACCCCGATCTACCGACTGCAAGGAGGATGCTTTTACTGCTACACCATCCCTCTTACCACTACACCATCACTGCTCCATCAAGCGTTGCAAAACCCGCAAGCCCCAAAGCACAAATATCGATAAATAAAAAAATGACCGTCCTGAGCAGCAAGCACTTGCTTTGTTAGGATCAAAATTTTGTTAATCAGAGTAACTGTAACCGCAACTGTAACGGTAACTAGTTAGTTTTTTTAAACTGTAGCTGCACGGTAACTTAGTTACTTTTTTCCCCGAGTAACTGAAACTAAATTACTTTTACAAAAGTAACTTAGTTACAGTACGGTACTTTATATACTAAAAGTCAACAGCATAAACGTAGCCAGGGGGCCCTGGTCACCCCAATTGAAATGCCAACAATGATAAAAATGTGACAAAAAATCCTATTGTTTCTTTAGCTTCTTTTAGCATTTTTCGCGTGCAACAGTAAGTAACAACAATATAGACAACCAGGCGGGCTGCGGTCTCCCAATTCAATTTTTACCAACCAATTTAAATGTACAACCCAGGTGAAGTTACGGGTTTTTGTCCCAAAAGTTGCTACCTCAGGCCCTTATTTAACTTTTTTATGAACGTAATTCAAAAACCAGGGCCGGATTTACCATAAGGCAGAGTGCCAGGGGCTTCCTGCTCAGATGGTAAGACTTTTTTGAGGCCTTTTCCTATATTAGGCAAGAAGATGTCGTAAAAATTTCCAAATTGCCAAGGGCTCGTGCAATGTAGATCTGGCCCGGGCAATAACATGGTTAGTGAGCGTAACCATCGTTCTATTGTACCATTTTTCAATAACAATTCACCTCCACCTCGCCACCTTCTCCGCGACAAAACGCTTTTGAAAAAAATAAGCACGGGAAATGCTCATGAAACAAGTCATTGAATTTGAATTGAGGAGGCCTGGGACCCCTGGCCATAGGCGTAGCCAGGAAACCCAGGGATCCCGCCCCAATTGAAATGTTAGTTATGACAAAACTGTGGCAAAAAAGCCTATTGTTTCTTCAGTTTTAGTTTCTTTTAGCATTTTTCGCGTACAACGCTTTCGCTTAGCCTTTGTGAATAATATTGACAACCAGGGCCCCGGGCCCCCCTCAATTCTATTTTTGCCAACCAATTTAAATGTATAACTTTGGAGAACTTGAGAGTTGTTATTCTAAAATTTGCTATCTCAGGCCTTCATCTAACCTTTTTATGGACGTACTGTAATGCAATAACTAGGGCCAAATGTACCATAATATGGCACCGTGCCAGTGGCTCCGAGCTCAGATGGTGTGACTTCTTTTGGTATTCACCTATATTAGGCAGAAAAAGTTGTGAAAATCTTCAAAGTGCCAGGGGCCACGCGCAATATAAATCCAGGCTGGGCAATAACATGGTTAACAGGCGTAACATCTATTGTATCATTTTTAAATAACAATTTACTTCCATCTCGTTAGTTTTTATGCGACAAAATACTTTCGAAAAAAAAAAAAAATTTAGCAAGGGGAAATGCTCATTGAACAAATTACGGAATTTGAATTCAAACTCAATCTTACATTTACTCGTACATGTACTCCTACAACTGGTTATTTTTATGAAAAAACAAAAACCTCTAAGAAAAATCTTTGAGAGGATTATTTTTTTCCTGCTGAAATATTGCTAGAGGCAATGTACCTTAATTTCCCCTACCTGGACCCAATCACTTACAAAATTTAACCCCAAAATGTAAGATTTTAAAAGTGTTTTGGGCTTAAATTGCAAGTGAAAAAAGGCTTAAACAATTTAATTTTTCAATGTGCTTTCAAATGTTAAAAATCTAGTTCTTTTAAATGGCACTAAACACGTGGGAATTATGATCCAATGGCATTAAAATAGTTGTTTTTTTTTACAAAAATTTACGAAAAATTGCATAGCGACTTGGAGCTTAGCTCCCAGACCACCCTCAGACCCCCGTCTGTGATGGGCCCACATCTCCAATTTACACTTTTGCACTTTTTACATTTGGTTTAAGTCCTCTCCCTACAGCAAAATCCTGGTTACGTGCAAACACACTTCTGATCTTCCAATCTACAATATCTTTGTCCCACAAAATGCTCCTCTTCCAAAAATTTTTGAAGACGTCATCACTTGTGATTTGGTCCCCCCCCCAATCAAAAATCCTGGCTACACCTATGCCCCTGGTCGTACATGCACTCCTGCAATTGGTTACTTTCATGACAAAGCAAAAATCTCTAAGGAATTTCTTCGAGAGAATCATTATTTACCACTAAAATATAGCACAAGGCAATGAACCTTACTTCCCTGTTCCCTCTACTCGGTCCAAATCACTTACTCTTTAAGTTGTGGGTAAAAGGAGGATTAAATAATTTAATTTTTGACTGGCTTTTAAATGTTATAATCTAGTTCTTTGAATTAGTTCTGAACGCGTGAAAAATGTAATCCAATGGCATTAAAATGGCTTTCTTTTTCCCAAAATTTCCCAGCGGCTGGGGGCTTCGCCCTCAGGCCTACATAGCCTTCGGAAGCTGGAGGCTCCGCCCCCAGACCCCGTCTTTAAAACGACTGAGTTATACTAGTTTACTCCGCACGTCTCCCAATTTAGACATTTTCACTTTTGGCAAACCAGGCCACAGCTTATCATCTTCTTCGTTGCACAAAAAGATCTACGATATATTTGTTCCACAAAAATTTTCTCTTTTGAAAAATTTTGATGACGTCATTGCATGTGGTTTGGACCCCTCCAATCTAAAATCCTGGCTACGCCTATGGTCAACAGCAGGATAAAAGTTAATCGCTGCAGTTCCATGGCATTCACAAGAAGGAATTCCAGTTGTAGTTTATTTTTATAATTTTGTTGTCTTCAGAAGATGTCAACTACTCAAAAATACTTGAAACGATTTTGTTGTATAAAACAAAACACAACAAAAAAAAACGTGAAATTTGTTCCTCTTTGCAGTTCATCTCTGCACTAGTTAGGCCTAATCTTTAACCATTCAAGTGAATGTTAAAAAAATAATAGCAGAGAAGGAGTCGAAGACACAAGGCTCGAGGCCAAGGCCATGGTTAAGGAAGCAAAACAATCCGAGGCCAAGAACCGACCCTCTCGAGGCCAAGGACAGGAATGCTAGAGGCCAACGCCACGGACCAAGGACACAACACGCAGGTGTTTTCCAAAAAAAGTCTTCTTAAATTTACTGCGAGGTCTCTGGCGCGTTCTCCAAGACGAAGAAAAAAAAAAGGTCATGACCTGGGTCCATTTTTTACAAATCAAAAAATAGTGCTGTCCTCGACCGCAAACAGGGCATTTTCGAGGACTTGTAGGCCAAGGCCAAGGACTTTAAAATGTGTTCTCGAGGACGTCGTCGAAGACTCCACCTCTGAAAAATAGCAATGCTATTCAAGATAAAACTAGTATTTTTTTTGCTCAAATCACAGAAAAATTCGTATTATTTTTGCCTAAGTCACTTTGCCATCGAGTGGGATGTTTTCAAGCAAAATCACATAGATCATCGTTGATATAATCATTGTGAAGTACTTTTGCCAAATTTTGGTAACGATACGTTATTTCACAAAAAAAAAGAGAAATAGACATTTTTTTTATTAGGGTGACGACATAATACTGTATCGCCATTCACCGGGGACTAAAATTTTACTTTCAGACCAATCAGACCCTAGAGGTTTATATAAATTGCTATTTTTAAACATCGTAATTTCCCTATGAAACTTCCTAAAAAATGTAATTTCCCCTCCAAAACTTTTGGATGCCATTACAACAGATAACAAAAATGCTTTCGGATGGAATTAAAATCGAAATTGCAATCAACAAATTTGAAAACTAATCTAAGCAACATGACAACAGCGCAGTATTCAAAGTCGTCAATCGTCCTCACCAGTTTAATTAGAGTTAACGTCCCATCGCTTCCGGTTAGATTATTGCTTCGATAATTCCCACCACTAATTGAAATCAAAACACCAGATAGCGGTACTTGCGTGTTCTCCATCGAAACCTGCAAACAACATCAAAATAATTGTTTAAAACAATGCAAATACTTAAAAATGCTTCACACTCGACTTCTCAAATAGATCGGTTGAGAATTGTAGTCATTGCGTTGAGCACTATTTATCTTGTTTTAATGGGTGGGTCAGTTGCTAACGTTAACTAGTTAAGAGTGGTTTCTAGAACCATCTGGTCTACCGGGCATGAAAATTGATAGAATAGGTAGGCTAGCCTACTAACTGTTCTTCCGGTAAAAGGCACACGATTAGCATAACGCTAATTTATTACCTTGACGTTTCGCTCAGCTGAAAACGCCGAGCATCTTCAGAAGTTGAGTTGGAGGAGTGTCGAGCACTCCTCCAATACTAGCACAAACAGTACATATCGAAAATAAGTTACTACAAAATAAATATCAAACGAACCGAGTAAATTAAGTGAGTTATAGATGATTATAACGTCATAATGATCATCTTGCGAGCTAGGGCTAATTCAACAAAACGTAAAAATTCAATTTATTGCTTTACTGTGATGAAACGAGAGAACGTGGCTAAGTCATATATAGTAAAAAAAAAAAGAAATTAGCAATAAAACAACATTTACTGAGCACTTTTGGCTAAAGATCGGTACACTGACAGCAATGTCTCACCATCTGAGCGGTTGATAACGTTAGTGTGGGCATTGATAAACCAACTTTCAGCAATTAACCGTCCACGATAATTATTAACATATTTTAAAACAGTGATTCTTCCCAATTAATACGATGATCAAACAACATTTAATGTTCACATACAGCGGATTTTTCTGGTTCCGCATTTTTGACGGCTCTTTTATGTTCTGCAACACGACTTTTTAAATCCCGTTTCGTTTGCCCCACATACACAAACTCACAATCAGCACAAGGTATCTTATAAGAGTCGATTAGTTTATATTTAGAATCTATAAAGAGTCGATTAGTTTATAAGATACCGTATGCTGATTGTGAGTTTGTGTATGTGGGGCAAACGAAACGGGATTTAAAAAGTCGTGTTGCAGAACATAAAAGAGCCGTCAAAAATGCGGAACCAGAAAAATCCGCTTTATGTGAACATTTAATGCTGTTTGATCATCGTATTAATTGGGAAGAATCACTGTTTTAAAATATGTTAATAATTATCGTGGACGGTTAATTGCTGAAAGTTGGTTTATCAATGCCCACACTAACGTTATCAACCGCTCAGATGGTGAGACATTGCCATCAGTGTACTGATCTTTAGCCAAAAGTGCTCAGTAAATGTTGTTTTATTGCTAATTTCTTTTTTTTTTTACTATATATGACTTAGCCACGTTCTCTCGTTTCATCACAGTAAAGCAATAAATTGAATTTTTACGTTTTGTTGAATTAGCCCTAGCTCGCAAGATGATCATTATGACGTTATAATCATCTATAACTCACTTAATTTACTCGGTTCGTTTGATATTTATTTTGTAGTAACTTATTTTCGATATGTACTGTTTGTGCTAGTATTGGAGGAGTGCTCGACACTCCTCCAACTCAACTTCTGAAGATGCTCGGCGTTTTCAGCTGAGCGAAACGTCAAGGTAATAAATTAGCGTTATGCTAATCGTGTGCCTTTTACCGGAAGAACAGTTAGTAGGCTAGCCTACCAATAGTAACGAACGTTAACTAGGGTGCTGAAAAAAGGTCTAGCGCTGCGTACACTGCTCTAGTAGCAAAACAACAGTAAAATACAGTAGAATTTGCCTAATTCGTCACCTCAAGGGGATTAGAAAAAAGTGGTGAATTACGCGAACTGACAAAATAGGCGAACAGGTAAAAACTCCGTAACGGCTTGTTTCATTACTTGACCTTCATTTTGCTGCTAATGTAGTTTCTTGAGTCAATTAATGAAAATAATGCACGTTTATTGCTGAAAATAAAGCGATATAAGCTTACGCAATTAGATCTTTTATTTGACATTGATTTTTAGTAACTTCGCCCTTACAATTATCCTGAAATGAAACTAAGAAAGAGCAATTATATCGTCAACTCAACTTCTAACCTTCTTAATCTCTATAATTACAGTACTCCGTTTAAACTCTTTTAGACTCTCAGCTGATAGTAACACGCGCCTCGCATTTTGTCCTTTTGTGTTGCTGCAACTAGATTTTCCTCTAGACTATTAATCCGATCAAGATTCTTTGTTTGAAATCTAACACGTGTCGAACTAATTACTGAGACTGCGTGAATTAATCCATCATGCAGTTAAAAACAAAACTGTGAATATCGTTTGAACATTGGAATCGATCTGCAAATGACGAATAAGCAGAACAAAAAGTTTTTCGGGGATACAAAAATGTGACGAATCAACCGAACTGACAAATTTGACAATGGCGAATTAGACGAACTTGAATGCATGTAAAAGATTTTTGCCGGGACTAACGAAAATTAGACGAATTAAAATAAGATCAATTAGACATATTCTACTGTACCTTAAAATAGCCCGATTCGTTCTTTACTGATCCTAAAAGACAGTCCAAAAATAAAATATGGTCAGATTGTTTCATTGTTTATCGTAATTGAAAGAAATATTCTTTGTATAATGCTTCAATGTAAGAAAGTTGAAAGTAAAACAGCCCTTACTTTGAAGATTAATTTGCTTAATTTCTTAGCGGCAAAACAACCCCTTTTCCCTTCAATGGGAGTCATCACATAATCCTCCAGACTTGCAGAGATATCGTACGAGCCGTCCGGATGTAGCGGTCCCATTCTTCACAAAACAAATAAAAATGTCTTCTGATACTGTTGCTATGAAAACAGGCAGTTAAAATGAGCTTTAATCGAATGGAGGGTTTAGTTCAGTGCATGAGAAGTCCAAACATTTGCTTATGATCACCTCTAGGGGTTTACATAAGCAAAAATAGTAATGTCAAGATGTTTATTTGAGAGATACATAGTTAGTTAAACAATGAACAATTGAACACTGAATTAGCAATGATTCAGTGTTCAATTGTTCATTAGCAACCTCTATTACTAATGAAAAGTTAATATGAAACCACAAGCAATAATCGGTCTTTTTCTTACCTGTAATGTCCATTAATGTTTGTCTTCAGATGTATCAGCTCATCTGTTCCCGTTGCTATGGCAATGTTGACGTTGGCAATTGCAGGGGTCACATGACCGGTGATGAAAATACCCACAATGCCTTTGAAACGAGCCAATTCTTCAGTACACTCGCCTAAAAGTAGCATATGAAACAAACATTTCTATCTTCCCCTGGCTTTTTCTAATATCTTTTCGTGAAAACGAGGTTTGCTCTACAGACCGCTTAAAACGGATAACTTAAGGCATTACAGGAATTACAAAGATCTTTTCGAAAAAAATTATTTAAAAGGGCATCGCACCCTAAATTTTTGAATTTTACCACAAAACATTAAATAATTAATTATTGCAAACGTTTTTGTCCCGTTTTTTCATTGTTTGACGTTAAATAGCTTTAACGGGAAAGATTTCGAAATAGCGGGAAAAAATTCAGCTGTGGCAACATCAAATTTGCATTAGTGATTTCAAACAAGCTCTATCAGATTGTAGGTTTCAGGTTAAGATGGGCGTCAGCACTGGTTCTGCTGCGACTTTGATGAAGCAAATTGCTGTTGAAAATGTAAAATTAGACTTATTGGTTGAAATTTACTACTTTTGGCAAAAACATATAAGGTTAGCTGCATTCAAAGAGAAAAACAGGCCTAGGCTGGCAGGCTAATATAGCCTACTGATAATTTGAGTTAGAATAGTTGTTTGTTGCAATTATAAGAGTAAACCCTTGTTTCAAAAAACAGTTAGACTAGACTGATAGTTTAAAATCTACAGGTAGTGGTATGCTGTTAATGGTGGCAGTAGCTATAGTGATAGGTCTACTAGATAACGCTCAAACTAACGTCCTAACCATGGCAAAATGATCAGTCACGGATTAGTGATACAAAAATTATTTTTACAATAAAAGGAATGCAACAAATACGCAAAAAAAATTCAAAATTTGTTGGACGAATGAGTTCAATTAATGTTCAATGCTGTTTAGGGTTCGAGTTAAAAATCGTCGTAATCTTTAATAGTGAGTAATATGCAAATCAATTGAGCTAAAAATTCAGAAGTACATTATTTTGCGTCCGAAACACCAACGTATCATAAACTGAATTATTCAGTTTTAAAGATTACAAAAGACATTTAAACCAACTCCTTTCAAAGAAGCATGCTTCTCGTGTCGACCAACCTGCTTTCATAGTCACAGTGAGTGACGACGGATGAAATAGCAGCACAGTGGAAGTGGGAATAACTTCAAGTTTTTCACCATCGCTCGCCCAATATGTCAGCTGAAATATCACCTTGTCATCCTACAAAATAAACTGAGCTAACTTTTGGGCTTAATTCTTGCCTTAGAAACTTCAAGACCTTTCAAACTTGAGGGACTGAAAGACTATCACTAACTACAGTTCTGCTAAAAACAATAAAAAATGCTTTGGAAACAGTAAAAACAGAAAATTAATTTTTGAAAGCTTACCTTGCGCATTTCAATAACTTCAAACAACGAATACTTAACTTTTTAACAATAAAACGATATTAATTGATAAAAATATCCAATCATTTTTCTCAAAAAAAACCTACATAAGATTTTTGTTGAAGAAGCATTACCTTTTTGTTCAAATCTTTCTCCTTTACCACGAAGTAGTCTTTAGTTACTGTAAAAACAAACAGGTTACAATTATTTGGGCTAAAAGTCTGGTTCAATATGTTTACGTATTCCACAAAAATTTTTATAAAATCTACATAACTGCGTGCAAAACGAATACTTGAATCCACAATGTTAGACATTTCAAAGTATTAAAAACTTAGAACAAGATAGAGATTTTAGAAAATTTCCGGTTTGTATGTAGAAAGGAAGCCGGAATTGTCACGAGAGAAGGAAGTCTGAGGGCAGGACGGTTAAATCAAACACAGTATTGCCAACTCTGCAGCATACTTCTCATTAAATTGCGAAAAGCTGTCTGACTACACATCATTGCGGAGATGTGGTCCAACAACCACTAGCGTTCAGCATAATGCTGCATTGTTACAAGTGCAATAAGAATTGATTTTTGATATCATACCTTTTCCTCTCGATGAGCGAAGTTGAACTGGTATCTTATCCTCTTTGACGTCGGCTTCAAAATACGCTTTTGTCGTTTCCACGACGACAATAGCTTGATGAGCAATGGCATGAAGAGTGATAGGCTTGGGACTGGCAGTGTCGTAAATTATTGGGGGCTGGATGTCAAAGCGGTGGCAGGACCGAGGTTCGAGGGTGTATTTGCCCAGTCGGGACAAGCACATGCGATTTCGTCCTTTCTTAAGCGAAAATGTATTCACTTCCTCTCCTTCATGGTGAATTACCTAAAACAAAGCGAAAGTAAAATTTTTGCTACCCATATGATTTCAACTTAGTCGGCAGCGTGGAAGAGAGAGTAATGGAGTCGTTTTTACGACGACCCTGATCGCATGATCAGGGTTCAACCCACACCCTGGTCGCATTGTTACGTCCTTGGATAAGACGCTTTACGATGATTATCTCTGCTTGGTAGCTTCGAACAAGCAGCAAATTCAGTGAACAGAAATTCGAAGAAATCAACAGAAACATTGGAAACTCCCAAGCAGGTGCGCATTTATTTTTAACCACCGCATAGCGCGCAGCAAATGCAGCATACAAAATATATTTTACATTGCGCATTTTTAAGCTGGATTAACAGCAAAGTCAGTAAGGAAGCAAATTCCACAACTCTTGCGCTTTCTACATGATAATGTAATCCAATCAAATACCATAACAATATGAACTGTAACTTGCCATTTGAATATCATGTGAAATAGAGCAAACCAGCAAAAAGCCAGATTGTTTCATATTCGCTAGTTCTACTGTCGTTTCCTGCTTTTCCCGCGGCACTTGAACATCAAGGGTATCATTCAGCCAACACCAGTCGTCGTGGCTAATATGAACAGTGTAGTCGCCAGGCAACAGGTTTCTAAAACAACAATCAAATATCCGAAATATAAAAGCTTACACAGCAAAAGAATGGCTCGATTTCATCTTCTAATGTTATTGCACACCGCGCAATACCTGTCTTAGAGAAACGTGTCCACAGCTTTTCAAGTTTCAAGGATGAGCCCCATAATCACTATGACGCAAACCGCTCTAACGACCAGCGACCTTAAATTGATCAAAAGTTAATCAAATGAGTAATGAAAAATCCACGAATACAATTTCTGACGCTGCAAACTATCCTAATATATAAATTTAGCTGTCAATACACACACTGAATTTGGCACCATTTCGTTGACAGGAAAGAACCCCGATTCAAAACTAAATAGATGTTGATTTCAAGCTATTTTTGCTCAGGTACGAGATTTTTTTGATTTACCTACAAAGAATTACAAGTTTTGACAGCAAACAGGCTCAATTGCTCAGCATCATTTAGACTTACTTAAACATTACTTTCGTGTGGTTGTTTTTTTCAGCCACCAAATATTTTTGCTTCTTCCCTGTCGCAGAGGAAGATAGTTCCACTGCTACATTGACGCAAGTATCGATGCAGGTGACTAGGACCACGGCGTCAGACCGATGCTGGGAAAATGCTATGTTCTTTACAGGAGCACTGGAGATCGATGTCTGAATTCAAAGAGCAAATTTTAAGACTCAATTGATTAAAGTGATTATGATTACGATGGTGCTAATCAATTTCTCAATGAGTATTTTTCACCAAATTTAATAAATCCTCATGATTTCGTTAAAAAAACACGGCATATACTGTCTTATCCCAAAACTTACCTTTATAGCATTCGGAGTGATAACCAAGCCCTTATCTTCAAAAACCTTTGGTACAATTATTTTCAAGCTGTAGTCACCTAGAAATAAAAAAGGCTAATATTTTGCGGAAAAGTATATTTCCAAAGTAAATGAAAACTGATAAAAAAGCGCAACAGTTTCAAAAAAAAAAACTTTGAAAAAAATCAGTTTGAATCTCTCGTCATTCAGGGTAAAGAAATGCCAACCGAGTGATATCTCAAACAACAAATCTGCAGATAACGCACACTGGCGAAACTCTCTGCAACTCAGTTGGAGAAGGGTGTTGTCTCAATAATATTGTGAAAGTACATTATCAACTTGATGACACGACAATTATTGATCTAAGGCTTCATTTTTATTATTGTTTTTTATCTGTTCTTGAAGTTGAGAGAGATTTAGTTTTTTTAACATTCTTCAAAACATTTCCAGTACAAGAAGAAAAACTTAAGACTAAAAGAGCTTGCATCGAGCAGACTTGGAAAAAAAACAAATCGGTCGCAAAAATTTCCATTTGATAAAATAGCCACTTGAGTGTGCATTGTGCAAAAACAACGAACATCACCTGCAGTTTTCATAAAACAGAAGAGTCCATTTTTGTCCAAATGCGACTTTTGCGGAGGCAGTTTCTTCCCAATCGCTGTAATTTCAACTGTTAGCTGTGTCGCGTCATAACCAATAGGACCATCAAGCACGTCCACATGACCACATAATGAAAACGAATGGGCAATAATGTCAGGCAGCAGGGACATGTCTGGACTGATTTTGATCTGAAATTCACGAACTTTTAATTTGCTTTTACGCTCACTTGTACAGTGTACAAGCGCCGTAGAGTTACTAGTATTTAATAATCCTGTATATATAGCAATAATTAAAATAAAACCCTACGTTTTGAGGCCTAAGCTCAACAGTTTTCAGACGTCTTTTACACTCACAAAGCTTCGTGACTAGATCCAGATAAAAACTGCTACAGGCAGTACTCAATAACCTTGCACGTTCCAACCGTGTGAAGAAAAAACGAAAAAAGTAAAGCTGGGAGTTTAGGATGTCTAGTTTTTAGCTAATTAAACGTATTTACTGTTTGACGTAGAAACTCCATATCTTCCTTCTTCACTGACACATCCAAGCTTGTGCCAGTTTCGGTTGAAGAACCTACATTAAGAAAAACTGAAATTTTTTTTATAGAACTCATTAAAACGTCTTTTAACATCTTAATTAATAGTACTATCACACTAAGCTTTAGTTCAGTCCTTTATGAAGCTGATATCTAAAATTTCAATCAAGACAAACATGCTGCCTTGTACTAGTGGGAATTATATTTTGCAACCTTATGTAGACAAAAACGTAGGTGGAAGAATAATAAACATGTGGATTTGTGGGAAAAAAATTAATGACTTTGCATACCTTCGCTATATTTATGCTTGATAGTATAATATCCTTGGTCGTCGGTAGTAGCTTGGAAGGAGTCTTTAACGAAAATCTGCGCACCTAAAATATGTTTCGCTTTGATCAGCAACATTATATTGCAATATTTCAATCGGTTTAGAATAAGATTAGAGTGGATAGAGTCTGTCGTTTTCTCGCTTTAACATGTGCGGAAATAACGGTTTGTTGAAAAATCCTTCACGCTCCATCACTTTTACACAGTTACCGGCATACCTACCCTCACTTACGTACGCAATATCAGTTTAGCGGCGTGGCCGAGAGGGTGACCATGATTGCGTGATCTGGGCTTAACCTCCACCCTGGTCACATTGTTGCGTCCTTGGATAAGACGCTTTACGATTATTATCTCTGCTTGGTGGCTTCGAACAAGCAGCAAATTCAATGGACAAGGATTCGAAGATATCCACAGGAACATTGGATCACTGGAAACTCGTAAACAGGTGAGGATTCCTCCAATAACCAAGTATTTACCGCAACGAAAAGTGCACGGATCGTCCAATAGTTAGCGTCGGACGCTGTCCGGTGACAGAATGGATATTAAAGATGCACTACAGCAACAGCAACCCTTCTGGCAAATACTTGGCAAAAATAAGGCATTAACGATTAACCTGTAGCGCAACGGTCTAACCCAGGTCTCGGGATGGAAAACTCCATGGCTTCTCTTATCTTGATTCGTTCAAGACAGTGGTGCATCATGTTGAGATGTCAATTGCAAGCCACTCTAACTTGCAAAAGTGTAGTCTTGTATTTTTTCCGACCACCATAGAATTACACTTGGTCTTTTGCAGAAAAAGTTTTTCATTTTTTAAATCAAGTTCTCAAGTATTTATCAATGCCCTAGGTGTAAAGAAGAACTTTACCTTTAACTGGAACTCCTTGTTCTCTGTTCAAAACTCTTCCTTGAACTGAATAACCAGTCACTTGGAAGTGTGTCCCGGTCGCAACATGTCCGTTGACTATCGTAACTGTTAGAATTTTTGGGTCCATTTCATATCTAAGAATTACATTCCTTGTATTTATGAAAAATCAACTTCAAAAACGCAACTTCAAACGCAGTAAGCATTAAATTGCAGTAGGAACCTCTAAAATTACAAACAAGTTTAGCTTAAAAAAAGAAAGTGAAAACCATTATCCAATTTCAGCAAATGCTTGTTAACTAGACGACGATATTTTATTCGAAGTAGAAAGTCTTAACTTACTGCGTCCGTGTTCCTTTGTGAAACGGCACAATCGCATATTCAGCTGGAGGTAAATTTTCAAACATATAACTTTCGCTAGAAGTCGCTGTACACACAAAAGACGAAAAACCAGGACAAAGAACTGCACTGGCACCTTCCGGTTTCTTAGGACTGCAACCTTGAATCTGTTAAAAATTCTTGCTTTAATTGGAACTAGATTTTCTTTTCGCATTGACCTAAGTTTTAAATTCGCTAATTTGGCCAAAACGGCGACAAATTTTGTAAGATTTTAAAATCAGTAGCGAAAATCGTATTAGCAATGATGGACCGAAATGACTTAAAGAAACATTACGTCCAAATTCGGACATTGGGACAAAATTTTTGAGTGAAAAAATAAACTCAAAATTGCACAGGTATTTGGTTTTAATTCATCATATTGGTTTATAAAAACTTTATCAAATCGTGAAAAATAATCCTCAAACTTCAATTACATTGGAACTCAACTAAACTCATTTCGTACAAAACATAAAACGAAGTTTAATAAGTAATAAAATCTAATTGATAAACAGATTTCAGAACACAGATTAATATTAAATTAACGATTCTATTCTGCGAGCATTTACAAACAACAAAGATGAGAGGTACCGTTGATTGCCAATCAGAAAACAACTAGCACCTGCTTTGGCAGTTTTTCTTTGGCGAAGAGCAGCAATTGGACACCAGATACAGGATGAGATTGCACTGTGACTTTGCCGACAAGATTGTAACCAGAAACAACTAGGTCTTCGTCGCATTTTGTATTTCCATCTTTGACACTGACAGTGGTAGAATGCTAAATATCAGGACCAGAATATCATAAAACTCGACAGCTTTTTGATAATTTTTGTGTATTGTGAAGAAATTTTGCTAGCTAAAAAGGTCTTGAAATTCTCAACCGCAAATTGCATAAAATATTGCAGTGCTTTGTAGTTCACAATGCGCGTTGATTTCTTAAAGAAAAATACTTAAAGCTAAAATAACTAGATGTTCATTTTCCCGCGGGAAAATAATACGGGACTTCCGCCAGTTCCATTTCAACATCATTCTCCCCTTCATACTTTGAAGGTTACCGATATTTCTGTAAAACTCAATCGAATGCAATGCAAACAAACTAATTTTGTATCATGAAAAAATAAATGTGGATTTTAAATCGTTTGTGGTTTGGGTAAAACCGATGTCCAACTAAGTATTTGAACACAGCTCAGTTCATTCACGACAAGTTCAAACCCTGGCGCCTTTAATCATTACGCCAGCTCAGCATATGAATCCAACTAACCAAAATCAATAGGTAAAGTTAGACTTCAAAAAGGGATTTTTGGGAAGGTTCATGTTGGAGGTTGGTAACCCCAAACCATGTAAAAAATTGTCTTTCCAATATCCAATATCTTTCCAACACAATTGTAAAAAAAATCCAAAATTGTCTTTCCAACCATGTAAAAAATTGTCTTTCCAAAAAGCCTTTCCAATATCCAATGTCTTTCCAATAACCCCAAACCATGTAAAAAATTGTCTTTCCAATAAAAAATGATATCCAAAAAAACTAGCGCCCTAGCTCAAGCCGTTCAAAATAGATGATTTTGGGGGGTCCATCTGAGAAGACTTCGGGAGTGGAGTACTCAAAACTATGTCAAACATTTTGTCTCTTAAATATCTTTTGATGTAAAAAATACTGGAGCTTTAGCTTAAGTTCATCAAATTGATTTTTGTGGGGTTTACGTGGGGATTTTTGATGGTGTTGTACCCACATATTATGTGCAAGAAAACTGGAGTTTTAGCTCAAGCCGTTCAACGCAATGAAGTTTGGGAGTTTTTGGGGAGAGGGTGCCCCCAAACTATGTCAATTTTTTGTTGCTTAAATACCTACTAATATCAAAAACAACGAAGCCTTAGATTAAATTTTCCGAAAATTGATTTTTGTGTGGTTAATTTGGGGATTTTCCAGGGGTGGCACTTTCAAAGTATGTCCAAGTGTTTGTATTTTCAGTATTTCATAATACCAAATAAAAACTAGAGCTCTAACAGAAGCCGTTGAAAAATTGCTTTTAGGAGGTCCGCTTGGGGTGGGGGGGTTGTACCCCAAACTCTGTCAAAACATTTGCCTCTGAAATATCTACTGATATCAAAAACACAGGCATCGTAAATTTGGTCATGCAAAAACTTGATTTTTGGGGGTCCACTTTAAGGGGCTCCCCGGGGGGTGGCACCCTCAAACTATGTCGAAATATTTGTCTGCTGTACCTGTTGATATCAAAAAATAAAACTGGCGCCCTAGTTTGAGGCAAACAAAAAATCAATATTTGGAGGGTCCATTTTGGGGGGTCCAAGGGGGGAGATTCCAAATGATGTCAAAACATTCGTCTCTTAGATATTGGGTGATATTAAAAAAAAAATACTGCCCTAGCTTGAGTCAATCAAAATATTGATTTTGGCGGGGTCTGTTTTGGGTGGTCCCCGGGAGGGTGGCACCCCAAACTATGTCAAAATATTCATCTCCAAAATATCTACTGCTGATATCAAAAAACATTGGCACCAAAAATTAAGTCGTTCAAAAGCTTGGTTTTGGGGGGATCCTCGAGGGGGGCCATACCCTCAAACCACGTCAAAATATTTGTATCGTAAATATCTACTGACAGCAAAAAACACTGGCACCGTAGCTTGAGCCATTCAAAAAATTGGTTCAAAAGCTTGGTTTTGGGGGGATCCTCGAGGGGGGCCATACCCTCAAACCACGTCAAAATATTTGTATCGTAAATATCTACTGACAGCAAAAAACACTGGCACCGTAGCTTGAGCCATTCAAAAAATTGGTTTTTGGGGGGTCCATTTGAAAGGGGGTCTCAGCGAGGTGGTACCCCCAAATTCTGTCAAACTATTTGCCTCTAAATATCTACTGATATGAAAATGCACTGGCACCGTAAATTAGGTCATTCAAAAAATTGTTTTTGGGGGTCCCCAAAGGGGGGGGGTTGGCACCCCCAAACTTGTCGAAATGTTTGTTTGTTTGTTAAGTATGTGTTGATATTGCAAAAAAGTGGCACCTTAGTTTGAGCCAATAAAAAAATTAATTTTTGGGGGGTCCATTTTGGGGGGTCTTCAGGGGTAATATCCCAAACGATGTCAAAATATTCGTCTGCTAGAAATGTGCTGATATCAAAAAAGAAACTAGAGACCTAGCCCGAGCCAATTAAAAATTGATTTTTGGGGTCCCCCAGGGGGGTGGTGCCCCCAAACCACGTCAAAGTATTTGTCTCTTAAATATCTACTGATATCAAAAAACACTGGTACCTTAACTAAAGTCGTTAAAAAAATTGATTTTTGGGGGCCATTTTGGTCCTCGAGGGAGGTTAGTACCCCCAAACCACCTTAAAATATTTTCCTCTAAAATATCTACTGATATCATAACTGGCACCTTAAATTAAGTCGTTCAAAAAATTGATTTATGGGGGGTCCAGTACCCCCAAACCCGTCAAAATATTTTCCTCTTAAATATGGACTGATATCAAAAAACACTGGCACCCTATGTTAAGCAGTTCAAAAATTGAAGCTTGGGGTGGCCACTTGGGGGGTCTCCGGGAGGGTGGTACCCTGAAACTATGTCAAGATATTTGTCTCTTTGTTGTGTCTTGATATCAAAGATGTAGCATCCTAGCTTAAGCCGTCAAAAAAACTGATATTTGTTTGGGTCCATTTGGGGGTTTTGTCCCCCCAAATTATGTCAAAATAGTTTTGTTCTAAAAAGCTCTTCTGACACCCAAAAAAAGTAGCGTGCTTGCTAATGGTGTTAAGAAAGTGTTGTCTGGAACGTCTTCACTGAGAATGAAACCTGATACCCTCTGATCATACCTAGTGTCGAACAAAAAATATTATAAACGATTTTGTCATAATCGAAAAAGATTTAATATATTAGATTCGATATAGTGTTGGTTTGATAAAAGTGATGGTCAAGTAGATAATTGAACCCTGTCTAATGTTACAAGCACTGGCACCTTAAACCATTCGGCCATGGCAGCACGCGCGCGTAGGTGACTACCTCCAAAGTACGTCAAAATATTCTTGTCTTTAAAATTTCTAGCGGGAGCAAAAAAAAACTAGCTCGATAGCTTGAGGTCTTATAATGCTGATTTTTGGGACGTCTTCGCAGAGAATGAAACCTGATATTCTCTGATCATATCTAGTGTCGAACAAAAAATATTATAACCGATTTTGTCGTAATGAAAAAAAAAATTAATATGCTAGATTTAATATAATGTTGGTTTGATAAAAGCGATGGCCAATTAGAGAATTGAATCCATGTCTTATGTTACAAGCACTGGCGCCTTAAACCATTTGGCAATGGTAGCACGCGCGCGTAGGTGACTACCTCCAAAGTACGTCAAAATATTCTTGTCTTTAAAATGTTTAGTGGTAGCAAAAAAAAACTAGCGCGCTAGCTTGAGGTATTGAAAAGCTGATTTTTGGGATGTCTTCACAGAGAATGAAACCTGATACCCTCTGATCATAGATGGTGTCAAACAAAAAATATTATAAGCGATTTTGTCGTAATCCAAAAAAAAATTAATACCTTAGATTCAAGATAATATTAGTATGGTAAAAGTGATGGCCAACTAGAGTATTGAACCCAGGACTTATGATTTCAGCACTGGCGCCTTTAATCTTTCGGCTACAGCAGCACGCGCGAGTGCGAGACTAAAATCACTTAATAAACTTCGCTGTCACAAGTTTGGGGTGCATATGCCCCAAACCACGTGACGTAGCGCCTCCAAAATTGCAGGTACGCAAGTTCATGCATACACTTATAATCTGTCCAAATTTCAAGTTTCTAGCTTTGGTGGTTTTCGAGCAGTTGTCACCACCATGTGATTTGCATAATAAATAAATAAATTAAGAAAAAAAAAGTGTCGGAATCGTCATGGTTTATTTTTGAGAGCTGAAAGGGCATTCCCAGACGCTTCCAAATTCGAAAGTTTTATTCCCCTAGTGCAAGGGTTCTTAACCGGGGGTAAATTTTGCCTTACCAGGGGGTAAATTTACTGAATTATAAACTAAAGCAAACTTCAATTATCAGAATTGAAAAAGTGATGGTGCTGCACTGGATTGTCGTTGCACCATATTTTCGATGCCCAAAAGGAGATCGCCTGATCCACATAAAAAAGTTTGGGTAAATTATAGTGTTTTCATTTGGCAAGGGGTAAACGAGACAAAAAAGGTTAAGAACCCCTGCCCTAGTGCCATTAGTTTTCGAGCTAGAGCTGTTTAAACCTAAAATTGGCATTTCATTTTTTAGCTCGGAAACCCGTATGGCATGACCGATATGATTCATATGTGCCCCAGCTAAGATGTAAATTTCAAGTTTCTACCTTCAGCCGTTTGAAAGTTATAGCGTTTTTTATTTTTGTTTACGAATTCGTAAAACATGCCGGAAAAAACATAAGGACTTCCAACGCAAAGCGTCGCGGAAATCCCAATTAGAACTGTGTTTTGTACTCATTGATAATTCTAATAATGCAGCCAATGTTTTTGAGAGCAGTCGCTACTTGATGGTTTTATTCCATCTACCACATTATTTACCAAACATTTTTGACAAAAAAAAGCATGTAGTAATTTAGGAAAAATATCTGTTTTTACTGATACCTGGCATAACGTCGGCAGTATGTATATATATATATATACTACAAAACAAATCCCATACAAGTATTTAATGATATCACGTAGTCAACATGCACAACACATAATGAGATTTCAAAGAAACTTATTTACCTTGTCAAATTTGTATGATTTATGAGATGCTTGCACTTGATAAGAGCCAGGTAGAACTCCTTTAAAAACGAACTGTCCATTCTCAAAAGATTGAGTGGATTGTGTTGGCAGCTTCTTATTAGTGGATCGAAGCACCACATTCACTCCTGTTGGACCAATACCAACGGAACCAATGCTAGAAATCTAATTCAAAAGTACAATTTTTACGTACATTTTATTGCAAAAGTAAATGGTTCAGACAGCTAAACAGCCTGGAGCAATATAAAGAGAGAGTATATAAATGTTTAAGAATTTTCATAACACCTTGTCCGGCATGGGAAACTAAATCACATTAATATGAACACATGAACCTACATTACGCCAATACTCTTAAAATGTTAAGCTAGCAACTGCATCACTAGCTCATGCATCAAAGTCAGTGTTTCTTCCAACTCTTCGCCGAACTGGCAGGTGCCCAAATTTTCTCAATACAACTGTGCCTAAAGCGGTGAAAATATGTTTGTGTGTCCTTAATTTCGTACCAATCCTGAATTAAAGTCTACTAAAAGTCATAATTTTACAAATTTGTTAACTTACTGTAGCTGTTTATCATATTGCTACAAGTTATTTGCCTTTGATCCAACAAATATACAACAGAAGTGACATAAGTGACATAATATACAACAGAAGTGACATTGCCTTTGACACGCTGATTTGCTGACAAAAATCAGCTGAGTGGGCATACTGACAAACCTATAGATCGGCACAATTTAGAAGATTCCTAACAATTTTGAAACTTGATGTATATACAACAGTACATACAGACTTTTTGCACGAAAAACTGATATAAAACGAACTTCAAATCAAATCTGAAGCAATGTAATGCAAGATACTTTTTGAGAAACTTCACTACTGGGTCATTCCATGCCAAACGTCCTGGACCCTCCAGCTTGACCCTCTTCAAATTTGTTCAAAATGTGTTATAATGTTGTATGGCATGATTGACCTTCACACTAAAAATTTTAGCTCAATATCTCTTGTACGTTTGGAAATATGACGATTTCAAATTTGCTACCCCCTCACGATGGCGAGGGCTTGGTCATTTTCGGCCATTTTCAAAAGCGCATTTCTCTAAATATAAAAACAATGAAAAGCTGATTTTTGGTGAATTGATCAACTTTCAGCTATATTTCATACAGCAAGTGTCAAAATGGCGCAGGCTTATAACATGATAGAAATAGGGGGTGCCAAAGTGTTCACATTTTGACGCGAGAACAAAATTTTGGTCAAGTTTGAACACCTGCATCTCTCATATGAAGCATAGCATTGCTCTCATTTTTAGCATGGTAGCTCCCTATCTACTGGACATGAACTTTACCAATTTGGAAGGAAAACACTGCTTTCAAAAAAAAGTTATTTTACTTCAAAGTATGCACCAGCGGCAAAATTGCAAAAAACACGCCATCTTGTGGTGGAAAAATGGCCCCGTCAGACACTGTTTTCAACAAAAATTTTTTTGAGAGTGGAAAGAGATTTTCTCAAAGTACTTACACACCAAAATTCAACTTTGTTCCAAAACTGTAAAGGGATGAGATCAGTCATCTTTCACCATATAGTTTTCTCTCAAATTTGCAAAAAAAAATGAAAAAAATGGTCCTCAACATGAAATTTAGATAAAAATTTGACATGTTGTTCAAGAAGTTTAGGCTCAATTGATTACTAAAACTTTTGGCCTGTTACTGCTTATTGTTTAGATGCAATTTTGACTCAAATATGCCACTAGATGGCATACTTTGGTTAGGTAGCATGTGCTTTTTGCGTTCATATTGCTCGATCACTTTTAGTAGCTTGAAATTACAAAATTTTGGATATTGTTGTAGCTAAATGTAAATTGGCCGTTAAATATTTCAACAATACAACTTTAGACAACAATTTCATGTTCATTATTGTAAACTTACCAAGGCCAGCCAAAAACTAAAAGACAGCTAAAAATGATATTTTTTGGAAAGTGCCAAATTCAACAACAGCACATCACGCAACAGCATCACAAAAAATTTGGGGATATTGCAAGCCTCTAAATAAAGACTATGTTTTATGCAACTGCAATTTGCACTATAGTACGCAATGTGTCCCACTTTCTTTAGAGCAACTTCATTATATATAATAAATCAAGAGTTCTGTCTGGCAGCAAACAATTCTAAGAGTTCTGTCTGGCAGCATATTCTGTGGCAGCCAACATAGTTTCTTCTGCTGTGTTGTAGTAATTAAGGAGGAGCGATTATGGTTAATGTATCTGTAAATGGTACCTGTCACAAATAATAATTTTGAATGCCTGAGATATGATGATTTGTTGTGTTTTAAAGTGTAGGAGACTGATTTACTACTTTTGCTGCTTTTTTTGATTTAGAATATTTGAGATAATTCCTTTCTCGTACATTCTGCTATTTTCTGCAGTTATCGATGTTTGGGTTGTTTACGACTCTTAATTGCTATATTTAGACTTGAAGTTTGTGATGTCATAATTATGTCAAAATTTGTTTATCGTGAGCTCGTGTATTTTTTCTATTGTGACGTATCAAGGGTTTTTCTGGGATAATTAATAGCTTTTGTCGTAGTACAAATAGGCAGGTCGTTTTTTAATTCATTATTCTGATATTCTAAAAGTGGGTGATTTTAGGTATTAGTTGTGTAGGCAGTTAAACCGAGTTTGTGTATCTGGGGTTGGCTCCTATAGCCATTTAGTAAGAGGTGTGAGTGGAAGGATTTTGCTCTGTGAGTTGGTTTGTGTTTCAATCTTAAGTAGAAGTTTTAATTTAAGACTGGTGTGCCGCTTTCTTGAGATTCAAGAAGCTAAAGGAACTATCAACTGCCATTTTCAATTTGTCAATTAACATCTTAGTTGTTCTCTTGTTTCAGCCGACGTGGGCAATTCTAAAGATTAAAGATTGTACTCTTGCCAAGTATCAACGATCTCGACAGTACCAAACACTCATTTGAAGATCTTGTGGCCATGTCGAAACCACATGATTTCACTTCATGAACTTGATATAAGCATCCTTGTTTTGATCCGATTGTTCAATTACAGCACCAATGTACTGTGCTCTGTAATACAAGATACATAATTATTTTCCAGATTGTAAAGTTTGATGAAGCAGCTCACGTGACTGAATTGAAGTAACATTGTCATCATTGTAAAGTTTCACTTTAACTCCTTCTTCATCTGATGACAGTCTTTTCATTTCTAAAGTTGATTTGGATTGAGGGATAAAGCAGTGATGGGATCTAGAGCCAGAAACAGTTGGACACCTTGAATATCTTTGTTTTAATTCATAAGCTTTGATATTGCTAGTAACTTCTTCATCGCTAATGTAGAAAAAAATCATTCCAACAATGTTTTGGGTTGCTCATTGAAACATTTGATTAGGGGTCAAGATTTGGTTGTTATTTATAAGCTTTGATATTGCTAGTAACTTCTTCATCGCTAATGTAGAAAAAAATTATTCCAACAATGTTTTGGGTTGCTCATTGAAATATTTGATTAGGGGTCAAGATTTGGTTGCTTTCAGTTGCTTGAAAGCTTGCTCTTGCCACAAATTGTTTTGTGGTGATCCAATTCCATCACAAGGTGACTTTCCATGACTTGTCGCAAAAAATGCCTGTGAGCTTTAATCCCGTGGTCAACTTCGTGATAGCATAAATTAATAAAATGTTTGTTTTGACTAGTTGCTTCTTCACAAAAGTAAATTTGGGTAATAGCAGGTAACTTTTCCTTGATGTACGTAATAACTTTGCCAGTAAATGCATGTACAGTGTTTGTGTCCTGCCTCATGCACTAACAGATGACACAAAAACTTAAGCATTTGAGGATACACAAAAACTCAAGCACTGTAAACAACCAAATCTTGACCCCTAATCAAATGTTTCAATGAGCAACCCAAAACATTGTTGGAATAATTTTTTCTACATTAGCGATGAAGAAGTTACTAGCAATATCAAAGCTTATGAATTAAAACAAAGATATTCAAGGTGACCAACTGTTCCTGGCACTAGATCTCATCACTGCTTTATCCCTCAATCCAAATCAACTTTAGCAATGAAAAGGCTGTCATCAGATGAGGAAGGAGTTAAAGTGAAACTTTACAATAATGATAATGTTACTTCAATGCGGTCTTGTGAGCAGCTTCATCAAAATTTACAACCTGGAAAATATGTTGCTTGCTTGCATCACAGTGTATGGTACATTGGTGCTGTAATTGAATGATCGGATCAAAACAAAGATGCTTATATCAACTTCATGAAGTGAAATCATGTGGTTTTGACATGGCCACAAGATCTTCAAAATGATTATTTGTGACAGGTACCATTTACTGATATATTTATTAACCATAATTGCTCCTCCTCAATTACAACAACACAGCAGAAGAAACTATGTTGGCTGCCACAGAATATGCTGCCAGACAGAACTCTTAGAATTGTTTGCTGCCAGACAGAACTCTTGATTTATTATATATAATGAAGTTGCTCTAAAGAAAGTGGGACACATTGCGTACTATAGTGCAAATTGCAGTTGCATAAAACATAGTCTTTATTTAGAGGCTTGCAATATCCCCAAATTTTTTGTGATGCTGTTGCGTGATGTGCTGTTGTTGAATTTGGCACTTTCCAAAAAATATCATTTTTAGCTGTCTTTTAGTTTTTGGCTGGCCTTGGTAAGTTTACAATAATGAACATGAAATTGTTGTCTAAAGTTGTATTGTTGAAATATTTAACGGCCAATTTACATTTAGCTACAACAATATCCAAAATTTTGTAATTTCAAGCTACTAAAAGTGATCGAGCAATATGAACGCAAAAAGCACATGCTACCTAACCAAAGTATGCAATCTAGTGGCATATTTGAGTCAAAATTGCATCTAAACAATAAGCAGTAACAGGCCAAAAGTTTTAGTAATCAATTGAGCCTAAACTTCTTGAACAACATGTCAAATTTTTATCTAAATTTCATGTTGAGGACCATTTTTTTCATTTTTTTTTTGCAAATTTGAGAGAAAACTATATGGTGAAAGATGACTGATCTCATCCCTTTACAGTTTTGGAACAAAGTTGAATTTTGGTGTGTAAGTACTTTGAGAAAATCTCTTTCCACTCTCAAAAAAATTTTTGTTGAAAACAGTGTCTGACGGGGCCATTTTTCCACCACAAGATGGCGTGTTTTTTGCAATTTTGCCGCTGGTGCATACTTTGAAGTAAAATAACTTTTTTTTGAAAGCAGTGTTTTCCTTCCAAATTGGTAAAGTTCATGTCCAGTAGATAGGGAGCTACCATGCTAAAAATGAGAGCAATGCTATGCTTCATATGAGAGATGCAGGTGTTCAAACTTGACCAAAATTTTGTTCTCGCGTCAAAATGTGAACACTTTGGCACCCCCTATTTCTATCATGTTATAAGCCTGCGCCATTTTGACACTTGCTGTATGAAATATAGCTGAAAGTTGATCAATTCACCAAAAATCAGCTTTTCATTGTTTTTATATTTAGAGAAATGCGCTTTTGAAAATGGCCGAAAATGACCAAGCCCTCGCCATCGTGAGGGGGTAGCAAATTTGAAATCGTCATATTTCCAAACGTACAAGAGATATTGAGCTAAAATTTTTAGTGTGCAGGTTAATCATGCCATACAACAGTATAACACATTTTGAACAAATTTGAAGAGGGTCGAGCTGGGACATTTTGAAAAATCAGGACGTTTGGCATGGAATGACCCACTGGCTTTATGTTACAGCTCCCTACATCATAGAGCTAGTTACCTGCCCAGAAACTATAAACCCTTTGAAAATGAAGTTGATATCTTTTCCTTGAGAGCATTCGTCATTTACTCCATCTACATTTAATTGGACAGACATGGGCTCTGAAAAGTAAAAAAAAAAAAAAAAATTAATAACTTTTGCACAATACTAATTGATATGTCTTGGACATGAAATATTAAACACACGAAGTCATCTAAGTTAATTGGTGTGCAAATGAACCTTTGTCATAAGTACGCAAACTAAACATAAACAATTAAAAATGACAGGTTAAACTTTATAAGCCGATGATAAATGATAACGCAAACTAATTTGCTCCAAGTAAAAGAAATTATAAGACTGGATGTCAAAATTTTTAAGTAAAGAAAATCAGTACTTGCATTGCAAGCTGAAAATGTTCAAGTTAAAAACATACATTACATTTATCTATTGCACATTCACTTACTTACCAAAGAGCCAACCTTTAGGGGGATCAATTTTTAAAACAAAATTGCCCTGCAACAAAATAAATTGTAAAAGAGAACAAGCATTTTAACTGCACATCATGGAAGTTGCAACTTGCCAAATATGTCACTTCTGTTGTATATTTTTAGCACAACATGCCCGCAAGGTTGCCAAGTCAAGTGCTAATATCAAACAAAAAAGCAATATTTAAATACAAACATCATTAAAAACTTCAAACTGTTTGAAACCTTATCTCAATAACATTAAAATTTACCAAACTATATTCCACGACCCATGTTGTCTATTCACCATGGTGCTGATAAAGTCTTAATGGCAAACAATAACAAAATCAATCAATATGAACCAACATACACATTAGCAATCAGCATGATTGTTTAACATTTAGTAAGCTAAAAAATTGTCTTCTTTCATTGCCGACTCTTTGTAAAGGTTAAGGGGAAGGGGGAGCAGCTCAAGATTGAGCACCACACTTTATCACTGTCTCAGGTCTTCATTTTGCTTGAGGTTTCTTTTTTACATCATGCAACAATAACAACAAAATGTTATTAAGTACTGTAATAGATACAGAATTACATGTTTAAGAATACTTTCAACTAGGCCTGATGAATCCAAACCTATCAGCAAAATTTAAAAGGCTTTCATTGCTTGTTTTAAAACTAACACTAGGCCTATGTATTAGTGCAACCAAATATCGCTACAAAGCCACACTCAAGTCAGAAAAACAACCAACCTTTTCAACATAGGGCACCATAAAATATCCATTGTTAGGAGCACACTCTGTCTGATACTTTAATAAACCTTCCGAAGTATAAAGCTGAATCTGCAAAAAGTAAAAAAACTAAGAACAGAACAGAGCAAATAAATTTGTTGCAAATGAAAAAGAACTTGATGACATTATAGCAGTGAATACTGGTATCAAATATTGGTCAATAAAACTGATTTTTTAACGAAAGCAATTATAACTACAGTATAAAACTACACAAATGAGCTGCATAGCTTGTAAAAGCTTTTGACTCAAGTTTCATGTAGGCTAAAATAAATAAAAATTATGTCAGATGAAGCAATGTAGTCAGGCATTATAATGATCAATAAGAACAGTCACCATTCAAATCTGAATTCAATACAATGCATGACACCATTTTTAAATATATCAGATATGGTACACTGCAAACCATTAAGTTAAAAACCAGCTGTCATCTCATATCCATTCAGAGCTATCTTCAATTTAGGAGGCCAGTACAATCAAGTCTGCAGTTACACCAGATCTATCTTCAAGTGGAGTTTAATAATGGGAGCCAGTGCTGTTGCCAGAGCAATTGAAGTGAAGGGGCACAAGCCAAACGTGGGGGAGGCACTAAAATAAACTAAACTTTTGCAAATAAAAACTGATAATCAGATCTTGTACAGCTACAAATGTGCACAATTTTAAAATAAGACCGACAGCATTTCTTAGCTCATTTCACTTCTTTCTCGTTTTTTAGCAGCCCATAATTGCTAGAAAAATCTATCGGCAGCAGTGAATGCTACCAGATGTGAAACCAGAATTTTGCTAAGAGGGGCAAACCAAAAGTTTTCTTTTTGGCCAAAAATTACCTGATAAGCCCCCGTGCTGAACAAACTGTTGCAACTCAAGCGCGTCATAGATGGGGCATAGTCACTAAATATTTAGTGACTGTGAATGGGCGGTCCGCGACATCCTAATGCGACCAACCTGACACGAGACAACTCGCCCCGGGAATCCTGATGCCAGGGACATCCTCACACCAAAAGCTACTAACTTTCCGCTCTGCTTCTTTCTTTTTCTTCCTTTTTGTTTTCTCTTTTTCACGCTACGCCACTGCTACACTTTTTTTCTCAAAAGGATTAACATTCGGTTATTGAGATGCAAGTATATTATTTTCCGTTAATTATAAACTTTATAGGAATCTCTGCTTTGCAGAAACAACTCAAAAGCGTTTGCATTTTTGCGAAAAGAATCTTGCTCAAATCAAAAGCCAAGTTAGCGAATCTGTAAAAATGCTGGTGATACGTTTCAAATAATGATCGAATGCTGCATTTGAAAGTAATACATTTTGCTATTATTAAACGACCTTGTAGATATTTTATAGAGAAAAATGCTTTAAAGGAATTGTATGTTAAAGAAAGCATTAAAAATATAATTTAAAGTCAAACACCACAAATCAAAATTAAGTAATGCAGCGATTATGACATTATTTTTGCCAATTATTATAGGAATTAACGAAAAATAATATACTTACATCTCCATAACCGAACGTTACTCCTTTTGAGAAAAAAAGCGTAGCCGTGGTGTAGAGTAAAAACGAGAAAAGAAAAAAGAAAGAAGCAAAGCGCAAGAGTTTGAAGCTTTTGGCATCAAGATGTCCCTGGAGTCAGGATTCCCAGGTTGAGTTGTCTCACGTCAGAGTAATCGCAACAGGATGTCCTGCTTTGGTGAATGGGGAATTGGGGGCGAAGCCCCCAGCCATTGGGCAATTTTTCTGATTTCGAAGCAAAAAAAATAGCAATTTTAACACAATTTTAATCACATTTTAAACTTTTTGAAGCCATATGAACAACTAATTTGCTAAAATTCAGAAGTTATTTCAAAGAATTAAATTGCTCAGCCCCTTCAGCCCCCTCCTTACTTCATGTTAAGTCTAAACTAAGTTTAAACGCTCATATTTTGAGGTGAAATTTTCTAAGTAACTTGGCTAAGAAGACTTAAGCCTCTTCACTCTAGTTGCACCACTGACTGCGACCTCAAAATCTTAAGTGTACTCTAAAACCCAAAACAGCTGGTCTTTGAAAAAAAAATTTTACCATATTGATTCATGTCATAATAACTAACGAAGTACCACTAACAATTCTGCGGACTTACAAGTCTCTTCCGCGACACATCTGTGAAGGCATGTTAATAAAATAGTTTATTGTGTCAGATTAATGTACATTAATTGGGCGCCAGCAATGATGCAAAGAATTGAGAAAACGTCAAAAGAAAACGTTTGAACATAATTATTCCCTTTTTTCATCATTGTCTGTTGTCTTGTTGTTATGTGATGTTCCAAAAACAGTATTTTGTGCAAACCAAAATGGGGGACACGGCCCCCCCATAGCAACGGCACTGCTGATAGTTAACACTGAAAGATAATTTCTACTTCGAGCCTTACTTTAGATTTAAATATATAACAAACATAGTTGTAATTTTATATACTATAGATTACATTGCAGACCACAACTTGAAGACCAAAAGGTCCCTTTGCCGTCTTCTGGCCAAGACAATTTCATAAATAAATATGCAATTCCAATTATCAGATAAGTCTAGTCTATGTCTTGACAGTTTATAATAAAAGTATATGCTTGTTTTCTTACTTCAATGTTTGAAAAATCAATAGGTACGTCAGATTTTACAAATCCTCCACAGCCAAGTATTTCCTCTGAGCTTTTGACGCAATTTAATAACGTTGCAAATAAACAAATTAAAGCGACAAATTTAAGCATTGTACAGTAGTAAATGCAGAGTAAGAGCAATGTCATTCACTGTTAAGTCCAGTACACTAGGCCTATATTAGAACCGGTAAATAAAAACATTCTTTTTAGTTTCTAGATAGCCTACCAGTCAGTAGTGGTAAGCGTTGAAATATAATACAAAAACAAGACCTGAGCCAATAGTGATAAACTACTAGCATTTGTAACACTGTAGGCCTACACAAGGCTGCAAGGGCACCAGCAGAAAACTTTCGGGCTTAATAAGAACAGAGCCAGTATTAACTACTAAAAATCAAACATTTTTTCGGCAATTTGGGAGGTTTAGTAGAGCCCAAGCAAAAACCTTAGCCATTCCATCGGACGACAATTAGCATCGCAAATTGTCTATTACAGTACCAGCAAATGCTTCAAAGTAGACTAGTAGATTTGCCATTCTACAAAAAAAAACAAAAAAACTTGCAATACTCATTAGCCTACAGTCTGACAGTAGGCCCACCATAATCAGAATCAAATTACTTGAAAGCAATAAAAGTTTTAAATCCACAGTTATCCCAATAAACTATTGGTTAATATGCATTAGTGCATATGGTAATTTTTTAACAATAAATTAAGAAGACCTATAAAATCATTAAAATAAAGCTCTCAACAGGCTGTTTTGCAATTAGGCTCTTTAGGCAGTCAGGGTAGGAGCAAATCTAAACAGTAGGGTCAACCCACTAAAGAGCCTACTGGCAAAGAGGCCTGTTAGGGGTAGATGTTGTTATTATTGTTAACAGACTCTGACCTAGAGTTATCAAGCTCTTTGTATGGTTTGCAACAAAAACGCTTACTCAGTTACTGTATAGCATAAATTTTCAGATATCTTTTTTGTTATAGACAAAATGTCTATTTTATTCAAAGCCCAATTTGTGAATAACTACCGGTATAGCCTAGAAGTTGAAGGCACAGGGCAAGACCTTTGATGTAGACAGACTGATAGCTGGACAAGCTGCAAGGGCGTTGGCAAAATTGTTAACAAAAAGATATTGCAGCAGTACTGAGTAGTAACCCAGTTTTCTTTCAACATTTACCGACAACAGTACTACTAGACTGCTATTTCTTAACATGGAGCCCTATTGATACAGTAAAATCTTGCAGTTTAATTGTTGAAAAGCTTTTTCAACTTTAACACTAAACGTGTGTCGACTCTGTCTCTCAACTACAGGCTAGTACTGTAGTAGGCTATTTGATTTTCCACAAAAATTTTTTCCCTATAATATATTTTATGATTATTGCGCTAAAATGCGGGTACTACTTTTTTTAGGACGCTTAGGACGATTAGGACGCGCGTCCTAAACGTCCTAACAAACCGTTACTTTTTTTAGGACGCTACCAAAAATCAACTAAAATCTAGTTTATTTAATTAAAAATTTAATGGGATTTTAATTAAAATCAACTAAACCCTAGTTTTCAATAAAGATTGGATTCGATTTCTTGCCGTAACAAATCCGATACCGGTATGCACTAAAACACCTCCATAATTACTTTTTTTAGGACGCTTTACTTTTTTTGGGACGCTGTAAAAATCAGTCGAAATCTGCTTTGTTTCATGAAAATCATCAATCTAAAGTGATGCAAACTTTGAAGATAAACGACCAATCATCCTAAATCTGCTAACGAACAAAATTAAACGCAAATCCTTGATAAGTTCGTCCTGAAACATCTCCGTCCTAAAAAAAGTACAGCGTCCTAAAAAAAGTAATTACTTTTTTTAGGACGCTATCAAAATCAGTCGAAATCTGCTTTGTTTTATGAAAATCATCAATCTAAAGTGATGCAAACTTTGAAGATAGATGACCAATTATCCTAAACCTGCTAACGAACAAAATTAAACGCAAATCCTTGATAAGTTCGTCCTGAAACATCTGCGTCCTAAAAAAAGTACAGCGTCCTAAAAAAAGTAATTTTTAGGACGCTGTCAAAATCATTCGAAATCTGCTTTGTTTTATGAAAATCATCAATCTAAAGTGATGCAAACTTTGAAGATAGATGAACAATAACCCTAAACCTGCTAATAAACAAAATTAAACGCAAATCCTTGATAATTTCGTCCTGAAACATCTCCGTCCTAAAAAAAAGTACAGCGCCCTAAAATCATTCGAAATCTGCTTTGTTTCATGAAAATCATCAATCTAAAGTGATGCAAACTTTGAAAATAAACGACCAATCATTATAAACCTGCTAACGAACAAAATTAAACGCAAATCCTTGATAAATTCGTCCTGAATCCATCTCCGTCCAAAAAAAAGTACAGTTGCTTAAACATAGAATGAAAATATGTCCTCAAGGTGACATTATTGATACGGAATGTTCGTTTCTATGTCGTCATGTGTTTTGCAAGCGCAGGTTACAATGAATTTTATTTCCCTTTCAGTCGCATTGCCACATCACGTTACCAATCCAGTTTTTGTGAAATCCCCCTTTTGCAATCAAATTGGGTTTGGGGGGATGAAATGTACTTGTGGGGTTAAATCGACTTTATTTGATCCCCCAACCAATTTTTGGAAGAAAGGAGGGTTTACTAAAATTTTCACTGTGTACGGAATGTTTTACTGTGCAGTGTTATGACTTAATGGCAAATAACTCTCGTCATAAAATTTATTTTCCTTGCTGCGTCAGCAATCTTGTTGCTGTTATATCGATTTCAATGCATCAGTGTGAGGCACCGTTCAATCGATATTAACGATGCAGAGACGTTAGGAAGAGTCAGACTAAAACTCACTAGGATAATGGTTGAATTCTTAGCAGTTCCAACTTCCGTTAGTGCGTTTAGATGCCTGTGCTTTAAAAAAACGATTTGAAGTTTTTTCAGAATTGAAATTTGCCCTTTTTATTAATTTACCATAATAACTAGTAACAACAACAATGCACTAATCTTCTTTAGCACATAGAAGAAGTTACAGCGTTAAATTTTTTTGTTTTACAAAACTTGAAATTTATTTGAATTTCCTGCGGTAAATACAATATTATCTGCAAATATCACATTTTCACAATGCTGTTGCGTCATATTTCGTTTAGAAATGTTTTTAAATGGCCCTAATTAAACCATTAACAAATATCAATATTGGGAGTCCTTAATTACATATATTATTCTCTATTGCACGTTCACGTCGTTCAGCCTTCATCGTTTGGTGAAGTAAATACATGTGGCGCTGTTGTGGACAAGAGATGATTATATTCAGTTATTCACATTCAACCAAAACCATTAATCGAAATATATTATTGTACAACGTAGATCAAATGCTGCCGTTCGCAATAATGAAATCCAACTAATCAATATACAGTGAATAGAAAATCGTAACATCTTAGCAGCCGATCGAGGGTGCCAAAATATTCCATCAAAGATATAAAAAAGCGCTCTAGCTTGAGCTTTTAAAAAAATTAATTTTGTGAGACTTATTTGGGTAATTTCCGAAAGGGAAGCAACTCGAAACAATGCCAATATATTTGCCTCTTAATATTCAATAACATTACAAAGAATTAGCTCTTGATAAAGACATTCAAAACATTTATTTTTGTATATTGTATTTAAGAGGTTCCCGGGGTGGTAACCCCTAAACTATGTCAAAATATTTGTCTGTAAAATATTAACTGACACCAAAACAAACTAGCTCGATTCGTTCCAAGAATTTATATTTTGGGGCTCCATTTTGGGGGTTCTTGGGGGATCCCACCCAGTGGCGGATCTAGAAAATTTTGGTGGGGTGGGGATGATAAAAATTTTAAGCACAAAACCTATAAAAATCGGATGTGTTGTAACCAGGCGCGTAGCCAGAAATTCGCAATGGAGCGGCTGTTTTAGGGGTCTGGGGGCGGAGCCCCCAGCGCTCACAGATTTTGCATTTATTTTGCAAAAATAATTTAATTTCAGAGCTAGTTCGATAAAATTTCTCTGGGAGGCTCTGTAGCTACGCGGCAAGTGTTACCAGTGCAAACTGATTTATTCCGGTGCGATGAATGAATGGTGCAAGATGTTAACGATAAAAACATTAACGGAAGATAACAGAACTTAATGGAAGTCAATTTAGTCCGTTAACATAAAGAAGCTTTCTAACGGATTAACGAGTTAATGAAAAAGTTAGCTTCGTTATTAACGGATTTGTGCCCACCTATGGTTTTTTGTTAGCACTACTTTTCAGCAGAGGTGCAACCAAGAAGAGGCTAGGAAAGCTGAGGCCCCCTATTAGCCAAAACGAGCCAATACTCTAATCCCAAAAATTTGGACCAACGTGTTTTGTACTTGACCAGGGGGGCCCGCATGCGGGGCAAAGTAAGATGTCAAGTATTCTTTGTGTTTAAATTTCTAAAATAAGTGTTAATACATCCATCTAATCTAAGAAAACAACTCAATGTAGAGCTTTTTTTACCTTGGTGCAGAGAGCAAAGGGCAAGAGGAACAGGATTGCCCATTTTACGTGAATTATCATATAGCATTTTCGTAAATGCGAGCGTAAGGAACACTCTAGGATTAAGCATTAAATTGCTAGATTAAATAATCAGTATCAAACGTTTTAGCATCTGTCATTGTGTTTTTTATCAGCATCTAAATGTAATACGGCGTTTAATGTTTCAAATTTATGCGGTGCTTATAAGTTATAAACTCTAAAATAATATTTACTCCGCCATTAAATTAATTTTGTTCAGAAACCGAAATCCAAACGAAACTTATAATCAATAACGCAACTAGAGGGGCCGTGCCCCTCTCTGCATTGGCCTGTATACCAAAGTGCACGATAAAAAAATGCCACAATTTTTGCCCTTTTGAGGCAGTTTTTGCAGTGATGTGGCCTCTAGAGTGGTTTAAAACCATTTTTAAAACATTTATCATTATTATTATTATTATTATTGTTCTTTTTTAGGGGGCTATTAACTTACTTGTCAAAAATACAGCTCATAATTTCATCGATACACTCTTCAAAACATTGCAAAAAATAAGCAGCCAAAACTTATCGTTTAGCAAAATGCTTAACATAAGCTTAGAAAAACAAAAAGAGTACGGGGGGGGGGGGGCTATTCGATATTTAATTTATTTAATTACATCGAGTAATATACTTTTTTGAGACGCTGTACTTTTTTTAGGGCGGAGATGGATTCAGGACAAATTTATCAAGAAATCATGACAATTTATCAAGGATTTGCGTTTAATTTTGTTTGTTTGCAGGTTTAGGATTATTGGTCATCTATCTTCAAAGTTTGCATCACTTTAGATTGATGATTTTCATAAAACAAAGCAGATTTCGAATGATTTTGACAGCGTCCTAAAAAAAATAATTACTGTACTTTTTTTAGGACGGAGATGTTTCAGGACGAACTTATCAAGGATTTGCGTTTAATTTTGTTCGTTGGCAGGTTTATAATGATTGGTCGTTTATCTCCAAAGTTTGCATCACTTTAGATTGATGATTTTCATGAAACAAAGCAGATTTCGACTGATTTTGACCGCGTCCTAAAAAACGTAATTACTTTATTTAGGACGCTGTACTTTTTTTAGGACGCAGATGTTTCAGGACGAAATTATCAAGGATTTGCGTTTAATTTTGTTTATTAGCAGGTTTAGGGTTATTGTTCATCTATCTTCAAAGTTTGCATCACTTTAGATTGATGATTTTCATGAAACAAAGCAGATTTCGACTGATTTTGACAGCGTCCTAAAAATTACTTTTTTTAGGACGCTGTACTTTTTTTAGGACGCAGATGTTTCAGGACGAAATTATCAAGGATTTGCGCTTAATTTTGTTCGTTGGCAGGTTTATAATGATTGGTCGTTTATTTTCAAAGTTTGCATCACTTTAGATTGATGATTTTCATGAAACAAAGCAGATTTCGACTGATTTTGACAGCGTCCCAAAAAAAGTAATTACTTTTTTTAGGACGCTGTACTTTTTTTAGGACGGAGATGTTTCAGGACGAACTTATCAAGGATTTGCGTTTAATTTTGTTCGTTAGCAGGTTTAGGATGACTGTTCATCTATCTTCAAAGTTTGCATCACTTTAGATTGATGATTTTCATGAAACAAAGCAGATTTCGAATGATTTTGACAGCGTCCTAAAAATTACTTTTTTTAGGACGCTGTACTTTTTTTAGGACGGAGATGTTTCAGGACGAACTTATCAAGAATTTGCGTTTAATTTTGTTTATTAGCAGGTTTAGGATAATTGGTCATCTATCTTCAAAGTTTGCATCACTTTAGATTGATGATTTTCATAAAACAAAGCAGATTTCGACTGATTTTGATAGCGTCCTAAAAAAAGTAATTACTTTTTTTAGGACGCAGATGTTTCAGGACGAACTTATCAAGGATTTGCGTTTAATTTTGTTCGTTAGCAGGTTTATAATGATTGGTCGTTTATTTTCAAAGTTTGCATCACTTTAGATTGATGATTTTCATAAAACAAAGCAGATTTCGACGGATTTTGACAGCGTCCTAAAAAAAGTAAGGACGGAGGTGTTTTAGTGCATACCGGTATCGGATTTGTTACGGCAAGAAATCGAATCCAATCTTTATTGAAAACTAGGGTTTAGTTGATTTTAATTAAAATCCCATTAAATTTTTAATTAAATAAACTAGATTTAAGTTGATTTTTGGTAGCGTCCTAAAAAAAGTAACGGTTTGTTAGGACGTTTAGGACGCGCGTCCTAATCGTCCTAAAAAAAGTAGTACCCCTAACATGCCCTTTGCCTTAGACTATTTGCTACAACATACTGGTATTTTTTAAACAGCTACTGGTAAATATTTAACCAATGAAATGCATTACCGGTATATTATCACCAGATCATCTGATCACGAAGTCATGAATAATAAGTTTGTGATTTCTTGCATGTTTTCTTTGACTTTGTTTCTGTGCACGCTAATCATACACAGTCTGAGTCTGACAGTCCCTGGTCCACTGGTGTGATCTTCCCCAGAGGTTGTTCAAAGTCAAGTTTTCACACGCCTCAGACTGCAGAGTGCTGAACTGTGAAAGAATACCGGTACTCCATAGCACAAGTAGGCAGTAGGTGACAAAGTTAAAGCAATTAACAATGCATGTCGAACAACAGGGTAGAACTTATGGTATTAAATTATTATTTCACCTAATGGCAATGCCCTGCTTTTCAGCTTTCAACATTTTCAAGTTTGTTTGAATCCTTTCACATATCAGAGTCATACCATGTAACAGTAGGCCTACCACGTGAGGACTTTGAGGCAAAAATTTTCAGTCTTATAGATATTGTCAATTTGGTTTGGTTTGGCCTCAAAATCTATTGACAAAGTTACTACAGTCTACTCCCGTAGGATGTAGCTTAACGATAACAACAGCAAGCGATCAAGGTCATTCCTAGGACAAGTTTTGGTACCATAGCACTAAAATTCTGAAAAAAGTTGCATTTATTTTGAACGAAAGTTGCAGTAAAAAGTTGAATTTATGCCTATGCACAATGAGTTTAAACAACACTGATTTTGTAGCTACTCACTAGTTATTACACAGCTATACTTTTCAAATAACCTTGGTTTGGTCAAAATAAAGGAACAAAACACAAACCGCTTTTCTATACTGTAATCAAATCCAACTAAAGAAAAACATGCATTCAAGTGTTGCCATCAAATGACATGGAAAACTATTCAACTGGAAAAGGGGCAATCGCTATAGTTTAATTCTTCAAGAGATTTATTAACATATAATTCTAGACACTTTCAAACATTGTCTGGAGAGAAGTGGCGATCGTTTGACAACAGTTTCCGCAGCATACAGGTACTGAAAGTGAAACCGCTCCACAGAGCTTGAAGATGCTTGGCAGTTTAATAATTTTGCATAAAGTTTGGGGCTAATGTTTGGCCGGGTCATTTCTGTAATGGCTCCATAGTCCTGGTTCTGACACTATGGTACTAGTTCTTATACGATTGTAGCTGAACCTCTTTGTGCAAACCAACTGTTGCATCATATTCATAGAAAACATTAGGCGAAGGCAATACGTCACAAAGCTTGTAGTTAATGTTACGCAGTTCAAAGACCATTCCAGAATTAAACTGAAATATTGTAGTTTTAAGGCATTTTTTCTAAAGCACACCTTTTACATTTTTCGCAAAAATTGATAAAAGTTGCCGAAAAAGTTGCAAGTAAAATCGAAAAAAGTACCAAAATAAAATTGATGGAAACAGCTTAAAACATTGTACTATCTAAAGTCTGAGTGTTTCGGAAGCTGTCGGATGCTGTAAAAAAAAGTTGCAAAAACTTGCCCTAGTAGTCATAACATAATTTCGATTGTCCTATTTTTTTGCGAAACACAAATCTAAACTATTCACAAAATTAACTGTTTTGTGGGTAGCACCATCTGAACATAACTCATTTCGACTTGGGTAGCACCAAAGAAAAACACTTAGATGATCAGTGACAGGCTAGATCCGAGATGAGAGTAGATACGGTAGCCTACCGTAGTTCTGCATACGACGACTTGTTCAACTGTTCAAGGACCCAGGGCAACATGTGTGAAAACCCAGAGAAGCCATGGCCACCCATTGCCTTCCTCCTTGCCGAAACCTATAGCCACACAGCCCTAAAACAGGCCTACTGTACTCACTACTCACAGATTTTGTGTAGACCGAAATACCTTAATTTTTGAGCTAAGCAGCTAGTCTGTAAGGTGCAACCACAAGTTTTATTTTGATCGGCGTGGCGCAAGAAAATTAATTGCAGGGTTGGCGCAAATATCCGGCGTTATGAATTTAACGTTCCAATCAGCTGATTAGTAGGCTATCTTATGTAGAGATCGTAAGGCATTAAGCGCACCCAACTCTTAAAGATGATTGTCAGGGACTTTGTCACAAGTCTTAGAATCAGCGCTCTCGACTAGCCCTGGGGCTATTCGAGCGAACAAAGATAACGATATTATTATAGGTGGACACAAATCCGTTGTTCGTTATTCCGTCAATAACAAGCTAACTTTTTCATTAACTTGTTAATCCGTTAAAAGAGTTGTTTATGTTAACGGACTAAATTAACTTCCGTTAGTTTCCTTAACTTCCGTTAAAGTTTTTATTGTTAATTTCTTGCTACATTCATTCATCAAATCGGTACAAACCAATTTGAACGGGTAACAATTGCTGCATATTAGCAAGAGTTTTACAGAAAAGCGAAGATAGGAGCTCTTTTTTGTGGTTAATAATAACTGGCAGCCTCATAGGTCTATTAATTATCGCTGTTTGCGACTTCCAAAGATTTTCCGATCGCAGCTTCGTTAGTGCATTTGAACCTATTTTTATCTTAAAAATAGATTGAACTATAAAATGTGACTTCGAAAGCGGAAAAAAAAACACCACAGCAATAAATATTTCCTTACAATCAGCTCAACAGTGTCATTATGACGTGTTCTAGAAGTAATTTGAATGAAAAGAAATGAAAATTACAATCAAAATGTTAACGAATGTCACAGACGCCCTCTGTAAATAGTGTGAAAGATAGTTTTTTTAGGTTGCCCCAACGATTTGAGACTGGGGCCTTCACCGTCCTTGCTGTTTCCACAAATTGAAGTTGAATTCCAGCAGATAGAGGTTTATTGAGAAATTATAATATAATAAAAGGCTACACAGCACGGCACGGCAGTAAAATACTTGAAAATTAACCCACGTGACAAAACGAAATAAAGTAACGATGCCGTGTGACAAAAACTTGCAAAATAAAACGTCCGATTGCTTCAGATCCCAAAATGAAAATAAAAGACTAAAACTCTTAAACTCGGCAAAAAGCGAAAAAAAGCTGCGCGTTGTGCCGGAAATAAGACGTCGAACGAAACGTGCGAAAATTAAAACACACAATGACGCGCAGACCAACACAGCAAAGAATAAGAGCCAAATAAAAGAGCCGAGTTCAAAATTTAGTGGGGCAAATAAACAGATCGGTGCTGTAACAACGAATTAATGGACTTCATTAACTTTCGTTAATCAAAGCTGAAAATAACGAATCAACTTTAACGGAGGTATGAAATGTGTTAACGAACTAGTGGTTAACGAAGCTAACGTTTTGCATTAGCTTTCCCACCGATAGATATTATAGATTTACGTATGTCTAAACGTGTTGATTAAAGTGAATTTAGGCTTATAGTAAGTACTTAATCGAGAGTTAGCGTTCCCACATTGAGATTTAGCGTCCCCTTATTGAGATTTATAGCGTCCTCCCTTCGACATTTGACCGCTGGTTGATCAGACGAAAAAAGCCTGTCAGCACAAATAAATCCCACAAATTCCGGCCGAATTTAGTCTCAAATTGCGGTGAAGATCTTATTTCTTTTGGTCTTCTCTTGATTTCGGGACGAAAACTCTTCAATTTTTGGAGAAGACCTTTTCTTTTTTGGTCTTCACTCGATTTCGTTCCAAATGCGTTTGGTCAAGGCTGCAAAAGCTTCCCCCCACGCAAAATTTTACAGTTTAAGTACTTCTTATAGTTTACATTTTATCGGCGTTCTAAATGTAGGGAACATGCAATTACAACGCATACTGTAGTTTTTCTTAAATATCCTTTGCATGATTTGAAGTCTGATGTAGCGTTTGCTTCATTTTCCCGACTTTGGTATCTGCATGCTATAAAATAATAGTGTAATTACTTTAATCGCTGCGATTGTAACTTAGTGGTCAAGAATAAAGGATAACAGTACAAAAAAAAGGGGGGAATGAATTAATGTCATCCAAGATAATCACAAATTTTTGTTAGTACCGTTAATCTAATTGTACAGTACATCCACTCAAAATAGCAGGCTTCTCCAGAATTCCAGTGTTTATTACCAACAATAAGAACATGCACCCAAAGAACAAATTTATTACGATGCAGTTGCGTAGCGGTCTTCTACTTCCATCAGCACGCATTTGGACTGCAAATCAAAGAAATCATGACTTTTTTTAATTTACAAAAATTGACAGTCAAAAAATGTGTTTCATTTCAGACCTAGGTCGCTTTTTATCTAGTCGTGTTGTAGCCTACATGCTGTGCAGTGGATCAAAAAAAGATCATCTACCCTAGATAATTGGAACGACCGACGCTCGCGTCGCGTGATCCTATGTTTTTACTCGGCCATTTTCCAACTAATGAGTGCAAAATTTCAGACTTTTGCTTATAACTCAAGAACGGTTTGGTCTAGCTGCATGAAATTTTGACAGCAGTTTGAGATTAATGAGTTGTATGCTTGTACCAAATTTCGAGGCAATAGGTCACGTGACTTCGGTTTTAGGACCTGAAAACCGCACCGCAAGTTTGGCGTAAAAAGCGGTCTCAGTCAAAAACGGCTTAAGTATAGCAAAAAATATTTCATAGGGTTATATGTCTTAAGTTACCCTTTCATCCCAACCAACCCACTTTTGGCCGCTATGAGGTTTTTTCCTTTTTTTCTTCCTAAATTTTGTACGCTCTTCTTCTAAACCACAAACTATAGAAATTTAATTTTTGCGTAAAGTTGTTGAGCCGCAAACGCAATTTTTTGGGGCAACTCCCCTAGGAACCCCCCAAAATGGGGCCCCAAAAATCAATTTTTTGACGGCTCAAGCTAGGGTGCTAGTTGTTTTTCATATCAGCAGATACTTCACAGACAAATACTTTGACATAGTTTGGGGGTGTCAGCCCCCCAGAGACCACGCAAAAATTAATTTTTGGAATGGCTTAACTTAGGGTGCCAGTTTGTTTTGATATCAGCAGATATTTAACAGACAAATATTTTGACATAGTTTGGAGGTGCCACCCCCCCCTCCCGCTCCGGAGACCTTTCCAATGCACCCCCAAAAATCAATTTTTTGAATGGCTGAACGTAGGGTGCCAGACATAGTTTGGGGGTGCCACCTCCCCGAGGATCCCCCAAATTCACCCCCTAAAAATCAAGTTTTTAAACAGCTCAAGCTAGGGCGCCAGTGTTTTATGATATCAGCAGATATTTAACAGACAAATATTTTGACATAGTTTAGGGGTGCCACTCCCCAAGGGATACCCCATATGGACCCCCCAAAAATCAATTTTTTAAATGGCTTAACTTAGGGTGCCAGTTTGTTTTAATATCAGCAGATATTTAACAGACAAATACTTTGACATAGTTTGGGGGTGCCACGCCCCTGGGGACTCCCCCAACTAGACCCCCCAAAAATCAATTTTTTGAACCGCTCAAGCTAGGGTGCCAGTGTTTTATGATATCAGCAGATATTTAATGGACAAATATTTTGACATAGTTTGGGGATAACCTCTCCCCCAAATAAACCCCCAAAATCAATTTTTCGAATGGCTAAAGCTGGAAGCCAACTGTTTTTAATATTATTAAATATTAAACAAATATTTTGACATAGTTTAAGGCCGCGATCACACGATCAAGTTTTCTATAGCCTACAATTTGTTTGCATGAAGAATTTTGGAGCTATCACATCTAGACGCTATTTTCTTGAAAAGCTTCTTGCCAGACGAAAGCATCTAGTTTTTTCTGCCAACAAATGGCTAAAGGTTTCACAAGTATTTTTTTCATTGTAAAAGCATTTATGCAGTAGTTAAGGAATGTCTTTGAAGTTTGCCGCGGCGGTTGTAGTATTATGCGCTTTGTCGATTCATTGTTATTTTTCATTAGCCAAAATGATAAAAGCACGTTCACAAAAGCGAAAAGCTGCAGCTTTAGTAATAAATAACTTTACTAGTTCTGCCGCAAATTGCGTGTGCAGGCTATGAAATTTTTTTCGACCTGCAATGAAATGAAATAGATAAATGGAAAATGTCAAAATAACTATGCTTGTGTGGAACCTTTTAGCGTATAGAGTAGCTTTTTTCAGGCTATGTCATTTATCACCAACAAAATTTGCATAATATTGCATGATTGATCAAGTAACATTAAACCAGGTAGGCTACGTTCTTTCGGGTACTTGCGGTTGCAGAGGGCTCAATAATTGGATGTCAGGGCAAATTGAAAGGTTATTATTTTTAAATAAGAACAGGAGCATTTTTGTTTGGTTTGATACAAAATCAGCGAGAAATAGCAAAAAACTACTGAAATTTATCTTAACTGCTTAAAAATGCAACAAGCTCTTTTGAAAGTGGACATGTCAAATTTTAACTAAAAAAATATTAGAATCATCAAAAACGTATTACCATAGGCATAGGTGGGCACAAGTCCGTTAATCGTTTATCCGTTAATAACGAAGCTAACTTTTTCATTAACTCGTTAATCCGTAAAAAAGTTTTTTCATGTTAACGGACTAAATTAACTTCGTTAAGTGCTGTTAACGGACTAAAGTAACTTCCGTTAAGTGCTGTTAACTTCCGTTAAGGTTTTTATCGTTAATATCTTGCAGCTTTGTTGTGCATTTGAACTTGTTTTTATCTTGAAATTAGATTAGACTGTAAAATGTAATTTTCAAAACACAAAAAGACCATCATAGCAATAAATATTTCCTTACAATCAGCTCAACATGGTCAATACGTGTTCTAAAAGCGAGTGAATTAAACGAAATGTAAATTACACGCAAAATGTTAATGAATTAACGGACTTTATTAGCTTCCGTTAATTAAAGCTGAAATTAACGTTAACGGAGGTTTGAAGTTTGTTAACGGACTAGTGGTTAAGGAAGCTAATGTTTTGCATTAACTTGCCCACCTATGACCATAGGTGGGCACAAGTCCCTTAATCGTTAATCCGTTAATAACGAAGCTAACTTTTTCATTAACTCGTTCATCCGTTAAAAAGTTTTTTTTATGTTAACGGACTAAGTTAACTTCTGTTAACAGACTAAATTAACTTCCGTTAAGTTCTGTTGACTTCCGTTAAGGTTTTTATCGTTACTACCTTGCACCATTCACTCATCGTATCGGTACAAGTTAGTTTGCACTGGTAACACTTGTTGGGTATTAGCACCATAGATGGGCACGGTACTTTGCAAGTACCGCGGTACCGGTACTCGGTACTTTGCTAAAATTAGGACCGCGACACCGGTACCGGTACTTTCAAATTAAAAGTACCGCGGTACTTTTTTTAAAAATTAAAAGAAAAAAAATTGAACTGATCGACCTCGTTTACGAGATTGTAAATCATCACTTTTAGCAATTTGGTTCGTTTCCGCGACTAGTGCGAACTGCATAGACCTACAGTTCGTTTTAGAGAAAGTTTGCTGTAGAATAGTAAGCAGTTGCAGTGTTAGTATTACTACTATAGTGAGTTCTAAGTACTAACTAGTGATGGAGTTGACTAGATAAAGTATCTAACTTCTACGGACTACGGTCACCGGGCTACATCTGGTACTAGAGTATCTTGTCACCAGTAGTAATCAAACAGCAGTCATCTCTAAAGCATCACGTATGTAAGGTGGCGCTCAAGGCTACTCTGACGATACATCAGCTTCCAATTATTGCACAAGTGGCATTCACACAAAACTTAGAAACTGGGGGATAAATTGCACTTTTGGCAAAGTGTGTTGTTTTGATTTGTTTTTAGTTGATTCGTTGCTGCAGTTATTTTTTGCATGTCTTATTCAAAGCTAGATTGGAGCTTACCAGTTACCAGCCCCTTTGTTTCCCCGTAATGAGAACAATTTCAAAATTACAGCATTTTTTGTTGCTGTTATATAGCATATTTATTCTTGTCATTGCACAACGTTAGACGCTAATTATTGGACAATTCGCACGCTTTCATTGTGATAATTACTTCGTGCTTGGAGAAATTTGCACCTGCTTAAGAGTTTCTAGTTTTCCAATGTCCCGTGATTTTCGATTTCTTGCCACTGAATTTGTTGCTTGTTCGAAGCCACAACCAGAGATAATCATCGTAAAGCGTCCAATCCAAGGACGCAACAACGTAACCAGAATGTGCGTTGAACCCAGATTATGCAATTAGGGTTGTCGCAAAAAAAAACTTTGGCACCTTTGGCCACGCTTTTGGGGGATTCTCAAGAAGATTCTTTGTCTCTTCTGATTATAAAAAAATTAGCTTTTTAGCTAAAGCAATTAAAATATGTATTTTTTGTAAGGTTCAACTTCAGGGGTTTTAAAAGAGGTCTAGTTTTATAAAAATTGATTTGTGGGGTTTCCGGGGAGGTGACACCCAAAAATTTTTGGAGACAAAACCGTGTTTTTAACTCGACAATTTTCAACAAAAATTAAATTATGCTGTTTTGCCCTTTGGAACTTATTAGAGGAGCGTACAATAATCAGAAAGAAAAAATCTCAAACCTCATCGTGGCCAAAGCCTAAGTGGGGTTGGTGCAGATATAAGTTTTTTTGAGATAATTTTTCTGTATAAGTACTACCAGGTGAAATACTTTTGGCCGTATTATACACCGTTTGTGAATGAGAACATCTTCGCCAAACGTTCCAGGCATATTTAAAGCCAAAAGCTAATACAAATAGAATCCGGCGGTAACGTGCAGTAAATTTTCATGCAGGCTCGTAGCCAAAAATATGCAATGGGGGGAGGGCGTTGTGGGGGTCTGGGGGCGGATTCCCCAACCACCGGAGGCAATTGGGGTCTGGGGACAAAGCCCCTAGCCACTGGAGGCATATGGTGTAGGGAGCGAATCCCACAGCGCTCGAAATTTTTTTATTTTTTTGGTAAAAATAACTTAACTTGAGGCCTATTTTGATAAAAATTAATGCTATTAATCATAGGTGGGCACAAGTCCGCTAATCGTTAATAACGAAGCTAACTTTTTCATTAACTCGTTAATCCGTTAAAAAGTTTTTTCATGTTAACGGACTAAATTAACTTCCGTTAAGTGCTGTTAACGGATTAAAGTAACTTCCCTTAAGATTTTTATCGTTAATATCTTGCAGCTTCGTTGTGCATTTGAACTGGTTTTTATCTTGAAATTAAATTAGACTGTAAAATGTATCTTTCAAAACACAAAAAGACCACCATAGCAATAAATATTTCCTTACAATCTGCTCAACAGCGTCAATACGTGCTCTAGAAGCAAGTGAATAAAACGAAATGTAAATTACACGCAAAATGTTAACGGATTAACGGACTTTATTAACTTCCGTTAATTAAAGCTGAAAATAACGGATTAACGTTAACAGAGGTGTGAAGTTTGTTAACGGACAAGTGGTTAACGAAGCTAACGTTTGCATTAACATGCCCACCTATGCTATTAATACGTGGCATAGATATTAGCAGTGCAAAAAATGATTATACGGTACTAGTTGCATAAATGGGCTATGTGGAAAGTAGCTATTGCTAGAATTTTGGTCCTCTTATTCACAAGCTGGTAAACCATAAAATTTTATTTCGGTAGTTTAGTGAACCTCTCAAGGAGTAATCTTTTTCGGCTATCTTTTATAGTGAAAGATATATATATAAGTATGGGGACTAATCGAAGGAAGGTCGAGAGAAGTGGTTGGTAATTAGCTTATACTGAATAGGCCCTCCCCCCGTATTTCTGAGCTTGTACACATTTTTTTTTGATGAAACCTATGTTAAGCATTTTTCAATAAGCTATTAAATCTAATTACCAATTTTCGGCTATTTTTTAAAGTCTTTTTTCTGATTTATAAGTTTTATTTTTGGTAAATTAGCCCCCTCCCCCTTCAATAAACGTTTCAAAATAAGTTTTAAATAATTTTTTGAATCTATTCTAGTGCAAAAGACAGTCTTAGAAGTGCTAACAACGTGGTATTTTTCTTATTCTGCCATTTGGTCGGCAGGCCAATGAGGGGGCTATAGTCCCCCGGGCCCCCTGGCTACGCTACTTTATTCACGCCTAATGTGATGAGTATTCATTACGTAAGTTGTCTCTTACAATTTTTTCTTAGCAGTTTTACTTTTGTTTCCCTGGTGCATGAATACTGATAATGCATCATTTTGCCATTTCAAGAAAACGTCAATTTTTCAAATGGGCCAGCAAAATGCTAACCCCAAGTCCCTGCGATGGTAGACTAGTAGTGAGTAAGACCAACAGTTAAACACTAACTTAAGAAAAGGTTCGTTGTAAAAATGCTTACGAATAAACTTGTAAAAATTTGTAAAAATGCTTACGAATAAACTTATGCGGTTTATTCGTAAGCATTTTTACAACGTTTCAAGTTGTTAATTAACTTTTTTAAATCCCTACTAAAGAATGAAACAAAACTAAAGTACTGGTACCGCCAAAAATAGCAAAGTACCGCTGTACTTTAGTACCGCGGTACTGACCACCTATGATTAGCACGAGTTTTATAAAAGAAAGCGAAGAAAGGAGCTCTTTTTCGCGGCAAATAGTAAGCGCAGCCGCATAGGTCTATTAATTGTCGCTGTTCGCAATTTCCAAAAATTTTCTGATCGCAGCTCGACGCATCGTTAGTGCATTTGAACTTATTTTTATCTTGAAATTAGATTAGACTGTAAAATGTAACTTCCAAAACACAAAAAGACCACCACACCAATAAATATTTCCTTAGAATCAGCTCAACAGCGTCAATACGTGCTCTAGAAGCAAGTGAATAAAAAGAAATGTAAATTACACGCAAAATGTTAACGAATTAACGGACTTCATTAACTTCCGTTAATTAAAGCTGAAAATAACGGATTAACGTTAACGAAGGAGTGAAGTTTGTTAACGGACTAGTGGTTAACGAAGCTAACGTTTCGCATTAACTTGCCCACCTATGCGTATCACTAATTGCATAAATTCGGCACTAGCGAATACTGGGCCGGAAACTTTTTTGCGACCAGAAGGAAATTTTCAATATTTTGATTAAAACCACCAGCGCTGCCTTTCTCCGATTTCGCTAATTAAAAGTTCAATTTCATGAGTTGACAAAGATAGAATGTTAATTAACTATACTGCAGTTCTGGTTGATAACTTTTCAGAATGAATATGGAAAAGGCCTAGCACAAGTTTGAAGAAGGAAAAATTGGGTAATCGATACGCGAAAGTAAACAAAACAGCGGGCAACACATTTATGTCTTTAAAGGAATATGACAAAACAGCAAGCACAATGTTAAAATACGTCACTGTCAATTAAAACAAATGAGGTAAATTTTTTTAAAACATTTTCGCTTGATAATCGTGAAGCATTCTTTTTCTGTGTTTACATCGGCAGCATTTTTTTGTGTTCTGCAGCTCAATATTTTCAAAGGCATGGCTAAAAGCTCAGTTTTCTTCATTGAGAACGGTGGCTCTTTGAAAACTTGCTGGGAAATTAGAGCTCGGTTCTATTTCCCCGCAAGAAGTCAGCAAGACTTTTTAGCGTCTGATTTTCATTTTCATACGGGCTATTCAGAGTAATTGACGACAGGTGCCTGCAATAGTGAGTCATGGTCTTGCACGACATTTCACACGATTGATGCCAGAAAATTGTGCAAAAAACCTGATTGTGTGATCTCAGCCTAAGGGTACCACTTCCTTGGGTAACCGAAAATTGGACCACTCCTAAATCAATTTCTTTAAATCACTTTTTAGAGAGCTAATTGTTTTTAATATTAAGTCTCTAAAAAATAAATAATATGCTATGGTTAAGAGGTGACACCCCTCCCCGGAAACCCCCCAAATACATAGATTCCCCAAATTTTTACTTTTCAATTAAGCTAAAACCGTTTTTTTTTTGTACATATTTGTAAGACAAAGAATTAAAAATACAAATAGTCGTCTGTTCGAGATAGAAGTTTAGAATTGTTGTTATTAAAGCAAAAACAAAGATCTGGGACCAATACAACGTAGAGTGTCTTATGTAAGTAAATAATGTGTACTAGACATTACACGATAGCTTTGTACGCATTTTGAATTTACGCTTGAGCTACGATATTTATAGTACTGATGGTGGAAGCTTTAACAGACAAATTGTTGTTAATCACTTTAGTTGTTGGTTTAGCACGTAATTTGATATGATAGGATTTTCACTAGCTATTAAGATTTTTCTATTTCTTCAACCTACAATATTGCAAACAGAAAAGTGTTTAACTATGTGTACCATACAATCAGATATTTTTGAATAACTGCTGATTTTACGGTAGACGAAAAGTACTTTTGAGCGTCACAGCATTACAGTAGCTACGCGTCGGTCGTTCACTGGGTTTGCTGGCAAACTCCATCTAGTTTCTACATCGTATTCATGTTACCGGTATTCAAAAAAATATTATTTTATAATGCTGATAATGCCAGGGTATCTTTACTGTGGAGTAGTTTCCGACTTCCGCCTTCAGAAATTGCCTACGGAAGTTGTAGTGCCATAAGTGTAATCACACTGTTCCAAAAATGTCTCTTCCACTTCAAATCGGACAATATTAGCCAATTGTCGATGTCATTTTAACCCAAGATCGGTAGACCATCAGTCCATCACACTGCTTCCGTTTTAATATCTATCAATAAGCTATTCTAATTAAACTAGTTTGGTGAAATGTCCTAGGACATTTTTGTTGTTGTAAAAGATAACTTAAACTAAGTGAAATTATTGTTCGTGTCAATAAAAATAACAACTGTTTTGGTAGACGAATTGATTCTGGTTTATAATTGATTGATTAGAGTTTTTTTTTACAACAGTTGAACAAACAAAAAACGGTAAATTAATTAATATCAAACTCTTCACCACCTCAAAATTGTTCAATTCGAACACAACGGAAAAACATGCATTCTGATGCAATCGTTTAAATTCACAGCACATTTTGTCACATTTAGTTCTCTGTTTATAAGTATAAAAAACTTTCGTTTATCTTTCTATTAAAAGATATACTGTAATATTTACCCAAGCAAAAAAAGTCGAAGCAGCTTTGCTAATTTCTTCAACCTCGGCCATTTTCAAGGTAGATAGCAAACTCTTTGCCTTTTCTACATCCGACAGAGTAATTTTTGCTACATCTCTTTCACAAATTCTTCGCTTCAGAGCATCCTTTCCCATTTTTCCAATCAGAGCTTGGATTTCGATCCAATCCTGAAAATCAAATATTAAATAATTACGCACATCGGTAATGGGAACCACCAATAACTGTTTACTCGTAAACGCATATGGGGTTTAGGGAGGCTGTCCTACTTATCCATACCTCATCATTCGGTGACCCTTCCAAAACCCCATACACTTTAGACCTTTATCGAGGAAGTTCTGCTGATTGATTTTTCATTTTGCTAAGAGGTTGAGAAGGGCTTGCTAAGGGCTTTAATCCAAAGCTAAAATTTGTCTTCTTTTCACAAACGTAGGACTGAAGGCGGATTCACTGGGCGATTTTCGTGATTTTTTGAAAAAATTAGCCAGTTTAACAACATTTAGATGACATTTCGCACTCTTGTAGAGCTTTTTAAAGGAACTAATTGCTAAGATTTGGAAGGTTTTTGAACAGAATTAATCTACCTAGCCCTTCATCTCCCCTTACTTTCTGGTAAAGTTAAAAACATGTTTAAAAGCATGTTAACTTAATTAACACGCTTATGGCTGAAAGTTACTTCATTTATTTCCTACAGGCCTGTTTCACGCGTTACCGCGATCATCAGGAAGTAGATCTAAACAAAATAATAACAAATGGTTAGAAAAGATAAAATGGTACTCACCAGCGACGAAACAATCCATTATTTCATCTCAACCCACCTTTCTTACCAACCGCGTGACGGATTGGCTATGTGGCGACAACGAGCATTCACGCTTAGAAAAAGAAAACGATGCTCGCTCTCCCCGCACAGCCATACGTCCTACCTCTTACTCTGACAAACCCAAAATGAAATTACAGTACAATAAATGTTACGAAATGTTTTTGGATGGTTGTTTCTGCATAAGTACGGAATTATTATACATATAATAATTATATAATGTTTGTGACGTAATAAAAGATGAAAATTTGGCAGAGTAGAAAAATAAGATGCGTTTTTCGTAGGACAACAATTACAACAAAATAATACAATAATACACACCGGAATGAACAAAAAGAAGAAAGTGGGTTGGATGGAATAAATAAAGCAAATCAATCCAAATTAGAATACGGACAAAATCTACCCGTGAATGCCAGTTGCAGTAATGAAAAATAAAGACATGAATGACAACGCAGTAAAATATAATCAAAAATGGAAGTTGGGTTTACGACCCTTTGAAATTGCGTAATTTGAATTTATTTTTATGTCGACATTTAGATAGGATTTCTGATCGCTTATTGAGGGTTGTTTCTTTATCTGACTTAAGGATTGCGAGTTTCTCTTCTAGGCACAAATTGCAGCGTCCGCTACCTCATTCGTAGGAACGCGCCGATGTATAGATATTCCATTTTATATCCGGTTTGTTGTTGTGAATGAGGCAGTTCCAATAGTATTTCGACAATTCGGTTGCATTTGATTTGTTTTTGTTCCGGAATAAGTGTGTGTGCTTGTTAAATCTGGATTTAAAGGTTGTTTCACAGCTTCCTATATAATTCATGATTTTGCTCTTGTTAGCTTTCTTTTTCCGAGATCGAGTAGTGTTGGTAGCATTAGCTGCAGTTTGTGAGAGTTGCTGTGGTGTTACATTGTTTGCCGGCTGTTTCATGGAAATGTCAGTAGCAGTTGATGGGGGTGGGGGTTCTTGCGGCGTCACTGTTGCTGTGTATACTATTGACTTTACGTTACATCGCCCATTCATCGGACAGTTGGACGTGTCGCGGCAATTGCATGGTTTTTCCTCGGTCGTAACGCTTTCTTCCAAAATCCTTTTGTTGTGATTGGATATTATGCTTTTCATGTTTGGCATGCAGCTATAGCTTATTTTAAGGGTGTTTCTGTTGCAAAATTTTCGGAGCTTGTGACTGGGATTGCCGAAATGTTGGTTAATCAGTCGCAAAAACTCTTTGCTGATGTTAATGCGTACGTGCTGGCTAAAAGGTGGATTAAACCATACAACATTTCTCGATCTGCCATTCTTTGGATTGCGTTGTTGCTGAGTCGGTTTGTAGGATAAGCTGGTGGTATGGCCGCTCTTTTGCAATGCATCTTGGAAAGCTGGTTTGGCCTTGTCAAATTTTTCGCTATTAAACGAAATATTGGATACCCTGGTTTCGATCATTTTGGGGAGCTGCTTTATAATGCTGCCTGGGTGGTTTGATCCAGCATTTATGTAAAGCAGAGAGTCGTTGGGTTTTCTATATGGCCAAAACTTTTCTTTTCTTAAATTTATAGTTATGTCCAAGAAGTCAACTTGGTGTAAACCCGCTTCCGCTGTTATTTTTAAGCCATAGTTCTTGAAAATACTCTCCACCGACTTTCTGATTCTATCTGCAGTTCTTGCAGACAATTACGGAGCACAGCCAAGCCATCATCTCTGTATAAGCTGACTAAATTTTTCCCAAAAATGTTAGATAGCTTAACCAACATGAACAATCCGACTAATTCACATACTTCTGCTCCGTCATACAATCCCATTGTGACGTCAAACATCTCATTCTCTCGTTTAACCCAACTTGAGCTGTCATCGAAAAGAAGAGATTTTCGACAGTGCTGAATAATTTCAATTTGCTCCACCGCGATTGCTTGGAAAGTTTTAGCAAAATTTAATGCCTGGTTTAAAAGATTTTCACCGATGGAGGGGTAAAACTCTACACCATCGAATTTCAAAAAGTGGCACGTATCTTTGTTAGGAATGGAGTTAAACCATTTAATGACGCTTTTGGTGCTTCTCCAATGCTGATATCCAGTGGCATTAAGGATGTTATTACTTAACTGCTCCAATATGACTTTGCTGATTTTGCCGATCTCACTTTTTGCTGGATTGATCAGCCGAGATTTTGGTGCATTGAAAAAATTCTCTTTGTGGTCCTTTAAGGTAATAAGGCCTTCCTTTTCGCCATTTATTCTACTCTATCATCCAACCTGAGCCTCGATGCTATTTGTTTTGCTTCTGAATCGATTTCATCTTTTGCACCAATCTTCGCTTTTTTGTATTGCTTGGTGATGTTGTTGGTGAGGAGCTTTCTGTAGTCAGCCGTTTTGACTTTGTAAACGTTTGTGGTCTTGTCGGCAGGGATAAATAAATCGTTGGATGATTTAATGCTCTTAATGTCTTGACTGAGTTGATGCTGGAATTTGTTGCGCCGTTTAATTTCATCAGAGGGTTTGATTTCTATGTTTTTTGCCAAATCATAGAGATCATTTTTAAACAGTTTTAGGTCTTCACTAGCAGGTGCAGAATATTCTGATTTAAAACCGAAAGTTTTAAACTTGTCTGCGGTGCTGTCACTTTCTCCATTGCTCAAATAAAAGAAAACTTTCCATCTGAGTCTGTTGATAAAGCTCTCTAGTTTTTCAACAAAGTTCTTTAGATACGCTTAATCGCTGGGTATAGGGATATTTTTAAGCGAATAACCAAAGTCTATCTTTTCTAGGTCCATGTTTGCCTTTTGGGTAGGACGTATGGCTGTGTAGAGGTAGGACGTACGGCTGTGTGGGGAGAGCGAGCATCGTTTTCGATTTCTCTTTCTGGGCGTGAATGCTCGTTGCCGCCACATAGCCAATCCGTCACACGGTTGGTAAGAAAGGTGGGTTGAGATGAAATAATGGATTGTTTCGTCGCTGGTGAGTACCATTTTATCTTTTCTAACCATTTGTTATTATTTTGTTTAGATCTACTTCCTGATGATCGCGGTAACGCGTGAAACAGGCCTGTAGGAAATAAATGAAATAACTTTCAGCCATAAGCGTGTTAATTAAACAGCTCTGGACCTTATAGGAACATTGAGCACTCTTCTGGTTATGCCAGCAACACAAATTTGTTATTGTTTAAAAGCATGTATATTTGGGTTAAATTTTCTAAGTGAATTAGCTGGCTTCAGTCTCCCCTGGAATTAGGTCACTGCTTTGGATCATGATGCGTTGGTTGGATTCTGATTATGCATTTATTCTGAGCAAATTACTAGTGTCTCTATTATTTCGTATCGTAACATTTTCAAACATAGGGTAAGGTTTTGTAGGTTTTTTTTTTATGTTTCAACTAGTTCTGTAGTAAACGAGTAATCTGCTCAGATATTATTATTTGCTCTAATTCTACGTTATTGAACATTGTTTGAAACCTCTGACATCAACCACAAACCAACAGAAAGTATATCAGAGGTTAGAGTTTATTGCAGGATAAATTTAATCTCTTAAAACTAGACTCTTTCTCACAGTTTGTCTTCAGGCAATTCTTTGATTAATTGAGAATGATTTCAAAAGGAAAAGAGCTAGCTCGGAATAGATTCTATCCACACAAAAAGCAACGTATGAAGCTAAAAATTCTTCGGAGCAAAATGACGGGATCGGCAAATAATTCTCAGTAAAAAGCACTGAGCCAATACAACTGAAAACATTCTTTTATTGCTTACGTTTCGAGATTGTACTTATCTCATTATCAAAGCTGATTTATGAATAAATTCAATTCACCGTAGAACTATTTTATGAGTTTATGAGTTCAATTCATTATTTCAAGAGTAAATTCAATTCACTTACGCGTAAATTAAATTCAATTCACTATAGAACCGGAAGTGGAAAATCGATTAGCCTTTTTGGATGTCCACATCACGAATATAAGGGAAGGCGTAGAAACCAAAATCTTCAGAAAACCCACATTCACAAGTATATACATCAATTGGTAAAGTCATGTTCCTCTTAAATACAAGGTAATTTCAAATTAAACGTAATTTCAAATTTGGCTTTTTTCGTTCAAGTTTTTTGCTTACTCATAAATCAGCTTTGATAGTGAAATAAGTACAATCTCAAAACGTAAGCAATAAAAGAATATTTTTAGTTGTTTTGGCTCTGTGCTTTTTACTAAAAATTCTTAGTTTGAAATATCAAACCTTTATTTTTTTCTTGTCTTCTCCGAGCAATATGAGTGTAGCTTGCATTACCATTTCAATGGCAGCAGGTGGTTGCGAATAACTCCGAATTTCAGAAATAGTCGGCTGCTTTAGTAACATTATAGCTGATTTCATCTTTTCCAAAGCAGCAAGAGTTTCCATGAGATCTTTGGCTTTTTCTAGAGTGGAATTCAAATTTTGGTCAGAGGAAATATCCACTTGACGAATATCCTCTTGTGTCGCGACAGAAACTTCATTTAATGCTGTTTTTAATTTGGATAGATCCCTAGATTTAATACTTTCACTCAAAATTTTCTGCAAATATGGTTTAGTTTGCTCCAAAACTTTTGACTTTGCTGTTTTCAACATTTTCTTGTCTTCGGCATTAGCCTTTCCTCTAATTGCTTTCTTAAAATCATTAGTAAGAGAAGCTAGAGTGGCCCTAAAAGAACAGTTGTGGTTAAAAAATAAAATTCTGATAACCTGTTGCTAAATAACCATTATCGATCATAAAAATTCAACGTTCATGGCCTATCACATTGTCACAATATTATAGAGTGGCGACAGCGCGTTGGCGGCACCATGGCCACGTTGTTGAGTCCTTGGATAAGACGCTTTACGATGATTATTTCTGATTGGTGGATTTGAACAAGCAGCAAATTCAGAGGACATGGATTCGAGGAAACCCACAAGAGCACTGAACAATCATTGGATCTCGTGAAACTCCTAAGCAGGTGGGGATTTTTTCAAAACACGAAGTAAGTACCGCGAAGAAAAGTGTGCGGACCATCCAACAATAATTAGCATCTGACGCTGTCCGATGACAGCTGGATAAATATGCACTACAGCAATAACATCATCTTCGCATAAAATTAACTATTATTGGAAAAGCATAAACGAAACAGCAAAAGCATAATATTCTGTACATAAGCTTGATTAGCCATCACCATCAATCATCAAACCTGTCTGCATCATTTTCCAGAGCTGCCTTTAATTCTTTTCTTAGTTTGTTCCGGAGGGTTACATCCTCCGGGGAGTCTTTGGGAGCGGATTTCCATTCCTCTTCCATCTCTACCGCTTCTTCGAACAAATCCACCAGTTCTACGTCATCGGGGTGCCACGTAAACAAGTACGGAGTGACTCGAGCTTGATCCAAAACTTCAGTAAGTGTTTCGATCCGTGGCTCGGCAACTACCTCTCGTAATTTAGTTTTGATTGTTTGAACCTAAAAGTTTGCAAAGAGATAAATTTTTGGGTGGAGGAAACTCTTTTTAATTAGCTAGTGTACACGTGCATTGGCCTGAGATGCAAGAACTTTGTGTGACATGCTCTGCTGATCTTGTTGTAAAGAAACACTTTGACAGTAAGATAGAAGAACTGGGATAAATTGCAAACGGGAGCCCCACAAAAGCCAACAAGAGCACACACTTCTTTCATTGAACTTGATCTCCGACCAAATTTTACGAGCAAATAGCGGTAAGCGAGGACGGAAGACAAAATGGATTGGTGTATCAAAAGTTTGGGCAATCGCATTAGATTATTTTGGCATTGACTTCTTCCTTCTTGGCCCAGTCATTACAGAAATATTGTACTTCAAACACCACGTAGAAGCCTCTCTAATCATAATTTTTATTTGCAACACTGACGTTTCAGTGCGGAAGCCTAGCTCAAAGATACCAATCCTAACCTATAATAGGTTAAAAGGCCTCTGTGTCTCAGCCCAATTGCGGCCTTCTCTTAGGATAGAACTAAGACGCCGTCGCTGATGTTATCAACGTCAGGGTTGCCTTTAAAACTTTAGTTATACAAGGCACTACGTCGTACAATAGAATATGGGTCGGGGGGAGATGGGGCGGACGCAAATCTCTTTAATAAGGCTCTGGATACAAGCAGCAACTCATTCAGCATCAATGATAAGCTTTTTATGAATTCTTCTACGTTTTTGTTTACAGCTCGAACAAAGTTCTTTTATACCTTTGCATCTCTCAATGATAATTCTTTGAAGACTTCTTTTGCACCTGATATTTTTTCAGGCGGAATGTTTAAACTTTCAGCTACGTTCAAATGCTCTTCCAATGACTTCATTAAAACTATAGACGATGTCGGTAGATTTGCTTCTTCTGCACAGCTTTCCACGTCTTTTATTGCCTACAAAGTCAAATGAAAGACATTACACTACTGTATTGTACATTCCAGGCGCTCAACCATGATCTTGTTATTAGTAGAAAAATGTACAACTAAATTTGGTAGAACTAAATTGCAAAGATTTGGAAGCAACTTGAGAAACTAAAAATAATTTTCAGTTTCAGTTTATTTATTTATCATCACAAAAATGACATAGTATTATATTAATGGTTACTGCAAATAAACATAAAAGGATGCGATGAACGGGAGCCGTGAAGGGACGTGAAGTCTTCGAGTCAAACGACTCCCTCTTGTTAAATGAGCAAAAGCTCATTAAGGGGGAAGATTATGCTAAGATTGCAGTGTTGCATATACAAAATGGACCATTGAAAAATGTGATAGAGTTAATCTGAGTTATAAAAAGAAATTAAAAAAGTTTTATATTGTTCGATAAATTTGATATAACCTAATTTAGTCATATTTTTGGGAAGAGAATTCCATAATTTTGATCCTTGATACTTGAATGATTTTTGGCAACGATTAGTCCGGAAAAATGGAATGATGAGGTCATCATTTGTTGCAGCTCTAGTGGAGTAGCCATGATTTCCAGAAACTTTATTGAAGTAGTTTTGAAAATAATCGGGAAGTTTTTTGTTGACGTATTTGTGCATAAATTTGGCAGATTCAATTTTGTATATGTCATTGACTTTGAGGATTTTATGTTCATAATACAAGGGTGTAACGTGAACATTCCAGCCAGAATCACTGGTTGCCCTGATAGCTTTGTTCTGTATAGTTTGTAATTTTTTGAGATAGGTCGGATAAGTGGAGCCCCAAATAATAATGCCATATAAAAGATGCGGAAATACTATCCCATAATAGAGAGCAATAAGAGCTGATTTAGTTAAACAATGTTTTAATTTGGTGAGGACACCAACGTTTCGGGAAAGCTTTTTTTGTAATTTCTGGGTATATGGTAGAAAATTAAGTTGGTCGTCAATTTCTATTCCAAGATATTTTGTTGTCTTAACTGCATAAATTAATGTGTCGCCATAAGATAACGAAAATTTTGGAATTACCGTTCGAATTTTGGGATTAATAACAATAATTTGAGATTTATGGGGGTTTATGGTTAATTTATTGGCAGCCATCCAAGATTGAAGCATGTTTAATTCCTTATTTCCTTGTTCTTGTAGCTGTTTTAGATTGTTATTTTTTATTAACAAGCAAGTATCATCAGCGAACAGACGAGGCTTTGACGTAAGAGCATTTTTCAAATCATTTATATATATAATGAATAATAATGGCCCAAGGACCGACCCCTGGGGTACCCCATATTCAATTCTTACCATTCCCGAAGTACTATCAGAGATGCCTACAAATTGCTTCCTGTTTCTTAAATAACTTGATAAAATTTGGTGGCAATTTCCTCGTATACCATAATGTTCCAATTTGTGCAGTAGAATAGAATGATTAACTGTGTCAAAAGCTTTTTTCAAATCAAGGGTGATAATGCATGTGTAATCATATGAATTAATATTGTCATAGCATTCAGTTAGAATATCAAGTATAGGATAAACAGTACAAAATTTTTTGCGAAATCCGTTTTGGCGATTGTAAAGGACGTCATGTTTATTTAGAAAACTTAAAATTCTAAATTTAAGTAGCTTTTCGATAACTTTTGAAATAGACGAGAGTATAGATATGGGTCTGTAATTTTCCACTAACTTTTTATCTCCCGTTTTAAATATAGGGACTACTCGAGCAATTTTAAGTAAGTCGGGGAATACGCCAAAATTGAACATAAATTCAATCATGAAAGCTAAATAAGGTGCAATAACTGTAGATGCAATTTTTAAGAAATAAGGTGCCAAATGATCTGGCCCAGAAGTCTTTTTGTCTTTCAGACGATTTAGTTCGTTTAGAATTTCATTAGTACGTTTAGAATTTCACGTTTAGAATTTCATTAGTAATTGCTCAGTCCCTTATTTACTGGAGTTCCAAACACTTTTAAAACCTTGCATTATTGGGTTAAATTTTTTCAGTGACTTGGCTAAGGGAAGAAATTCAGCCCCTTTAGGCAGTTTCCTGATTTTGACACTGATATAGCATATCAAACACTTCGGCGTATTACAGTGAGTAAAACAAAAGTTTGATTTGAAGATTGAAAAACCTTCCTATCAATTATGTGGGTTCAAGGCCAAATAAAGCAAGCGCTATAAAGAATTTTCCTGGCAAATTCATTATGCGCAACCTGTTCAAGTTCTCCCCTCACTCGAGAAATCATGAATGTAGTGTGTTTATTGCAGGATGCATTGCGCAGTCAAAAGAGTCAAGGCTTCGTTTTTACGACGACCATGGACGCATGATCTGAGTTCAACGTGCACCCTGGTCACGTTGTTGCGTTCTTTGATTAGACGCTTTACTATGATGATCTCTGCTTGGTGGCTTTGGCCTAGCAGCAAATTCAGTGGACAAGAGTTCGAAAAAATTCACAGGTACATTGGAAATTCGTAAGCAGATTTTTCCAATCACGGAGTAGTCATTGCAATGAAAAATGTGCGAAACAACCAACAGTTAGCGTCTGATGCTGTCCGGTGACAGAAAGATAAATATGCACAACACCAACGTGAAAACAAAGTAAAACCAGCAGACAGAAAATCAATAGTAATTGATAGGGCAGGCGCTCGTTCTGACATCATGTAAAAATTTAAACGAATATTATTCTCAGCACTACTAGATATACTGAATTAACTTTTATTTTACCTGATCTATGCTAAATCTCAATCTTTCCAAGCCATCCAGGTAGTCGTTAAGTTGATCTTGAGGAATCTGAAGCTTTTGGGCTTCAGTAAATTTTGACTCAAACTTTTGCAAGGTTTCGTACTTGGCATTTGAATTATTAGATAATTCTGATAATTCCTGCAGTTCTTTTCTCACCTGAAACAAGGCAAAGCTGATTCTATGAGCGTGTTTGTCCAATCGTCCAGCATTAGCCAAAAAATTAAGTGCAAACTATTAGCACATAGGTTTTTTGTAACATATTGTTGAATTTCTGAAGCTACAGTATAGCCGGAATAATAAACATGCATCTTGCTTCCTAAAGCTAGTTAAGTTCCACGTTAAACACACCAGCATCTTTACCAAGATTGATTTTTATTAGGGCAGTCATTTGTGGCTAATACGTTGTTTTGTACACACTGTATTCAATTTTAACTTTGCTGCTTACCAAAATGCTGTGCTCCTTTAATGTAGAAGCGGCGTTATGAGCTTCCTCAAGTTGGAGAATAGGTATTTGCATGGTTTCAGCCTGAGCGAGTTTAATTTCAAGCTGATCCAAATTTAATAATGTCCCTGCACCTCCGTTTATGCAAGCAGTAATGTCAAAAATCTCTTTAGTCAGCTATATTAGAAACAAGTTGATTTAAAGTTAATATTATTGCGTTGGCTATTGTTTTTTCGTAGATCTAAATCAAATCAAATCGTTTATTATACTCGTTGTATTACGCCGAAGCGTGTAACGAGTTGGAGGGGCCCATCTCCACGTCAATATGCGCCCGGGCAACACAGCTTCTTTCGGAAAAATGTCGCAGCAATGGCGAGCCGTTGGCAACACTTTGTCCGATTTGACCGGCCTGAGATTTGAACCTAAAACCTCCTCCAGAGACGAACGCGTTACCGCTCGACCAACTGGCCGGTTCGTCAGGTTCACGTAGATCTCGTCAGGTTAATCACTCAAATCTTGAAAGACTACATCGTTCATCGAAAATTGCATGAGCACTATGGTTAATGTAATGAAAAATTTTTTAAGCTCTACAAACTTATAAACTTTTAACTCACTACAACTCACTGTGTAGTTGTAGCCGGCTACCAAAGCTGTTCAAACGCAACTGTTGAGCTCTAATAGAGCGAAATCGTTCAGTGTTGCGTTGACTAAATTTAAAATACTGTATTTTGTGCTTTTAATATAATTGCTTTGATTAAAATGTTCATAGCTTCGAAGTGTTTGGTCTGACACTTGCCATGAAGAATGGTCAAATAAAGAGCGTAGGAAAAAGAGCGACTATTTCTAGGAAAAGGCCAAGCCGTAATTGGCTGGAAAAAAAACTATGAGAGAGCGTCATTAGTGAACAATCTTTTAGCTGTACAGACAAATTTTTTGTCGTTAGAGGTTAGAAGTTTTGATGAAAATGGCTTCAAGAGCAGATAGATGGAAATGAGAGCGGCCTTGGGCATTGCAAGAATAAAGACTCTACTGTCATCATGTGGAGCACAGACAGGATTTTGTAAAAAGTGAAGTCCAATCCGCACCTTTTAGTGCGCTCTCCATTCTGACGATTCTTCTTGACAAGTGTCAGACGAAAAGCTTCGAACAGATGAACATTTTATCAAACCACATCTCAAGTTCTGTACCACCAATCAACTTTCAATATTATGCACTCCAAACACCAAACTTTAAAAGCTGCATGGAGGCAAAAGTAATTCATTTGCAAAATTATTTACCGAATTATTAACCTATTTTTTCATGTATTTGAAAACTTTTGCTGTAATTCATTTTATTTTACACATTTTCTGCAGTCTTGTCATAGCTTCAAAAGAATATTGCGAGATAGTCTCGATCAAACGTCTTCTTTGAAAACAGCTTCACAATTTATTATTGAACCATGTGCATCGAGTTTTTTTCAGAGCCTTCGCTGTACAGTGTGTAGCAAGCACGAACTTCTCAGAGCAAAACTAATATTATGCGAATAATGCCATGTCTAACAGAATAAGAATTAATCAAAAAAGTAACCTCTTTAATGTTTTCTTTAAACTTTGAAACGACCGCGTAAGTGTCTTTAAGTTGTTCAGCTGGGAAACCAATAGCTTCAGCTAGAACGAGTTTTTCTTGCAACGATTCTAAAAACGGCAGAGTGGGGGGCAACTCCAAGCCTTGCTTCGTTAAATCAACCACGTCTTTCTGAACCTACAATAAAAAAATGAAGTTAAAAAGAGTTGGTGGCTGGAAAGACGAAAAAAACTTCGACATAAAAAGCCGTGACGAAAAAAAGCAATACCAGTATAATTTTATTAGTGTTAGGTGTAAACTGTTTTGCCAGGAGCCATCAAGAAAAATAATCATCTTTGAGGCAAAGAAGTTTGAAACAAATCTTCCTGTAATCGATCAGTGGTCAAGTGGATAGAGCATATGCTACTGAAACGGTAGATACGGGTTAGATCCCCGGTCGAGCCAAACCAAAGACTATAAAAATTGGTATTCACGGCTTTCCTGCTCGACGTTCAGCAATTAAAGAGACAGTGTGAAGCCTCCACCGTGGTGTGTGGTAGACAGGTGGGCAGGTGGCAGCTTGACTCGAAGACCGAAAAGTCTCTTCGCTGTCTCCTGGCAAGGCAACTTGGTGTACAAAATGTAATTACAATTTACCTTGGACCTCATTCGGATCATTTTTGAATGTCAACTACAAAACCACACCATAATACTGTTGATTCACCTTCTCAATATGTAAGGTTAGCTTTTCCACAGCGTTGTATGAATCTTTGAGTTTTGACTCGGGAGCCTGAAGTCCTTCAAGCACACTAATTTGCTCTTTCAAATTATCCAGCGTTGCAAAAGTTGCTGTAGGCTGAATTGCTTCAAACGTAGCCGTTTCAAGGTTCTTTGTAACCTAAAGCAATAAATGGAATAAAAAGATAGCACAGTTAAAATCTCGAAACCTATCCTATCCGATTAAATTTTGAATTTTCATAAACTCAAATTAGTTTAAAAATTCAAAAATACAATGAGCTTTCAAAAGCACAATTTAAACCTCATTACGAGCGACAATTTTCCAAGCTTCCTCTTCAAACAAAATGGATTTATGCTATTATTGTTTTAAACAAAACTGAGAACTGGTGCAGATGCGTTCAAAAAATACCAGTAGCTCGTTCGTCTCTCTCCGTTGATAGGAACCACAAAGATGGGACAGTCAATCAAATATTTTAAGAAGGGAAGTATAACCTCGACTTTCAAAAACTTATTTCTGGTTTAATTTTGCTAGCGCACCATAGAGTTGTGGTAACTCACTGTTCCGACTCGATTTTTAATGACTTCAATCGCTTGGTACGATTCCTGTAGCTGGCTCGGTGACAATTGTAGCTCCTCTGCTTTGAGAATTTGCTCCTGAAGTGACTCCAAACACGCAAATGGGGCTGCATTGTCGACAGCACTAACTGTTAATTTGTTCAAATTTTTTACAACCTAAACAAAAGTTTACGTTCTGCAAACCACTGAAAATAAAAGCCTTGAAAGAATAATTTGCAACAGATTGACACAAAAAAACGACTTCGAGTGGAAAAAAATTGCATACAAGCGTAATGGGGTTTCAGATATGCAACACGAAATTGACGAGGTTGAGATAACGTTAGTTTGCGACAATGCGACCGTTACCAAGTGCTCGTCACTAAATGCATATATTATATCAAAAACATCTTTATACGGAGAAGATGAAGAATTACTTTTGAAAAAAAAAGACAAAAACATGCGTTATACACACTACATGTTAACCCAAAACCGACGTTTATGGGTATAATTAAACAGTCACTGCTCGAAATCGGTTTTGTTGAAGAAACGAGAACTACTTAAGGTATCGGTAATAAAGTGGTGCCCTAAACCTTGTTCCACTATTCCCTTATCCGCAAAAATATATTAAATTTGTCTGACTCCGTACCATTGGCAACCCTGCGTTTCAAACTTTCGTAACATCAGAATTCTTTGGACAATATGGAATATCGCGTTGCTTATACGGTACTGCAAGAAATTGCAAATTTACAAATTTCAACGCGATGCTTGATTACTGAACATCACGTTCCTTATTCCGCATGAAATTTTTTAAAGCCATCCTTTTCTGATGTCATGAAAGTTTGAAATGCAGGGTTGCCAATGGTACGGAGGCAAACGGATTAAATACAGTTCGCGGATAAGGGGAATAATGGAACAAAGTTGGAAGGACCTCTTCGTTACCTCAAGTAGTTCTCATTTTATCAATGAAACCAATTTCGAGTGGTATCTCTTTAAGCTATCGCGACAGACAGGGTGAGTTGTGGAAGTAAATGGGATAGTAATTTTTTGATGTTGTTTCAAAGAATCAATTTCTTTTTCAAGGGTTTATTCAAAAAAAAACTGTCGATCTTGACAAAATAATCGTTTTGCTTAAGTTTTTTGCTTAGCATTAATTATCCCCATGATTTTCACTACAGATACATTAACTCCACTCTTTTACTCACTGTATCAACACGCTTAGTCATCGTTTCAACGGAATTGTATGAATCCCTCAGCGTTTCCGAAGGAATATTAAGCTTCTCTGCTAGCTCCAAAGTTTCCTTGAGGTTGGTTAAATTGTGACAAGTACCATCAGGACTATTTAGTGTTGCAGTTAAAGTAGCTATATTTTTCTCCACCTGTATGGCAAAAATATATTTAATGGTAGTTGGTTCGAATCTGCTAAGTAATAGGAGCAGTGACGAATTAAGCGGATTTTACGGATTACGCGTATTTTTAAGTGGAAATACGCACGACATCTTTTTCAATGTAAAGGCAAAAAAGAAAAAAAAATGCTTGCAGTCAAATAATAAGCGTATTTCTGCTGCGCAAATACGCGTGATTGGTAAAAGCCACCTTAGGCATACGATGAAACAAATCTATAAAGATGGGTTGAATGAAGTAGGATGTTTGGAATAAGGGTAAAAAAATTATAGGTTATCGCAAAGCTGGTTTAAGTTAATGCGTTGAGAACCTTGTTTTGAAAATAATTCCTTGAATAAACTTTTCAATAACCTAATCTGCGAAAAATTTATTGTGCATTATGCAACAGTAGTCGTTCTTACCTTAAAATAGTGGTGCACAAGATCTAGTTTTTACATCAGTAAAAGGTAAACAGAGTAAAATGTTATGATAACTACAATGTAGGATTTAGCAATTGTTCTACGATTAGAGTACAGACTATTTTTTGACGTAATGTAGGAACTCTGTTTTTAACTAGATTTGTATTCAAAGATAGGCAGTGTCGTAGATTTTATACAAAAAGTATGAGATTGGATTGTATGGGTTTACACTAGTACCAATAAAATTTGCTTCATCTAAATATTAAAAAACTTTGAAATTAAGAGAAAATCCTACCGTTTCTGTGAGTTTTTGATTGAGACTCTCAATTGCATTGTAGGAGTCTTGAACTTTTTCTAGAGGAAAATTTAGTGCTTCCGCCACTTTTACTGACTCCTGCAAGGACTCCAAAGTGGAGAAACCAGCGTCTGGATTCTGAGCTGCAAATGTGCCCTCTTCTAAGTTTCTCACTACCTGAAATGATTTGTATCAATTGAATGATATTTACTGCTTTTGTTCCATAATAATATTATTTATCTTTAATGTGAAAAAATCAGTTGGCCTTAAAAAATAAATCAATAAATAAAAACACATTGTTTGGCATAACAAAAATTTAAAAGAAAAGTTTTTGGATGAAAATAGTAGTTATTTGGCATGAAAAATGTTTTTTGACTTACAAAAAGTTGAAAACATAACTTACTAAAGTGACTTTGTTTTGCAGAGTTTCCATCACTTTTTTTGATTCAATCAATTTATCTTCAGGAATTTTGATGGTTTCAGCGCAACAAATTTGTTCTTCTAATTTGCTCAAAGTTTGCAATATCTCTGAAGGATCCATGGCATCTTGCGTGGCTACGCTTAAGTCTCTCATAACCTGCCAAGAAAGTATAAAGACGAATACGTTGATAGAACATCACAAACTGAAACAACCATATACCACTATAAAGAGTAAATCTGTGCTAGCGTTATGTAAAACAGCAAAGCCGAAAAGGTTAGATTGAACCAAATAACTTCAAAGATTATTTACCAAAAATTAATTGCATTTGAAAATCAAGTAGGATACTACTTGGTGTATACATGCAGCAAATAAGATTCAAACATATTAAATAATACATAGCAGTAGGCCTACATTAGAATAAATGAGTTGAACAGCACCAAACTTCAAAACTTAGTAGTTTTACATTGTCGATTCGAGATTTCAAGGCTTCTTCAGCATCCAAAGAGTCTTTTAGTTTATCTTCATGGATTTGCAAGGATTTCGCCATCACAAGTTGCTCCTGCAGTTCATCCAAGGTACACAAGTTTGCGGTAGGTTGAATCGCATCTTCGGTGAGAATCTTTAGTTTGTTTACAACCTGAGAAAAAACAATAACAATTCTGCAAGAGTATGATCTCTTTTGTTCAAAACGACTTCATCAGGATTCTAAGCTGCACGAGGGTTGCTGATAAAAGCTAAGAGCTCGTAATATACTGCAGTTTTACTAAATAGTTCATTGTTGTTGTTGTAATTGTACACCGTATTTAACCTCTTGTCATCGGACAGCGTCCGACGCTCACAATTGAATGATCTGCACACTTTTCATTGCAGCACGTACTCCGTGTTTGGAGGAATCCGCACCATCCAAGCACAAAATGGAAAAACAGCAACAATATTCAACAATTGATAAAAGAACAAAAGACTGATCAAAATTTTAGTTATTTTAGTTAATAGTAAAAGCCCACCGTTTGTACTCGCTCCTGGTGGATATCCAACATGCTTTGTGGCTCTTCAGTTACTTCCAATGGAAGATTCAAAGTTTTTGCCACTAGCAGTTGATTCTCAAGTTCAGTGAATGTATCTGCAGGGAGCTCTTCGAGTTTACTTTTTGCTGTTAAATCTTGCAAGTTTCTCGTTGTCTGTCAAAAAATGATTTTACGAAACATACAAATTAGGCTACAAATAGTAACACAGCTCAGTGAAAAGCGGTTGAGGTTTGCTCAACAATCAACTCTTTTAAATTGAAGCCAACAGGTCACGTGGATTAACTTTGATCCTCAGATTATTCAGTTTTCTATCTTCCACACCAATATTAACTTATTAGAATGAAATAAACTAAATTTGGAAATTTAGAGACGCTATTCTTCAATTAGTATATAATTATAGAATTTGCCCAGCAAATTGTTTAAACTTTTCTCCTTGAGTTTTGTTTAATCCTCCGAACAAAGTTAATCCATCATGGTGCATACGACCAAGATTCTTGTTTCTTTCCATATAAGCAGCTCTATTTCGCCAAAATCTCTACTTTCAATAATTTTTTTACAGGAAACTTTCATCATACATCGTTGATACCACAAGGGTGAAATAAAACCGAGAGAATTAAATTAATCAAACTACCTTCAAAATCTTTCAAGCAGTCTTGCACTGATTCGAACTTACTTGATCAACTTTGGCTTTTAGGCGTTCTAACGCCGCTTGTGACTCTTTGATTTGGTCTTCGGATATTTCAAGTTTTTCAGCAATTAGAATTTGGTCAATAAGCTTTTTAATCGTAGCTAATGCTTCGACCTCATTATCGGCATCTTTGGTAGATGCTTCCAAATCACGAATTGTCTAAAACACATTCAAACTTTCAGAAGAGTAGCGCCAAACTATGCGATCGGATTAGTTTCCAACTATTTTTCTCCGGCCACTATAGATTTGATTGTTGCAATTTTATACCCTCGTTCCGAAAAGAGACGTTGGTTATTAAATCAAATCTTTCATTATACTCGCTGTAATACACCGAAGCCTGTAACGAGTTGACGGGGCCCATCTCCACGTCATTGCGCCTGGGCAACACAGCTCCATTCGAAGAAATGTCGCAACGGTGGCGAGCCGTTGGCAACACGTTGTCCGATTTGGCCGGCCCGAGATTTAAACCTCAGACCTCCCGCTCCAGAGACGAACGCATTACCGCTCGACCAACTAGCCGGTTACGTTGGTTATTACTAACTTATAATTATTTTTTTTAGAGGAACCAGTGCTTGTTTAAGAGTTTTGATTGAAAATTAACATTCACCAGAATTCTCTACGTTTAAGACAGCATATATCGTAGAAATACATATCAGTAAAATGAAATCTTAATTTAATTGTGTGAAAGGTTAAGTTTGAACACTATTTGGCAACAAAAATTTAAGCGATTGATTTACCTACCAAAGTGGTTTTGTTTTTTAGGCTAGAAATGTTACGATAGAATTTTTGACCCAGACAATTTCCAAGCGATTTTTCTATAAATGTGTTCTGGACAACTAACCTTATCAACGTGGTTTTTAAACTTTTCTTCCACGTTATGAGAATCTTGTAATTGCTCAGCAGGAATTTGAAGTGTTTCAGCGTGTTTCAAGCTTTCTTGTAGAGCATTTAAGTCGTTGAGGGTAGCAGACGGTTGGGCAAGAATATCTGTGCTGTTTCTTAATTTCACCATCACCTTTAAAATACTTTAATTTGGTTGGGTTCTTAGATTAGCAGTTAAAAAAAGGTGCCATTTAAACGTTTAGTTCAAGCTATGTCGTTTACGAAGCTGTTTTACCTGTTTTTCAGGGAGTTAGTTAATTTACTTTCGAGTATTTTATGCTGTAACTGATGATCGTGTTTTTACACCGAAATCGATTTAAACTTTTTTAATCTAAGCTAAATGACTTTAAAATTAGCATGCCACTCTTTTAAACTCTTTGTTTGGAAAAGAATTTTCTCGGCAGGTCAAAATCGGTAGATAAAATAAAACCGACGTAATGTGACACTTTAGTCCTTGAGGAACCACATCTTAGCACGTAGCTAATCTAACTGTTGGGGGTGATATTCTCCGAACTGCACCTCGTACAATGACTTCATTTGTTTTGACTTATAAATGTCATTACAGGTACGTTCTTAATTAAATTATTATGACAAAAAAATCTAAAGCTTCGTTTTGCTTTGTTTGGACACGATGAACATTCTTGTCTGATGTTATATTTTTATTAATGTTCAAAATATTTCTGCTTTTATGACTTAAATGCAACGTGAAACTTACTTTGTTAACTGACGTTTGAAGCATTTCTCTGACATCTTTGGATTCTGACAGGTAGTTTAATGGTAATTGAAATTCCTCTGCCGCAATTATGACGTCTTTCAATTCGTTCAAATCTGCGTAAGTTGCGTCGGAAAGTTTGCATTTACTGGTCATGGTTTCTAAATCCAGCTTAAACTAAAACAGAAACATCAAAATAACTTAAAGGCAAAATGTGGAAACGCATTTTCCCAGCAATAATTAGAAATATATTGAAATCTATATCCTTACCGGCTAACAACACACAGTAGGTTCGGTGTACCGCGCTAATGGTAATTTACAAAGTTTTAAAGCTGAAATTCTGTAAAATCACACAATTACTGTTTCTTCTTAAAAATATTTTTTACTTTATCTATTCTTTCTTGTAGGTCGTTTAATGCCTTGAGTGGCAACTCAAGCTGCTCCTCTGAGATACCGAGGGTGTCGGCCACTTTTAACTTTGTTCGGAGCTCTTCAAATATTGCCATGTTTGCACTTGGATTGTTCGCTTCTCTAGTGATTACCTCCAGTTCCTCCAAATACTGATTAACAAGATTCATGTGGTCTGCCCTAGCCGCCTAAAATACAATCAGAAATTGGCGTTCTACCGGCTATTATTATGCTCATTCAGTAGCAACACAAACTAGTCCTATGTTTAGACAAACTAGCATTTCGGCCCTGCAAGCCAAACTGACGAACCTTGAAACTAGACAAAACAGCTGTCTTAGGTATGCAAATGAAATTACTGCCCAGTTTAAATTGATTAATTGATCGACCTTAGTTTTGCCCAGTAATTCCTTTTTATGTTTGTAAACAAGTGAGTAATCAACTTGTATCTAAAAAGAATTTTCTCTTTAAATATCCCCTAAAATGCAGTAATAGAAAATCCAAAACATTATACAGTAAGTCATATACAGCTCTGATATATTGAAGTAGCTTCTGGTACATCAGCTGGTAAACCGATTGGCAAAACACAAGTATGCGACAATTGCTCGAGGATTCTATTCTGCTGCTTCCAAATCAGACCTTGTCTAGTCCATGAGTCTACAAACACTGCAGTATTTCACGCCACCGGAACATGCAAACAGAACGAGTTCAACAATAAAACGAGAGCCAAATCTGTTGTCAACATTCACTCTTATTGAAATTCCGCTAAAGTCCAATTTTCATGCTCTTAACAAAATAAAGCAGTTTTTTGTTGTTGAATAGTTCATACTATGTTTATTTTTTCCAGTAATTATCTCCACTCGAAGAATGAAGATACAATTTACACTATACTGTATAATTATAGCAAGCGAAATAACCAAAATAATTTTTTTTAAACATAAACGTTTAAATAAATTACCTCTTCTTTTAGCTTTTCTTTTAAATTTTCCAAGACATCGTAGGATTCTTGTAGCTGATCTGATGATATTTCGCTGACGCTTTCAGCAGTTGATATTTTCTTCTGCAAATTTTCTACAAGTTTTATGGAGGCCATTCCTTTTTTAGCACAGCTTGTAGCTTCTGATAATTCACCCAAAACCTACATAAGTAAAGGAGTTTACAAATAAATTTACTGAACTACATATACCAGAATGTTTTTGCTTAATGTCTCTAACAGGCTGCTTTGAACAAGTGGTCAGAAAAATGGGTAACGCTCAAAAAAGCATGCAAGTGGGCTATAGGTGTTATTGTTTATTTCTGCTTGCATACATTTTTGTGCGCTTGCCTTTGTCCGAAATCGTTAACAGGGCTGTAGTCGAGACCGACTCGTCCGAGACCAAGACCGCAAAATTTTTTCGAGACCAAGACCGGTCTCGATCTCAATTTTGGCTTCGAGACCGAGACCGGCAAAGTTCGAGACCAAGACCGAGACCGAAAAAATGACGTCATCAATAGTTTTTTCGATTTTTTGAAAAAAAATTTTTGAAGCTCATATTTGCTCACGAGTTGGTTTTATGATTATATAAATTGATTCAGATGACAAAGTGCTTTAGTCAAAGCGACGATTACTTCATCAAAACATCTAAATATATCATTTTATGTAGATTTTCACCAAAAAAAGAGATCCTTCAACTAAACTTTATGCCTCTTATTCAAAGCTCGAAGCCTGGTCACCTTTATTTTTGTCAGAAATTACGGGTCAATAAAACTGACGCAAACTTAATGAAATAAAATTACAAAAAAAATTGTAAAAAGCTATTTGTATATTTGAAGTACACCGTATTAAAGATATAGCTACAAAAACGCAGCCAGGAGTTTCAAATAGGAGGGGGGATTTCCAAGCGCGTAACTACGATTATGCTAAGGGAAGGCTTAAACAAAACAATATAATTTTTACCCGGAAAATATTTTGTTGCAGGGTTGCAAATTCGATCAATTTTTATTTGAGTTCAAGTTTGAGTTCGGTCAATTTTAGCACGTCCAAGTTCGAGTTCAAAAATTCAAATTTTTTTGAATTCAAAAATATCAATGGCTCTACGCTATGAATATTTGCCACTACAAAACTAATGAAACAATAAATGATAATTTAAGGAATATCATATGTTATTTAATATTCTGTTGAAAGTAAAAATTGGTTTTTGAATTCATCAAATACGATAAACAACGTTCTTTTCTGTCACGAATAGACCGCACTAATTTGCTTAAAAGTTATTTTCGCAAAGACTTCACACTTTTGCGTTGCGCTAACCTATTTAATACAAAATTTTGTATAAAGTTTAATTCGAAAATTGTGTAACCGAAATTAATTTTGCTGTAATAACTAACCGCCGCGACTTATTTCATATATCGTGAATCTTTTCAATCTCAAACTCATTTCTTATAATTGCACATTTTTTGTCAAAACTTAACTCGCAGATTTATTCCAGTGAGCTGCAAATACTATCCAAGGTTTGTACTTTTTCCACAAACAGTAGAATAGACTATTGCTTCTCAATCCTTTTTCAATGCGACTTAAGTTTATTGAAAAAATCAATGGTGTAAAATTTTGTGGCTCATGTATATTCTGATGCATAGTTTAAATTAAAAGCTATGTAGAAAAAAAAAACTTTTCATGATGACAAAACTGTGTTGAAAATCGTACAAAGAAGTTTTCACTGAAATGTTTATGAATATTTGCTATTTAGCTTTCAATATCCTTCCCAATAACGTCCTTACGTAGTCTGACATACATGACGTTTGATTTCTAGTCTCCACGAGCACAAAGCTTCTTCACTGCGTGAATTCTATGCTAATTGGTCGAGCAGTAACGCGTTCGTCTCTGGAGCGGGAAGTGTGAGATTTAAATATCGGGCCGGTCAAATCGGACACAGTGTTGCCAACGGCTCGCCACCGCTGCGATATTTCTCCGAAAAGAGCTGTGTTGCCAGGGCACAATGACGCGGAGATAGACCCAGTAACCTTGTTACATGCTTCGGCGTATTACAGCGAGCATAATGAAAGATTAAATTTGAAAATATATCGTTTACTACTTCTAAGCGTTTTACACCTTTGTGATCTTGAGAAACTCAAAGTTTCACTGCTGGAGTTTTTTGTTACAAAAATGCAACTAGGGTTGACTCCTATATGCGTTTATTTTATTACTGTATTGCTTTCTGCAAGTTTTACTCTTATTAGTTGTTTAAAAAAAAACTACCCTAAAAAATTTTTAGGCGACCCATAGGTTGAGAATCATGGGAGTAGATAACTGTTAACGCAATAATAGTAAAGTTTTCGCAATATAAGAGACAAATTTCTTATCACTTAATTAGACTTACCATAATTTCTTGGGCATAATCCGCGACAAACTCAAAACTATGAATGAAATAAGTGGACGAAAGGCCGAAGGCCTGAGGTTGGCAAATTTTTATCCCATATTAATATTTATAAGATTTAATATTGCATAATAAAGAATTCTACTTAGATTGAATAAAAAATTTTATTAGTTTATTTAAAGGAAAATACATGTTAATTTAAGCAACACTAAGTCACAAGTCGGACATATATAAAAAAAATAGAAAGAACAAACACTGAGAACAAAGAAATAAAACTAACTCACAAATCAAACATTTATACAGGGATACATTCAGAAACTATTGGCTTTTGGGTTTGAACTTTCGTATTTTTCACTTGAATGAACTTTCTTCAGAAACTGTTTATCATTTCTTATTTTTGTGTAAAACTCGCTACAGCTCAAGCCAATATTGAGTTTGCATATCAATAAACCCTCTACTGTTGACTTCTTCATCGTACTCCTTTCATCTGACCAAATAGTTTTCATCATAGAAAAAGCTCTTTCAGCAAAAGCCGAAGTGCCTGGTAGACAAAATATATATTCCATTACTTTTCTAAGATTAGTAACAGATATATTTTGATCTTTAAAATGACGGAAAACCTTGACCCATTTTTCTTCACAATCTTTTTCTTTCCATTCAGCTTCAGCAGATCTTGACAACCAAAAAGTTTTAGCTAGGACCACTTCATCAAAGAGATCATCAATATTAATTGCTGCATGTCCAACCGTTTTATTAATTTTTCTGCAGCTGCTTCTATGTCAGACCAACCGAAATTACTTTTTGCTAACCAAATAAACTGTTCACCATCTCCAAAACTGTTTTCCCATAATTCAATATATGACAAGCAGCAATCATAAAATCTGGAAAATTCTTTTCTAATCAAATCTTCTTGACATTCTCCATTTTCCTCTAGAGCTTTGAGCAGTTTTTTGGCTCCATGTGGAATGAAGACATTATCTCGTCTTTCTCTCAGGTTAGTTTTCAATTTATTAATTTCCAACACAATATCAGTTGCAGTTGCGTTTGTTTTTTCCATACTTAGAATAGTTTTGTTGAACAAGCCCAACTGTCTATGAACAAACCGTAGATAAATTTCTGCACATTTACTATCAAAAAATCTTTTTATCAGCAAAGGGCAATGTTCTTGGGAGCAAAAATATGACTTCAGTCCTTCATAAATTTGAAGAATTCTCTCTATAGCAGGTAATAAAGACAGAAATCGTGTGTTTCCGTGTTGTAGAACTTTCTTGTAGTCAATTTCCACAAATTGGCAGAATTCTTTTAGCTGGGTAACACGCACAGTGTATATGTAAAAATATTTGTAAATCTTAACCACTAAGGCTTCCACTTCAATAGGAAGAACATCAACTGCAGTTTGAATACAATTATGCACAATATGAGCACCACAGCCAACACCGACAATATTTCTGCCTAGTTCCTTTTTCAAATAGCTAAACACATTGTTTTTCCCCTTTCGCTTTACCCCTCCAAAGTTTGTGTTGCAGTTATCACCGCAGTAAGCAACAATTTTTTGTGTTAAATCATTCTTCTTCAAAGTCGACACTAAGCAATTTGTTATAATATCAGCTGTTTCTCCAGGAACAGAATGGAAATCTATAAGTTTTGACTTTACTCCTTCTTCTGGCCAAAAATATCGCACCATAACAGGTATTACTTTGACATCTTTTCGGTTTGATGCATCAGCGGTAAGGGTAACAAAGTTGATCTCCTTTAAATCATTCTTTAATTCTTCTGCTGCTAATGGAACAATTGCATTCAAAATAATAGCCTCAGTTTTTGTTCTAGCAGAAGAAAACTTAGGCTCAAATAACTTTGAAATCAGTTTAGAAGAGCAATCAGCAGTTTTAAAACTTAAGTTATGAACTGCACTGTGGTAAGCAAATGTTGCTTCTTTGGCCGCAATTAACATGTTGCCATCGTCTAGCAGAGTCTTTTTAAAAAAATTATCAAGTCTGACGTTTTTAGCAGCTACTTGTAAATTAGCTTTGTGTTTGGCACTTTTTGTGTGATCCTTTATGTCTGAGCGACCACCATGGGAAATGGAAAACTCAGACAAGCAGTGTGTACATTTGACTCCGTCGTTTCTTCCATGCACTTTTTTTAAGAACGGATAATCTGCTTGCAACTCACTGTTGAATGTGCATTTTCGCTTAACACCTCTAGACATAGTGACAACTGAAAAGGGTTAAATTTTAAAAATAGGCCTATTGTGGAAATTTTGTAACAGGTGATGATGACCTTCAATAAAACAATAGTGTAAGAACATTTCTAGTTCGCAGAAGATTAAGAAAAGGAGATTTAAATTTTGTAGGTTCCCTGATTTTGATTTAAAAGGTATCCTGATCCCAAACGGCTTTGGCTCAATTATAATACGTTTGAAAACACTTTTGGTTGGAGCAGCTTGATACAACTCTGCTACAGTTAAAACATGGATATTTCGCTTCTAATAATTACTACTTTACAGCAACTGCTAAACTCTCTCTAAATTACTACCTGCTGAGAACTAGTTTTTTGCAATATAGGCTAATCAAAGTAGCCTTACTAAACCACTTTAGTTAGCGCTTATATGTGAAAAGAATCTATTCACCGTACTGTTAGCCTACTACATTACTCTACAGAATCTCAAGTTTTAGATTGCTTTCAGCATAATAACAAAACCAAATGACAGTTATTACACCTTCTACAACTCCAAGCATACGGTACCTAAAATGGCTTCTAATGCAGCAATTGCTGTAGTTTCATTGAAGTCAATAGAATAATGACGCAATAAACGTCACTCATTATTCCCTAACTAAAGGATTTCTCAAGCTATGTGCGGTATTTTACTCAACCTAATAAGCTAAAAAAATTAAGATATTAAAATAAGCCTCGAGTTAAAGCAAAGTTATGCCTTTTGGGACGGAATTATTTCGTAATTTTGCATCAGGTTGGAGTTAATTTTGAAAATTTCACTAAAGTAAAATTCCGGGACATTTTGCTAACCGGGACGGGACACCGGGACAGACGTTTAAACCGGGACAGTCCCGGCCAAACCGGGACGTATGGTAGGTCTACACTTAATTATTTCAAGATAAAACGTTGCGTCGCTTTTCCACCTTAATCGTTTCTTTCTTTTAATACTCCTAGCTGTTTTTCTAGGTCGCCTAAGCATAAAAAGTGGAAAACATGCACTGTTGGGAAAAACACAATCTCAATTTACAAAGCTTGATCAAAAAAAATATTTCAAACGATTTTTTAATCTTTAAATTTCGTCCTACGAACTCGCATAGTTTTATTCGAGTTCAGCAAAATTATTTTTTTGTGAGCGAGTTCGGCAAAAATACCGAGTTTTTTCGAGTTCAAGTTCGAGTTCGCAGCACTGTTTTGTCGTCGCGCTCAGCAAACTGTTGTAACTTAATCGTAACACATCCGGAGGTTTGCCCCAGTCGCTAGACAATTTTTATGATTTTTTGTAAAAAATAACCATTTGAATCATATTTCGCACGTTTTTAGAACTGCTTAATAGCTAAGATTCTTAATTACGAAAATCGCTATGAACATAATTGCTAAGATTCGGAAGCCGTTTGAAAGAATTAAATTGCTCAACCACTTTAGCCCCTCTTCTTTACCTGCATAGGTCAAGCCCAAGACACGTTTAAATGCCTGCATTCATGAATCAAATTTTGTAAGTGATATGACTAAAAAGAGGAGAGCTGCAGCCCACTTTGCCCTCCTGTTTGCGTCACTTGCCATTTTACGTTTAGCTTCGGCCTAGACATCATGAACAAACAAAATTTGCCAATTTTAAAGTAGTGGGTTTGTTCGCTGTTGGCAAAAAGACAAAATATACACTGTAGGTTAGATATAACTGTTGTCGACAATCGACCTGTAGCGTAGCCAGGGGGGAGGGCGGGGGGCTCGAGCCTCCCTCATTGGCCTGAAAAATATGCAAAATAGCACGTTTCTAGTGCTTTTGAGGCCAATTTTTGCTTCAAAAATGAAAACAGCCCCCCAAAGAGATTTGGGAGCCGAAGTTGTGAAGGACTTGCCGTTGTTTGGACCAGAATAGTGGAGTTTTTTGGTTCAGGAGCTCACCCAAAGTCAGTGAAGACCTATTTTTTGGAGATCACCTGATTTCGGCGAGAAAAAACCTTTGAGTTTCTGATTTCGGCCGGAAACAAACCCTTGAATTTCTGATTTCGGCCGAAAAAAACCTTTGAATTTCGGTGAAGACCTTTTTTTTTTTGGAGATCACCTAATTTTGACAGAAAACCCACCTGAATCTAATTTAAGACTAATGAAAATTTGGGTCAAGTTCATTTTTGGTTGTATCAAACTTCCAAAAAAGCCCCCCCCATCCCCCCATTGCGAAATCCTGGCTACGCGACTGCAATCGACAATAAAGTAATATGTACACAATGTATTCACTCTTGTTTGATAAGAATCTGTAAATTTTGAATTGTGGCTGGCTGTTTTTAATTTTTTGCCGATTTTCAGCCTCATTTGTTTTTTGATTTGTTCTTAAATTTTGAGAGCATCGACGTCAATTTTAGCGACTATGCTTGTAAAACAGTTTAATTCCCATAGCTTTGTCTACTTCGAGTTGAGGTTTTTTGCTTCTTTAGCAGCGTCGTCAAATTGCAAAAGCGAAAAGACAAACTTTTTTTAACAACTGCTTAAACGACTGCCAAAAAATTTCTCACATATTTGTGCAACACTCTACAATCTCAAAATAGTAGCATTGTGTACATCCTTTGACACAAAAACTTCTATCACATGGGGATCAAAAAAGTCGCAAAAACATCTGCAGTGCTCGAATTAGGCAAGAACTCGGTAGTTTTGCTTGGACTCTAGTTTCGTTCCTCGTCACCAAAACTGCAATGCGTGAATGACGTCTTTTCTCATGTAAAAATGCGACAATCTTGATCTCCAGGTGCGAAACCTCTTTGTCCTACCGATAATTTAACCGCTTCGTTAGCTTCTTACAAAACTACATTTTACTTACAAAATTTACACGATGTCGCAATTTTATTTTTTCTTACAAACATTACAAAATTAGCTATTTTATTTTACTTACAGAAATTACCCGGTCTCGAGACCAATTTTTGAGCTACCAGACCAAGACCACAACGGTTCGAGACCAAGACCAAGACCGAGACCGAGACCACAAAAAATTGGTCTCGAGACCTACAGCCCTGATCGTTAAATTGTTCGTTTTATAGGGTTAGAGTATAATTCAATCCTTGTGCACGTGAAAATTAGTGCATTGTGCAGCAGCAATTCGTACGAGAAGTGGCAATGGGAAAGACAAAAAAAATACTTTCATTCGATGTTCTAGTCGTTCGAGTGCTCCTTGCGAGTTTTGCAGTTGATCTTGTGAGATGTTCAACTCTCTAGCAGCTTCTAGTTTATTCCGTAGCCGCTCAAAACAAGCCAACGAAGCTGAAGGCTCTTGTGCCTCAGAAACAAGAATATGCAGTTCTTCTAACTGTAAAATAAATTTGGATATCAGCTTTCTGCGATGAAAACAACAACAACAACAACAACCCTGAATTGGATAACCCATTACCAATTTGTAGTCACGTGGATAGAGTGTCTGCTACTGAAACGGTAGACTCGGTTTCGGTTATCGGTCGGGTCAAACCAAAAACGCAAAAACAAGTCATTAAAAATTTTCTGCTTGGTGTTTCCGCAATAAAAAGGACAATGTAAAACTTCCACCGTGTGTGGTAGACAGGTGGGCTGCTTAACTCAAAGACCGAAAGGTCCATCCGCTGTCTCCCGGTCAGAACAACTAGGTAAATAAAATGTAATTACAATTACTTCAAAATATAAAAAGTTTTGCTCATAGATTAAACTACCAATTAAAAGAATTCGACTCGTAAACTGAGCAGTAAAACGATTGATATTATGATAGAGCAATAATACACAGCATCGAGTTTGTAATAGCTAAAAAGTTTTAAATTACAATTTCCACCATAAGCAACGAAAAAATTGCAAAAAATGCGACTGGTGATAATTTTCTGAGCTAGTGAATCACAATTTCGGAGATTGCTATACAGCATTGACATTATTACTAATTTCTCAGTACATCGCTTATTATTAATTTCTCAGTACATTTTTCTTAAATAAGCATTGATATTATTTGAAGAAGACTAAAAATAGTTAAAAGAATTTAATCGAAACGTCAATAAATATGCTCTATAGTATTTTGAATGTATTGACTTTGATTAACAAGTTGACCTGGTGATATACTTGTGCACCATTGCGTTTCAAAATTCTCATTATACTGTGATAAGTTTTAGCCTGATTTTCCTAACATTGCGTTTTACCGCTTCGCTTAGTTTTATGGTGTACCATTTCAAATTGTTGTTTTGCCAAAGCAAACGCGGCATTGGCTTCATCAATTTTCAACAGAGAAACATGGAACGATTGTGCTTGTTGAATTTGTTCTTCTAGTCTTTTTATGTTGTCACTGGACAATTCAGATGTTTTAACTTCTTCTACAGCTTGTCTCAAATCTTCAATCGCCTTAAAAAAAAAAAAAATTTAAAGCAGTGCAATCAAAAATATTTGTAAAGAGCTAGCAGGAAATCGCGAAACACAGGTTGCTTTATGCGGGTGGAGGCAAGATTTAAAAAAAACAAAAACTAAATGCATCTTTAAAAATAATTCGAAGGTGGCAGTAATGTTTGGCAATGCCGAAGAGATAAACTTTTTCATGCCGCATGTTTGGACAATTTTTTTAATTTTGACCCAGAAAAAAGACCAAATAAAGAGATACAAAAACGCAATGAAAGTTATAACACAACACCAAACTATAATTCAGCGCCTACATACAAGAAAATCAATGCGTCTGCATTAGTACATACAAAATATCCATAAACGCGATTTCAATAAAGGCAATGCTTGAGAGAAAAATACTTACACTATTAATTTTCTTCTCCAAATCTTCCATTACTTTATACGATTTTCGGAGTTGTTCTCTCTTTAAACTCAAGCTATTTGCTCCATTCAAACAGTATTTAAGTTTCTCCAGAATAATAAGTGAAGGTAGCGACTCTTGAGCTTCAATTGTGATGACTTCAAGTTCATCTAGCTAAACAAACATGTCAGATAGATGAAATAAGTTTTGAAAGTCAAAATAAATTTTAAGATAAGATACATCCCTGGCCTGGATTCGTTTAGGACCTCACCCATGCAAAATAATTAAAAAATGTGGCGGTTAAAACTTGAACTAAATCCATGAAATTAGAGCGGAAACTATAGCATCAAAATAATAGATGAAACTTTCTACCGGTCAGATGTCACAAAAAATATTAAAAATTGCCGGAAAAAGCAGAGATAGATCGCTCGGTTGAGTTGGCGCATGTTTTTTCTCATTTTTTTACCCGTCAGTTGGTCAAGTGGTAAGGCGTTCGTTTTTGGAGTGGGAGGTAAAAGGGAGTGGTCTCGTTATTTTTCTTGATGAACTTTCAGATTTAGGTAATATGAATAAAATCAAGAAATATAAATCACCAATTTAAGTTTTTCTTTCGAGTTATTCAAGACATTTCTTGATTCTTGCATTTGCTCGGTAGAAAGCTGACATTCTTCCCCGAGGATTAGTAATTCCTCCAACCGTCTCAAATTAGAGGTGTCAGGAAAATCTGAAGTTTTTACTTCATCTGTTGCTTCTTTTAAATCATTTAAAACCTGAATTTGTAAAGCACTTATTCAAGTAACTGACGTCGCTCAAAGGTTACGAGTCAGATTCTCATTTACAATAAGACAGTCAAATTTTCTTCGTGTAGTTAACTCCCAATACTTTTCAAAACTACCTAAAACCGTTTTGCTCTTTGGTTGCTACCAAGGTTTCAAAAAGTGCTCGGTAATGAAGAGTTAGAGCAAATATTATAGTCGATTGCCACAGTATTAAAACATTAAAAACAATAATATGTTATATTAAAAATATTCTATTCGAATAAGGTGTACCCTTGATGATCCGATTTACGGATGAAAGATTGTTGGGTTTTGGAGGTTTTAATTTTTAATGTTTTGATACTGTGGTAATCTACTGTAAAACCTTTTTGCGTTAGAACTTAATGAATTATTTTGTTCGTCCAGTAGTAAAAACTACGAACATAACGTTGAAGCACAATAATCAAATAGAAGAAGCAGAACACAGTTATTTAAACTTAGTATAGTAATAGAGCACATATAATGCAGCAGCACAGAAGCATTTGTACTGTAGAAGATAAATTAAATTAACCGAACAATAATAATCGTCTAGATACAGTACACTAACAAGTAAAACAGACTTTAAGTTGCACTCTCACATTGGTTTGATAACCAGAATGAAATTTTTGCTTCAACAAAAACAAATTTCAAAGGTCTAATTCATGTACAGAAGCACTAAAACAAAAATTCAGTTTTTGGCTTAAAAACAATAATAATGGGGTAGAAACAGCCTAAAATTAATTATACGGCAATTATGATACAAAACTGGTTTTCCGTGCGCAAAATGGAATGTTTTTAAAATTTTAGAAATCCCCTTCGAGGAATGTTTACAAATTTATTTTTCTTTTTGCTATCAATTTATTACGTATTTCAATGCAAAATATTCAGAAAACTGAAAAGTACAGTACACCATTTGAAATAAATCGGTCATAATATGGTCAAACCTTTTCAATTCCTGATTTTATCTTCTTCACAACCTCATAACCATCCTGCAGTTGGTCCTCAGGTATTTCCATTTTTCCAGCTTCCTCCAATTTGCCTTCCAGCCTCGACAAAAGCACTGCGGAAGTTGCTTTATTTTCTGCTTCTACAATGATTTTGTTTATCTCTGATATCTGCACAAGTTTAAACAAACATTTAGTGAACTAATTTGATATTCATATAGACTTGGATACAAACTGTTTTTAAGTTTAGTCAAAAGCAATGTAGGAACATTACAATCAAAAGATTAAAAATAGATCTTTTTAATCGCGTTATTGACTAGTTAAGAACAATCAGTATATTGATCAGGCCTATTGTCAAATAAGATTTACCAAATTAAGGCGCTCCATTAACTGCTTGCAAGCCTGATGAGGTTCTTCGAGGTCACGTACTGGTATTTCAAGTTTCTCTGCAACTTCAATACAACTTTTGAGGTCTTCTAAATCAACTGCAATAGCATCGCAGTTTCTTGCTTTCACGGTGTTTTCTCTTATAGACGATAAAAGCTGTAGACAATAAATTTCACGGTAAGATTAAGATACAGTTTGGCATGAGTCAACGTTGTTATTGTTCTGCGTACAAACTAGGCACTCCGCGTCTGTCTATAACCACACAAACACAGCATCCTTTTCAGGCTTCTGTTTGCAAGTCTTTCGTCAAGCTGAGCCACCACAGCGGGTAGACTTACTTTTGTACAACAGTAAAATATGCACATTACTAGAATAATATATTATTGTAATGAAATAACTTTTAGGCTCAAACTACAGCAAAACAAGTCAAAATATTTCAATATTTTGATTGTGCCCCTAGAACTTTGTATACTTTCTGTAGCTTGTTATTAATTTTTACCCCCCTCTTGGTTTACTGTAGTGTGACAAATCCCTTCAGAAAAAAAAATTTTTTTTGAATCAACTCGACTTTGAATCGAAATTCATTACAAATAACTCCTGAAATTTTGAAGTTGCTAAGATTACGGAAGTTTCCCGATTTTTGAGGTGTTTTGAAGTCACTTTCCAAAATCTAAACATTTTTTTGCCAATATTTAACTTAAACGACGCCATAAGACGTTTTTGTGACGTAACTAACTTGACTTAGGCATTTTATGATTCAGTATCAAAATAAAAATCTATGTACAAAATTTGAACCACCTGTAAAGTCACCCCAAAACCGACATCATTTTTCGAAAATATGGCCGTGACGTCACAAAGATGACGTCATCACCTCAAAACAAATTTTTATGAAAAATTTTGGTGATCACCAACAAGCATGCCAAATCTGATGTTCCATGACTTTCGGCTTAAAAGTTAATTAGGGGAGGAAAATGTCCACTGTTAAAAATGCGTTGATCAAATAGCCTGTTGTATTAATCGGATTAGGAGTTGCTGGGAGAGAAACAGCTCGAAGTTTTTTATTTTTCCTTCTACTTCGCTTGGTGAAATTCAATAAAAAAAATTCCAACAACAAGCAATCCAAATACAGTTTGACTATTTAATTTCAAACACCAAAAAAGATCATAATTAAGCTTAATATAATTCGATATTTTTTCCTCATAAACCATATTTTCTATATTTCCACATGAACAACCATTTTTCCTCATAAAACGTACAATATTTTCATCATTTTCAAACGTATAACTGCACTAACAAAACTCCATACTTTTTCCATTTGCTCTTGAAGTTGCTGCAAGACTGTTTCTGGTTTTTGCAAATCTTCTTTAAGCAATCCGAAAGTTTCAGCTTCAACAATTACGGTTTCTAGACGTTCCATGCACGTAAACGTTGCATTTGGCAACGCTCCTTCTTTTGTCAGTCGTTCCAGTTCTTCCAAGATTTCTTTTACACTTCTTTCCTAACAGATTCATTGTTCAACCAAAGTTATCATGCAAAAACATAAACATGGAAAATAATGTAACAATTTATAAAAGTGACAAGAATTTTTGAGCTGCCAACGCCCAGAGTATTTACAAAAATATTTTATGAATAAAGGTCATTACTTAGCAAATGCATTAAAGGCTCTCTGTGTTTTTAAATACTTGATGTGAAAAAGATTTGAAACGTTCTTGTAGCAATTTGGTTACAGTAACTTTGAAAAGTCTGATGAACCTTTGAAGCATGAATTTTCCGTTTTCTTTTCTTTCTGTGAGCTACCAAAATTGTTAAAATGAAAATCGACAGCCCAAAAGGCAACAAAATCCAAAGTATTGAATTGCTGTTCCTTTGATAATCAATTGTACCGGTTGTATCATCTGATTTCTGAATAGACAATCTGTATCAACTATTCTACCTAACTGACAACAGAGTTTATTAACTTTTAAACAGGTTTTAAACTTGATCAAGAAGGCTCACCTAAAGGGATAAATTAGGAGGTAAATCAAAAATTATCCGCACTCTGATTGTTTTTGTTATTAGTTAAAACACAAAACAGGTACATCATTTTTCTACGTAATCTCCACCAATTTCAATGCACTTATTCCAGCGGTCGACAAGCTTGTGAAAGCCATGTAAGAAGAAAGTCTTTGGCGGTCACACAACCATTCATGCACCGCTTTATGCACTGCTTTAACAGAAGAAAATTCGCGACCTCGTAATGCACCTTTGAATGGAGCAAAGAGATGATAGTTGGAAGGAGCAAGATCTGGGTATGCACGCCGGTCCATCACCTCAAACCCCTGTTTGTTAATGGCTTCGTTGTTTGCTTTGCCAACATTTGCTGTGGTTGCTCATTGTCATGATGATGCAAAACCTTCTTTGACAGTAATTCTCGGCATTTGGCGCGAATTGCAGGCTTCAAATGGTAATCATTTGATCTTTTTGGAGTTCTGCAATTGATCATCTTTGACAGATTTGCAAAGATTGTGTTTTATCGTCACTGGTAATGCGCCGGTTTTCCAATATCATTTGTTGAGCTTGCTCAGTCTCCTTTTAAGTGGTAGAAGGTGATGGACGCCCTGCTTATTCAGCATGTTTCACACTAGTCTGGCTGATTTTAATCTTCTCAATCCACTTATATACCGTTCTTCTCGATAGTGCATTGTCACCATATTGTGCTATGGGTATTTTGTGAATTTTTGCCCCTAGTTGTTAACCTTCTGACTACAAAAATCGGACAACAGCACGATGTTCTTCTCTGGTGCATTTTGCTAGTGGAGCGTCCATTTTTATCAACAGAAAATAATCCAATTTAAATCCAAACGATCAATTAGATTAGCCGATCGTGATCACATGTTAAAAAAATTGTGAAAAAGCTAAAGCAAGAGTACGTTATAGAGCAATGTGCGGATAATATTTGATTTCCTCTCGTACATTGCATTTTTATCTACATTACTCTTCGTTCACCATCAAATAGAAGTTTTTTGATCGTAGTGTTTAAATCAAAATCATACTGGACTATAGCCAATTAAAAACACTATGCAATAGTTTCTTCTGTAGAGTAAAATAATTGACGAAGGTTTTACAGTTTATACCGAAACGTCACAGAATTGGCTGGTATTGTTCAAAATGGTAGCGCCTCTTCTGGCTTTGAATTAAAAGAAGTGTAAAAGTTATATTTTCAGCTCACATAGAAATCAATGAAAGTCTGAAAACTTATTTTGACTGTAGTACATTGATAAAGTTAGACATAGCAGCAACAACACTCATTCAATATTTGGTGCGAATGCTGACAAGCAATCAATTTTACTTGAAATTCTCGTAAAGCATCGTTGAATTCTTTCAGTTCTCTTTGCGAAACATTCGACCGTATTGCTTCATCAAGAGTTTCTTTTAATTCAATTATGCACGATTCTTTCGAGATTTGTTGTCGGCAGTCATCTGTGATGTTCTTGAGCTCATAAAGCAACTAAAAACAAACCAAAAAAAAGTACTGCCTCCAAACATTTTTTGTTGGTATGTTTTTAGTCTCAGCTGCTATTTTTCAACAACAAAAAAAATGATAAAAGACACATTTCAACAAAATTCGTTTGATAGCTTCTTTCAAAGTAATTATATTGTTTGCAGTTGCGCTTGTACATAACTTAGTAAATTCTAATTTTTTCCTCAAAACGTTTACATAGCGTTGTTTCATCTAAGATAAACCATTATTTTGTTTTATAATGTATCCATCTCTTCATTCGGTTTACCGTTTATCTTAGCATTATTCAGTACCGGTACTTTCCTACATTGAAATTCATCTTAGGCCTTAGTGCTATATATAATATTATGACCTCTACCTTGGTTTGATTAAGTTCTTTCCAAAACGGTTGTAATAAGTGGTCTGATATGTTTCTATTGGTGGCTTCCTCTAACTTATTTTCGAATTGATCGATGCATAACGTCTGATCTTGTGCAACTTTACAATTAGCTGAGATATTTTTCAATTCTTCAAGGTTCTGAAAAAAGAGACATTTTTTCGGTTCAGACTTTACATGAGACTTGACAAACTTTTAGTGAATATGGCTATTAGACTTGACGTTATAAGCCAAAAAAGGAATCATAGGCCAAAAAAGGAATAAAAACTCAAAAATTTTTATCATTCGTCCGACCATAACAGCTCGTATTTAGAAAGCGGTTGGAGCATGCCTGGAATGCTGGAAGTATTATGTTATAGAGGGCATTATTAACCAACACCACCATGCTAACTTCCAATGAAACGACTTCATATTCATTATTTTATTTATATATCATAAAAAGATTTTTTAAGTTTGTTGGGAAAGTTTGGAAAAGATTTGATTTTGAGACTAAATTCAGATAATTAATAAACACTTTACATCTGCAATTATTAGGTGAAATCGCACAAGATACCACTATTTTAGCATGTTCTTTCCAAAAAGGATCCAATTCATCATCAGAAACATTTTTTCTTTCTGCCCCCAGCAACTTGTTTTTCAAGTCATCAACACAAGAACGATTTGCACTGGGCTTTTTACATTCAGAAGTGAGGTTTTTCAACTGCTCGATTATCTAGAGATATTAAGTTACAATAAAAATAGGTTGCACTATTTGAAATATCAGGATTATTTCAAAACAATACAAAAATATGATTTTGAAGCTTTAAAAGAATACACCTTCGGCAAAGAGCTTAATTTTATCAGCCATATTGCAGGGGCAGACAAAATTTTTAAAAGAACTATCATTTTTATTCAACGCTAAACGTTTCGGACCATCTTCTGGTCCTCTTCAGAGCAAAAATATTTGGTGTTTACGTAACAAAGACTTACCAGAAAATGAGTTACTTTCAAAAAGCAATAGAATTTATTTTAACACAGCAAGTACGCAATTTTAACTTAGCAATTGCACAAATCATGCAATAACATGAAAATAATATCACATGTACATTCAGTACCTACAGTAGAATATCATTAAAAATCTGAAAAAACACACACAAAAAACAACAACATAATATTACATGCTATCCTAATAAACATTTAGTAGAAAAGAATGAACCATTAGCGTAAAGCTGTCTATTGAGTTGTGGATTGCGTTTTTTTTTTTTTATGAGTAAAGCTTCTTCTATTGTACTTACAAAAATACGAGAAGCCTTATTTATAAAAAAAAACACAGTCCACAACTCAGCAGGCAGCTTTACGCTAATGGTTCACCTATTCCACTAAATGTTGTTTAGATTTGCATGCAATATAATGTTTTTTTGTGCGAGTATGTGTTTTTTCAGATTTCTGATTATAGTCTACGGTAGATACTGAATGTACTGTATATGTGATATTATTATCATGTTATTGCATAATTGGTACAATTGTAACGTTAAAATTGCGTACTTGTTGCGTTAAATAAACTTTATTGCTTTTTTGAAAGTAACTCATTTGCTAGTTATGGTCTTTAAAATGTTAACACTCCATATCTTTTTACTCTGAAAAAGACTAGAAAAATGGTGGAAAACATTTAGTGTTGAATAAAAAATAAAAAAATATCGGTTTTAAAACGTTTGTTTGGTGCTGCAATATATGGCTTTAAAATTTTTTTCTACCTTTTTTCTTAAATTTGCAAAAATTGTTTTTGATGCACAAAAATAGGAGGTCGCAAACCATCATTCTGATGTCATTCCATTACAATTTAGCAGGAACAAAATACTGCACTAAAATCATACCTGGAACGTCAGCATTTCATCGAATTAACCTTTGCTAAAGAAATCCCAATCTACCTGCATTTGCATTGCTTCTTAATTTCCACAACATCAACTGCATTATTTAAAACTAATTATTTTTTGTAGCCAGAATCAAACCGTTAAAAATCATAAAATAAAAACCATTTGGAATACCAGTAATTTTCCATATTCTTTCCAGAAAGGATCCAATTCATGCTCCGTAACATCTAATTGCTCTGCCTCTAGTAACTTGTTTTTCAAGTCATTAATACAAGATCGATTAGAGTTGAGTTTTTTGCATTGCGATGTTAGATTTTTTAACTCTTCAATTATCTGAAAATAGCAAAATGTAACTCGATCATAAGCAAAAAATTACAAAAATTAAATTCTGACTTCGTATCATTCGATCTTTTAGAGCTTTAAATTAGTGCACCAAGTTTATCAGCTCTCATAATTATTTGTGCGAGAACATTGCATTCGTTGTCTATTTATTGCAAAACCGGTCTTACGACAACACATTAATAAAAATTAGATTCTTGGTCTAAAACCATAAAAAATCCTTGCAGTTAAAAAAATGTCTAAAATCTAGCTCTACAATAAAAAGCAATGCATCACAACCGACAGGCCCAAAAAAAGTAGCCACGCAACCAAGCAACGTTAAATCTAAACAGCAAATTAGATTACAATCTTATCAAAAGCACTGCTTTGGACACGAGTTTCGCTTCATTTAAAAGCTCATCAAGAAGGATTAACATAAACTAAAATACTGACTAACATTACGAGCTAAAACGACAATTCTAAAACAATCCTTTTTATGAAAAACCAAGGAACCATGTACGATTGAACAAAATAATTCCTTTCTTAAATCAAAAGTATTTCCAACATGAAATCGCTGCTGCACCGGCGGCACCGGTCGTTTCTTTTGCATTTCAATTTACTCTTTCTCAAGCTGGCATCGCTACCCGAACCCTAACCCTAATGCAAGGTTCTAAAGAGAAAAAAATGTACCGCCTCGCAATTGCACCTAATCCGGATTCTTGCCAAGCACGTTTAGTGGGAATCGAACCCTAACCCTACGCTTGCCAGGTGAACACGCTAAAATTATTACATCATACGAGTATACCGTACCTATAAATTTGCAATTATAATGTTTGATCAATCACAGCATTTCTAATCAAAGGTTTATCTTTATTATCAAGCCCGTGACATTAGATTAATTTTTTATAATTATTTATAATTATGTGACTAAATTGCAATGATTTTTCTACCACTATTCAAACGCAGTTTTTTATTGGATATATTCAAACGTCTGAAGTTATAGATAACAGCATACAAACAGTTTTCCATATTCCTTCCAGTAAGGGTCCAAAGCACGCTCGGAAACGTTTAATTTCTCTGCCTTCAGTAATTTCTCCTTTAATTCCTCAACGCAAAAGCGATTCGTGGTCGTTTTTTTACATTCAGAAGTGAAATTTTTTATCTCGTTTATTATCTGAAATCAACTTTTAGTTAAGCAAAAATTATTCTTAAGCAGATTTCAAGATATCAATACAAACACTAAACCTTATTATGTACATATGAGTTTTAATGCTAAAATTTTTACTGTCATAATACTGTGAAGCTAAAATCATAAAACATGTTACTCAGGTAATAAAAGTATAAAAAACATCTTATTTTAAACATTTGTATATAAAAAAACAAAAAAAAACAACAACAAACATCTTATTTTAAACATTTGTATATAAAAAAACAAAAAAAAACAACAACAACAACAGCATACAATAACAATTCTATTCATTGCGAAGATTAAAAGCAAAGCTATTATAAGCAAAACGTATTTTAATTGCAAGAATGTATTCAACCGCCTCATCTACCGCAAAAAATAAGTTAGAATAAGTACAGATATGTTAAGTACCTACTATTTCTGTCTCATTCGCTGATTTCTTTGATTCAGGATGAAAAGATACGTTTAATTTAATGTTTGTTGTGGAGATAAAAGCAATCGTGATGTCGATTTTTTCCTGATCCAAATCAGGACGCAATTTTCTCAGTTTATCAGACTCTATCAGAACTTTCTGGTCTCCCTGTGATAATTTAAATCATTACAGCATAAATTGCGTTTTCAGCAATTTTAGTTGCTGGGATTGTACTACTGTTTGCAAAAGAATCATATACTGATTACCTCTGACTCGCTGAAGAGATTTTTGTCTTCAGAAATTCAATAAATGGTTTGTGTTTTTATTTGTAATCCTCACCTGCATCAAAAGCTGACTCTGAATGTGAAATTTATGACTTAAACCTTCCGCGTTTTTTGTAAATCTTTAGGGTATTTATTTAAATTTATCTACCAATTTACCTTTTTACACCTTGTTGAGCATAACTGAATTCATTCGCGCACCTCTACGGCCAAAAATCGATTCGAGAATTATTTTTGTAAAACCTCGTACAAACAAAAGTCGAAAACAAAAGAGTTCACATTCTTCCATACTTTTTCAACAAATATGTCTGCATCGTACAATGCTGAATTAACATCAACATCTTTTCCTATTCTCAAATACATGCTGACATCTCCTGTAGTAGAAATAACAACTCTCAAGTCGTGATCTTCTTCTATTGCAACGCTAAATTGACGTTTTATTCCTTTGTTCAGCCTCAGTGAAACACTTTCATTTTGCTGAAAAAATATTGAAATCAAATAGTATTTTGGCTGTAAAAAATTAAGCGCACTTTGCATTAAATAGTTACTGTATTTTTCAATTGAATGAAGGTTGTGATGGTTCTGTGGTTAATTTTCAAAACATTGTCTATCTATGCTCATACTTACACAGTACTGTAGTCCTATGCTACACTGACAAACGATAAATGAATAGCGATTGTCCAATTCTAAACAGCATATCTTAAGCTTTGATTTTGCCGGTTGAGACTCCGTAGTGAGTACAGCCTACTCCACAGTATATAGCCTATCCTTAGAGTAGATCAAAATCAATTTCTTGCAAAATTTTTAGGCTAACGTATTTAAGGCCGATGTTTGTTATGTTTTCAAGCAGTTAATCAATATCTTTACTATGGAGCTTCAAATTCTTTGTATCAACTAACTTCATATAGTCCCACTATCAAATTACAAACATTTTGTAACAATCCAAACTTAAAGTTGCTGTCGATTCCTTTTAAATTATAAAAGAAATTTCATAATCAAAAGATTATTATGAAACTGATTATAACGATCAATCGTGAGTTATAAACATGACCCATATGGATGAAACTGTTAACCACACAACGACACAAATAGTGGAAAATGGTTATGAACTTGCTGGTTATAACAATAATAATAATAACACACATACCTCTAATGAGGTCGGAGACTGAACTAAATCTTCCGTGATTAATTGTGAAATTGTGCTACCAAGGTCATCAGTAGAATCGACCTGATAAGCATGTGTAGCTGCTGGTTGTGTTGCTAGTTGTAGAATATTATCTGTTCCATTTCCTATTCCGATGGCGTAAGTGGTAATGCCTCTGTCCTGAATCTGAAAACAGTCGAAAGTTAAAAGCAATTACACTCCAAACTAGAAAGCATACAAAACAATCGATAATCAAGAAAAAAACAGCAATTTTAGGTGTAACATTTTTTATAAGAACCGGAAAGGTTTAGGTTGGAACTGACTGTTCTTAAATTTTCTCATTGGTTCTTAATTTGTTTTTGAATTTTATTGGAATTTTAAGTGACTTAAATTCATTCTTGTTTGATTAAACGTGGTCTTTTGTCATTAATCATGATTAACAAAATAGTGTTTGAACATTATCAAATCTAAAAAAAGCCAAGAAAACCGCGCTGCTTTTTCTTTTTGGTCAGTGTTGTTTAATCATTATTTTTTTTTTTTGCCGAAGCTGTTAATTTGTTCTTAATTTGCCATAAAATTTGAGCAAAAACTAGCCACGTGTTCTTATGCAACAGTACTTGTTCAAAAAAACTATATGAAAAAACTGGCCTGCTGGGCAATTTCAGTAACATTGTCTTCACTCGTTGTTGAACCAATAATCATCAGAGATCTGTCGACACTTTCGTGCGAATCGTTGAAGCCGTTTTCTAGTATGTCTCCAATGCTGCTACTAAGTTCAGGTTCTATTAAGAACATAGGTCAATAATTGTTACCATTTCTTTTCTCAAAAAGCAGATAAAACAACTAAAAATTTTATATTCACTCGTTCTGTAGCAGATTATGCAAACCAATTTTGTTCCAATGACGGAATCTTTCCTAGAGCTAAATGCAAAACCAAAAAATGACAAAAAACCTAGCTTTTCACAGCGACTCCCTGACACAACAAAACCTACAAAAATTTTTTCAACAAATCAAAGGAATAAGTGATTATGAAAGCGCATTCGTAAAAAAACGTAAGAAACTGTATTTTTATTGCCCCACCCGTATTAAACCGGAGGGATTTTTTTTTATTCTCGATATATTCGAAGTGACCCCATATATCACAAAGCATACCTTGGATAGAATGGTACCAGATACTCCGGAAAAATCAGGTACTGACTTTTTCTCTGTTCTTCTTCACTCACCATTTACTTTGCATTGCAAAGTTATCTAAAATCAGGGAGCCTTTGTGCATTCACTTCTTTTGTAGTTTTCTAAATACTTGTTCAAAAATGGTAATAAAACTAAGCCTAATCGCTTTTTCTCACTGTTAAATTCTATAGCTCTCATTTCTGTCCAAAAATTTTCACATCGTCCCGTTTTTGTGCTTTTAAAAGCATTTGATTTCATGGAGCTTTCATGGAGGTTGGCTGGTTGCTATTTCTTCCTGCTAACAACCAAAACAACTCTTACCTAATTGATTTATGCGACACAAAATACCTGATTAGATAGGCATTTTTAGGAAACGATTGGGTAAAAATGAATCTCATTTCCAAGTTCATCAAACAACTTGATTTATATTGAACTTACGACGTAATGTTTTCATACCTCAAATACCGCACCTGCAATTGGAGGTCTAGTTGCTGGCTGCACTGCGTTGATGAAGTCTTCAAGAGTAGCGGTGTCTTCAAAGGCCTGATATGTAGAATGTTCATGCGCAAAGACAGACATTCCAAACTGAACTTTTTCAGGGTTAATATAAAGTTTTGAAGCCAGGGAGCGAGAAAAATTGAGCTGCGTTTGAAAGTCTTGATCTTCCACTGGAGGGGATCCATCAATTAAAAACCAAACGTTAGCGCGAATTTCGTCATCATCACAAAATGCACCTGGATATAAACAAAAAATCACAAAGTTGGACAAAGCTATCTCCTTGCTTTTTCCTTCATTATGTTGTCACAATAGTTCAATTGCATTCGCAACAAGCAACTTTCGACTTTCAGTTTAATTCTTAAATTCAGTTGGTAGAGGATTGCTGATTACCTGGTTGCTGATTATCATGGTTCGATTCCAGAACAAGCAATGCATCGTTTTTGGGTTAAGCAGTAAACTTGTCGTGGTCGCCATGTTTGATAAAAGACTTGCGTTGACAACGAGGGCACGAAATCTACCTAAAGCTTGTATCATTTTCCTCGATTGACTCCAGCTTCAGACCAATGTTTGTGAAAACCTATTTTAATCGCTGACATTTTGGGGCAATTACCCCAACTGAACTCTAATTCGATGCTTGGGTTATCATGGTATACTGCAAAAGTAACCAATTATCATCTTTAGTAAACTTTGTAGGAATGCAGTGGCTATGTACGTTTGAGTAAGCTTCACAACAGGTCCTTCACGCTGACCAGACAAAAGATTAAAAAGTAATAAAAAAGTATGTGATTTATATTGTCTCTGGCAACGAATGTTCTATTGCATTTGATTTGTTTTTAGTTAAGACCAAAACATAATTTGGTGTAATGCGTTTACAAATGAGTTCATTTCTACCTTGGCTTTGCTCAGGTGCTGCGGTAGTCGCACTTGATGAAACAGCAGACTCAATATTATTTTGAGTAGAGTCGTGGGCATATTTCACTAAACTGCGAAGAAAAGACCTGGGATTTTGTTCTTCCATCTCCTTATCAAATTGCTCTGATACTTTGTTCGTTGTTTCATTACTAAGAAAATGGTGCAAATATGTAAAACCAAACCAATAAACTATGTCCGTATGAAATCATTGTTTGTTTGTTTTATTATTAGTTCATAATCATGGTATCATAAATTGAATCAAATTTTTACTATGCTACCACTATTACACCAAAGCGTGAAGCGAGTTTGCGGTGCGAATTTGCGCTAAAACAACACATCTTCTAATGGCTAGCTGAATGGGCCCATTGATAAGGTGACGATTAAACAAAGGTTTTCGGCCAATATTAGGCTATAATTTTAGTTGCAAAAAAAGCTCTTTTGGCTGTTTCATTTGCGTAATTTCAGAGTAATCTCTGTGGAAAAAAATTAGATTGGGCAAAGACAGACAAAACTTCATGGCGGGCTAAAAAGACCGGTGGGCTGGACATTGGACACCTCTTTCAAAGAGTAATGGTAGAGAAAAGCATGAGTGGCCAGACGTGCATCCAGGACTTTGTAAAGGGTGGGGAGGGAGATTGAACCCAAAGATAACATTTTTTGCATGAAAAATGTCTCAATTAGGAAGCGTGCTGAGCAAACTGGTGCAACTCAAACGTGTCACAAGAGGGGATCTGGGGGAAAAGCCCCAGCCGCTGAGAAATTTTTCAAAAAACAAAAAAAAAAACTGCCATTTTAGCGCCATTTGCATCAAATTTTATACCTTTTTGAAACAATTTGAAAGAACTAAATTGCTGAGATTGGAAAGGCAGTTAAAGAATTAAATTGCCCAGCCCTTCAAGCCCTTCCACCTTATTCACAAATACGTTTAAACTCTTGCCATTTTGGGTTAAACTTTCTAAGAGAATTGGTTAAAGGGTTGAATCTCCCTTAGTCCCCTTTGGTTGCGGCACTGTAACGGACAAGCAAAAGTCCGCGAATCAACGAAAATGGATCACAAAACAGCAATAAGTACCTGTAAACATTACACAGAGAACAGTTGTAGTCAAATTCAGCTTCCAGTTTTTCAATTAGTTCTTCTCTTGTATAGCTCTGTCTACCTTGCAGAGCATTATTAACATACGTCACACATACCAGTATGCACACGTAATCAATTTCTATTTTCTGCAAGAAAGTATTTTTTCGTATTACAGGAGCGAATGTCAAAGTCCGATATTAGTAAAAGCTGAATGGGATGACAATAAACCTTTAAATATTGATTTCGTATCTCAACTTAAAAACTTGAATATGAACTTGAAACTTACAAGTTCAAAAACTTGAATACTTTAAATCTGACTTTAAAAGAACATTGGTTGGTTGATCCATACTTATCCTCCACTGACGAGGAAGCGATGGTGGCACTTTTATTTTAGACGAATCCGCACTCGCTAAGGAGTTCATTATTTTCCACGTTTTCCGGTTGACAGTTCATTATTTTCCACGTTTCCCACGTAAATTTGCTGCTTGTTCGAAGCCACCAAGCGGAGATAATGATCGTAAAGCGCCTTATCCAAGAACGCAACAATGCGACCAGGGTGCGGGTTGAACCCATGATCATGCGATCGAGGTCGTCGTAAAAACGACGCCTTCACCCTGTCCGCCACGCTGCCGACAATTCATGTCAAGTTTTTCACTGTTGACCAAAATGTTGGGAAAACCCTAAAACGTATTCTTGGCAAATTTGAACTTTCTACGTCGAGCCGGTTTCACGATATTGTAGTTTAAACTTAACTATTTTCCTCTCACTTCAGTGCTGCCATTTTGCCAGTATTGTCACAGAATATCAACTTTTTGAAAGTTGCCTTGAATTTACTTCAAAAGCAGCTAATTGACAATTCTAACTTTTTCTTTTGTTTTGACAACAACACTGCCGAAAACACAAATTGAAAGCTACGAACATGTAGTGACCTTTTAAAAATTTTTTTGTTGTTGGCAACCCTGGCAAAATTTCTAAGAGGAAATCTAAATCGTCATATCTTGGAAGCGGAAGGTCGTAGAAAGCTCTAATTTGTGAAGTTAGTCTTCAAATCTGTCAAAACTTTTTGAGAAAGTACTGACCCTTTTAACTTTCACAAACTGGAAATATAATCGGGCAAATGGTCGAACGGTAAAGCGTTCGTCTCTGGAGCAGGAGGTCTAAGGTTTAACTCTCGGGTCAGTCAAATCGGACTAGGTGTTGCCTACGGCTCGCCATTGCTGCAACATTTTCTCGAAAGAAACTGTGCTGCCCGGGCGTAATAATGCGGAGATGGTCCCGTCAACTCGTCACACGCTTTGGCGTATTACAGCGAGTATATTGAAAGTTTTGATTTGATTTGGAAATATTGCTTCAATGTTATTTTTAAAGTTTGCGCAGTACCACTAATGTCTCACAATAAATAATTCACGTGACATAAGCATACTTTACAGTATCATTTGGGTGGTGTTTGAAAAAACATATACGTTCGAAAGCATCACGCTGGATTAAGTTGCATGAATTAAGAAATTATTGCCATACATTGTAAGCATGAAGTGAGCCGCAAAACTGAGTATTAATCTCGTTTTGCATATCTTCTTCTAAAAGTTGGCTGAAATTTGATAGAATAAATCGAGTTTTGTCTTTCGGCGCAGTCGTCATTTTGCTAAATCTCGTCTCATTGATCTCATTTCCAATTCCAATTCCAAACACTATCGTGGCATTACGTTCAATCTAAGGAGAAAGCGCGAAGATAGAAAATTGGTCAAAAAAGTATCAGCCACATATATAAGCGATATAGCAAACCTAAATTTTGTCGAGATTACAAAATCAGAGCTTAGGTCGTTAGAGATACCAAGTAGGCCAAAATTTCCGCAGAGCCATGCACTCTGTGGTAACATCATTGACACATTTCGCTGGTCAACATGAGCACAATTATCACGTAGTATATGACAAAAAATGTCATCATCTTGAAAGAAACAAAATGGCCTACACAATGCATGAGATCTTATATCACTCGAAAGCTTTTTTTTTGAAAAGTTTAGACTTATGTAGCGAAATTTTGAGTTTTTTGCAAAGCCTCATAAAAAGTTGCTTAAAATTTATGATCTCGAAAGCTTACAGTTTCAATTAGATCTTCAAGACCTTCATCTAAGTAAATGTCTTCAGGTTTTTCAATCTTCGTAACAAAAATAACTGCCTGTTCAAAATTAGTGGAATTCAAAATTCTTGCGGAAGAGATATTCTGAAACTCTTCTTCAAACACTTTTTTCAATGCATTAAAGAAGCGTTTTCTCTCTAAACAACATCGAGATGAACTAAAGTTTATACTTTAATATTTCGTTGTTTGAGACTACAATTACGCGATTCAAGAGTTGAATTAAAAAAAAACAATTTTAGTGTAAAGACACTTGATCTTGAGATTTTGCAATGGTGTTGATGAAAATTTCCAGGACGATTTCGGCATTAATACTGGTTATTACATCACAGAAGCTTGTATCACGAGTCGTATTACCTAATAAAAAGTATTTATAACAACCGTCAACCTTTTTACATGAGTTCTTGCAATGGTGTTCCTGAAAAAATCAACAGCATTTCGTCATAAAAGATATCACGGTTGGTATGAATACTTCTGTACGGTAATACTATTCGTGATACAAGCTTCTATGATGTAACAGCCAATTGTTATGACGAAATGCCGTTGAAAATTTTCGTCAACACCCATTGCAAAGCTTCATGTGAAAAGGTTAACTGAATGTATTTAAGATATTTTAATTAGACGCGTTATGAATAGTAATTCGAATCTACTATGCTGAATTGTCAATTTATTTAGCATTTTTATGTCTTTACAATTAGACAGGAATGCGACGTTTGGTTGATTGCAACATTGCACTGATTATATTTTGTGTAATTTGCAGAGGTGGGGTCCTCTAGGATGTCCTTGGCCTCGAGGACACATTTTGAAGTCCTTGCCCTAGGCCTCGAAGGTCAAGTCCTTGGCTTTGGCCTTGGCCTCGAAGCCTCAAGTTCTCGAAAATTGCCCTGTCCTCGGCTCGAGGACAGCACTGTTTTTTGAATGGTTAAAATCGTTTTTTGTGGAGATCGCCAAAAAAATGTTTTGGAAGACTTTTTTTTTTGAGATCGCCTGAAAAAAATTTTGAAGACCTTTTCTTTTTTTTGGTTTTTGGAGAATACTTGCGTTTGTGTCCTTGGTCCTTGACCTCGAGCTTTTCTGTCCTCGGAAAGGCTGTTCTTGGCCTTGGCCTCGGACTTTTTTTGTGTCCTAGGCCTAGGCCTCGAGCCTTGTGCCCTCGACTCCACTTCTGGTAATTTGACACAGGGATGTGGAAGCGGATGCGGGAAATTTTTTGTGGAAGCGGAAGCACTTTGATAAAAGAGGTTGTAAGCGAAAGTGTTGAAAAGGAGCTGGAAGAGGAAACAATTTTTTCAAAATCAGGCGCTCCCGGATTTTCGAATTGGCTTTAACTGTTAGGGTAAAATGTAACAATAATAATATTATTTCTAGGTACACAAAAATGTATACAAAATTTCCGGTTTAGTCACTGCCATAATTTTTAACGTTTGTGCTGCCTTAGATTATCGTAATTAATAAAGAGCCATGAGCACACCGTCTTTGCGAGAGATTATGGGTATGATATACGTGATATACCACCATACTAACATGGCATCTGAGTTCGAGGTTTTTTCTGAGGCCAGTAGTGGCCACGATGTGGTTATGGTAGGCTCCTTCTTAGTTTGCTGTGGCTGCTGCACGTGCTGGCAAGTGGCACTGCCAACTAAGCCTAGTAGTGTCATTTGTAGTTTACAGGAGCGTAGCCAGGAGTTCGCAATTGGGGGGATATTTCGGGGATGTAGGGGCTGAACTCCCAGTCGCCGGAGGCCATTGAGGTTCTAGGGGCGAAGCCCCCAGCCGCCAACGGCTGGAGGTTTGGGGTGCGAAGCCCCAAGCGCTCAAGAGTTTTGCATTTTTTTGCAAAAATAACTTAATTTTAGGGCTATTTTGACAAAAAATAATGCTTTTAAAACGTGGCATAGAAATTAGCAGTGCAAACATTATTAAACTGGTTGCATAAATAGGCTTTGTGGAAGGTGGGTAAAGGTAAAATTTCAGCTCTCTAAATTACATGCTGGTAAACTATAATACTCTAGTTCAATAAAACTTTAATGTAGTCAACTATTTCGTGTATACTTTATAAAGAAAATTAGCTTATAAAAAAGGGAGGGGGATTAATGAAAAAAATTTTGAGAGAAGTGATTGGAAATTAACTACAGTAATACTAAAGAGCCCCCCTATTCCTAAGTTTACAATGTATTTGTAGATAAAACCTATGTTCAGCATTTTTGCACTAGCAATCAAATTGGATTGCTTATTTTGGTTATTTTTCAAAGTTTTTATTGATTTGTAAATTGTATTTTTGACAAATTTGCCCCCCCTCTAAATAAATGTTTCAAAAAATGCTTCAATTCACTTTGTAGTATATTCAGGGCAAAAAACTGAGTTGGAAGTGCTAAAAACGTAGTATTTTTCTTATTCTGCATTGTGGTTGATAGGCCAATGGAGGGGAAGGGGCTATAGCCCCCCCCGGCTACGCTACTGGTAGTTTATGAAGCCTTTTCCTTAGCCAGTCGCAGCTGTTACACATTGAAAGTTACTTACCGGTAACTAAGAACCTACTGTTACTGGTTAGTAGGAAATAGGGATGATAGCTTACAGTAGGGGGTACTGCAGTTTAGTTACCGGTACAAAAAAAACTTTGCTTAGGCTAAGCCCAAGCAACATTCCGTTCAGGACCAGGACCAAGGCTGGCTGATTTTAAATTTTTATTATCTTTCAATCTCGTTTTTTTTTTATTAAGTTTTTTAAGTGTCAAGGTTAGGGTTTAAGTTTGGGTTAGTTAGAGCTGGATTAAGAGTTAGCTTAGAGTAGGTTAAGGATTTGAGTTTAGGTTAAATTCAAGTTAAAATTAACAAAAAATCACCGGTAGATAGACATAGAACTTAGCAGTAAAATAAAGCCTTCCTAAATTTTATCGGAGAATCAAGGGACAAAAATTAATTCTTGCTTGATAAAAAATTGTTTTTTATTGATCCATGATTAAAGAACTGCAGTGCATTGGCTATGATTGCTAGATCTTGGTTATTTTGTTGTGACTTGTTAGGCTACTGCTGCTTAAAAAAAACTTGTTTATTTTTTTTTACACTAATACAGTTAGCTGTTTCATACTGAGCAGGGATGTGGAAGCAGAAGCTGTAAGCGCTTAAATTTTTGTGGAAGCGGAAGCACTTTGATGATAAAGACTGGAAGCGGAAGCGAAATCGGAAGCGACTAATTCTATCCAGAGTTGGAAGCGGAAGCAAAAAATTCCAAAGGTGAGGAAGCGGAAGCGAACTCGGAAGCATAAAACTTCAAGAGGAGCTGGAAGCGGAAGCGTTAAAAATTTGACTGCTACCACATCCCTGATTTGACAGATAAAATATTATTCTGATGTAACATAAAAACCTCTAAATTCTTAATTTGACTGACAGAATTTATTAATTTGTCGAGTTGCAGAGAACCAAATATTATGAGTAATTTAAACAAAACAAACGGGCCAGTTGGTCGAGCGGTAACGCATTCGTCTCTGGAGCAGGAAGTCCGAGGTTCAAATCTCGGGCCGGTCAAATCGGACACGGTGTTGCCAACGGCTCGCCACCGCTGCGACATTTCTTCGAAAGAAACCGTGTTGCCTGGGCGCAATGACGCGGATATGGGCCCCGCCAACTAGTTACACCCTTCGGCGTAATACAGCGAGTATAATGAAAGATTTGATTTGATAAAACAAAACAGCAAAAAACAACAAGATACAATTTAAAAAACAAAGTACTACAATCTCGACAGGAGACTGCGAAGTGACCATATATCAGGTCTTCGTGTCAAGCAGCCACCCTGAAATTGCAGTCTCTCAGAGCGACAGAAGTTTTTAGAAAATTGCTTGCTGGGGTATTATGATGATAAAATAAATGTGGCAAATCAACAACAGCTTTCGAGTAATTCTTTTTGTATTCAGTTTTGAACTTAGGGAAAGTTAGTTGACTAATTTCAGTTGGAATGGAGTTTCATATTTTTGCTCCTTGATATTAAAAAGATTTTTAGAAACGTGCTGTAGAAAATTTTGGAATGTAGAGTTTGATTTCAGTCTTTGCTCTGGAAATTGCTCATATACTGAGGATATCAGGCGCGCAGCCAGAAATCTGTAGTGGGGGGAGGGGGTGTGTTTCGGGGGTCTGGAAGCGGAGGCCCAAGCGCTCGAAACTTTTTTATTTTTTTGGCAAAAATAACCTAATTTTAGGCCTATTTTGATAACAATAAATGCTATTTAAATGTGGCAGAGAAATTAGCATCGCGACGCATGATTATACAAGTTGCCGAAATGGGCTATGCGGGAAATAGCTATTGCTAGAAGTTCAGTTCTCTTATTTACAAGCTGGTAAATCATAAAATCCTATATCAGTAGTTTAATACAATTCTCAAAGAGTAATCTATTTTGTTTATATTTTACATAGAAAGATATAATTAGGAGGGCTAATGGAAGGAAGTTTGAGACAAATAACTAATACAGAGTAGCCCCCCCCCCCCCCCCTTATTCCAGAGCTTATATATCTTTTGATGAAACCTACGTCAAGCATTTTCAATGAACGATCACATTTGACTACCGATGTTTGGCCACTTTTCATTTTTTTTCGGATTTAGGAGTTTTACTTTTGACAGATTAGCTCCCCCCCCTAAATAAACGTTTCAAGGTATGCTTTAAATCATTTTTAAGTCTATTCCAGTGCAAAAGACCGTCTTAGAAGTGCTAAAAACGCGTTATTTTCCTTATTCTGCATTTTGGTCGGCAGGCCAAAGGCATGTAACACACTATGTTTTTCCCGAAATTCATACCTGTATTGAAATTAAAATTTTATTCAATGATTGTCAACCTAAAATTATAGGTTTTCGTGTTTCGACCAATATCTTAGGCCATCTTCACGGCTAGCATTGAGAAGCATAAATTATTCATCTATACAATTTATTATCATAGCTTAATGTAAGTTATTACAATCATAAATTGTATAGATCAATAACTTATGCTTCTAAATGCTAGAGCCGGAGATGGCCTAAGTTAATGGTCGAAAACCTACAGTTTTAGGTTCACAATCATTAAATAAAATTTTAATGATTCTAAGTTGTTACTCATTTTTAGCATACTGAAATTCGTAAAGCACTAACTTGATACTAGTTAAAAAAATTTGTCAGTCTAGTTTTGATGAGTATTTTAAGGATTTTAGATAAAATCGGGAGAAGTAAGATAGGACGATAACAACTTGTTCTAATCTTATCCAAATTTAAGCGATAGTGATATACTGTGTGCTTGTATAGCAATTGGTTTACATTGCTCATCTGGGGTATAACTGCGGCTGTTCGCAACTATCTTTTACCAAAACTGCTGTATAGGTAGGTGTGCATTTTGTGAAAACTTTTGCAATTGGTGCTTGTGTAGTCAGTATACTTCTTCAAAGTGGTGTGATGACATTACTTTTGCCATTGGTTTAATTTCCATCTCAAATTATCTCAGGTAAATAACTTACTTTTTACGTTAATAGAAGAGTTAACCAAAGCTTGAAAATCCCTCCAGCTAGTAGTGTCTTCTAACCTGGTCACTACTTCATTTTGGTCTGAATAGACTGACAATCCAACACGAGTGGAAGTTTGAGATACGTTGAGCCTAGAGGCAACGTTTGAAACGAAACCGAGAAGATTTTCGAACTGGTCACTTTCTATCCCTTCAGATCCATCCACAGCAAACCACAAGTCCATCCTTTGATCCAAGTTAGGCTCTGAAAAGACAAACGGCCGAAATACAAGACCGTAACTTTAGCCCATGTTTGAATTAAACAAAATGCGTTGAAATCGGTGTTGAAGCGACCCGGAGAAGCAATTCTCGGTAATCAAAAGCATTTTTCCAACTGGCAAAAGATGTTCTTGAATTTTTTTGAACTTGCAAAAGCTGTTCTTTAATTGTTTCCAGCAAAAAAAGCTGAAATTAGTGGTGATGTTTTAAATTTTTTCCAGAAGCTTATTCTATATATGCTCATAAGGTTCAAAATAATTCTAGTGGTTTTAAAATCACATTACGGTCTCGTATTTGGCCCATAATATTTATTTTAGGTATTATTAAAGCCATTAAGCCACTAACATAATAAAACAGTATTCAATTTGCAACGCGGCAATAATCCAGTACACTGTAATAGCTGATGTAGTGTCCAAGTCTCACAAAAGCTTTGGGGAAAATACTGTAACTTAAAAAAACGGGACGATGTGAAAATTTGCATGCAAATGAGAGCCCTACTTGAAACATTTTGTACAACCAAATTCAGTCTCCGCGCTCCCTACAGAAATTATGAAAATAGCACTTTTATTTTTTGACGTGCAGAACTAAAAATGCTGGTGCAGAAAGCGTTTATTGGGTCCAATGCAAACAAGTGCCGAACAAACCTGTCTTTATGTCCATTAGACACGCAGTCTCGGATGCTTTTAAAGATTAAAGATTTGCACTTTTGTATTTAAAAGCCTGAACCACGGTATTTCAAACTCATGTAATCAAGCTAATAAAGCATCATCATTTATAAACAAGTATTTACTGTGCTCATCCTCAAACTCAGTCACTCTTTCTTCGTACACAGTTCGATCTACGCCAGGATGATAATATCTCGCCCACCATACAGATTGGTGCCACAGAGTGATCGGAATTTGTGTTCCAACTGTTAACTCAATGAATAATCGAGCCGCCATTGCAGATTTTAGAGGAATGCTAGAAATGAAGTTTGTCTTAAATCTCTAAAATTGCATTTATCAAAACATACAAGTTTTTGACACATTAGATGACACAGTGGAACATCCACTTTAACGCTTCCACTGCTGAAAATTGTAATTACATGTTTATTCAGCAAGTTTCCTTGACCAGGAGAGAGCAAAGGGACTTTTCGATCTTCGAACCAAGCTGCCATCTTCCCACTATACACTGTGGAGGTTTCGCACCGTCCCTTTTATTGTTAGACGTCAAGCAGGAAAGCTGTTAATACCGATTTTAGTAATCTTTAACCCGCATTTACACGGGCGACTTTTTTGCGTGCGATTTTTTGATAAAAATGGATGTAGCAGAGTAGCATTTACTCAACGGCGGTTTTGATCATGATAATTGGGACCTTAATGATGGAAGTAATTGTCTTAAGTTGGTTTCATATCAATATTGTTATAATTGAAAACTTTAGAAGAGAATCGGTGCTGCGATAAAAAATCGTAGTGAGATCAGTTCCGATTTTGTTTTAAAAAGGTTTAGAATATCACTATCGGAATGGAAACAACTTGAGACAGTCATTTTCAGCAGTAAGATAGCTTTCATCACAATGAGAACCATTATTGAATACATGCAACTTTGCCACATCCATTTTTATCAAAAAATCGCCCGCAAAAAAGTCGCCCGTGTAAATGCGGCTTTATAGTTTTACTTAACAGGGAATCAAACCGGGGTCTATCGTTTCACAGAAGTGGGCGGCACCGATTACAAAAGTACCGCGGTACTTTTTAGTATCGATAACAATGGTACTTTTTCGAAAATGGTACCGAAGTAACGGTACTTTGGTACTTTTTAAAAAAAAGTTTTCGGTATTTTCAGTTTTTGTTAGCACGTAACTAATAAAAATCAAACTATCTCTCTCTTTGAAGTCAATCGAATAAATTTTCAACTCCAAAATATGCCGTTATGGTTCGCTCCAAAGAAAGGTTCAAAGTTTGCATGCCAACAATGAGGTACTGCAAGTGAAACATCTCTGCATCCGCAGCTCCGTATTATCTACGATGATGATCAACAACGAAAATGATGAAACTCTTTTCTATATAAAGGAATGCAGCAAAAGATCAAACTAAAGTAGTTAACTTGTTACAAGAAAAGTTGGAAGCGAACGATGCTTCGGATGAGAGCAGCGATATGAACGAAAGTGAACATTCTGACGAACTTTATGATTTTTTATACAAAACAAGAAATAACGCTTGCCGAGACAGTGCTCAACAGCCTCAACGGCAAATCAGTTCATCTACAACCAAATTTTCAAGATGATGCGCTAAAAAATCTCTTTATTGGGTGTGGAAAGATATCTTAACCCTATTTTACACGGGATCTTTGACCAACGACATTTTACATCTTGTGGGCATAAATGCTTCCCTATATAACTCCTAAACCAAAAGTCATGAGAACACCAAATTTGGTATGCGGATTGGTGTTCGCCAAACTTCAGAAAACTGGTTCTGAATTCATGACGTCATCACAGTGACGTCGCAGCCTAATTTTCGAAAAATGACGTCATTTTTGCAATGACGTCCAGACGGTTCAAATTTTATGCAAAGATTTATTTTTTATGCTGAATCATAACATGCCTAAGTCATATTGGTTATGCAACAAAAACATCTTATAACGTCATTTAAGTTAAATATTGGCCAAAAAATGCTCAGATTTCGGACAGAGACTTCCGGAAACCTCAAATTGGGAAACTTCCTGTTACAGTTGTAATTGAAATTTTTAGGAGTATTTGTGACGAAACTTGACTTGAAGTCAAGTTGATTTAAAAAAAACTTTTTTCTCGATGAGTTCTTCAAGAAAAAACCGAGAAGGGGAAAAATGCACCCCCACGAGTAAAGCAGGTTAAAAAACCCAACATAGTTGGGTTAAGTGACGAATAAACGATCCTTCCGAGATGCTCATTTTTTCCAAAGTAAATGGTTGCTCGCAATCTTGGTTTATCGTGCTTTTTTTCACTAAAAATTCCAATTTTTTTAGAACAAACATTCTTCAAAGATTCCAAGGCAATTAGGTTGAATCATCAAAAAGTACTTTACGACGGTACTTTTTTTAAGCAAGTAACTACCACGGTACTTTTAGAAAGTGCCATGTTCAGTGCCCACCTCAGCTGTTTCAGTAGCAGACGCTCTATCTACTCGACCACTGATCTATCACACGGCGATATTACAGCTTATTCACCACCATTCAGCTTTGAACATCACTGTTGAACAAACCACAAAGTTCAGAAAGGACCACATCCAGAGACATGGTTATTATTATCATGAAAACGAATCAGGAGTTTAGTTGGAAAGTATTGCACAAAACTATATACTTATAAATGCATTTCTTGGCCTCTTACCCGAAATCAAACGAACACAGCAAACAGGACATTTCAAAATTGCTAAGCATTCTTTCCAGCATTGACGATGCACCACCTGATGATGAAACATTGTTTTTGAGCGTTTCGTAGATACGTGAAGTTATCTAAACGATAAAAAAGGTTTTGGAGTATTTAAAACTTCAACCCATGGCAAGGTCTTACCATTTCGGCTTTTGTGAATTTCATTACCTGCCACATGCCGCCATTGGGATTCGATCTCATGACCTCCGTTTCTTCACCAACGCGGGACTCGACAATTGCCAATCGTTTAAGAAGTGTATAATCCTGCCATTCCGAGAAAAGGGACTGGATCTTGATCACAGTAGCGTCGACAACATCAACACCAATCGCGCTCGCATTCAATGTCGAATCGCGGGATCTATGACAGCATAAAGTAACTATAGCAACACCTCACAACGAAAAAATTATTTTCGATAAACAATAGCTGATAATGTAGCAGACTATGCCTTGGCAACCTTTCTCATACGCTAATTTAACATAGGAACTGGAGTATTGTGACAAGATTGTATTTTTGTAATATCAGTTGTTATTGTACTATCGATTAGTAGCGAAGTTTAATATACAAGGTTCTTGGTGAATATTTTGCTTTTGCTTTAGTGGAGGCCTCTTAAATTTTCAGGCTCTTTCAAATTCACAAACGTTTACTATTAATATTAACACTTGAACAATTTAATCGGAATTATTAATTAAAGTAATCATAATATGCTATACAATACTTACTCGTATGTTACGTCATTAGTGCAGTAAGTGTTTTTTCGAAATAACAAAAATACACATAGAACAAAAATAGTGACTTTCATGTTTTGGTCTTCATAGTTTGGGCTGGAAAAAACAATTAATTTTAGCCCAAGCTTTGAGCCAGAACATTGTGATGTCATCATTGCTGGTAACAGCCATGTATTAAAAAAGATTAATGTCCACCAGCATGCAGTTCTAAAGGAAACAGCATATTTATTTAATAATTGGATACTAATAGTCATAGGAGGGCACAAGCCCGTTAATCGTTAATCCGTTAATAACGAAGCTAACTTTTTCATTAACTCGTTAATCCGGTAAAAAGTTTTTTCATGTTAACGGACTAAATTAACTTCCGTTAAGTTCTGTTAACAGACTAAATTAACTTCCGTTAAGTTCTGCTAACTTCCGTTAAAGTTTTTATCGTTAATATCTTGCACCATTCATTCATCGTACCGGTACAAACCAGTTTGCGCTGGTAGCACTTGTTGCGTATTAGCACGAGTTTTATAGAAGAAAGGAGCTCTTTTTTGTGCAAATAAGCTGCAGCCTCATAGGTCTATTATTATCGCTGTTCGCAATTTCCAAAGATTTTCCGATTGCAGCTTTGTCAGCACTTGAACTTGTTTTTATCTTAAAATTAGATTAGACTTTTAACATGTAACTTCCAAAACACAAAAAGACCACCATAGCAATAAATATTTCCTTGCAATCAGCTCAACAGCATCAATACGTGTTCTAGAAGCGAGTGATAAAAAGAAACGTAAATTACACGCAAAATATTAACGAATTAACGGACTTTATTAACTTCCGTTAATTAAAGCTGAAAATAACAGATTAACGTTAACGGAGGTGTGAAATTTGTTAACGGACTAGTGGTTAACGAAGCTAACGTTTTGCATTAACTTGCCCACATGCTAATAATGTATCGCGCATCTAGCTTAATATAAGCGACAGAGCTAAAATAGCATAGTTTACCCCTTTTGTATATAAACTCAACTACAGTATGCATTTCGCCGAGAATTAGTTGATTTTTTCCAAAACTCCATCATCGAAATCGAAATTTAGATTTACAGTGCAAATCTGATTGCGGACTTTCAGTCTGCTTTGAGCAAAATAAGCAACGAGTTAGTTCAAAAAGTAAACGTTTAATAATAATAAAGTGTAAAAAGTAAAATGGACTTTAGGCTAATTGCTTAGGTTGCAACACGGTCAAGCTTTCAATTTCTAACCTGTAAGTAATACTTTTATTTTTTGCATGTCGATAAGTTTCTGGCAGTTTCTTTTTAATAATCATTTCTCAAAAAATATAAAAAATGAAAGATACTAGAAAAATGTGCGCGTAAAATGGCTCTATTATGCTGTAATTTTGACTACTCGTGAGTTTGCCGAGTTTGTGTATCTGTGGTTGGCTTGTGTAGCCGTACAGTGGGCGATCTGAATTGGTCGATCGTGAAAAGTGTTAGTGGAGCTGTCTTGCTCAGTGAGAATTGGTTTGTGTTTCAATCTTAAATAGAAGTCCTAATTTAAAATTGGTGTGCTGCTTTCTGCGATTCAATAAGCTAAACGAACTATCAACTGCCATTCTTGATTTGTCAGTTAACATCTTAGTTGTTCACTGGTTTGAGTCGACGTGGACTATTCTAGAGATTAAAGGTTGTACTCTAGCCAAGTATCAACGATCGCGACCGTGGCCATGTAAGCAAGCCATAATATGTGAATCATACAAGACGCACTCCATCTTGAAGAACATTCAAATACCTGAATTTCAAAAACTTCAAGAACGAGAAATAAGAAACTCGGAGGATGACCGCCTTGGATCGAATAGATTATATCGGCTAAACAATACAAACGAGGTTTAAAGGGGCAGGGAGATCTTAGTTTTGAATTTTAACACTAAATCTGCGAAAAATAATTGAGTACCAACGTTGTCCCGTTTTTTCATTGTTTGACGTTAAACAGTTATAACGGAAGATTTCGATTTAACGGGAAAAAATTTGGCTGTGGCAACAAGACATCAAATTTACTTTAGTGATTTTAAACCAGCTTTGTCAGATTGTAGGTCTCAGGGTAGAATATAGGCTTCTGCCCGGTATCTGCTGTGACTTTGGTGAGGAAAATTGCTTTTCAGATGTACGTAAAAATACACGAAAAAAGCTTGACGTCCTTCGTGGAGCCTCTGCCATAGTACATAGGTTTGTCCAGTTTGGCCGAGAGATGGCTACGGAATACCTTTGGTTTAGATATGCTGAGGGCTGCAGATGATAGCTAAAAGCTCGAAACTGCACAGTCAAGCTATGTGTAAAAATACGCTTATTGGTTTGAACTTGCTACTTTTAGCAAAAGCATATGCGATTTGCTGCGCTTGGGAAGAAATGAAAAATAGACCTAGACTGGTAGGCTAGCATTACTGATTAATCAAGTTAGTTTAATTAAGAGTAAAACCTAGTCTAGAAACAGTTGGGCTAGTAGTTGAAAATTTCTACTGGTGGTGGTTGGCTTCTAATGGTGGTATGAGCTATAATAATGATAGGCCTACAAGGTAGCTTTTAAGCTAGCCTCCAAACTATGACAAGAGGAGGAGTCACGGATCAGCGATTAAAAAAAAAATTTTTTAATGAAAAGAATGCAACAGATAGCGGTAAAAATAAATACCGACACTAATATTTTTTGATCTAGAAAAGGCAGAATTTTGAAATTATAGTCGAAAATAATGTCAAAAAATAAAAACTTTTGCTTGACATACAATAAATGAGTTAAATTAACGGTCGATGCCCCTTTAATAAATTCAGGCTGGTTCCTTAGCTATTTTGAAATTAACTTGGCGTTTTCCAAGCAACTATAACGCAAAGTACCTCATGAAATACATAAAACGTCATGAAACTATAGCATTTCAGTTGTAAAAGAATTGATATTGTTAAAATGTTTATTACAAATAAAAGCACATACTTTAAAAAGATCTTCTTGCATATAACACAATATTTTTTCTTTCTTTTTTTCCTTTTCTTGCTTTTAGATTAACAACTGCTACTACTTCCATAGCAGATACATCAAACCTTTGGATAAACTTGAACTGATTCAAGTATACATGTTTCAGCATCAGTATTAATTACGGCACCATATTTTTCTTTTTTTTTAAAGAAGTTTTGCGATTTTATTACAATTTTCGATCATTTGTTTCAGATAATTTCAGCTTGGGCTAAAGCTTCGGATATTAGCCAATAGGGACGCACACATCAATGAAAAGGAAAGACCGCCATTTTTATTCCCCTTCGACTGCAGTAATTGAGGCTGGAGAATGGGGCGGGGTTTTTGGCGCAGACCGGAGAGAAACATGTGATCCGGCGGGGGATTTGGAGAGGTTTGATATTTTGGAATGTGCAGAAGTTTTCGTATTTCTAGAAGTCTTGGACACCTTGCTTCGACCCGACAGGGGTCTAGATGAAGCACTTCCGAGAGCAGATAATTTAGCTTGGAGTTCGTTTGGCCCGTCAGCGGGAGAAATATGACCAGCTTTGGACGATGCAGAAACATTTCTTGAGCCTGCAATATCAGACTTTCTGCTTACTGCTGTAGACATTTTTGACGTTTTAACTTCAAGCAGCCCAGGTGCAACATCCCCAGCTGTCCCACCTTCAACTTCATCACGCAAAAATGTGTTTGATGCATCACTTGCTTGGCTTTTTAATGTTGTTTTTGAGGTCCTGCTATGATGTTCCATAGCATCTGCGGCTTGACTTGCCATCTAAAATCGCAATTCGTAAACTAGTATTAAACAGTATGCAGTAGTAATTGACTCAGTGGGAGAAGAACGAGGCAGCAGACTTGTTTAAGCCCCTCTTTTTCAGATCCAACCACGATTGATTAAGAACCTTCTTTTTGCAAAGCCTTTATTGGTCTACGATGCAATTCAAGCCCTCAGAAGCGTCTCGAACTGTAAAGAACTGTTTCTTTTTGTTTTTAATATATTTTAGCCTGAAAATGGGCACGGATTTGGATATTGACTTGCGTTCCTAGAATTCTAAATTCATCAATGGCAAACTTAGCATATATAGACTACTATGAATTAATGCTTGCCATGCAAAAAGTATTGGAAAGTATTTGATCAATGACCAATTAATTTGTAGAACCACCTGATGTTTCGAAAGATGAGCCATACTGTATTGTGAGAGTTTTTGAATTTTATCATCTGGTTTTATATATCTGATGACGTAATGGTAGCAAAATAACCAAAAGTTAGATCCTCAGCAGTTAATACTGAAAAATTACACTTGAAAGGGATCTTGTTCAAAAAGAGCTGATCACTCTAATTGATTTCAACCTGGTTTTTTAAAGCATAAAGGTAGTAAGACCAAAACTTTCAATCGCAACCTGAACTGGATAAATTTAATAGTATGGAAATAATGATGTACAGTAAACACTCTGGAACATTAAAAATAATAAATCATTCATAAATCATCCGAAATAATAAATCATAAAATAATAAATCATTAAAAAATCTAAACAAAAATAGTTTCCTCCACAAAATAAACAGCAATCTTCAGTAATACAGTTATAAAAGAAATCAAAAAAATGATAAACAAACAATAAATAAACAATACTACACAAAAAGTAAATAAACAAAAACTAAACAGTGAAGTATATAATACTATACAACTACACGGCACTTACCATCTCTGGAGCAAGGGTGTTAGCCAGTTCACGAGCCTCCGCTATCTTTTGATCGGGTATACCCAGAATTCGTGATTCATTTAATTTATCGATTAGATTATGCAACAACGTCGGAGATGTGTTTCCTTGGTGGATATCCGCCACAAAAGTTTCGATATTTTCCAACTGAAAATGCAATGAAACTGCGCGCGTTAAAGAATGAAAAGTTACTATCGTTTTTGTAAACAAACAATTTTGTCCTTTAAGGAGAATGAAGTTAATTGGAGAATTTTTAAAACTGGAAAATGAAAAAAAGGAATTTTACCGATTGTCAAGGCTGCAGTACAGCCCACTGATTAAATGTAAAGCAGGAGGCTCATTTTTGCTCTAAAAATTAAGAACAAGCATTGTCATTCTTGGAATGATATTAAAAACTGGAGCCAGACTAAAAGAAATGCAGTTAATCAGAACCGTATTGCAGCGAAATGACAAGCTGTTTGCTGTCATAGCCAGTGGACTGACTGCTTTGCTCTTGAAGCTTTCGATAAACAAAAAAAATGTCCTTTTTCACTTTCTCTTTTTCATTTTCAGTTTAAAAAATTCTTCAATCACTTTAGTCTTGAGTAACATTTAGAAAGAAATTAGGAAAAAGAGAAGCTGAAAATTCGTAAAATTTAAGATCAGCTAGTTAGACAGCCAAAAACTTATTGGTTTTTACAATAAAAAATGAGTTCATAGTTTTTCGTCTTAATTCAAGTTTGGAACAATTATTGCTTGATTTTGTTTTGACAGTGATTTCCCAGGAGTCGACCACGAAGGACGTCAAACTTGTCGGTTATGATTTCCGTGGTCACACAAGGGGAACCCTTGTAGTAGGGATAGCCTATGGCTGTCCTTTCTACAAGGGTTCAGCGATTTTTCACTTGTTTTTTTAAGTACCACAAGTGAAAAATCGCTTATTCTCTAGAAACCCTCTGCCGCTGTGCAAGCCCTTAAGGTTAGTCCAGTTCGGCCAAGAGTCTTGTCCAGCTGGGGAATAACTTTGTTAGAGAAGCTGAGGGCTGCCGATGAGAGCTAAAAGCTTGAAACAGCGCTGTCCAGCTCTGTGAATAAATTAATTATTACTCAATAATGGGCCTGTCGATTAGCAAATAATGAGTTAATGGACCTGTATCAATCTTGAAAACTAAAGTTAACCGAACAACTAGAAACTCGTTTAACACATTATAAAATGCGTTCTAGCCCTGACTGTGGCTAATAAAAGTAGGTGAAATATTAATTTTTCTCCACGTTTAATTCAAGTCTTGTCTAAAATTTCCTTGGCAACAGTATTTATTTTACCACATGAGCTTGGCGATTTAGCTTCGACAACGCATTTTGAGCTTCTTCGAGTTCTCCAATCGGAAAATGCAAGCTTTCTGCGGTCTTCAACTGCTCCTCTAATTCTTCTTTATCGTGTGCGGTTGAATCAGGCATACTAGCACAAGTAGCTTTTGATTTTAGCGCTTGTTGAATCTGTGACACAGCAAAGGATCACGATTTATACTTGCTTAAAGTACTCGTACAAAACTACAAACCACGTCATGGTAAAGAAAGAATGGTTCTTTAGAACCCGACATTAAACATTGCCTGATCAAAAAATGTACGGACATTTGAAGCAAAAATACCAGAGAGATCACAGTACAAGTGATAACACTAGAATTCAGTTACAAAATATAACACACGGTACTTTTAAACTGCAAAAAAAAATTTTAGTCAAATCTCATCAATATTATGTAATAGACCATCATATGAAATATTTCATAATACTTGCCGTAGAGTATTACCCCAAAGCATGAAACGAATTTGCGAAGCCCATGTAAGCGTCATTGCACCTGCAAGCAACACAGTTCCTTCTGAAGAAATGTCGCAGCAGTGGCGAAACAATGTAGTTTTGTAACGTGATGAGAAAATTTTGGCACAAAAGATCTACATAAGCCATGAAAAAGAGAGAATCAGGGCACTTACTTGAGAAATACGAACTTCCAGATGCTCCAATACCTCTCTAGAAGCGAATAACCGATCCTCATCAATGTTAGCGTCTCTAGCATCCTCTATTATTTCTTTTAGTTTGATCATGCAAAGATAATCAGCATCCGGTCGCTTTGCTTCTTGAGTCCAAGCTTCGAGCTGTTCTCCGATATCAGGGGTAGCCGTTTCTCTCTGAAACAGCATAGAGTTCACGTTTATTACAGTTTCAGGAAACGGCAAAGGTCATCGAGTTCTTAAAGCAAATTTAGCCGTTATATAGACAAGCTGAAACCCAATCAAAATCGATTGAATTTTATTTTTAATACCAACAAGATAAGCAATTTTTCCAATACTAATGACTAGTAATTGTTAATTAGGTATTTTATAAATTTAAACATGGCGTTACGTCTTCATTTTGACTTTTGAGTCAGCAAGAAAGTTTTTTTACCAGTATGCACATTGCACAGTACACAACAATATTATCCACCAAATAATACCAGATAGGGGAGCATTTTACTGCACCAAGGACACAAAAGTAACACTAAAATAGCAAAGCCGGAAACTACAAAAAAAGCAGAAACTTAACACTGAACACCTAACCCAGAATAATAAACAATATTTTTTCTACCAGTAACTTATGCACTATGCAGTTTTGATTCTGCATAAAAAGCACATAACTATCTCGAGCAACAAAATTCGATGATCAAACGATCCCTTTGCAATTTTTTGTTTCGATCAACCATTTGCTTCCTTCGTTTGTGCTATTAAATTTATTTTATGCTTCTTTGCGCATTCCGCTAATTGCAATACACTATTGAATGGTTGAAATAAAAAAAACAAATAAAAAAAAACAACTAACTACGGACAATAAATCAACCAAAATATATTCAAACTTTACCGCTGAATCGTCGTCGATAGGTTCGATCTTGTCCTTCCTCTTCTTTCGTTTATGAAGAGCGAAAATGAAACAAGATGACAACAACAGAGAAGCTAATACCCCCAATGCAATCACCCAAGCGTAATCCGATGGACTAGATTGGGCATCCTTATCATTCTGTAAAGAAGGAAAAGAACGGTAAAAGCTGTGCTTTCACAAAATGAAGTTCCCCACACAACAAAATTAACTGAGTGAGTATATATCACAGTAGATTACTACAGTATTAAGACATTAATAACAACCTGTTTATGCTCAGCTACCGCTTGGTTTGTTCAAATATGCACCAATTCAGTACAGCTCAACTTTGGAAGAGTTGACCTAGTTCTCAAATTTTACGTTTTAAGCTTTAAAGTTTACATTTTTATTGTCCACTTTTGAAATTGCTTAGATTTACCCAGAACGATCCCACTTATGGGTGAAACAGACGGTTGAGTTTTATAGATTGTAATTTTAATTTTTTAATGTTTACTGTAACAATCTACCGTGATATTTGCTCCAACTCTTTATTATTGAAAATTTTTTAAAACCTTGATATCAACCACAGACTGAGTCGGATATATATAGATCGAAAAACAGCTAATCCAAATATACTTTGATTGACGGATGCATTTTTATTCTCCTGTCATAAAAAAGCGATAGTGGTGGCCGTCTACTGGAAGAGCGTCGGGTCAGTGATGGAAAAATTGCTGACTCGCAGTTCGATTTCCGATCTACCAATACGCCATTGTGTGCTTGGGAAAGACACTTAATGCACATTTCTCATTGGGATCAAACAGTCTACCCGTAGTGGTTGCCAAGCCTGACGAAAGACTTGCAGAGAGAAGCCAAAAAAGGTGCTCTGCGGCGGTGTAATTAGACAAACGCGGGGTGCCTGGTTCAAACAAACGAATGAGCGATGATGGCGCTATCCTTTGAACGAATATACACCCGCTTAGAAGTTGACCAATTTAGAAGTTTTTCGGTTGTGGTTTGACTTCTTTCCATGCAAATTTGTTACTTGCTCAAATTAACCAAGCAGAAGTAATCATCTTATCCAAGCACGTAACAACGTGACAGAGTACGGACTGAACCAAGATCATGCGATGAGGGACGCCGCAAAAACGACGCTTTTAACGACGCTTTACCACGCTGCGGACAATTTTAATCGTTTTCCACGCACTATGTCTACATGAATTCGCCTGAAGAGGCACTGTTTAAAATCTTTTAGAGATGGGCATACTGGGGTGATTTGGGGTACACAAGAATACTGAAATTTCAGAATTCAATCAGTAAACTAACCACAAATGACAATAATTTTAAGAGACAACATGGAACGCGCTAGATTTTCTCGTTGGTGTATTCCAAGCTGTACCACAAAATTAGTGATTCTATGTGACTGTTTACTGATTGTGTTTTCGTTACCAATTATTTAAACGACGGAATTATTCGAAATCGCAAAATAAAACAAAAAAAACTGTAAACTCTTATATCTTTGGGAGTGACTATTTCAGCGAAAAATTTTAAGTTTAGGAGAATAAAACGAAAAAGTTTTTCTTTTTTAAAGAATGAAATTCAGGTTTGGGTTAGGTTTTGATCTTAGTTTTAGAGCAAGAACTTGAGTTTGGGTATGATTTGGGTCAAAATTAATAAAAAAGTAGATAAAATTCCCCTTGAACAAGGCTCTTGCTATTTCTTTTCGATAGGTTTTTAGACGAGCTACATTGCGAAAAAAGTAGAGTCTATCTATACCTGCTCTGCTACGCTTGCTTGATATTCACGCAGCGCTGCAACAGAATCTTCGACGATTGAAGTAACGTTGAGTTCTTCAGCTTCAGCTAGTTTTTCCTCTAGTTTAGCATAGCAATCGCTTTTATTTGCGGAAGTGGCATTTTCGCATTCTTCGGTCAGACTTTCGACTTCTGCCACGATCTAAGCAGAAATAGAACGTTTACAGTCATGAAACACCATAGAAAACTTGAAAGTCCTCCCTCCAGCCAAAAAAAGTTTTTTCAACGGAATTTCGTGTATGTGAAAAGAAGGACATTAAAGCTAGAGTTGAAACGCGAAGCAACGCGGAAGCAATCGCTCGCGAAGTTTGTGACCGGTTGAAACCTTTTGCAAGTTGTGGATGTCAAATTTTTGGTTGCTTCGAGTAGTTTTGCGTTACTTCGCGTTAAGTGTAGACGCACCTTAACGCCAAAAAATTAAAAAAAAACAATTACAAGAAACTTCCTAAAACCAATGTAGGCAGTAGACACGTCGTAGCAGCATGCCTGAAACTGCAGGACGGTTTTGCGATCTCTGGCCTGTGAACAAGGTAACTTAGCAATATTAAAAAAAACTACAGGAACTTATCTTGTAAGAATCAATGATTCATCAGAAAAAAAAAGTAGAGGCTTAAGCGGCAACATGAAACCTTGCAGAAAACGTGAGAATGAAAGACCTAAGTTGATGATTGACCACTGCAAAACTAAACTGCGTGCTGATAATTTCGGTTTCATTAAAAAGGTAAAAGCTTAGCTAGAAGTCAAAAATGCTTTCAACCACTGTGATTAAAATGATCGCAATGATTCTGATTTTATTTTTGAAAATGTAGCGAAGTGACATAACTGGCGTATTAATTAACCCAAAATTGCAAATGTTTTTGCGTTTCGGTGCTCATCTCAACAAACCGCCATGATTGCGACTTAAAAACTAAGTTCATTGCTATCATTTTACTACAGTTGCTAATTGTCACTAGTGTTCTAGTATTAGGCTACCTAGTAGTGAAGCGCCTGCAATAGAAGTTAATGCTAGAGTCAGGGGTGCCGAAACTCGGGGGGGGGGGGTATATTCCTCCAATAATTTGACTGCATCCCCCCAATAATTTGACTATGGTCTACATCTGCATCCTCCTCAATAATTTGACCCTGGTCTGCATCTGAGCGCTAGGTGATGTTTGGAGCAGTTTTTTGGTCTTCACTTGAATTCGGGGAAAAAAAAGTCTTCCATTTTTGGTGAAGACTGTTTTTGGTCTTCACTTAATTTGCTTACCTGAAAAAAATTGTGGTCGAGGTTCATCCCCCCAATGTTGAAAATAGGGTAAAATTGCAAATTATCCCCCCCAATACTCAACAAAGATTAGCACCCTTGGCGAGAGCAACACCTTGGTTAGTTCTCGAGATTAGCTTATGCCTTCAAAGGACACTGTAACGCTGCAGTTTTGAGTTGAGATGTTCTTTTGTTTTCAAATAGATTTCAAAAATAAAAAAGCAGTATAAAACAGTAATTCGGTAGAAGTAGTTATGTCAGTTCTAATGGGACCTTTGAGGCGTGCGGGTTGACTGGTAGCACGTTCATTTAAAAAGTCGGAGATACGAGGTTCAAATATCAGGCTGGTAAAATGTACACAGAGTTTCCAACGGTTTGCCACCGCTGCGACATTTCTTCTAAAAGAGCCGAGTTGCCCTGGCGCAATGGCGCAGAAATGAACCCCACAAACTCGTTACACGCTTCGGCGTGAAACAACAAAAATATATCGATTTTTTTAGTTGTAAATTTTACTAAATACCAATTCTTGCTTGAGTCTTCTTGCTAGTCGATAGTATTTCAAAAGAATGCTGTCTTCTACGGTTAGATTTTCAGCTTCTTGTAACGCTGCTTCTAAACTTTCGACGCAGGAAGCTTTAGCAACCGTTGTGTTTTCGCAATTGTCACTTAGGTCCTCTAACTCATCCACGACCTAAAATTCAAGAATTGGTCAAAATATCATTCAACAATTCCACCATAAAACGAAAACATATTTCAACCGGATTATTTGTAAACGTACAAATCAGCTGCAAAATATTAACTAGGAGCAAGTTTTTTTCGTATAAAAATAATTACTGTATTTTGGAGTCACCAACTTTAGATCCAAACTTGTTTCAAGCTGTTTTTTAACCCTTGATACACCTTCGACAAATTTCAAAATCTGAAACTTCAAGTTAGTCAAAATTTTAATTTGTTTAATAAATAGCGTAATAGTTACGACAGTCACAAAGGTAGCAAGTGCATCATCAACTATAATATAATCAGTAACATTACACACCCAGCAATGCTCAATGCAGTATACTAAATCAATTAGTGTTGATTCTGCTGAATAAATTTTTGGTCGGTCAAACCATGGACTCTATATTAGAAGCCTGGAAACTGACAATTTTGTCTTTTTCCTTCACGGTTGAATTGTTCTAGAATATGTCAATTCGTCCGATCAGTGTGGCTTTTTTCTTCACGGTTCACTCGTTCTACGAATAAGTCCAATCAAATCAGTCGAATACGTGTAACCGCAAAAAAACCTTCGCAACAAGAGCAAATTTTTTCTTCAATGCTCCTCCTCTTTTTCTCCGCGCGGTTGTTTCTAGTCCACTAAATAAAGAGTCTATGGTTTAAGTGAACCGTGAAGAAAAAAGTCACGCTTATTCGACAAATCGGCATATTTTAGAACAAATGAACCGTTAAGAAAAGCGACAGTTGAACAAAAGCGACAGTGTAAAGCCTTCATCGTGCGTGTAAACAAGTCCTTTCGCTGGTTTTTGCATAAGATAACTTAGTAAATAAAAATGTTAACATCACCGTACTATATCTTGCTTTAAGGATTTGACTAATTCTTGAAACTTTTGCAGCTTAGCAGCTCCTACGCTAAGATTTTTCGCTTGTTCGAATTTGTCATCGAATCGTTCCACGCAAACGCTCTTTTCGCTGGTATTTGAACAGTCGTAATGCAAATCCTCCATTGAATCAATAAGCTAAAAGCATTGTAATTCAATCAAGCCAATAAAATAGAACCAGTATTGACAAAGCAAATTATGTAAATTGTGGACATACAATAACACCAGAAGTAAGTTTTAGGGTAGCCAGACCCATAGGCGTAGCCAAGGGGGGGCCCAGGGGGCCCGGGCCCCCCCAATTGAAATACCACCAATGATAAAAAAATATGACAACATAGCCTAGTGATGCTTAGTTGCAGTTACGGACGACGAGAGAGCCCCGGGCCCCTAACTAACAACCAGGGGACCCCTAACCGACAACCAGGGGCCCCAGGCCCCTAACTAGCAACCAGGGGGCCCCGGGGCCCCTAACTAACGACCAGGGGGCCCCTAACCGACAACCAGAGAGCCCCAGGGCCCTTAACTGACAAACAGGGGGCCCCTAATTGGCAACCAGAGGCCCCCAGGGCCCCTAACTAACAACTAGGAGGCCCCTAAATGACGACCAGGGGGCCCCTAACCGACAACCAAGGGGCCCTGGGGCCTCTAACTAATGAACAAGAGACCCCAGGGCCCCTAACCGACAACCAGGGGGCCCCTAACTGAAAACGGGGGCCCTGGAGCCTCTAATTGACAAACAGGAGGCCCTGGGGGCCCCTAATTGACTACCAGGGGACCCTTAACCGACAACCTTGGGGCCCCGGGCCCCTAACTAACGACCAGGGACCCCCAGAGCCCCTAACTTATGACCAGAGGGCCCCGAGGCCCCTAATCGACAAACGGGGGCCCTGGGGCCTCTAACAGACAAACGGGAGCCCCTAATTGGCAACCAGAGACCCTCAGGGTCCCTAACTAACAACCAGGGGGCCCCGGAGCCCCTAACTGACAACCAGGGGGCCCCTAACCCACAACCAGGGGGCCGTGGGGCTCCTAATTAATGACCTAGGGGCCCCGGGGCCTCTAACTGACAAACAGGAGGTCCTGGGGCCCCTAATTGACGACCAGGGGCCTCCAGAGCCCCTAACTAACTATCAGGGGGCCCCAGACCCCTAACTGACAACAGGGGGACCTGGGGCCCTTAACCGACGACCAAGGGTCCCGGGCCAGGGGCCCCGTATTTCAAATTTTCAACAATATATACGCAAAACCTGTGAAATCTCTAAAAGTTTTGTGCTAAAAGTTGCAATCCCAGACCCTCGTTTAACGTTATTATGAACTTAATGCTTTCTCTAAAAGTTTTGTGCTAAAAGTTGCAATCCCAGACCCTCGTTTAACGTTATTATGAACTTAATGCTTTTACACAGGCGGTAATGCAAACCCCCAACTGAAATACTACCAATGATAAATATAATGAGAGCATAGCCAGTATGTTGTCCTTGTCCGGAATTGCAGTTTCTTTAATTTAGGATTTACGCGAACAAAAGTAAGTAATAATAATGACGACCACCTATCCACGCCATAATAATGTCATGCAATTTTTGGACGTTTCAAAAAACTGTCAAGTGACTTGACTCGAGTCCTACACGTTTTGGAACAAACGTTTTTTTTTTTAATTTTGCTTTAAATGTTTTTTTATGAAAGAACTTAAGGGTGCGATCTTATCTCAAAATCATAGGCGTAGCCAGGGGGGGTGGCCCAGTGGGCCCCGGCCCCCTCAATTGAAATGCCACCAACGACAAAAATTAAACAAAAAAACCTTGTTTCTTCATTTTCAGTGTCTTTTAGCATCTTTGCGTACAACAGTACACGCGTACAACAGTAATTAACTATAAATGATATTGACGACCAGGGGGCCCGGCGCACCCCCTTAATTCAATTTTTTCCAACCAATTTAAATGTATAACCAGGATGAAATCAAGGGTTTTTGTTCAAAAAATTGCAACCTCAGGCCCTCATCTAAACTTTTTATGAACGTGACGCAATAATCAGCGCCGTATTTGCCATATGGCACAGCGCCAGAGCCCCGCTCTCAGATGATAGGACTTTTTTTGGTCTTCACTTATATTTGGCAGGAAGATGTTGCAAAAGTCCCCCAAGTGCCAGGGGCCCCGCGCAATGTAAATCCGGCCCAGAAATAACATGTTTAGTAACCATCTATTGTACCATTTTTCAATAACGATTCAACTCCTCCTCGCCAGTTTTTACGCACAAAATACTTTTAAAAAATAGCTAGAGAGAACGTTCATTGAACAAATCATTGAATTTCAATTGAGGGGGCCTGGGCCCCCTGGCCGTACATGTACTCCTATAACTGGTTAACTTCATGACAAAACAAAAATCTTGAAGGAAAATCTTCGAGCTGATTACTATTTACAGCTAAAATAATGCAGGAGGCAATGCGCCTTACTTACCCCTACATGGACCAAATCACTTACAATTAAAATTTTATGCCATAACGCAAAATTTTAAACGTGTTTTGGACTTTAATTGCAAGTAAAAGGAGGATTGAACAGTTAAATTTTTTTGATTGGCTTTGAAATGTTAAAAATCTAGTTCTTTCAAATGGCTTTGAACTCCTGCGAAATGTGATCCAATTGGATTAAAATCGGTTTTTTTCCCAAAAACTTACAAAAATCGCCCAGCGGCGGCTGGGGGCTCCGCCCCCAGACTCCGCGTCTGTGATACGTTTAAGTACACTAGCTTACTCAACACGTCTCCTAAGTTAGACATTCGCACTTTCTAACGATTAGTTTTCACCCTCTCCCTTTACCAAAATCCTGGTTAAATGCCAACAGACTACAGCTTCAGATCTTGCATTCTACGATATCTTTGCCCCACAAAAAGTTCCTTCTTCGAAAATTTCTGATGACGTCATTGCATGTGATTTGTGGTTTGGGCCCCCCCCAATCAAAAATCCTGGCTACGCCGATGGCCAGACCACTGGATATTTTCCCGTGTCTGACACAAAAGATTGGGTAACTTCAGTCTACTTGTTACATACAAAACGCATGACGATGCTTTCACAGCAACATTAATTGGGTAGCGAAGGAGGGTTGGGTCCCGACTATGCCTGGCGTAATTTCAACTATGCAGTTTGCACGCTCGGAAATCGGCAAGCCGAGCAAACCAAATTTTGGTCAAAACAAATAGAGAATACACTTGTACAATTTTATGCCAAGCGTAGACCAGATGAGGTTAGTTTAGCTAATCAAATAAGATAATTAACGTTTTCGGCGTCCATCATGGTACCCTCATCAGGAACCAAGTACAAGCAGTTATTCGAAATAGCTCTTTTGCTCAATTAATATAAGAAGACACTTACTTTTTGTTCTTCAGTTCTCTCATCCTTTGCAAAAGCAACTTCAATTCGAACTCGTTTGTTGGAAACAATCGCCACAGATAAATCGACTTCGCTTCCTTGCAAATCCGGATATCTCTCCAACAGCTTGCTGGCCTCAATTACAACCTGTCCACCACCCTAAAAGTTACAAAAACAAAACAGAAACGTTAGACGAAAACACATAATATGACTCAAATCAGAAGGTGGAAAAGCAAGGTTTTTCGGTGAAATTACAAAACGATTTCCTCAAATTTATTTTTAGTTTGGTTTTATGGATTAATTGTTGATCCATTTTTTATCTTCCACTCATGAGGAAACGACAGTTTGCTTTACTTTGGACGAATCCGCACCCGAATAAAACTTTGGCCACAGTTTTCTGCTTGATTCTTTGATCTCTTCCCAGTTACATTTGCTGTTTGCAGAAAACCGGCAAAACAGATAGATTATTGCTGGTGCCGATTATCTTCCTATTTAACCGATCAGTGGCTGAGTGGATAGAGCGCCTGCCACTGTCAAACTAAAGACTATAAAAATTGGCATTCACAGCTTTCCTGCTTAACGTTCAGCAATAAAAGGAAATTGTGAAGCCTCCACCATGTGTGGTAGACAGGTGGCAGCTTGACTCGAAGATCGAAAAAGGTCACTTCGCTGTTTTGTGGCCAAGGAAACTTGGTAAATGAAATGTAATTACAATGCAACTACTATAGCAAGCTTCCAAGGAGGCAACAACGTGGTCAACTTGCTTTTCGATCAGAGTTAACCTAAAACCACAATCAAAGAAAAATCCAAAATAAACAAACACTCACTTCTTCAAGGGTAATCAAGGCATCATAATTGGCAGCATTTACGTAGACTTGGCCAACTTTGACGTATACGCGGAGAGTGGCAGTAGGGTCAGACGAGGTCACGTTTATTACGAGATCTTCGCTACGAGACAGTTTAGTGGTGATTTGTTTTCTGCTCCCAGGACTCAATCTCAGTCTAGCCGAGCGGTTTCTCTGAAAACAAAAAGCCGATTCTTTGTTGAGTGGATGGAGCGTCTACTACTGAAACGGTAAACTCGAATTCGATTCCAAGTCGGTTCAAACTAGAGACTAAAAAGATTGGTATTCACAGGTTTGCAGGTTCACGTTCAGCGTTATAAGAAACAGTGTGAAGCTTCTACCATGCTGGTGTGGTAGACAGGTGACAGCTTTACTCGAAGGCTGAATGGTCTCTTAATTCGCTGCCACCTGGAAAAGGCAACTTGGTAAATAAAGATGGAATATCAAACAAAATTTCATACTTTATTTCATGCTTCACTTACGTGGGTATTGGTGAAAACAGCACGTTAACTCCACCATTGATCAGAAACAACTTATATGTTTGTTGTTTTAATCTCCGTGCGGTAGTGGTTACGCGATACACTTTGGATCTCACTGTTTGTGAAAATTGGGTTCGATTCTTTTCAAATGCAACATTGCTGTTGGTGTTGGTCAGAAAGGGTATGCGGAAATTAAAAAGCTGCATGACTCAAAAATATTCTAGAGGCAATTTGTGATTGGATATTTGCATGTAGACAACATGCTAGTCGAAAGTTAACAACGATCTATCTCTATACTCAGCGTTGGAAGACCGGGGGTGAGTAAGGCTATGGAAAAGAGAAAAAAAAGAACATCACAGATTTCTTACCGCAGTAACTATCGGTGTGTCAGCGACGGTTTTCAAGATGTTTTGCGCAATGGAAGCGCTTAGGTTTTTGAAAGAAGTGAGCTTAAGAGCATGCTTCGCTTTCGGTTCAGAGGCCAACGTATCGAGCATAGTGGTATTAACGTCTCCAACTCCAACAGCAAACACAGTGACGTTCTTTTCTTCAAGCTTCATATAAAACGTTGTATTGGTGAAAAACATTACGCAGTAGTCATTTTAACGAACTGAAAGGTACTGAATTACAGTGCTATCAAAAATGAACTTCTAAATCAGGCTGCGTTTTCAACGATGGTACATTTACTTACTTTTTTCCCACTTTATCTTTCAAGAAACACAAATTCAACTAACAGGAGGTCCATGCAACATTACGTACGAGCTAGGCGTCGCAGATTTTGCCACTTTTCACTTTTCAATAATTTAAAACAACGTAACTATTACGACAACGTTACACAAGAAATTCCCCTTTCCATCAAAAATATTCCGATGGTTGTTAACATAAGCGTAGCCAGGATTTTTGATTGGGGGGGCAATTCACAAATTACATGCAATGACGTCATCAAGACATTTTCAAAAAAGAAACTTTTTGTGAGACAAAGATATCGTAGAATGAAAGATCTGTGAAGCCGTAGCCTGTTGGCACTAAACCAAAATTTTGGTGAAAAGAGAGGGCGAAAACTAATAGTTATAAAGTGCAAATGTCTAACTTAGGAGACGTTTTGAGTAAGCTAGTGTACTCAAACGTATCACGGACGGGGGTATGGGGGCGGAGCCCCCAGCCGCCCGTGGCTATGGAGGTCTGGGGGCGAAGCCCCCAGCCGCTGGACAATTTTTGTAAGTTTTTGGAAAAAATGCTATTTTAATCCCATTAAATCACATTTCGCACTTGTTCACAGCCATTTGAAAGAACTAGATTTTTAACATTTCAAAGCCAAACGAAAAAATTTAATTGTTCAGTCCTCCTTTTACTTGCAATTAAAGTTTAAACACGGTTAAAATCTTGCATTATGGTGTAAAATTTTAATTGTAATTGATTTGGTCCATGGAGGGGGAAGTAAGGCACATTGCCTCCTGCATTATTTTATCAGTAAATACTGTAATAATCCACTTGAAGATTTTCCTTGGATATTTTTGTTTTGTCATGAAGTTAAGCAGTTATAGGAGTACATGTATGACCAGGGAGCCCAGACCCCCACAATTGAAATTCAATAATTTGTTTAGTGAGCATTTTCCCAAGCTATTTTTTTAAAGTATTTTGTGCGTAAAAACTGGCGAGGTGGAGGTGAATCGTTATTGAAAAATGGCACAATAGATGGTTACCAAACATGTTATTTGCGGACCGGATTTACATTGCACGGGCCCCCTGGCACTTTGAGGATTTTTGTAACATCTTCCTTCCAAATTTAAGCGAAGACCAACAAAAATTCTACTATCTGAGCGCCAGGCCCTGGCACAGTGCCATATGGCAAATGCGGCGCTGGTTATTGCATTACGTTTGTAAAAAGTTTAGGTGAGGGCCTGAGGTAGCAACTTTTGGAAAAAAAACTCTTGATTTCACCCTGGTTATACGTTTAAATTGGTTGGAAAAAATTGAATTAAGGGGGTGCGCCGGGCCCCCTGATTGTCAATATTATTTATTGTTAATTGCTGTTGTACGCGTGTACTGTTGTACGCAAAGATGCTAAAAGAAACTTAAAATGAAGAAACAAGACTTTTTTGTCAAATTTTGTCGTTGGTGGCATTTCAATTGAGGGGGCCCGAGCCCCCTGGGCCACCCCCTAGTTACGCCTATGATTTTGCCATAGGCTACGCCTATGACGCGCCCTTAAGCTCTTTCATAAAAAAAACACTCAAAGCAAAATTAAATTAACTTTTTTCCCAAAACGTGGAGAACTCGAGTCAAGTCACTTGACAGTTTTTTAAAACTTCCAAGAATTGCATGACATTATTGTGACGTGGACACGAAGTCGCCATTATTACTTACTTACTTTTGTACGCGTAAATCCTAAATCAAAGAATCTGCAATTCTGTACAAGGACAACATACTGGCTATGCTCTCATTATATTTATCATTGGTAATATTTCCTTTTGGGGGGTTTGCATTACCGCCTGTGTTATAGCATTAAGTTTATAATAACGTTAAACGAGGGCCTGTGGTTGCAACTTTTAGGACAAAACTCTTAGATTTCTCACAGGTTTTGCATATAAATTGTTAAAAATTTGAACCCTGGCTCAGGACCCTTGGTCGTTAGTTAAAGGCCCCTAGCGCGGGACCCTTGGTCATCAGTTAGGGGCCCCCTGGTTGTCGGTTTGGGCCCCAGAGCCCCCTGGTTGTTAGTTAGGGGCCCTGGGGGCTCCTGGGTGTCAGTTAGCGGCTCTGGGGCCCCCTGGTTGTCAGCTAAAGAGGCACAAGGCCCCCTGGTTGTCGATTAGATGCCCTGGGGCCCTCTAATTGTTAGTTAGGGGCTTTGGGGGCCCCTGGTTGTCAGTTAGGGGCCTTGGTGCCCCCTGGTTGTCAGGTAAAGGCTCCGGAGCCCCTTGGTTTTTGGTTAGATGCCCCGCAAATCTTTGGTTGTTAGTTAGGGGCTCCGGGGCCCCCTGGTTGTTGGTTAGATGCCCCGGGGACCCCTGGTTGTTAGTTAGGGGCTCTGGGGTCCCTGTTTGTCAGTTAGGGGCCTTGGGACTCCCTGGTTGTCAGTTAGGGGCTCTGGGGCCCCCTGGTCGTTAGTTAGGGGCCCTGGGGCCCCCTTGTTGTCAGCTAGGGCCCCCCTGGTTGTTAGTTAGGGGCCCCGGGGCTCCCTCGTCTTCATTAATATTATTGTTAATTACTGTTATGCACGTAATTACTAAAAAAAAAACTGCAACTAAACATCGCTTGGCTATGTTGTCATAATTTTTCATCATTGGTGGTATTTTAATTGGGGGGGCCGGGGCCCCCGCCCCCTCCCCCCCTTGGCTACGCCTATGGTTGTTAAGAGAAACCCACAAGCACGTGCAAACTACCACCGAAAATTCCCATACCTGTTTCTTGGCTTCTTCAACACTGTCTGTTGAGTTGCCAGTGACAATAACCACCATGTTTTTTTGTACTTCAGGGTCATCTGCTCTTGCGCCGTGAGATACATCAAATGCAACGTTCAAAACGCTTTCCAGCGCTTTTCCCACGTTTCTTTCAACTGAAAAGACATCAAATTAATAGTTCATTCAACAAAGAAATAAACTAAGTGTGAAGTTGATGCTGCTTAGGAATTTTATTATAACATATAAACGTAACTGCTGCAATAATGCAATTTTCTACTCCTTTCAGCTCTCATCGAATTGCAAGCCTGAATGAGTTCATGATAAAGCAAAAATTGCTCAAAAGTCAGTTTTAGTTTTCCTGCTAGATACAACATTTCGAAAGTGCAAATTAATCATCAATCTGTATCAATTGCTTTGCGTCAATCTTGAAAAGTAAATTTTGATTAATACTTTATTTCAAATCGTAAATATTAGCCACAGCATTACTTGGTGCTTTTTTGGCTTCACTGTTTGTTTCTCGAAAGTCGTCGATATCCGTCGTCGTGTTCAGCGCATAAAGAACTTTGTGTTTTCGAGAATACACAGATAAACCAAGCTGAACTCCATCTCGTGTCACGTTAAATCTCGAAGCCATTGTTGACGAAAAATTGAGAACAGCCTCAAAATCTTGATCCGCAATTGTAGGAGAACGATCGATCATAAACCAAATATCCGATTTGAAGTCACTTCCACAAAGAGCAGTCTCTGCAATACACTAAAAGTATTTTCATGTGTCTAAAAGTTACAGCAACTTTTAGTAAAGGAAAGTGCCAGTATGGTATATAGAAAATTATGTAATTGCTTTAAAAATCCTAAAAATGTTGCTTCCACCAATACAAAGGTGTTAAAAAACCCTACCAAAATGCCAACATTTTTACTCTCTTTTGTTCGTAAATTCGGGTAGAGGAGTGAAGCCGCCCACACAATGAATTGTAAAAGGTGACCAACCGGTAACACATGTAGTAGTGACTGTCTTTGTGATGATAGAGTCCCTACTGCCCACTTTTGATTGGTGTGGAAATGATCATTTTTCTCTCCCAGGTTTTCAAACCAACAAGAGTTCTCCCGTGTACATTTTCATTACACCATACTTTCATCCCACTAAAAGGAGCTTCAACTAACCAACCAACGAAGTTCTGTCGATAAAAAATAGAAGACAGAAACGCAAATCAAGCAATGAGCGCGTGACTTATCAAACTCACGCTTTACCACCGCGCATGGGGCGCCGTTTGTGTACCCTAATTTGTGCAGTGTTTTTTGCATATTTAATTTAATTGTCATTTTAATTAGATATACAAAAATAAACATACAAAAAAAACTAGTGCAAAAATAAATATGCAAAAATTTTTTGTGCGGACTTTTTTGACTATTTATTTTTGCGATACGAAAAAACTGCCGCAGAATAAACTGTAGCAAAAGCAAATAGTCAAAAAAACTGCGCGCAAAATAAACCGTTGCAAAAATAAATCGTCAAAAAAACTGCGCACAAAATAAAGCGTTGCAAAAATGCGCTGCAGACATTTTTGTATATTTGTTAGTGCAGCGTGGCAAAGCGCTCTCGGCTGCTCATAGAGCGCATTAAAGAACAGCCGATAGCGCATCAAAGAGCAGCCGAGAGCGCTTCGCCACGCTGCCCTAACAAATATACAAAAATGTCTGCAGCGCATTTTTGCAACGCTTTATTTTGTGTGCAGTTTTTTTGACGATTTATTTTTGCAACGGTTTATTTTGTGCGCAGTTTTTTTGACTATTTACTTTTGCAACGGTATATTCTGCGCAGTTTTTTCTTATCGCAAAAATAAATAGTCAAAAAAGTCCGCACAAAAAATTTTTGCATATTTATTTTTGCACTAGTTTTTTTGTATATTTATTTTTGTATATTTAATTAAAATGACTATTTAATTAAATATGCAAAAAAACACTGCACAAATTAGGGTACACAAACGGCGCTCCATAACCACGCCACGGAGATAACGCAGTCAATTTGTGAAACGGCTGCATTTGAACAAATCTGATTGATTGCTGTTGACATTAGCAATGTAATTCAAACTTTGATGCTTTTTGTCTCGCAATCATTTATCAAATACTGATTTTACAATGCAACTCGTAAAATAGAGAAATTTTTATTAGAAGTTGAAACTTGATTTACAAAACCTACTGTAAATATGCGTCCTGGTTTACACTTGCCGAAAAATCGTGAGCGTGTAAAAACGACGTAAACATGTGCCAAGTAAACTGACTGCCAACATTAGGGTTAGTCGGCGGTTAGTTGTCGTGGACCCTAAAAAGGTGCGGGCCGACTGACCAGCTTAAATTTTGTTAAAATAAACGAAGGATGGTATGCTCGTATGCTTACGAGTTGTGAGTCAATTGAAGATTAGGTCTTACTCGGTTCTTCTTCAGTTTCGCTTGATGCAGTGGTTGCTTGAGAATTGGAGTCTGAATCAGAATCATCACTTGATATAATGTACTGCACTAATAAATACATTATTCCTGTTACTTCGCCTCTGTTTATTTGAGACGCAAATGTTTGTGAGATGTTTAGAGCTTCAGCAGTTCTGCAAAATAAACATTTTATTTACATAAATAAAAATATTAATGTTGATTATACTTTTTTGAAAGTTGATCGCACAGTGAAGAATCATTTTTGGAACGGAGGTCCAACTCAATAATACTTGTGTTTGGCTTAAGACAGCCATGTTATTTTTTACCAAAATGTACAGTAAGTTAAGAAATATTTGCCCTCTCCTGATTCAGAACACCAAAGTAACACACAAAGCGCTAATATTACCAGTACAAACACATTAATGTCATTTGGCGGGTTTTGATAGCTGAAGTTTTCCGGTAATCAGTTTCATAAATACTCGCAATTTATTGCCAGACGCTACGACATCACCATACTAGTCTTATTTTTCAATGCATGAAAGCGTTTAAAATGGGGTTGTCCCATTGAAAACAAACTGACTAAAAAATTGCGGCCCGATTTGCAACCCTTCTCTATCACTTTCGTGAGTACTGTAGAAATAGTGGCCTTAATCTCATAGCTTTGCTCTGGTAACATAATAACATGACAAGTGTTTTTTTCGACTCATTTCGACTTACGTGTACTCTCTACATTTCGAGCAGTTAATGTGAAAAACTTCTTCCACTTCAGTCCTCAGGTCATCTACTTCTTCTTCATCTTGACCTTCACCAGCTTCATCAACATAGGAAGAGCAAACAATTACACAGACCATGTCAGTTTCTTTGCTCTAAAACAATACCAGTGACGTAATATTCCAGCGCATGCAGAAATTACATTTTATTCACTAAAGTTGCTTCGATCAGGAGACAGGAAAGGGACCTTTCGGTCTTCGAATCAAGCTGCCATCAAGGTGGAGACTTCACAGTTCACAGTATCCCTTTTAATGATGACCGTCAAGCAGAAAAGCAGTGAATATTAATTTTTGTAGCTTTTAATTTAAACTATTGCTGTGTTGCCACGACAAACTTTAGCGAAATTCGACTTAAGTAAAAACTGAAATATGCAAAAATTGAATCTAATTTCATTTCCGTTGATTTTGCAAACAAAAATTAACTTTTTTTTGTATTTGCGAATAAAAGTGTCTATTTGATTTCATTCCTTGAACTTGCTTATAAAACCGTAAATTTGATTTTTTTCTAAAGCATATTCTTGCTGAAAATTTTGCGTGAATATTTTCCCTGAACTTGACGAAAAAAAATTAATCTATTTCTTTCAGAGAATTTTCTAATAAACATCTAAAATCTAAGATTTTATTTGCATAAGACACTAAAGGTGTCTTAATTTTTTGAGGTGAAAGGTATCTGTTTATTATTCTTGCTGATTGCTGTTAAGACTTGACAGTTTAGACTTTCAGTTAATGAACATTCAATGTTTTTTTTTTTATTTGATAATAATATTTAAAATCAATCCGCTTTTAAATTTTGCTGAAAAAAATTCAAACTAAATCTGACTTGAAAATCTCAAGGTAGACTTGAAAATGTTTGATTTCCTCCATGTTTAAAATATTTTATTAGTAAAGTCGGACTTAAGTTTTCCGTGCTCTTACTGTTTGTTCAAACAGACGCTGTTTTGGTGATTCCTCTTAAGAGTTTAGCGATCGGCGCTGGTACCCTATTTTAGACACTGTATTTGACGTTTATTTGCGTTCCTGGATTTTACTGTTTGCGAGCCTAATTAGCACACTGTAACAGTGTTAAAGCGCGTTTACACAGGATACAAACGCTGGCAATAACCTTCGGGAGTACTAGCTCACGCCACTTGCTCAAAATAGATTGTCTGAATAAAGTGTCTGCTTAAGATAGAGTGTCTGCTTGAGATAGAGAGAGTGTCTGCTTAAGATAGAGTGTCTGCGCAAAATAGAGTGTCTGCTCGAAACGGCGAGTCGAGTGGACAGAGCGTCTGCTACTGAAACGGTTGACTCAGGTTTGATTTCCGGTCGGGTCAAACCAAGGACTATAAAAACTGGTATTCACAGTTTCCCTGCTTAACGTTCAGCAAATAAAGGAGAGGGTGAAGCCTCCACCGTGTGTGGTAGACAGGTGAGCTGGTGGCAGCTTGACTCAAAGACCGAAAGTCACTTCGCTGTTTCCTGGCCAAGGCAACTTAGTGAATAAAATGTAGTTACAATCCATCGACAATTTTGCCCAAGTAAAGTAAAGCAATCGCTGGCAAAGAACGCAACCTTTCGCAAATTGTTTCATATCTTGCGTAAACGAACCTCTAGTAAAAACTGACTTAAAAATAACTTAGTAATAAATTTGAACCACTGAGAAACTGGCGTTCTGCCAATCTGTTATTACTACTAATACTATTCAGTAATAGGACTAACTAGTCCTATGGTAAAATTTTTGTCCGCTTTGAATCATTGATTGATCGACTTTAAATTTACCTAGTAATTCTCTTCTATACAAGTAACTGAGATTGGCCTGTTGGTCGAGCGCTTACACGTTCGCCTTGGGAGGTCTGAGGTTCAAATCTCGGGCCGGTCAAATCGGACACAGTGTAGCCAACGGCTCGCCACCGCTGCAACATTTCTTCGAAAGATGCGATGTTGCCCGGGAGCAATGAGGCGGAGATGGGCCCCGCCAACTCGTTACACGCTTCGGCGCAATACAGAGAGTATAATGACAGATTTGATTTTACAAATAATTGAATAGTCAACATGCGTATCCGAAAGGAATTTTCTGATTTGATACTTTCAAACTACATACGTACGGTGTAAACAATTTGCGAACCACAAAATTGATTAAATATGCTTTTCTGAAACTTTTCACTTGCTAAATCAGCAAACGAGTCAAGATGGACGCTGTTTTTTTCAGATTTTGTTGAGATTTCCTTTAGTTTATCCGGATTTAAATAAGGACCAATGCCGATACTAAACAAAGTAATGTTGTTCTCTTCCATCTGAAAAATATTTCAGTATGTTATGACTACAGCGATGAATCCAAATTGCATGTTTATTTTGTTTGTTTGTATGTTTATAACATCAAAATAATAAATATAAAGTGATTATAAAGTTACAGCAATACTTTCAAGTTAAGTTTCTTAAGAATTTAATCAGAGTACTGTTTGATTCAGTATACAAAAACACATTTACCATTTCTATTTCATACTTTATTTAGCTTGAATATTTTTTCGGTGCTTCCGGACTTAATCGTAAAATATGGTCCGGTCAACGCTATGCGCAAAATTGTAAGCGCTTAACAATAATTATGACTGGTTGGTGGCTTTGAGCAAGCAGCAAATTCAGTGGACAAGAATTCGAAGAAATCCACAGGAACATAGGATCACTGGAAACTACCAACCAAGTGGGGATTTCTCCAAACACAAACTACTAATCGAAAAGAAAAGTCTGCGGATCATCCCAAGTTTAGCGTCTGACACTGTCCATAGCAGTGACAGGAGGATATGTAACAAACAAAACATTTAGCAGAAAATACAAACTAACCTTCTCAACTGGCTCTTCGACACTGTCCGTGCTCTCCTTATCAGTAATAACAAAAACTGTCTGCTTCGGGGTCTCCTCAGTGTGATTCCACCTGTCCTCTTCAGCTGCCTGAGTCAGTTCGTTATCGACAACGGATTTTAAAGCTCCTCCGCAATTTCTTATAGCTGTAAATTAATCTCATGGCAAGGCAGTTCAATTATTAGTTTGTCTTCGTTACTTTTTATAGGGTCCTTCGCAACCACAGTGGAGAATAATATTTTTAAGACACTCTTCTCTGTCACGCAGCTTCTAACTTCTTTATACGTGTTAATAAAGTTGCAATGATTTTATTTCATGAACTGCAATTGCAATTACATTTTATTCACCAAGTTGCCTTGGCCGTGAGACAGCGAAGGAACCTTTCGGTCTTCAAGTCAAGCTGCCACCTATCACCTGTTTACCACACGCGACGGAGGCTTCACACTGTCCCTTTAATTGCTGAACGCCAAGCAGGAAAGCTGTAAATACCAATTTTTATAGTCTTTGGTTTGACCCGACCCGGAATCGAACCCGAGTCTACCGCTTCAGTAGCAGACGCTCTATCCACTCGACCACTGATCGGTTATCTCTATTGCAATACTGGCTCTCCAAAGAAAAGTAATTAAAAAAAAAGTCATGCTGAAAAGAAAAGTCTGGTGAACTTTGCCCACACATTTTTGCTTCTTTGATTTTTTCCCTTCCATGCAGTAGTTTTAAAGCAAAAGGTAATTCGATCAACAAAATTTAGTCTGATTGGTCTGTATATTGTGACAGATTTTTGAGTAGCATTTTTTTTGAGTAATATTTACGATATAATGCACGGCACAACAAAAAAGATACCAACAATAAATTTCGTGTTTAATCATTTTGCGTGCTTTTATTTAACGTTTAATCGTTATTGAATCCTGTGGGAGGATGACTTTTTCGCATTGATTGTTTTAAGTAGTCGCCGTTCTGGTGGCTCTTCCCTAGGCCTTCGCGCTGGTAGTCTTAACGCCAGAAGCACGCAAAACTATTAAACATTAAAAATTTAGCCTGCAAACGCCAAAACCTCATAATTAAATCATTATCAGCATCATAATAAATTTTATTTGAAATCTTATCAGTTTTTTTTTCATGAGGGCTGCACAGCAACAATAAAGTATGCAACACTGGATTCCAGAAATTAGACTATAAGAACAGTTATACTTTAAGAAAAAAGCGATTAAATAAAAGTTAAAATGGAGTGTTTATTTTATGAAAGACCATTCAAATTATCACTGGTAATCAAAACATCTGTAATAAAAAGATTACCACCATTTTGTCACTGCCATCTATTCTTTTCATACTGAAAAAACTCAAAAATGTTTGAACTTCGGCAGCATCGATAACACTAATAGTCAATTCTTTCAACTATTTGTCAAAAAGCAACTCAATAGCTCACGTTCGGGTTTTTCTGTTGCGTAGGCTGCAGTTTGAAAATCATTGTAGTTGCTTGTATTTTCGAAAGCATAATCAATATCGTTTTCGTAGTTGTAAACTGACATCCCAACTTGAGTTTCATTTTTGGATATGCTGCATTTTGAGGCCGCTGAACATGTAAAATTTACCGAAGACTCCCATTCCTCTTCGCTGACGTCATAAGAACCATCCAACATGAAAAACATGTCCATTTTGTTGTCGAAAGTGGTATCTGAAAGAGAGGAACTCGAATGCTTTATTTACCAAGTTACTTTGGCCAGAAAAGCAGCAGTAAAGAAACTTTACGTTGTTCGGATCCAATGTTGTAGCTACTAACAATCCTAGTTTATTGCTAATCGAACATCAAGCAGAAAAACTTACTTCGGCGTCCATAGCTCAGTTGGTGAGCGTCAAGCTTGTGATCGAAAGGTTGCTGACTCTCGGTTCGATTCCCGGACTGGCAATGCGTCGTTGCGTTCGTGGGAAAGACACTTTACGCTTATTTTCAATAGTGGGCCAAGCGTCTACCCGTTGCGGTGGCCCAGCCTGACGAAAGACTTGCAAAGAGAACCAAAAATAAGGGTGCTCTGCGTTGGTGTGGTTAGATAGACGAAGAATGCTTAGTTCATATGAGCAAACGAAGCAGAAAAACTGACAAAAATTTAACTCAAAGCCTTAGTTTGACTTAACTAAAAATCCAACCTAAGTGTATTGCTTCTGTAGCCAGAGTCCAATTTACCCATAGCACAGAGCCAGAGGGCCCCGTGCTATAGGGGTTTTTGTCTTCACCTAACTTATATAACGTGCTATAGGCACTTGGATGGTAAGACCTTTTTTTTGGTCTTCACCTAACTTATATTTGGCAGGAAAATGTAGCAATACCAATAACGCCAGGGGCCTCCGGGTAACGTAAATTCTTTCTTGTTTGTAGCATGCACTTTTCGATCAAATAAACCAGCTTATCAGAAATGCTTTTTCCCCCAAAAAGCTGGTTAGTGATTAAGTTTAAGTAGCAATTGTGTTACAAACACTTTGCAGCAGCCTTACAAATATCGAAATATGACTCCCTTACAAACTTTCTGTATTAATTTCTTAAATAAACAAGACGTAAAACATTACCCATTTAATTAGAGCCCAATGACTCAATATCTTATGGAAGCATATTATGTCGATCCGTTTAAGCCAAATAGAACTTACCACCTTCATGCGCTTCTACTTTTTGCTGAAAAGTAGAAGCCTCGCCATCAGTATGGTAGTTTGCAGACCACCACGTAGCTTGGTCCTCCAACGCACTTGGGATGGAATTTCCAGCCTTGAGCTCAACAAAAACTCGGGCCGCCAAAGCAGACAGCATGGGAGTGCTTGAAACAGGAAAAGTTAGTGAATAGATTCTTAATAAAATCAGTTAAAGGCAGGTCCGACCAATAATGAGGTTACTATAATTATGACAGAACTTTAAGACACAAGACGGTTTTAAAACACAGGTATTTAAATGCACGTGCGGAATTTGCAACAGCAAGGGATCGAACCGTCATCCTTGTAGGGATTGATTTCGACTTTTTACCGATTAAAAAAATCAAGAAACGTACTGAAAATCATCACCTGCCCAGATGCGAACAATTGTAACAAAGTTTCCAACCCTTTTAGTCATAGAATGATTCTGATTTTAGTCATGTCGAAGTAAACTCGCTGTAATTCAACTTCAAAAATGGCACCAATGGGGGTTTAAAGGATCGTAATGCAATTACTTCTATTGTAAATGCAATGTAAATTGTATTTACAATAGATGTATTCACAGTAATGTAAAATTCGTAAATACAATTATTACTAAGTAGTCATTGGGATATACTGACAGTCATTTGAAAGAAAACTTGCCAATACACATGCACAATTATACATCATCACCTGAAATTTAATTCACACAAAAAGCAATCAAATCCCATTTTTTCCTTAATTTCAAGTAGCAAAGCTCTCGATCCTGCAGTTGCTTCATTCTCTGATTTCAGTGCGTTAAATATTGCCGCAGAAATCTAAATTACAGAACTGCAAATTATGATCTCCACTTATTTCATGGCCACAACCAATGAACAATTCGAAACAATATGTACGGTATAAAAATTGCTCTTAATCTCCTCAATCGCTATGAAGCTTTTTAGTAGAAATAGTTGCCGTTGTCAAATTGAAATGTTTATAGTTTTTAGGAGCATGGTAAATGGACTTCTTGAATAATTTAATCAAAAACAATACAGATAAAATACTGTAGAACAATATTTATTGAGACGTTTCGGTTAATTTCTTTAACCAATTGTCAATCTTATTCAAATTCTGTTTGAATAAGATTGAATAAATTCTCTTTGAATAAAATTGACAATGGTTTAAAGAAATTAACCGAAACGTCTCAATAAATATGTTCTGCAGTTTTTTAACTGTATTGTTTTTGATTAAATTTATAGTTTTTATTTTATAATTACCAAATGGATTTTAATATACTACAGTATATCTTAGTACAAATTATTATTTCTGAAACAAAATTCAAATTTATAAAAATAGACTAAAATTAAAAGAGGTTCTATGAAAAGCTGCGAACGATATTTAATGTGTACGACTTGTACACTCAAAAACAGACCATTGTGAATAGAAAAAAGTTTAGATTCATTTTCAGGTTTAAGGAGATGGTAATGCAGAACTTTAAAGTTCAGATTTTCTTACACCCTTAATGCTGTCTTGTACATGCTTCTAGAAAAAACAAACTTTGATTAGTTTGGATTTTTTGTTTGATCGAACTTAAATTTTCCAAGTAATTCTTTTTATATTCTTGTAAATGGGTGAATATTTGAATAATCATTAAAAGGTATTTACTCTTTAAACCAACCCTAATTGGTATCGGTTACAATCGAACCCAGTTTCACAGTTTGTAAGATTCAAAATTAAAATCCCATGACATCTAAATACTACAGAATTTATTGTGCACCTTCCAAATTCCGCCGGTGTCGTCAGATTGTCGCTGATCTTGGCCAAAATTTGACTCCACCAGGGCAATTCGCCTCATTAGCGAGAAATCATCCGTTTTAATTGTCAGCGATTCCTCGATTAGCGCCAAGGCTGCATCCACAACATCCTCCCCAGTTGAACTTGTCTCAGCTGCCTTGTTGCAAGGCCTGAAAAGTAATTACGGCCAGTTGGTCGAACGGTAACGCGTTCGTCTATGGTTCGGCTTAAAGATGATGATGTATCACGAACAAAAGCAAAAAATGCTGTAGTACAGAGTTCTCTCGTCTTGCTGAAGTGTAAACATGAGAGAAGGAAATATCAATATTGTAATTGTAATAAAGATTATTACAGTTTTAAGCTCCCTAAGATTATTTTCAAATAACTAGTAAAGACTACGTTTTTGAATATGATAACATTTCACTTCAAAATATTCAGCAAAATATTTCAGACATTATTGTTTTCGTTTGCTGGACGTATAGTTGTTCGAAATCTTTTGTTTTTTCAGCATATTATTAAAAAAAAACACAGTTATTGAAACATGCAGTATATCGTGCTTATTTGACGCTTCTAAAAATGTTTCAATGTCGCATTGCATAATTTTGCATTAAACTTTTTCGATTAGATGGCTGCAAAATTTTATTTCTGATGAAGCTCCCCGGTTTGGGGAGCGAAGCATCAAATAAACACCATATATTACCAAGTACGATGTATCTGGAACAATTTGCAGAAATATCGAAAAGTTTTAGACATTCAGCAACATTTCGTTGTTGTATCGCAAAATAACTTACGTATAATCGATGGAATCACGGCATTGTACTTGATAAACTAAGACCACAATCACCACCAATTTTTCTATCATTTTGACAATATTGTCCACAATATCATTATTGGTCCAATATAGGTTTTTCTTATATTTTTTTACAAGATTTTTAATTAATACGAAATTGTAAAAATATAAGCTATGGGCTGTAACAGTGACGTCACAACCAATACGCTTATGAAATAACTTTTTCATTGACGCAGTGAGAAAATAATGGATAAAAGTAGTGAAGTACAAAGTAATTTAATGATCTTTCACAAAAAACTTTAAGCAATAACTATAATTAACCAGCATTAAAAACTTTGTTTTAAAATTCGGATATGCTACCCGGATATCGTATTCATTGCAATTTTTAGTTGTTTGCTGCGAAAAATGCTTGTTTATTCGAGTGATATCATCACTAAATTGTATGTTTGTATCATTGCATACCTTGTAGTACTACAGTAGGTAGCAAATGCGGGCAGTGTGATTTTGCCGAGCGCTTTTCTATTTAAAGTCGAGGGATCGCGATTTCTTTGCGTCGCTTATAATTAATGTGATATATACTGTAACAGAGTAAGATTGATGCAAAGAGTCATAACGAGAAGCTAACACCTTCTCAAAGCTCACAAATAAAAATTTGTAAACTATCAACGTTAAGGCTACATTTTAGTTTTGAAATTAACAAAAAGATTCGGGCGAGAACTGTTTGGAGTAATATTTTAGCAGATTTAACACTTCAGTTCTTTTCTTTATATTTTTTATTAAAAACAAACTTCGAATGATGTCCAACCTCAAGAATTTAAACAGTACAAAGCCTAATTGATACGATGAGTAAAGTCGAATGCAACGTTTGATTATTATAATTACCTGACTTTACGCCAGCGAGCACCGCAGACAAACCCAAGTCACTCGTTGTACGTCCATTGTTTAACTCTATGCAAGTGTATCATTTCGATACGTGTAGGCCTACACTAGATAGTTTTTCATTTTTGTTAACCTAAAAATTGTTGATAGTCAATCTTTTGAAGCAATTCTCAATGATAACAGCAGTAAAATCAGGGCAAAATACAATTATAAAAATCACAATAAAAGGTTAAAAGCACAACCGTCTGTTTTGCTTGTATTCTTTTTGAAATTCAATTCTACCGAATTAAATTCAACTAAAATTGCACTAGCAGCTGATGAGTTCTCCCATTAAAGCCCGAATTTTTTTTTTTTCGTCAGTTTTTTATTTATTTATTATTTTTAGGCTATTTGGCACTAAAAAAACATATTTTGAAAATTTTTTGAAAAAGTTTTGTTTTTTTCTTGCTTAAATTAACTGGCAACTATTGTTGCCATTGGGCTATAATGGAGTCATTTTACAGCAAAATCTGCTTTTATCAGACAAATTTGTTCTATCTCGAATAAATGTACAGCACATAAAGTAACACCAACTGATTAATTCTTTGCCCTTGGTGGTATGGTCCAGCTTTGTGTCTTTTCGATGACCGAAGCATTACTATGATGTCATAATGATAAAAGGAAAACACTGTTTCGCGTGAAACGTCGTTATTGTTTAGGTTGGTACGTGCAAAATCAATATATCTTCGGGACATTCTGAAGTTGGATTGGCTATTTTCATAAAATTTTAGAAATCACTTACAGGCAATTGATCATTTTACAAAATAGCTAAGCCAACAAAGACGATATAAAAACACACCCGGTATATGTTTTGACAATTCTGTATTTAGCGAAAAGTTCAACTTACAGCAGATACAAATTCATATAGCCAAGTAGGTTGAAATGCTCAATACATCTACAGCACAGGTACTAAATTTAGTTAATGTGGCTCGTGATATGCTTTGAAGCAAACTGCAGCATGGAGAGAGACATCACATTTAGAACATTTCATTGAGCATCTTCCTTCGCACGCTTTGCATCTATAATATCGTGAAGGTAGTTGCTCCGGCCAATGGTCAATTCTGTCGTAGCGAATTTCATTTTTAGCACATGGCAAGAGTGAAGGTCTGCCTGACAATCGCTTTGGAGTTCCGAATTGCTTTAGAAGTTGTTGAGCAACTTCTCTTCGAAAATCCAGCAAAGAAAGAGATCCAGTTTTAATGCTTCGGTATAGCAACCAGCCGTTCACTATGCAAGCGTCGATTGACCAGGAAAAAAAGGGCATCCACCATTTCTTGCTTCTGATTTTAATTCTGTAGTTGGCAATAAACTGGTCAAACAAATCCACGCCACCCATATTGCGATTGTAAGAGTGAATCATCTCTGGCATGGAAACAAGAACTTTCTTTCGTTCTTTTCTTGACCATCTAGGGGCAGCTTTGATGCTGTCATTGACAAAACAATTTGTCGCCACAGACACAACTGCGTTGTCATACCATCTCACAATCACGTTACTGCCGTCACTGGCATAGGATGCTGATCCTCGACCAAGACGTTGTAACTCTTTCTTTTCTTTTAGTGGGGCACCACAACATCTATCAGCTCTAATTGTACCAGTTGCACCGATTCCATCTGATTTAAGTTCATCGAGTAGTTGTAACGACGTGAACCAGTTATCGAAAACCAACTTCGAGCCTTCTAGTACATCGCAGACTTGTGCAAGAGTTAGTACAACGTTTCCACCAAGACCAAAAGAAGGATGATGCAGTTGGGTATCAGATCCATAATAGGGCTCAGCATGATACAAATAACCAGCAGGTGATGCCATTGAAAACAACTTAAAGCCAAATCGAATTGGTTTTCCTCTTATAAATTGCTTGGTACTATGCTTTCCATAATACTTGATCTTGGATTCGTCAATGCTGAGACTTGGGGTTGGAGCTAACAGTTTAAAACTTTTGTTCAATTCTGTAAATAGGGGTCTAATTTTGTAATAGCGGTCTGAATCAATTTTGGTATTGTCAGCAAAATGAAGATTTTGGAGAATTGCTTCAAATTTGTTTCTCCGCATTGATTGAGCAACCAAGTCGTTGTGAACATCAGGAGCATTGGACCAGAAAAGTCGCTGATATGGAACAGGAGCATAGCCGGACAAAACAAGTATTCCAACAAAGGTCAAAAACTCTTCCTTACTTAAAGTAAAGGGTTGAGATCGTCCCCGTTGTTCTGCATACAGCTTTGACTGAAAAATAATTTGATCCACCAATTCGCTACTGAATAAATACAAAAATGCATCCATTGGGCTACTGATGAACATGTTTAAAAACTCTTCAATTTTCGGACCAAATTTTGGTTGCAGATCAAGATCTTTCTGGGTTTTGGGGGGAGTTGTTTTCCATTGTCGTTTTTTCTTTCACTTAGGGAGCGGAGGCCGTTTTTCGGATTCAATATCTACTTCGGAAGATGTATGTGCAGTTGAGTTTAAAATTCTCCTAGGTAAATGAGTAAAATCACCAGTAATTTCATCATCTGAACCATCCGAGTCCTCGTCCGTTATTCCCTCTTCTTCTGGTGGCAAAATCGAGATCGTAATTTCCGCTGCTACTTCAGAATGATTAGAAAACTCTCGATCATTTTCCTCAAGCGCAGATAAAACTTCGTTCAAGGTATATCTAAAAAATACAATATCGTTTATTGCATCCGCTATAACATCAAACACTGTTAAGTATTTAAAAAATAAACTTGTAATAAGGGTTTCAATAACTTTTTTGTTTGTTTTACAATACAAAGATCCTATAAAGGTCACAGAAGCTCTCTATTCCTAACTCCTCCCTATGCATCCTCTTTTACTCCTACCGATTTCCAACCATCTGCCTACCCATCCAACCACTCACTTTACCCTCGCATCACATTTACAATACAGCAAAAGAGCAATCTTGAAACTAGATGCCTTTCGATAACACTAAATCAAGTTCATTAAAATTACCGTATTTTGACCTCATTAAAGCCCAGTGGCAACATTTGTTGCCGCTGCGGCAGATATTGAAATAACTCAATCATTTTTTGTGACCCTGATTCAATAATGATACATGTCAAAATAGATGTTCTGAGATATACTAGAAACTAATTATAATTGAATTAAAACCATTAGAAATACATTAAACTTACCTTGACATCTCTGCAATCCCTCTCAAAATCTAATTTGACTGCTTCCTAAACTTTCACCTCAAAAAAAAATCAATAGACTAATTCAGTTGATATAAAACTTGTACACGAGGTAAATGCATGCACACACTATATAATCATAACCCCTAGTTATAGTTTTATTGTTTATAAAACAAGAAACTAGAATAAATGCAACAATCGAACAACTGGCAACAAATGTTGCCACTGGGCTTTAATGGGTTAAGATAAAACAGACTGTTGTGCTTTCAACCTTTTACTGTGATTTTTTACTGTTGTCATATACGTTGTATAACTCCAGCTATATAATCAAATAAAATCAAAATCTTTTTTTTTTATACTCCCTATACCACGCCAAAACGTGTAACGAGTTTGCGGAACCCAACTCCACGTTATTGCGCCTGCAGGCAACGCAGCTTCTTTCAAAATAATGTCGCAGCCCCGTAGCAAGTCGTTGGCAACACTGCAGTATGTCTGACTCGACTGGCCCGAGATTTAAACCTCAGATCTCTCGCTCCAGAGACGAACGCGTTACCGCTTGATTAACTGGACGGTTTATTTTTGTTGCAACGTAGAAATTCGAACTAAGTTTCAAAATCGAACTTCTACTTGGCTAACGGACGCGGTCATCATCTGAGTTGTAAACGGGCTCACTACTACAGACCCGAACCCAAAAACATACGCTCGAACCCGAAAAATGATGTGAAGCGAAAACCGGGCACGGAGAGGTCCCAAAGTTAAGTCTAAAAAACTTATGCGTACGGTTATTGCTCGCACGCGGTTGAAACAGAACTACCAACTGCTGATAAATTGTGACGCAATAAATACACTTGTGCAACAATAATTGTACTGCTGCTTTAAGCGAAGTCGTCGTTCGTTGTTGCATAGTTATTTTTATTACGCTTTTGTAGCATCTGATCTAACAGGCTAAAACACAAGGCAAGCAGTGGCGCAACCAGGGAAGGGGGCTCAGCCCAGAGCATATTTTAACGACATTTCACTGGGGGGGGCAATTTCATACTACAGGTATAAGATTAATGCCTCTCCCATCGTCTACGACGATGTCACTCCAGAGGACGACTATCAGACCACCACTGCAACACATCTTTGGTATTTTTATTGACATCTGAGTTTGTTCAAGTACCTCAGATTTCACTTCAAGCTTCACTTTGTAATTCCAAGGGAGAGGACCAATCATATATCGGTAGTTAGGGTGGTTTGATGGTAGGACCTGCCAAAATTACACTAAAATCTGGTAGTAAATCGCTTGAAGAGACTCTCCAAGGTTACACTAAAATGCTGAGCACCAAGTAATGCAACAGCGAATACTATATTTTAAAGTCTTTCGTTCTTGACCAGACCCGGAATTAAACCAGAGTCTACCATTTCAGAGACATACCCCAATCCATCAATACGCCATCTAGTATTGTAATCGTGTAAGTATCCCAATTGTGATTCTTAGGCTAACTTTAATAGATAAAAAATAATTCTACTGTACTTGCCAATTGTTCTGGTATTTTTAAGAACTATAAATCCACAAACTTGTAGTCTTCATAAATTTCAAAAGAGACTTGCAATAAAATATTCGGCATAGCTGTTAGTGCTTACAGCAGAAATTAGATATCAGCACAATGACAACCACGCAAACTTATGGAGAGCAACAGATAAACTCCACGCCATAAACTAAGCCTAAGGTATCTGCACTCTGCAGTATCCAAACTTCGTAGTACCATGTTTGCAAAGAATGAAAGAAAACTTGCCTAATTATCCAATTCAGAAAGATACATAGAATCTTTCAAAAAATTAAAGCTAATAGTAATTGAATTGCTTATCAATTGGCTTTTTGCTTTAGATATTACTATCAAGTATATAGATTTACTGAAATGTTTTTGTATGAGAATATTATCACCATAGTTGCAATAACAACGCAAATTAAGGAGGGTAGCTAATAACTGAAATTCCATGATCTCCAAAAAAATTATATGGATAGGCTGATATAAATAAATAAATAAGTAATAATAAATAAGGATTGTTAGCTGAAACAACAACCTGATTGATCTAATTCTCCCAAAAATAAAGTCTAGAATATAGTGAATCGAATGTGTAAATGTGAACCCTTATACAAAGCTGCAAAGAGTATAGTCAAAACTCAACAGCATTAACCTTTCAAAAACATCCATGTCTATGCTTTGATGACAGACATGAGCCGAAAGGTACTATATACGGATCACGTTTTAGTGTTTGCTTGAATACTATTCACATTTCACAATCATCTCATCACACCGCTTGTCAAAACTAGTACTTTTTTATAAAATTAGCGAAAAAATTTGGCAACATATTCACGTTTTTTGTACAAATCACAATCAGGCTCTCTCTGTCGGCGGTCTTTTCTCTTTAAAAACTCTCCAACTGCTTCCCTTGGGTCATACTTAGCTGTGCCAATACCATTAAGAGCAATGAGCATCCTTGACTTTACTGTATCGATGTGCATGCTTTGTCGGTTGGGGGTAACAATCTTATTGTACACAGAAATCATTCTTTCCGTTTGCATGGAGTGCGGTACCATAACAAGTAGAGCCATCAGACACTTATTTAAAGTCACGCTGTTGCGAGTAACGTGACATAGCTTTCTTAGTCGCCATGATAGCATTGTGCCAAAGTCCGTGTTTTCAGGTAAGAATCCAACATCGTGTATCATCGGCCAATAATTGCACACATCATCTGAAAACTGTTCAACTTCTCCTGGAAATAACATTCTCACAATTGTCAGTCCATGAGAAACAAAATCGTTCATAGTTTTTGCAGAAAGTAAAGTAATGCATTTCTGAATGAGCTCTTCTTGTTCAATATTCATTCGCTGGGTCATGTAATTCTTAGCTGCCATGACCACTTCCACGCGAATGGCCTCTCTACTTCTAAAAAAAGAAACAAAAGCATTGAAACGGGTGTGACTTGGAGTTGGTTCCACTTCATCATCATTTTCGGACTCTTGCATTGCCCTTTTTTCGTCTTCAAGATATTTTTCTTCACATCCTCCTGGGTAAGGGGCATTCGACATAAGGTCAAGCTTTCGTATAGCGGTGTCACGGCAAGTGATTACATTGGTTAATATAAGATCATCACTTTGAAAATTCTTTTGCAAGTTTTTAAAAACTTTAGCAACATCACCCATCCAGGCAGTGAGCCAGACTTGATTCGATCTGGTAGTCCACTTACGCAAAAAACCACTAGCCTCTGCTTTTTCATGTCGTGTTCCTTCAGCAGAAATTTGTTTCCAAACTTCAATGCAGCCATCTCGATTATGCAGCACTGCTTCGATTACACTAACTAAATGCTCAGCAAAGCGAACTTCAAAATACGCTGGAAATTCATGTGCATCAGGAAACAGTGTAAGAAGAGTAGCTTTATGATTTTTGCTTGTTCTGAAGTAACTTGCCTCCCCCAATACGTTCGCTTTCCACAGCTGGAGTTCAGGAACAGCATGCTCCATGTCTTCTACAGCGAGATCTGATCAATGAGCTACACACCAAAAGGAAAAAATATCACGATCAAGGTAAGTACGCAACAACTTCCAAAATCCGTTTCTACGTCCAATATTTGCTGACTCGCCATCAGTAGTTACACCCACAAGTTTCGATTTGTCAAGTCCAAATGAATTTATTATGGCTTTCACTATTTCTAGAAGACCCTCAGCACCTCTAGCTTGGGGGACATCTACAGACAAAAAACTGTTTTCGTGTTGAGATCCTTATCAATAATACGAGCACTCACAAACTTGTTGTCTCTCATTGTCCGCCTCAAACTGCCATCTACCTGAATGGCCCAAACAACTGCTGCGTTAACCAGATTCGAAGTAACTTTACTCTGAAGCTCTCCGTCGATTTTAAGCATTTCAGCATATATCACAGGGTCTCTGTAGTGTAAAACAGAGCCTCGTGGTTTGAACTCTTCAAACTGTTGATCAAAGCCATTTTCTCTGAAAGACGAAATTAGTTGGTCACTGTGCAAACTAGCCAATGATCGTCCTGGCCAAGAAAAGGCAGTAGGGGTCAGAAGAAGACTGTCATTGTATACATCAATCGGCACTCTAACAAGCATTTCAACCGTTTCCACACGCTGTTTCGTCAAATAGTATATCAATGGATGAGAAGTTGATTGTGACTTCCATTGACGGTTTAATTGCTTATAATCCGACGACTTTTTATGTGGTTGAGATAAAAGATGATCCACAACATCCATTAATTTCTTTTTTGAATCAGCACGACACCCTCTAGCAAGTGGAACCACACCATTTCTTGAATACTTTTTAGCTTCAAATTCAAATTCTTCACATATAAGACATTTTACAAACAATCGCTTTTTTGACCCTGTGCGTCGTTCTAGAACTTCAAGCATTCGTGACGAGATTGTAGCCATTGTTGTGTAAGTTTCATGGACTTATACCACTCAGTTGCTTCAGAGTTTCCACCTCAGCTTGTGTTTTCCCTTCTATCCGTACTGCTAGTTTCTGCAATTGCTGCAGTATCTTGTGAATCGATTGCATTTTCTTCCAAGCCAATAGAGGAATCAGTTGTTGCTCTTTCTTCCGAAACAGCAGTTACGTTCTCGAGCGAAGTTGGTGCAGCATTATTATTGCCCTCTTAACTTGATGTATTTTCTGGCATGCTCGTTGCACTTTTCTCCGAGGTTGACGCATTTTCTTCTCGCAAACTCTGCTGTCCTCGTCTGTTGACTTTTGGTGGCACTGGACTGAAAAATTCTGATATTGCTTTTGTACCAGCAGGAACTTTTCTCTTGCTGCTCATGGTCTAACGCTTTAACTACTGTTTCTATTACAAGCAAGGCGTTCTCTATTAAAGACCATGCAACGTATGCATTATACAAGCACAATTTTGTGGAGGCCCATTGTCTATTTTTTTATCCTCCTTAATTCTTATATTGAGCACGCATTAATTCTTATATCTTGACCATATACCGAAAATATTTTAATTTGACAAGCTCTGCCGGTGTACTGTCCACCTTAACAAAGTCATTAACATAAGCTCTGAAATTTTTCACTGGGGGGGGGGGCAAAAAAGTTCACTGGGGGGCAATTTCCCCCCCAGTTATAATGTTAAAATATGGCCTGGCTCAGCCCCTTAACTCTTACACAAGTCACCTAGAAAATACAAGCGTTCTAACGTGTTTTGGACGTCATCTGCAAATAAGGGAAGGCTGATGGGGGAGGGGGGGCAATTACATTTTGGCAAACAATTTTCGAATATTGCAATTACATTTTAGCAAATAATTTTCAAATTTTTCAATTTAGTCCTTTCAATTAGCTTTAAAAACGAACGAACGGCGTTAAAATGGCTTATTTTTCCAAAAAATCACAAATATCGTCCAGCGGCTGAGGGCTTTGCCCCCAGATCCCACTTGTAGTGCGCTTAGTTGTACCGGGTTGCTTGGCACGTCACGTAAGTAATTTTTTGAAGAAAAACATTTTAACTTTTGAGTTCAGGTTGCACACCTGAAGACAAGTACATTTCTTAGGCCCAAATTAATCCGACATTTTGTCAGTTTTGAGCCCAAACGCCACCCGAAAAGCCCGGCCCGAGTTGTACAACCTGGCCATCATAACAAGGATCATTTTGCAGATAGGTAACTAGAATACCTACCATAAACATAGCTTTGGTCAAAATTCATTCCCTTGAGTTGAAACACGTATCTGGAAAAATAATGCAGAAATTCCAGCCTTTGTATGTATTTGTGTTACGTTTTACTGAAATTATCGACGATGTTTTATTACATTTTACTCGTGAAAGCATTAATTGGCGTTAACAATTTTATTTTAATTGCTTCGATTTGTTTTAAGTGTCCTAAATTTCTTTTTCAGTTGATCTTCCTGATTTTAGTGGAAAAAATCTAAAACATTATTTGCAAAACAGTTTTCGTTGAAGAGCGAGCGGTAAAACGTATTCATTCATTGAGAATAAATTATTTTTGTAATAAATTAAATTGACAAAATTATTTGTAAAAAAGCAAAACTTTGTTTAACATAGCAAAATTTATTCAATCTACTAGGCACTCATTGCAAAAGAAACTTTAGAAAAGCTCAACAAAATCGCAAATCAGTCCTTTTTTGATCTGACGATCTTCACTATAATTACTTCTTCATTTGCTATGAGACTGAGTGACTTCTTGGATAACACATTTCGACTAAAAGTTAAGTAAAAAACATACGTTGTATTAATTGCTCCAAATGACAATTTCAAAACTTTCAGGAGGACTGTTAGTAAACAATATCAATGAGTACGAATACAAAATCAGCAGCGTGGCCGAAAGAGTAAACCTGTCGTTTTTTTCTGTGACCTTTATCGCATGATTTCGGTTCAACTCTCACCCTGGTCACGTTGTTGTGTACTTGGATGAGACGCTTTAAAGATGATTTTCTGAGCTTGGTGGCTTTGAACAAGCAGCAAATTTACGTGGAAAGAAGTCAAGCGTCAATCATAAAGCTTGAAATAAAGTCAACTCCTTAGCGGGTGAGGATTCGTCCAAAATGAAAGCGCCACCGTCGAATCATCGTAAAGTGAAGGATAAATATGGACCAATCAATCAAGTTACTGTGTTTGAAGGTCTCTTTGAGTTCAGTCCTGCGACACATTGTATCGGCTTGATGTTCATCAATGCTCTGACTTGTAACTCTAGTTTAGCTGCAATCGAGTAAAGATTTTACAGCACAAATGTTCAAGAGATATTCTATTTCAATGCCATAGTTATGTTCCTGGACTTCAAAGCAACATTGACAATATTTTAGTGTGCAATGGTTAATTATCGTCGGTGCCATTGTAACGCATCGCTGAGTGCTACTATACAATAGTACCTTTGGGTCAAGAAGAATGTAATCAACGTAAATATAATTCAAGAGCATGGCATTAATTCTAAATACTTCGTGAGTTTGCCAGCTCTCCTATATTAATACAAGCGAGTAACGTAACATGTAAAGTAAAGGAAAAAAGAATGGGTTAGCTCCAGAACGCATTTTCCACGTTTTTTGCAATAAAGCAAATGTCAAGCTGAATTACGACATGAAAAGCCCTTAGCAGATCCCAACGGGAAGCCCCACTCAGGGGCAAGCTAAAACCCACATTTCCGTATTTTTTGGATTTCCGCTAAATTTTTGGATTTTTTGGATTTCTGCTAAAACGCACATTTCCGTATTCAAACTATCTTAAACTTGGCGGCTAAAAGTGCTGAAAATCTTTTTTCTGCTTTGAAAAAATGCCCCCAATGCTACCCTATCTTAAAACAGTCCTGGTTCTAGTTATACGCTTTAATGTTCTGAAAACGATGAACGCACAAAAGCGTCGAAATACATTGCAGCATGAACAGACTTCGATAAGAAAAACTATGAGATAACGTTTTGTGTTAGTAACTTACCCAAGAATAAAACACTGAGCCAGCTTTGCTAATAACTTCAATTTCCTCTTTCTTAAATTCTTCGATCAACTGCCCCGCTTCCAGAGCTCCATAATAATCAATCGCTTGCAAATTGCGTTCAAAAATGCGTCTTTTTAATGCCTCTTTTCCAGTCTTTCCAATCAAGGCTTGAACACTTTGCCAAGACTAAAAATATTGTCAGAACTTTTTACACTCCATTTCTTGATGTAAAATGCTTGTCTATTGTAAACGGTAATATTCCTTATTTCTGTCCGAAGTAGACAAGTTACTTTCAACAAATAACTTACAATAGTTAAATTAAGCATTTCAAAAAACTATAGTTATTTTATTTGTGTCGTCATATTGGCAGACGACATTTAATTGCTGTAGTCAACAAATTTCCAAATGAAAATCCTTCTTGGCGCGTCCTCCAAATCGGACAGGTCATTATAGCAACGACCACTGACCATTTCACGAGCTTCATTCAGAGCAGAATGATGAAGTCGTTGGCCCATCTAGCGTATCGTAAAAGGCGATCAATGAGAATTCATCAGCGGTGTATGGTAATGGGGTGGCCACTTTTTGAGTAATGTGAAAATGGTCCATCTTCTTTTTAGGGTTTCCCAGTCCATCCCGAGCCAGGTCAACGGACCGCGACAAACTGACCGCAAACAAACTCACCGCGAACCAACGGTTTCGTCACAGTGATTTAGTCACTGATTTTGTGACCATGATTTCGTCACAAAGTGAGGGTTTGGGCAAGATGGCTCAGGCGATAGTAAAATATTTTTATGATCGCTCTTCTGAGCTAATTGGCGTCATTTGGTTCGCGGTCAGTTTGTCGCAATCAGTTGTTGTGGACCCGTCCAGCTATAGTTCTGTAATATAGCACTCCTGCTGCACCATACTTCTGTACACAGCAAAGAGCTGGACGGTAACAACAACAACAACCACTCATCATTATCACGTAACTTATCATGACAGTTTTTTTTTAATGTTTTAAATGCTAAATACGATTACGCACCAATAAGAATTTCCGTACCTTCAGTTTGTTTTTTTCCTCTCCTAATAACATAAAAGTAGCTAACATTACGTTTCTAATAGCAGGAGGAGGGTTGGAATAGCTTCTCACTTCCGAAATAGTAGGTTGCTTCAATGACATAACTGTGGACTTCATTCTTTCTACTTGTTCAAACAGCAACAACAATTCATTAGCTTTGTTTATACATTCCATCATTTCCTTGTCTGCTTCGACGTCGTAGCCTTTAAGCTTATTCTCAAGCGCGAAATCTTTCCTCTCCAAGGCTTGTCGCAACATCTTATCACTTCGGTAGCCAATTGAACGTTTCAATCCAAGAATAACTATGTACCTCTCAATATCGATTTTTATAGCCTCTATCTCACTCTCACTAAACTTTCCAAACTTTGTCTCCAACTCAGCTAACAGCCCGTTCACGTTGACTCTAAAGGACATTTTGTAATTAATTGTTATTACAATTACATTCTTATTCACCAAAGTTACCTTCGCCAGAAGGCAACGAAGCAACCTTTCGGTCATCGAGTTAAGCTTACACCTGCTCACCTGTTTATCACACACAGTGGAGGCTTCACGCTGTCCCTTTGTATTGTTGAACGTAAAGCAGGAAAGCTGCGAATATCAATTTTTATAGTTTTGTGGTTTGACCAGACCGGAATTCGAGCCTTGTCTACCATTTCAGTAGCAGACGCTCTATCAACACGACCACTGATCGGTTCACAAAAAAATTCTGTTTTCTGCACTTCGTGTTCTAAATTACAGTATTTTCTTCCTTCACTATTTGCTGTGAATAAACGTAACGTAGAACGCAACACTAATTGTCCAATATTCAAAAAAATATGCATTGGTTGCGGTATAAGGTTAATTGGGCCGATGATTAGGCTGATTTGGGTTATTGCTAATTTTTAGGAAATTTGGGCAGATGATTTGGCAAAACATAAATTGGAATTCACTGGACATAAACCTAGATGATCTGCTGGTAGTTTGCATCAATTGATTACTGAGAGCATAAGAGAGGAAAAACGATTTCAAGGAAGGCAAAAAACATGGAAACTGGGGAAATGATGAGAAACAATAGTCAACAACGTTTAAAAAACTGAATCTCCCTCTACTTTAAAAACCAGATAAACAATGCTTGGGTTCTTTTAACATGGTCGGATTCATTCCAATAGTAGGTTGGTCGGATTCTTCCAACATGAAAGAAGTGAAAAGAAAGACTGAAACATGGGGAGGCAATTGACAAACAACCTCCGACCCGAGAAGGCACACTCATGATGAATTGGTGCGACGATGACATTGCTGAACTGTTCAGTCAAATTTTTCTACGATTTGCTTGTCGTATTTTCCAACCTGCTTAGTGTGTAATGTGTATAGTGTATGTATCAAAATCTTATGACCAAGACATCCTATTTGTAGTCATAGTTTAAATTTTAAAAACATAAATCAATTCATTAACTATAGAAAAGGATAAACCATATCCAAAAATTATCAGAGCGAAAAAATTTGAACGTATGAACGGCTAACAGTTTTTAATCAGTTTATCAATCTCCAATTTATAGCTGTAATGCCACAACAAACGCTTTAGTTTGGGATTGTGGGAATGAAAGCTTACAATTGTTTAGCCTTGTTTTCAGACAATGTATTACTTTTCTTTTGTGTGTGTGGCTCTTTTTTGAATTTGTTTTTTAATTTTAATGTTATGTTGATCATTTATTTTATGAACTCATAATTACCTCTATGTAACTCAAATAACTATTTTTTAACAACAAACTGATTAATGCAGCTCTATCACATATATAGTACATTAGCACTGCGGTTGTAATTAGATCTCTTTGCCAAGTCAGGAGATGCACGGTTTGTGAGTCAAGCTGCCAACGCCTGACCACCCGCATACCACAAACAGTGTTGGCTTCAATACTTTTTTTAGTGCAGAACGTGACAAAGGGAAGCTGTGAATGCCAATTTAGTTAGTTTGTGGTTCGATCAACTTTGGATCAAACTCGAGGCTTTCGTTTCGGTCGAAGACGCTCAATTCACTATCGATTCAATAACTCGTTTTCATGTCCACTTACGACGCAATAAAAACATAATTTAAAACAGTTTTTCTATACGCGTCGTAAAGCTCAATGATACATGAAAACGCGGGAATCTAGTGTCATTGAGAATGTTAATGAAGATGGTGACTTTGTTTTTCGCCTACTGAATTTTTATTATTAACTATCGACTGATCTACAGTATTAGACTTACTTCTCCAAGTCCATGTCAGCTAGCATTGAACGAATTGAATCTTTGACTTGATCCATTTTTTCTGGATCGCCCCCAGTTTCTGGTTCTGTGTCTTTCTTAGCAGCCATATTTTTTGCATCCTCTTCATTTCCAGCATCAGTAGGAAGAATTGCAGTTTCAATTTGAGGCAAGGGCTCTTCAGCCGGGCAAACATCTGCATCGATGACTTGCTCCATCTTTTCTTTGCTAGGGGGCTGACTAGGATGCGGACATTTAGGCGATGTTGCTTCTTCTTCAGATGTTGATTTTGATAGCATTTTTTCAGCTTCGGCGATCATAGTTTGAAGTTCTTTGTCTGTTATGGCGTCAGTTGAATCAATGCTCTGAGCTTGTTCCAGGGCTGCTTCTAAACTTTTATGATCGCCATCTTTTAAAGCTTGATCCAAATTTTGTTTGATTTCTTTCCTCTATATATAAAACATAGTGTCGTTGTTCAAGTAAAATTTAACACCGAAAAAGCGGAAAATTTCTTTTAAAAGTTAGATATTATGTTTTTGCACTGGCTGATACTTAGCAAGTAACTTATAGCATATGAATAAAAACTTTAACTGTTAAAGAGGGTAAAGCAACCAGCTACAGAATTATGTACTAAAAAAATAAAAAAGCATCTACAGCAACGCGTTAGAGATCTCAGCTTTCTGAGACATTTTTTTTTAATTTAGAGAGACCTCCCCTGCAATATTGCCAGTTAAAATCCAAACTTTTCCTACATTATATACTGTTCAAGGTAACTTTCACAAGTATTTTCAAAGAGCATGGACAAAAGGCTTCAGCAATAGGGCACTGGGTTAATGCTGCAAACTAAACAATTAGTAAAATTAAACAAGGGTTTAAAAATTGCAGTATTAAACTTTATTGGCAACTCTGCACGGGAGATCTCTCTAGTTTTGAAATATCTCGAAAACCATAGAATGCTGAAATTTAGTGAAGATATAATTTGAGGATTCTTAATCTTTCGGTCACATTTTTAGCTGGATGCTCCAACCCCTTTGACTTAGTTTTGGGTTGACCTACTTTTAACATAACTTTTTCAGCTTCCTTAATCATTGTTTGAAGTTCTTCGTCTGCTATTGCGTCGGTGGAATCTATGCCATGAGCTTGTTCCAGGGCATCTTCCAAACTTTTATGTTTTCCATCTTTTAAAGCTTGTTCCAAATTTTGCTTTACTTCGTTCCTCTACAAACCAAAGCGTAATATAGTTTTTTGACGTAAAATTTAAAATTAGAACGGCGTGAAAAGTTGCTACGCTAGTAAGGAATGTTTTTACACTGGCTCAGAATTATAAACGGTCGATTAGTAAAGCCCCGAACCCGAAAAATGATTTGAAATCCAACCTAGCCCCGAAAAAGCCCGCTAGTTAAGATACATGTACGGTGAATTGCGGTTTCTTTTAATTAGTGGATAGGCCTAAAAATTCATCGAGATTAGATGGGGTCAGTCACAAAATTGGGAATCACCAACGTCAATTCCGATAAGAAAACCTGACAGGCAGTAATCTGCTCAGGCGCAAGCAGAGTTGTAAACGGGCCGACTAGTTCAGGCCCGAATCCGGCCCGAACCCGAAAACTAATTTAAGGCCCAAATCAGGCCCGAAAAAAACCAAAAAGTTAAGTTAGGTCTGAAAAATTTAGCAATGTTGCCAAGTTATTTTGATTATATTTTTGTTCACCTAAAACAAGAAGCACGTCTCAGGCCCGATTTAAGCCCGAAATTTTTGTCAACTTCAGGCCCGAACCCGATCCGAAAAGCCCGGGCCGACTTACAACTCTGGACGCAAGAGCTAATCGGAGAAACAACCAAATAATAGGCTAGAAACTTTTCAAGAGATTCTGCTCGAGATCGGTGTTATTGAAGAAATGAGAACTACTTGAGGTAATAAAGAGGTGCCCTAAACCTTGGTCAAATATTTCCCTTATCCGCGAACATAGATTTTTATCAGTTTAACTCGGTACCGTGGGAAACACCGCGTTTCGAAATTTTGTGACATCAGAGAAGGATGGCTTTGCAAAATTTCTTGCAGAATAAGCACCGCGATGTTCGATTTGCTGCTTAAATGTTCGATCTTGTTGCGAATTCATTAAACATCGATCATCAAATATCACGGTGCTTATCTGCAAAAAATTTTGCGAAGTCATCTTTTTCTGAAGTGATAAAATTTCGAAACGCAGGGTTGCCAAAGATACGGGGTCAAACAAATTAAATCTATTTTTGCGGATAAGGGGAACAGTGCACCTTGTGAGTACCTTAAGTAGTTCTCATTTCTTCAATAAAACCGATCTCGAGCAGCTGTTAAGAGTAGTCTGCTGTGACTATTATTGATAAATTGTAACCCAATAATGGTGACTGTGTACCAGTATAATGTTTGGATGTTTTAATGAAGTCATCATTAAGCCATTCTTTTTACATAAAGTTTTGCAGTGGTGTTCATGAAAAACAACTTTGTTTTGTCATAACAGATATTATAGTTGTTATGCAGACTTTTAAGGTAAAATACTCGTGATATAAGCTTTTGTGACGCAATCGCCAAAAACCATAACGAAATGGCGTTGAAATGTTTCATCAACGACATTGCGAAATTTCAAGTAAAAAGGTTATCTGTTGCAAAGTTTTTTTAATTGTTTTTGAAGTACCTGGAACGCAAGGCACGTATCAAGCCCGAAGTCAAGTCAACCTCAAACCCGAACTAGGCCCGACCTGCAACTCTGCTCTGGCAGTACTTTAGAGGAGTGTTTTTGTGCTGAATGTTACTTAGTAAGTTACTTATAGAGCAGATGAAAACCAATTTTAGCTGTCAATCTAATTTTTAGTTAACATACTTTTAATACAACTTTTTCGGCTTCCTTGATCATAGTTTGAAGTTCCTCGTCTGCTATTGCGTCGGTAGAATCCATGCCCTGAGCTTGTTCCAGGGCATCTTCCAAACTTTTATGCTTTCCATCTTTTAAAGCTTGTTCCAAATTTTGCTTTACTTCATTCCTCTACATATCAAAATGTACTAGGGTAATTGATTGTTCTGAGTGATATAGCAGAGCAGGGTGGCCCAAAATTAAGTTTGCAGGTTTTTCGTAAACTTTGGAAATACAGAAAAGACCAAGATAACTTTGCTTATACGTACAAATGCATTGTATTACCCGTGTTAAACTTTTTTTCATGCTGAAGCTGGCATTGTACAAAGTTTGTTCTTAAACTTTGAGCAAAACTAAGCCTTGTGTTTTTATAAAAATTAGTGTACTTAGCAAGTAACCTTAATTCGGTTAACCTACTTTTAATATAACTTTTTCAGCTTCCTTGATCATAGTTTGAAGTTCTTTATCTGCTATTGCGTCCGTGGAATCTATGCCCTGAGCTTGTTCCAGGGCATCTTCCAAACTTTTATGTTTTCCATCTTTTAAAGCTTGTTCCAAATTTTGCTTTACTTCGTTCCTCTACAAACCAAAACGTAGTACAGTTGTGTTGTTTTTAGTGATATACAGGGTGGTCCAAAATTCTATAGGTTTACAGTGTTTACGTAAACTTTATACTTAAAAATTAACAGTGTAGTAGAACAACGAAAAAATTGTTATACTGGTAGGAATGCTTTTTACCCTGGCGGTTACTTAGCAATCAACTTAAAGCATACCAAACAAAAATTGATTTCAATTGTTAACTCTATTTTACATGGGGTAATTAACCAACGCATTTTATTGGAAGGGCAAAAATGCCACCTCAAAGTAACCCCTAAATCAAACGTCCTGGGAACACTAACTTCGGCATGCAGGTTGGCGTTTCGCGAATTAAAAAAGGTTTTATGTTGATGACGTCATCACTGTGACGTCACAGCCGTATTTTTGAAAAATGACGTCATTTTGCGATAATGTCATAGGCGGTTTAAATTTTGTACATCTGTGTGTTTTTTGATGCTGAATTTCCAATGTATTAAAAATGTCTTATGACGTCATTTATATTGCCCAAAAATGCTCAGATTTTGGAAAGTGACTTCGGGAAATTTCAAAAATCGGAAACTTTCTGTTACTTTAGTAACCTCAAATTTTCAGGAGTTATTTGCAATAACTTTTTAACTCAAAACCAAGTTGATTGGAAATAAAAATCTTTTTTCTGGAGAAATTTATCACAAAAAACAACAAAAGAGAGCAAACACGCTCCCCACTCTCTCGTGTAAAATAGGGTTAATCTATTTTTGCGTTAACCTACTTTTAATATAACTTTTTCAGCTTCCTTGATCATAGTTTGAAGTTCCTCGTCCGCTATTGCGTCGGCTGAATCCATGCCCTGAGCTTGTGTCAGGGCATCTTCCAAACTTTTATGTTTCCCATCTTTTAAAGCTTGATCCAAATTATTCTTTATTTCATTAATCTGCATGCCGAAAATGCAAAAAGTTATTCAAAATTACATGATTAATTCCAGGCTGATTAAGTTTCAAGTAAAGAAAGTTTGAAGAGAATATTTTCTACAAAGCGCAATGTTGCAGCCCGAGATGCCTGAGCACATATAATGATGATTCCCAACTTTTATTCGAACGAAAAAGAGAACATTCTCTAAATAAAATTGGCAACTACATCCACATTTTTATAAAACCAAATACCCAGTTGTTTAGTTCGCAAAATGGCGCACTCTCTCAAAAACATGCCTTTTTACTGTGCTAAAGTCATGTTAAAAAGGAAGTTGCTTTTAGATACTTATTTATTACTTACCGGTACAGTTTTTTGCAAACATAAACGAGAATTATAGTACTTAACAAATTTATGGCGATTGACTAATAAATCCAAACCGGGCAATAATTTTCATTTCAAGCCTAAGGCAGCTGTTTTGCCAAATTTCAAGACTCGTTAGTTAGACTACCAAGATCGAAATGGCTATTATCACAGTGAAAAAACTTAAAAATGGCACATCATTACCATTTAAATAATTAATCATAATAGGTAATTTAAAGCTTCAACCAACTGAGAATTACTAGATTTTCTACCGCCATATTGCGTTCCGCATAGTGCATACAGCGTATACTTCCGTAAAGAAGTGCCTTGTCTTGTTTACACTTTATGCTAGTCCAGTGGCTCAACCAGGGGGCTAAGGGGGCTTCAGCTAACTCCTTAGCCAAGTCACTTAAAAAATTAGCTCAAAAATGCAAATGTTTTAACGTGTTTTGGACTTGACCTTTACGTAAAGAGAGACTAAAAGGGCTCGGCAATTTAATTCTTTCTACTGGCTTCCAAATTTAAGCAATTTAGTTCCTTCAAATGGCTCCAAAAAAACGTGTAACATGTGACCCCAATGGCGTTAAAACTTTTGTTCCCAAAAAATCACAAAAATTTTCCAGCGTATGTGGTACGCTTAGGTTCCAATTTGCTCAACACGCCGCCAAATTAAGATGTTCAAACTTTTGGTCAAAATCTCTACCCTCTTTAAAAAATCTTGGTCGCTCGTCTGTTTTCGATCTATTTCAAAAACTTAACGACATGTTGGTCATGTGTTGATGGTTTTGATGGCGACTTGGGACTAGGACTTCGCTTTAAAGAAAGCGTGCTATGTACTTCAGATGGTTGCTCTTGCTTGGAGCTTTCTCCTTTTGCAGCCGAACCGGGTCCAATAACAGAAATCGTTGGAACAATAGATTGAGTGGCACTCGGAGCTCGAGATGTGTCCTGAAATAAAGTTAAGTTAGTGAAAAAGGTCATTTGTACTGCTGCAGAAGTGCAAATATGTAAACAAAATCAAAACCTTCAACAATTAATTTAGTATTTGGAATCAAACCAAAAATGAAGAGCATAATACAATAGGTTAACATTACATTAGCTTTAACTTCTCTTTCTCTACAACCTACTCATATCTCAACTTTCAAAGTTGACCATTACTGCAAGGAGCAGTCGATAGACTGCATGGAATCGCATGATTCTGGAATTTTGCTCCAATAAAAAGTAACATTCGGAACAAAGTACGCTTCGCAATGCGTTGAACCGGCTTGATTGAACAACCTACGAGCTACCCTCCTGTTTGATTTAATAACCTTATGCATCCGATTAAACTTCTACTTATGGCTTCGTTGGAGTGAGACGCTATCTCAAACTGCACTTTTGACCATGACCATGCATGCACCACACAAGTCTTACAATATTTATATTTGTGTATATAAAACCAATGTGTAAGTGAATCTTTTTCGGTTCATCAACCAACTAACACGTTACATGAGTATAATTGCGACTAACATCACACTGTTGTCACAAAAGATAAATATACAGGGTGTTCCAAAATGGTTGACCCCATTCTTAATACCCATATCTCGGAAACTACTTGATGGATCATAATGAAACTTAATACACTTTATGTTGAAGGTCATAAGTTTTATTGGCTAAATTTACAAAGAACAGTGTAAATATTTGTTGGTTCTATGACAGATTTTCATAAATGTTCAATATGAGCGCCGCCTGTGACTCTGCACACGTTGAGTCGGTATTCGAGCTCGTGCCAAACTCGCAGTAGCAAGTCTTCGGTAACAGTTTCCAGTGCAGCTGTAATTCTCTTGTTTCATTTCTTCAATGTTAGCTGGAAGATAAAGTCTACGTAAAGATTTTATTTGGTCAAGAAACTGGGCAATTTTTAAACCCTATACTGTAATGCAAAAGAAGGAGTTTCAAATAAATCTTTCTTCAAAGATGCCGCCGAAAAATTCCTTGGCTTAGAGGTCTAGCAACGCCAACAACAATATCATCATCACCATTTTGCTCCAAGAGTGTGAATCTTCTTTTTATTTCTAAAGCCCAGCATCCTGCAGGCAGTAGTCAGACAGTTTTTGCAGTCAAGTCTCCATCTTGAACGATTTTGTGCTTCAAACTTTTGCAAACCTCTGGCAACCATAACACATTCCAGCACTTCTTTCCATCTTTTTTCGATATTCCTTTTTAGACTACTGGCCACACTAAAACAGTTTCCAAAAATGACAACAATTGCAAGCTCTTCCTAAAATCTTCGTAATGTTCAAGAAAACAAACTTACAATAGAAATCGTAACTAAAAAGACTTAACCATTGACAAATTATTATTCGTGGAATTGGCCAATTTAATTTTTGATAGTATATTTGGGAATTATTCGCAAATGTTCGGCAAGGACTTTTCTGCCACGCCCCATTTTCAAACAGACGCTTTTCAATGCCATTCTTTCCGCATAGACCATTTTGAATCCAGCTTTCTGACTTTTTCACTTCCAAAAAATTTACGGTAAAAAAAAGCTTGTCTTTGGCTACAACATTGCGAAGTTTGCCGTGAATATGTCCATATTATCATGCTGTGTTGTTAGTTGTTTAATGAAAAGAAAAACTATTCAGTCAAATTGGTTTCAACTATTCCAATACAAGAAATTGCCCAACAATTTACTGTATATGATGCATGTAACCTAAAGTCATAGTCAGGGGTGCAGATTAAGGTAACTTTACAGATTTTTGCTACGTTTACACTGATGATGAAGTCAGGCAACTTCGAAGCAAAATTGCTCCGTATGGTGAGTACATCACTCAAAAGTTAAAACCATTACCCACTACACAGCATGGTGGTCTAAATCGAAGTACTAAGATTGTCAGACGTGATGTCTGTAACAGTGTAAACTATTGAAGTAGTTCTGCTATCTTGCTTAGAAAATAATCTAACACTGGAAATCGTTTAAAAGTGATTTTGGAAAAAATCAGGATTAAACTAATTTCTGTCTATAATAATTTTTATAGAAATATCCAGATAATTAATCAGAAAACTTCGCACCCTATGTGTTCGACTGGATTCCCGCGCCCTCAACTCAAATTCAATGGTTTGAATTTTGGACTGTATGCTATTATATAACATACAGTAAAGATACACCAATAAAACAATGATGGTGATTTTAAATAATCACAAAAGTTCCATCGTTGTCCATGTGATGACTAAAAAACTTGCACAGAATGTAATTGCGATAAATATTGGTCAAAAATCATCTGCAAAATTATGATAAACTGGCCAAAAATTTTTTTTTGTTTATAACTTGTTTTCTGAGATAACTAGAGCAAATATTCCTTTTAGAGCAGATATAAATATCCATTCTTCGGATCATTTTGATGTAAGTTTCAAGATTTTAGCACAACTAGATCCCAAGATAGTGCAATTTTATGAAAAAATTGGGTTAGTGGCCATAGAAACGGCCTTTCCGACCGTAAGACATAATTTTTTTGAAATTTTATTTTCAATTTTTGGTTCGGTTGGCCAGCTACAACTTTTTGGAAAGTTCAAGAAATCTTGGACTCAAACTAATTTTTGACCTTGATTTTGGTGCAGTCTAGTGAGCATGCTTTAGTTGTCAGCTTCATCGTGATGATACTTCCTCTTTCAACAAATTACATTAAACTCAAGTTTACCGGTGTCTTTTTCGGTGATGGTGCTTCACTTTTCATCGAAGTTGTCAAGTCCTGTTGTTTCATTGAGGAGATGGACGGTTTGCGGTCAATTTGATCTTTAGCACTCCCAACAGACTTTTTCTCGCACCCAAGCGATGTCGATTCTTCCATATTCATACCAGAAGGAGTTTTTTCATGCAAAGAAAGCTCTGGAGGCTCTGGTTGGACATTTGAAACTTTATCCTGATCCTGAGCGTCAACTTCACCAAGCTCTTTGCCTTTCTTTGACGTCAGGCTGCTGGTTTCAAATCCCGCTAACAATTCCGGAGACACGACCGCGCTACCGATAACCGAATAAGCGAGATTCTCAACTGGGTTGTCCGGCGATTCTACAGCCATCGTGTTGTCCAAAGACGGCTTCTCTTGAGTCTTTCGACTGTCTATCTGTAAAAAACAGCAACTCATTACAATTTTATGTGCCAAGTACCAACGGAAAAGGCTTAAAAAGATGACGGAAAAGAAGGATCGCTAGGTGAAAATGTAGCGAGGCGTCGACCTCGTTTTCAATGGACTTTGAACAAGAATCGAATTGGCGGAACCATCTCTCTATAACAATATAAAGCCGCTTGAAACGGTCCTATCCCCTCAAATCACTAAAAAACTAATAACTCTTAAACTTAATAAAATCAAAAATTCACATAATTAGCGTTCAGCAATCCCACTCTTCAAGTAACAGCACTTACTAAATTTTGTGCTTCTTCAAAAAGTTCTTTCGTAATATCAAATTCGTTTGAGTCTTCCAATATTTGTGCTAAATTTTCGTAGGCATCAGGTGGTGCGTTCCCTTGTTTAATATTTTCAACAAGTTTCTCAACCTCTTCTATCTACAAAAACAAACAGATAAATACTTAAATTTTATCTCCTTTAAGCTCGTGCTCATTGCAAACCTATAGGCACTATTATAACTGTAATCAACTATTAAAAAAAAAACATCCAGTCAGACTAAAATACGCGTAAAATTAAATAGCAAGCGTACAAGCGTATTTTTAGCCTAAACAGAAATTCGGTACGCCAAGAGTACGCCGTATCAGCGCATAAGGAGCTAGCCAGTTGGTTAAAGCAAAGTAAGAATGCGATCGCAAGCCCACGATTTAACATCCAGTGTAGACCCGGGTCAAATAGGTTGCATACGAGTAGCATTGTTTTGTACATTCATGTTCGTGCCTTACTCCGTAACATCAACATTCACAGGCACATAGATTGCACGATATTGAGTGGATCCCAAAACAGATAAATTATGTCTTTTAATTTATCTTGATGGTCTTAGTTACGATTTCACCCATGTATCTATTTATTACTCCTAAAGTACGGGCTTATAATTTATGTAATGACTTGGGACGAAACCTAACTGTAATGTACATTGCACAATGTACAGTGAATTTACAGTATATAGTGCTGACATGAAAACAAAATATTTACTGTTTTTGTACCTTTTTGTTAACATCTGCTGCATTGCGAACTTACAACTGTACCTTAGTAATGCGATTTTCTAGTTTTTCAAGAGTATCTTGCGGGTCGTCTACAGCATCTTCTAAGTTAATTTCTAGGTTTTCGGCTTCCATAAGCAATTCCTTCAACTTTTTCATGCTGGCAATATCAGCATCCGGCTTTGATACTTCTTCATTTAACGCTCTTATTTGATCTTTTAGATCAATTGCGTTCTTCGTATCCTAAAAAATTAGATGAGTGTTTGTAAAATAAACTATTTACACTGTATTTCCTTAGGAAGAAAACAAACGAACCCCCATGAGCTACTATCGCACATTTGTCGCTCATTGGATAGTTTATTTATTTTTTGACTACTTTTCAAGAATGTATTCCTGACCAGCGGACAGGGTCTATCATCTTGAAAAATCATTTTCTTATGCTTAAACTGATACGGTCTTTTGCTGAGGGCAAGCGTACGAAAAATTAAATATTATTTCAACCATTATCAATATTTGAAACGTACTCAAGAACCAATTTTTCTAAAAAAAACCTTGTCGAGTTGATAATGAAAATTCTAAAGTTTGAAAGCAACTGAAGGGCAAAAAATGAGTGGTTTGGGGAGATTAGGGGCTGCAAATAGTCGGTGCTAGCTGCATTTGACTATTCCCACAGAAAGAAGTCCGAAATTGCAGCTGATAAGTTTTGATTACGTGATCAAAAATTATTGTTTGTCGTAAACTGGTATTAGAAAAAGATATAAGACTATAGTAGTCCGATTGCGGTACTAAAAGTAATCAAAGGCAAAAATACCGGTTCGATTCCAAGTAGGGTCAAACCAAAAATCATTAATATAGCTTCCTAGATACATTGAAAGGGACAGTGTGACTTGTAGAACCTACCTAAACCAACAGGAGGAAAGTTGTAGCTTACTATAAAAGCCGAGAGGTTCTTCGCCATCTCCTAGCGAAGTTGACTAGAAAAACAAAAGACTATATCGATATGTGCAAGCAAGCTTGAATTTAGTCCAACTGGAGACGAGATTTAATGAGCTAATAAGTATTTAAAGTGACATTAATTACATTTCGACTTAAACTCAAAGAGTCAAGTTAAATCAAGTTCTTAGCTCACCTGGTGGGGTAGGAAACTTTTTTGCCTACGTTTTGCTAGGCTATGTTCAGGGCATGTACTACCTATCTTGGTCAGGGCTAGGATCCGAAGTTAAAAACTAGCGTACGATAAATGAGAAAATCATTCATTTTTGTCAAGTGATTTTTTTCATTTATCATACGCTTATTTTTAACTTCGCATTCTAGCCCTCATAGGTAGTACATGCCCTGAGCATAGCTTATCGAAATGTTGGCACAAAAATTTTTGCCCCACCAGCTGAGCTAATAAACCTGACTTAATTTATAATCGAGATGACAACAATTGATATGTTGAAAAGTGAAGCTTGAGTAACCTCCCAAAGTTCAACTTCAGCTTTCAGAAGTCGAACAATAACTTTACAATTTTTATTGGCATATTAGTCTTTGACCCAAGTCAGGCTTTGGCTCAACCCAACCACAGTAGCTTGCTTAACGCAGCCCAAAGATATACTGTAATGATAGTTTACGTATATTAACTAACCAATGCATTTTCTTCCTCTGGTTCGATTTTTCTTTTCCTTTTCTTTTTGTAAAGAATAACAATGATGATAAAAACTATTACAGTAGCAGCGGCGGCGCCAACAAAAATTATCCAATTGGAATTATCCACTTGATATTCTGTTTCGTTATCTTCGTCGTTTGCATTTCTAACACATTGAATGAACTTTGCCTTTCATGAATATACCAACAGAACATTGAAATCAAATCAACTCTTTTATTACACACGCTATATTACGTCGAAGCTTGTAACAAGTTGACGGGGCTCATCTCAGCGTCATTTCGCATGGCAACCCAGCCCCTACTGAAGAAATATTGCAGCAGTGGCGAGCCGTTGGCAACCCTGCAGTGTCCAACTTGACCAGTTCGAGATTTGAACCCCAAAACTCTCGCTTCAGAGACCAACGCGGTAACCCTCGACCAACTGGCAGGTCAACTAGAGCATTCACAATAACATTGCTTTCAATAGCGCTCTAGCAATCAATTTCAACCTCTAAAAATTAGTTACAGCCTTGAAAACGCTGTTTTAGATGGAACGTTTTCGTCCAATCTAAAAGTTGAACGTTTTTGCACAATATATTTCGAAAATGACAACTGAAAGCAATATTAAGATTAATACGACAAACAAGTTCTTCAAATATGCAATACGTTTTAAGGTTATAATTTTCTAGCCAAGCAACTCATTCTTTAGAATGGATAGATACAGTACTTAAATTTTAGGGGGACGCGTCTCCCCAACGAGAGTTAGATTCCCCCCATCGAGAATTTAGCGTTACCCTCTAACGAGAATTTAGCGTTCCCCCTTACTAAAAGAGAGTATTTGGACGTTTAGGCAACAAATTATCTGATATAGTACCAATAAACCACAACTTCCGGCCAAGAAGCAAAAATGGGGGGCAAAAAATTGCTTTCCGAAATCTGAGCATTTTTTGGCTAATATTTAACTTAAATGACATTCATAAGGCGTTTGTGTAACAAAATTACTTCGACTTAAGTATTTTATGGCTTAGTATCAAAAACGACCTTATTTATAAAATTTGAACCACCAATGACGTCATTTCTCAAAAATAGGGCGCTAATGCTACTGTAATGACGTCATCAAACCAAAACCAAATTTTCTAAAAAATTTTGGTTAACACCAACCCGCGTGCCAAATTTAGTGTTTCCATGACTCTTGGTTCTGTAGTTAGATGAAGGGGGCATTTTTGCCCCACCTACCCGAGAAAAATGCGTTGGTCAAATAGCTTGTGTAAAATGGGGTTAAACAGAAATGCAACTTCTTACTGTACTTTGTCTGTTCGAATTCATTGAGAACTTCTCTTGGTCTTGTTAAAGAGATATCAGAAACGTTTAGGTTCTCAGCTTCGGTGATTTTTATCTCCAGATCTTGGTAACAAGCTTCCTTATCTGAGGTTGATGCGGACTGACATTGTTCAACCAAGTCTGAAATTTCTTCCATTACCTAAATAGAACTTAAATTACTCCTTTTATTACACTTGTACATGTACCAGCAGTACTCACTTCAGTCTTGCTTATGATAATTTAAAATAAAAGCCATTTTATCGACTAGTTCAATGAAATTGATTTCTTTTTAACGCCTTTTTGATGCTGCAGTTAATAACAAAAAAGAGTACCATATAGTTTTATCATAATCATGCAAGCATTATTTAATAGAAAACATTATCTTGTAGTTTCAGCATTCTACCGTACATAATATTTTTCGCTGGCATTTTAGTTTAGTAAAAGCCCTAAACCAAACGCAAACGAAAAATAATTTGAGACCGAACGTTTTTCATTTTTGCGACTCTATTTTACTTGAAAATTTATTTTTTAGAAAAAAAACAAAAAAACAGCATCTTGGTAATATTATAACTAAGTCACTGACTAGGTCAATAATTTTTATTTTTGTTGTACCTTTTTAATTGTCAGTCAGATTTAGAAGTCTAAACGTCAAACTTAGAACCCAAAACAGTCTGTTTCGATTGTTCAGCTAGAAGCACCCCTTTGATGATCTCGTAAGAGTAAAACACAGACTGTTAAGAATTTCTCAATTTGACTGACAATCAATGCAAATTTCTATGATCATTTACCTACCATCTTTAGCTTGAGATACCAGTAACTAGAAAGAACAATAATTATTCTTGCACTACATTTACCTTTTCTTTTTCGAGCTTGGTTGTCAAGTTTCGATACTTTTCCAGGTCTTTTTCCGTAAGATTTTTACTTTCTGCTTCATTAGTAGCTTCTTTCAAATTGGTGATGCATGAAGCTTTTGCAGTAGTATTGTAACAGCTTTCAAACAATTCGTCTAATTCTTCCACAACCTAAAAATAGTTCGAGATTTTCATTGATGCCAAAAATTAGTTAGCTTCTGTCTACAAGACTCTTTTAAACGTCTCTGGACCAGGCGGTCCAAAACTTACGTTATGTCAAATGTTAACATAAAATTTCGAACACAACTAAATTCAACTGTACATTGTTTGTATCCAGGTTTAAATGCATAATGGAAAGAAGCTGTAACATTAGCACATGGCTTGTAGCCTTGTATCTTATAATAGTATATGGTTATTAAGACCACATGACTTTCCCTTTCAGTTATAGTTCGTTATAGTTACTCATATCACTAAACAAGTTAACACAACTGCCGATAATAATTATGCCACCAGCAAGTCGAATCCAAAAAAGTATTAGTTCGATGGATACCGAAAAATGTATAAATCACTCGTTTCGGACGAAATCGAATCCCTCTTTTTCATTAGCCGTAGGTACATTGCGTATTCTTGTTTGGTATTAGAATGACCAGTTTTAAGTACTGGAAAAACATAAAAGTTGATATACTTTATCTTTTTCAAGCTTTTTCGTCAAATTGCGATATTTTTCCAGATCTCGGTCTGCCACATTAATTTCGTTTGCCCTTTTTGTTGTTTCTGTTAAGTTGGTGATGCAAGAGTCTTTAAAGTTGGTTTGATAACATCTGTCGTACAACTCGTCCAACTCCTCCAATATCTAAATAAGTACTAAGCTGTATACAGCATTTTGAAAAGACGCCACATATAACGTCTTTAAGAGCTCAAAAAAAAAGGGAATCAAATACAAGTGGTGACAGCGAAACGTTTGAGAAAATGCAAAGTGAATTGAATAGGTGGTGAAATGATTTCAATCTCCCTAGCGATACCGCGGAGAGGTTAAAAACATCAGGAAAGAGAAGTTTTAAAAAAGTTTTAGGAACCCGAAAAATATATGAGTTGATATATTTCATCTTTTTCAAGCTTTGTGTCAAATTGCGACATTTTTCCAGGTATCGGTTTACCACTTTAATTAGTTCGTTTGTCTTGTTCGTTGTTTTTGTTAAATTGGTGATACAAGAGTTCTTAGTCGGTTTCATAACATTTTTCATGCAACTCGTCTAACTCCTCCATTATCTAAATAATTAATGAGATGGATAGCATCGTGAAAAAACGTTATATAGCGTTAAATCAAGTTTAGTCGCTCAACTGGTGGAAGAGAAAACTTTTTGCCAACTATTCGATAGGCTATGCTCAGGGCATGTACTACCTATCTTCGTCAGGGCTAGAATTCGAAGTTAAAAACAAACGTACGATAAATGAGAGAATCACTTGACAAAATGAATCATACATTAACCCAAAAATTTTTACAAATTGGAAACGAAAAAGTGGCAGATTGGCGGAGCTTGAAAAACGATAAGATATAACGTCATGGGGTTTGAAGTGAAGTAGCCGAATAAATGCTAGAGAATTTTTCTTTTTGCTTATCATTTATAGCGTTGGGGATTTGGTTAATGAAATACGATTTGATATACGGGCGTTTTGTGAATTCACGTTGGAAGTCTAAAATTTTAGCGTTGGTCTAATCCATAGAATGTTCTTTGTCAAAAACATGCTTAGTCAGCACTAACTTGTCAAATCGTAGATGCCGAATATCTGCTAAGCGTTGTTTTTGCGGATGGATAAACAGCGTTTTGTTTCGCTAATGTATGAAAAGTTACAGCCATGACAAGAAATTTGATATATTGCTCATTGTTGCATAATAGGGTCCAATGAGTCTTTGTGACTAGCGAGTTTCTTGCCAATGGTGTTGCACGGGTTTTTCGTTTCCAATTCGTAATAATTTTTGCGTTAACCTAAGATACATTTCGTCACGTGATTCTCTTGTTTATCGTACGCTTGTTTTTAACTTTGCATTCTAGCCCTGACGAAGATTAGGAAGTACATGCCTGAGCATAGCCAATCGAAACGTTGGAAAAAAGTTCTCTGCCCCACCAGTTGAGCTACTTAACTTGATTTATGTTATGTTCGTGGCGACAACAATTGAGATGTTACACGGCATTTTAAAAAACTCCAGATCTGAAGCGGGTAGTTGAAAGAAGATACAGAGAGCTGAAAGGATGCGATGAGGTGGAGTGAGAAGTGAATTGAGTAGGCGGAGAGATGGTTTCGATCTATCGAAATCGCGGAGAATTTAAAAATTTATCAAGAAAGGGATGAGGTGGACTCAGTTATCTCCGTAGCGGGACAACACAGGAAAAACACTGAAAGTGTTTATGGCATGATGTCATTTTCTGGCATCTTTAAAGATTTATTTGGGACAGTCACACAGTAAACATAACCGTGCAGTTGGTCGAGCGATAACGCGTTCGTCTCTGGAGCAGAAGATCTAAGATTCAAATCTCGGGCCTGTCAAATTGAACACAGCAGTGTTGCCAACAGATAACCACAGTGGCTGTGTTGCCCAGGCGCAATGACGCGGAGATGGGTCCCGCCAACTCGTTACACTCTTCAGCGTAATACAGCGTGTATAATGAGAGATTTGATTTGAAATGTAACTGACATGCAGATAATTTTCAGAAAACAGATTCTCTGCTTAAAACTCCTCAGTTTAATCAATTGTAACCTATATGCTATTATGATTTAACTAAGCATCCTCACACACAAAATTTTTGCTGAGTAACATTTCGCACTTCTTGTTATTTATTAATACGCATCGGGTTAAGGTGATTAATCCAACCAAATTTTAAATTTTTGTTTATATTTTATCGTCAAATCTTGATATTTTTCTAAGTTTTTATTTTATTTTTTTCATAGTTGTTTCGTTTTCCTTGCTCGTTATCTTCGTTAAATTGCTGATACAATAGTTCTTAAAGTCTGTGCTCGCACAACATTTTATGGATGCTAGCGTTTTCCAGAAAAACAAAATTCGCGTTTGATTTCTAATCGGGTCTTACAAAAAACTTAATTTTGAATTTAACAGATTTCCCGATGTGCGTTTAGCTCTAAAAAGAGACGGTGTGGAACGTTTATAGTGTGAGGTAAACAAGTAGTGCATAATATCTTTATTGGAACAATTCCAAGCGTTTTTTTCTTTTTTTTTATGGTTTTTAGTCCACTTACACGCTTTGCTCATACGATAAACTGCAACAGGCTTATTATACCAACCTTTTCTTTTTCCAACTTTGTCGTCAGGTCATAATACTTTTTTAGATCTTCATCGGTCAGGTTTTTATTTTTTGCTTCTTCCGTTGCTTCCTTCAAATCGTTGATGCAAGATGTTTTCGTAGTAGTGTTGTAGCATCTTTCGTACAAATCGTCTAAGTCGTTAATAATCTGCAAATTTAGCAATACAATAGGTTACGACAGTATTAAAGCATTGTAAATCAAAACCTAAGTTATAAAGCCCAACAGTCTGTTTCAAAAGTAAATGGGATCCCCAGAGGTAAATCTTATTCAAAATTGAATAGGATATGCATAGGTGGGCAAGTTAATGCAAAACGTTAGCTTCGTTAACCACTTGTCCGTTAACAAACTTCACACCTCCGTTAACGTTAATCCGTTATTTTTAGCTTTAATTAACGGAAGTTAATAAAGTCCGTTAATCCGTTAACATTTTGCGTGTCATTTACATTTCGTTTTATTCACTCGCTTCTAGAACACGTATTGACGCTGTTGAGCTGATTGTAAAGAAATATTTATTGCTATGGTGGTCTTTTTGTATTTTGAAAGTTACATTTTACAGTCTAATCTAATTTCAAGATAAAAACAAGTTCAAATGCACAACGAAGCTGCAAGATATTGACGATAAAAACTTTAACGGAAGTTAACAGAACGTAACGGAAGTTAATTTAGTCCGTTAACAGCACTTAACGGAAGTTAATTTAGTCCGTTAACATGAAAAAACTTTTTAACGGATTAACGAGTTAATGAAAAAGTTAGCTTCGTTATTAACGGATTAACGATTAACGGACTAGTGCCCACCTATGAGGATATGTAATTATATTCAAATTTGAACATTGTAAAATAAGCTTAAAATTTGAATAAAATTTACCCCTGGAGATCCCATTAGCGTGTGGAACAGACTGCTGGGTATTAAAGGTTTTGATTTTTAATGTTTTAATACTGTTGCAATCTACTGTGATACGCGTATTTGCTCTGACTCTTCGTTATCGAGCATTTTTTCAAACCCTGGTATTAACCACAGACTAAAAATTTAGCAAGCTAGATAAACTTTACACTTTTTTGCTTTTTAGCTGGTGAATGTCAGTTTTTTTTGTTTTTTTTTTTGAGACCAATAAGGGTCTCGAGCTACACTTCTCAGTTATGTCAGTAAACTTTGGTAAAAACAAAACCATGGCAATTTTTGTCAAATATTTTCGAATGCTTTTTTCCTCTTTTTTTAATTTTTGTTGAGGGCATTGGACTGGAATGGGTCATACGAAGCAACAACAATACGAACGAAAAAGTTAAATTTACATCACTTTTCACAAGCATATTATACAAGGTTGAGAACTCTACTTTTTGTTGTATATTTTTCTTACTTTTGTTAGCTTATCATCCTCCTCAGAAGAGTTTTCAAATAAAACTGAAATTTCTGTTTTGGCATTTGAGACTACAGCTATTGATATATTTACTTTGGCAGCATTTTTTAGTTCGGGATAGTTTTCAAGCAACTTTTTTGAGTTAATCACTACTCTTCCAGTTCCCTGGTAAAAATACAAATCTATTAAGATGCGATACAAAACGCGTAAATAGAAAACTGGAAAGCAAGAAACTGTAAATAACGAACACAGCTAGAAGAGTGATGGGTAATTTGCGAAAAAAATCCTGCAATTTTTTTGTGTCCAGCAGTTTTCAATGTTTCCAAATTTAACAAAGCGTATTTGCAGATTTCATTAATATTTTATTCATGCTTGTAAACTGCAAATCGTTATTTTGTCAGAAAAATACACCTTACTTTTATTCCCATTTTTCCTGAACTTTGTTCCTCTATTGGTGAAAAATCAGTTGTGGTCACCGTGTGGGCCCCAGTTTTGCTATTAGAAAGTAATCTACTCCGTCTTTGACTCAATATCTTTCTAAAAATGCTCTACAATCTCCACAACAATGTATTTGAAACGCATTAACAATCTGGATATAAAACGTACAAAGCCTATTCACTTACGTTTTCCAACGTGATTTTGACGTCATAAGACGCGGAGTTTACCAGCTTATTACCAACTTTTACGTAGACAGTAAGAGTAGCGGTTTCGTTGGATGACGTCACGTTCATTACAAGGCTCTTGTTTTGCTGCAAGACAGTGGATAATTGACGCTTGCTCCCAGGCTTGAGAGTTACTTTCACTGGTTCGTCTTTCTGAAACATTAGCAAACGTAACTAATTCAGCTTTAAAATTTATTTCCAATTTTTGGCGGTTTACACTGGGCGTTAAATCGAGAGCGTACGAGCGTATTTTTATTTATTTAAAAAAGAAACTTGGAACGCCCGGCGTACCGCCTTAAGAGCGCACAAGCTGCTAATTGGTTTAAACAAACTAACTATACACTCGTTCGCTTGCCATTTTAAGTCCAGTATAGAGCAGCCCCAAGACATTTTGAACTACAGCTAATGTATTTATTTCATCATCAGTAAAAATCGTATTTGAATAGAATTATCATTTTTTAGATGAGATTGATAATAATTTAGAAATGATTCTACGAGAAAATGACTTTTACAGATGGTGAACTAAGTATACACTAGCTGTGGTTTAAAACGCAAACTCTAAAATGTAAATTAATTTAAAGGCTGCAGTATTTTTTAACAAAACTTACCAAGTTTGCTGCTTTTACCGTATTAACTAATCAAAAACTTATACACACACTTCAGTACTAACGGTAATAGAAATAATAGAAACCGATTCAATAAATGCATAATTTCAATTAATTGATTTAGCCAAACTGATAAATATTGTGCGGTTGTACATTTTGGGTTACTTTGTAATTTGCAATAGCACATCGGTAGATTCTTCTAAGCTTAGCAACAGCCTGATGAAACCTACTAGTGCGGGATAGCGAATCGTTGATGATACCCTATGACTTTTAGCAGTAAAACCAAAGCAATTAACTCGAAAAATGTCAGCTATCTTCCACTTTAGTTTGATCGCAGGAGCGAACACTTACGTTTGTTTTAACTGGTGTTTCTGCAACTGTTTTGAACACTTTTTGGGTGATCGACGTAGGGGATACATCTTCAAACGAATTAAAAACTAGGGCATGCTTATTCTTCGGCTCAGAAGCAATGTCGTTTACAAGATCAGTGTCAACGTCTTCACCAACACCAATTGCAAAAACCGATATATTCTTTTCCTTTAACTAAACAAAAAAGTATTATTTGGTAAGTCAGAACTTTTTCTGATTTACCAAGCAGCCTTGCTGAGTTAATAGGAGCTCATTAGGATTAGAAATAATCAAATTTTTTAATTCCAAATATTATGACTATTCGAGTTGATTTCATTAAACCAGAAGCAATCTATCTTTTGCTGTACCACAAAACACCGGTTGCAAAAAGTATAAACATTCAGCTTCAGGTACAGCTCCACTAATCACAAAATAGCCAAAGCTGTCGTAAGCATTTTATTTGAGAAACGTTTCGACGCACTGTTTAAGTCATTATCAAATCTTGTTTGAATAATTTAATTGAATAACTATTCGAATAAGATTGATAATGACTTAAATAGTACATCGACACGTCTTTCAAAATAAAAAGTTTACGACAGCTTTGGTAATTTTATATTTAATTACATTGGCAAGCGTATTTATTTTTAGATTAAGCAGAAGTTTAGACTGCTATGCTCTAAGACTTACGGCTTGTTTTGCGTCATCGACTTTGTCAGATGATTTACCACCCACTAGGACCACCATGTTTCGAGACACGTCGGCATCGTTCAGCCTAGCACCACCAGATTCACTGAAACCTTTCTCCAAAGACTCTTCCAGCGCTTTTCCCAAGTTCTTTGCAACTGCAAATGATGTTTGCTACTTGCTAGTGTAGTTGATTCAGACACCAACAAACCCCGAGATGAATGCCAGCAAACTTGCACTCATTTTCGAACGTTTTAATAGTCACTTATGCCATCTTCAATGAACAATGATGTTGCATCAGTGCGGTATACAGAATATAACGCACTGAAGATGATATGAGTAACCACGGAAACGTTTCAAAATAATTGCGAGAAAGCTGGCTTTCTCTAAAGTGGAGTTGAGTTGAAAATCTTATCTGTGAAATGTGATATATAATTATGCTTCAAATTTCGTCGAAACATAAGACATAACAGTATTATTTTATCATTTGCACTAGAAAGCAAAAATATAACAAAAAGTATACATGTGCACATTATTTGAATTTTGAATCAAAATCATTTTAGTTGCTGCTTTCTGTACTGTCTTTTTTGCTGCAAGGTAAGTTTCGATAGGGCGAATTGGAAAACTAGTTAAGGTGAATTTACACAGTATCCGTTTTTCGTACGTTTTCGTCCGTTTTTTTACGTTTTTGCTTCTCCTTGACAAAGTATGCGCTTTTTCATCCGCATTTTTATGTGTCCATATCCGCACTAACCAGACAGTCACATTCTGGACAAAAGTTTTCTGAAAAAATTTTTTTGTAAAGGAATACAGTTCTATTTCGAAATATCGCTCTTATCGTTCATACACAAAATTTTTGAACAAAATTTTTATCTGTATATAACAGTCTACTTAGTGCGTATATGGACTTACAAAAATGCGGATGAAAAAGCGCATACTTTTTTAAGGAGAAGTAAAAACGTAAAAAAACGGACGAAAACGTACAAAAAACGGATACTGTGTAAATTCACCTTTATCCTGCTGAAAATATACCCCAAAATACAGTGTAATTTACATCAACATCATAATACTTCCGCAGGTATTGCTTTGAGAAAGTCCGTGTGGAGTTGAGGATTGCGCTGCAACGATACGAAATTGGACTCCACTCGCAAGGCTGAGAGTTCGGTTCTCTACATCGATGGAAATTTTACGGATGCACGACGTAAATACTTTGATACTAAAATTGACTTCAAGTTTGTCAAATCAAAGTTTTTGTTATTGCGCTCACGGGCAACACAGTTCTACTTGAAGAATGGTCGCATCGGTGGCGAGCCGTTGGCAACACAGTGTCTGATTTGACTGGCCCGATATTCGAACCTTTGACCTCCAGCTCCATAAACTAATACATTACCGTTCGACCAAACACCCGATTCCTCAAAATTTGTCTTATTTTTTAGTTAATTCGCAAAAATTGTTTCAAAAATATTTTTAGATAAAAACTTACCTGGTGGTTTTTCAGCGGTTTCCGTAGCATTTTGAAAATTTGTTAAATTGGTCGTGGTGTTTAAATCCGCCAATACTTTATGTTCGTTTGAAAACACAGATAGACCAAGTTGCACTCCGTCGGGCGTTACGTTAAATTTTGAAGCCATTTTGGAGGAAAAATTGAGAACAGTTTTAAAGTCCTGATCGGATATGGTGGGAGATCCATCCAACAAATACCATACGTCAGATTGGAAATCATCACCACATAGAGAACTACTTTCTAAAAATATTACACATTAATTCTATCCTACGTAGATGGTTCGAAATACGTCGGCAAATTTTTTTTAACTGAATTTAAACCAGTAAACACACTTTTTCAACCAAGGGTCCAATCCAGTAAAATATACATGCGTATATGCCTAAATATGTTGATAGACTGAAATGAAATTCTTCGCAAGTAAAAAGCAAGCTCTAAGAACGGAAGTTTTGTGGTCTTCGTGAAGTATTTCCGCGCTTCCATTCCGCGAAAGCGGTATGGTAAACCCACAGGCCACCTCCTAATCTCATGGCCAAGGGTATTCTGCAAATAAAGCTGTAATGACAATTGCAAAGCTTATTTATTTACTTGCGAAACTTTTATATTACAGAACATACTGCCAAAATTATTCACTTACTAAACTACAAAGAACTATTTTAATACCTCAGAAACAAGAAAATTTCAATGATAAAGTCTATACAAACCAACCGGTATTGGTGTCAGTATCATTGCCTGAGTCTTCAGTTGAATTGCCAGCCTCTACTGGAACATAATCTTCCATTCGACGAATAAGACTTGATTTGGATGAACTTCTTGCTTTAGTTTCATAATCATCAAAAATATTCTCTTCATCTTCATCTGATCTGTGTAATGTTACAGGGAAACAAATTCTTTTTGTAATTGAATTTGTGAAAATTAAAAAAGCTGGCTCCAGCGCTTGAAAGTCTCGGCGTCAAAAAGGTCAACAACATAAAAGTCACCAACGCCTAATCTGCCTCGTCTAATCGTCCTTACCCAAAAGTCCCGGTCCGGATATACTCAATTTTTTTTTAATTGAAAATATTTTTGCAATTACTAAGCACCCCTTATAGACTTCAAATAAAACAAGTTTATTTGTTATCAGGCTCTTCACTGGTGGTATAATTCATAAAAAGAAGTCAAAACATAAATGAGCCGCCAACTGAGTTACGTAGCATGTATGTCAATATAGCTTACCCAATAGTAGCTTAATAAGGAAGCAGCTGTTTAAGAAACACCGGTATTTTCTCGCATGAGTAGGTTACCCATAGACTTATCAACCCTTAAATGACAGCAGGCTGTGCTACATTTTACGAGCTTGCTAAAATCTCTGGAGTTGTTGCAACTCAATTAATACCTGAAAATAAGTGTAATGGCGCCCATGAAAAAAATTAGCCCATCGGCTACAAAATCGGCTCTCCAACTTAAATTCTCTACGAATGCGATGCCGGCAATTAACATAAAGTATTTCATAAAATAGAAAATATTACTGAAACAAATGAAATTACGTGATGTAAGGTAAAGCTCAGGTTGTCATAAAAAATGAAGGGTGGTAATTTTCCAGGGTGAATACAAGCAGTGGTGCTATTCAAATTTCGCAGCAACTGGATTTGTAAGTTGTTCTCTTATATTTAGCAACCCATTCGTTCGGGCCCGAAGGGCAGAATATCCATGCAAAACAATTTTTAGCAACCGAATCTCTAAATTTATAACCGAAAACCGGTTAGCGCAAATCACTCGATACAAGGTTAATGTTTTGCTCACAAAGTTGATGGACAGTTGAAGCACTGAATGTTGAAGTCTTGTTCCATTTGTTCTTTAGCTTCATCAGCCTGGGCTTGCGAGGAATCTTGATTTACACGGTCAACGTATTTCTTACATAACACGACACACATCATCCGAAAATTTTCTAAATCCTATGCAACAACATATACTAATGACACTATGCAACAACACTGTGTGTAAGTATCAAAATCCAAATATCAGAGCTTCGTTTGTCTAGGCAAAGCAGCCGAAAAGTTTTGAAACATATAGGTAACAGCTGGTCTGTTGTTGCGGGTGGATATGATGCGTACTGAAAACTTTTCATTATCTCTTCTTAGCTGGTTCAAACCAGCAACAAATTTAACTGAAAAGAAATCGAACAACCAAGCCGTGAAATTCGAGCGTTGAAAAACTTGCAAAGCTGATTTGATTTATGAAAATTCAATCAATGCAATCGTCAATAACTTCATCATTAAAAATGCTTGCAAAACTTTTAGTGATGTAAGTCTTTTTATACGAGGACATTGCAGCCATGCAACAGTTTCAAAGTAAAACAACATGCAATTTAGAAGAATACTCGAAAATTAAAGTGTGACATATCAGCACGCAGACTAAACAAAAGTTACGAAAAAAATTTTAAATCATTTCATAAATTACCGGATTCTATGGCAAAATAAAACATATAAATCTTATGCGCGTTCTAATGCGAAAAACAACCTTGGAGTCCACCGGTTTATTTCATAATAAAGCAAATGATTGTTAGCGAATTAAGCCTTTCCGCTAAGCAATAATTTAAAAATAAACAAAAAAATCATATAAATCGCATCATCAGACATTTGATGACGTCATCATTCATCGTTAACTTAACAAAGTTTTGTCACGCGTATTATCAAGCAAAATTTGACCCCCAATGAGATTATTAACAAAGATGTCATATTTGCCCATAATAGAAAAATATGATGATGTAGTCATTCATAAAAAGTTGATCAATCCGAAAAAAGTTAAAGAACCTCAATAAAATTATTAAAAACCTAGTTTTTTTTATTTTTTAGCAATAAAATTAACTTCGACTTAAGCAGGTAAGCTTTTCCAAATCGATTTTATCGTTAAACAGTAAAAACTAGATTTGTAAAAATTTTATTGAGGCCGGATCCTTAACTTTTTGGAATTCATCAACTTGATGGCACGATAGCTGATCTACCGCTTCATTTTTGTCATCGTTTTTATCTGATTCTTGAAGTTGAGGGAGATTCAGTTTTTTAAATATTTTTTAGCATTATTATAAGAACCTTTTTGAGCAATAACGCGAAACCAGTCCTGACATGAAATTGGCTGCTTGCACGACCTTCGATTTAGATCAGTTTTACGTTCCTCCTCTGGGGTAAGTTCCGCTCTCCCCTATACTACTGTTAATATAGTCGCTCTACCCCTTCGGTTTCTTTTTTCGTTTATTTATTTTGCTTCGCATTCTTGCGGAGCGGTACGTCATAATCGGCTGCTTGGAAACGATAATTGTTCTATTGCTGCATCAGAGTTGTAAGTCGGGCCGGGCTTTTCGGGTCGGGTTCGGGCCTAAAGTTGACAAACATTTCGGGCTTAATTCGGGCCTGAGACTTGCATTTCGTCTTAGGCGCACAAAAATATAATCAAAATAACTTGGCAACATTGCTAAATTTTTCAGATTTAAATTAACTTTTGGGTTTGTTCGGGCATAATTTGGGCTTCAAATTACTTTTCGGGTTTCGGGCTTATATTTTTGGGTTTGGGCCGGGTTCGGGCCTGAACTAGTCGGCCCGTTTACAACTCTGTGCTGCATTTCGTCTTTAGGGTTAACGCAGTCTTCAGTGCAGCAGCGAGCGGAGCCTTAAGTAATAGATATTGTGCGACCTATAGTTTACGTAATTTGTAGTTGGCAAGCTGAAGGCTTCATACTAAATTATTTCTGTTTTATTAATTTTTAGAGCGCTAGCCTGCTGTTTTTGTAACGCCAGTCTAGTTGCGAGTCACCAGTGGCTAAGTTGTTGACCTATGTTAGTTGATGAACATGCTAGGCCTATTTTCCATGATGCAGAAGCCATTTTTATGTTCAGTAAAATTCATCATACTCCAATAAAAGACTGGCTAAGTGAAAGTTGCGTGCTTGGGTTAGACATCAGACAGAACCAATCCCAGGGAATTTACAAATTTTCAACAACTACAAATATACCTTTGATTTAAAAAGTGTAAATACGAGTAGCTATCATTCCTACCGAGCCGTCATCTTGATCCAGAAAGCTGCAAAAGTCTTCAAATATTTGTGCTTGCTTCTCCTCGTCCATCAGTTCATCAAAACTATTCAGAAACATTGTTCCTTCCTGACCCGAGCCAGTGGAAATCTTCTGTACACTTTCTCGGTTCAAGCTAGGTCCGATTCCAATGCAAAAGACTGAAATATTTTTATCGGCCATCTGCAGAAAAAATGAGAATTATCACCAAATTCAAATGAAAACAAAGTAATTTCACTAATACTGTAATAATGATAACAAATAGCTGAAATTGTAAAACGGGAGTTGCAATTAGAAACACAAAATAATTCTAACTTAAAATGCCAACGTTATGAGTTTCGAGTTAAAACTCCCGCTTTACCAATTGAGCTATTTGTTATTATATTTACAAGGTAGCAACAACATCATGTTTAAAGCAATTTCGTATTTCATAGTTATAAAAAAAATTAATAATTAGAATGCTGGCTAAACTTAGTAAGTTAATTCATAGGCTGCGAAAATCTCCAAAGATACCTTTACTGCACAGAAAACTTAAGACTTTTGTCAGGGACTTTTGTGCCAAGACTTTGCTCTTTGGTAGAAGCTAAATTCAAGAAGAATAGCCTATTGCTACGCCGAAAAATAATTAAACCTGATAGACCTTCGCCAGTCAGTCTACTATTTAAATAGAATATAGTTGAATCAGAAACTGACAATGCTCTTTTAAGACCAAAATCGATTTTATTATTTTATCATTTTTACCAAAATTTAAAATTAATTTTGTGGTTTTTAAAAATAAGTTTACTGATTTTGTGAAAACACTCAATGTTACATCATAATTGTAAAATCAAACAATAGCAAATGTAAGCATTACCTACATTTTGTACCGGCGTCTCGACATCATCTGTACTTTCCTTGTCGGTGATAACAAAAACACATTTCTTCACATCATCTGCATTAGTCGTATCCTGGACGTTAAGTTCGTTTTCGTAAACTTCGTTCAGAGCAGCACCGCAACGCCGTGGGGCTGAGAACCATATCCCAATGTTAGTCGAATGAGCATATCAACAAACTGGCTCGAAGATCAGTACTAGTGTTTGTCAGAAGTGTGCTTGAAAGGGCGAAAACGTCGTTTTTTAGGCTACCCTGACCGCATTATCTGAGTTCACCTCGCACTCTAGTCACGTTGTTGCGTCCTTGGATGAGATGCTACAAGATAACTATCTCTGCTCTGTAGTTTCGAAAAAGCAGCAAATTTAGAAGACAAGAATTCGAAGAAATCCATAGCAACATCGGATCACTGGAAACTTTAAGCTTGTGCGGATTCCTCCCACCACGTAGTACTTACTCAGGACAGGCGCAAGACTACTCTGCCATCTTAGCTATATGAGTTGTAACGAGCATGCCAATATAGAAGAATGTTTAACTGCTCACCACCACCGTGTCATTTTGACTAACATCTGCAAGCTTTAAGTGACTGTGACTGTAGATCGAAATTACACGTTGACCTACATTCTATCCTTGTGCAAATTAATTGCATAAATCCTGATATTATGCTCGAAATGCATTTCTTATTTCACATTTTGCAAAAGATCTATGGTAAATGTATCTTTGTGAAGAAACAATCATATCACAATATTTGAAAATGAGTTTGATTGTGTCATGAGATTATCAGTTCAAGCCATCCAACTTCTAGCTGTTGATGCAACATTTCATTAGCTTCATGGTTCCATTTTATGGGTAGAGTATTGCTTTTATTTGCCATTTATTTTGCACTGTTTGCGGAGGGAAGTCTTACTGGATACCACTCCACGCAAGCGAACAAAAATACTGACGTTACACGAGCATACAACCAAAAATAAAACCAAAATAGCCAAGATCATGGGTGTGAATCAGTCCACAGTTTCTCGAATTTTGAAACAAGCTCGTGAAACCAGCTCTTTATCGCCAAACAGAAAGGGAAGATGTGGGAGAAAGAGGAAGACTTCAACGCGAGATATTACCCAATTGCTGCGACAGAGTAAAAAAGATCCAAGAAAGACCAGCGACGAGCTCAGGAAAGATTTACTTTCATCTGGAGTGGATGTGAGTTCAAGCACAGAGCGCCGGAGATTGATCGAATCCGGACGAATGGCTAGGAGACCCCTGAAGAAGCAACTTTTAACAACAATCATGAAAAGAAAAGGACTTTTTTTGGGCAAAAAAATACCGCAACTGGACTGTAACTGATTGGAGAAAAGTTCCCTTTAGCGACAAAAGCCATTTTTTAGTTCAGGAATACCACAGTCAACATCTTCGTCGATCCATTGGGGAGCCCATCCGTGAGTGTCACATTGATCAATCAGTTAAACATTCCCCAAAAAGGATGTTTTAGGGTAGTTTTAGTTACTACGGGGTCGGATCACTGCCGCCGATTGATGGAATGATGAATACAGAGAAATATTTGAAGGTTACGGAAAAAAAGCTGGTAACTGATCTTTCAAACACTTTTCCGGGTAGATCTGAAGTTTTTCTGCAGGATTCTGTTCCTTGTCACAAAGCAAAAAAAGTAATGAAATACATGAAAGAAATAATTCTCAAAGTACTGGATTGGCCAGAAAATTCCCCTGACCTCAATCCGATTGAGAATTTGTGGTCAATCATCAAGCTCCGCCTTCGTAGTGAAGACTGTACAGCAAAAACAAAGGTTATAGAAGCAATAATCCGGATATGGTTTAGAGACCCCGAAATCAAAGAAAAGTACCACAAGTTAGTGGATTCAACGCCAAATCGAGTGCAACAAGTCCTGAAGAATGATGGTGGTCATATTATGTACCAAATTTGGTTTACTGTGTCAAAAATTGCTCTTGTGTGAAAATTAGTGCAAACGTACTTTTTGGTCATTATGCAATTAATTTGCACAAGGGTGTATAAATAAATAATCACATAAAATTACGAAAAGCGTCATATTTTAAAGGCCTCACTGCAGTTTTCCTTTTAGTTATGTTTATCAACAACAATACGGTTACCATAAAACTGTGTAACGCAATAATGCATACACTTGCAGAAGAAAAAAAAGCTTACTAAATGTCATATACCGAAAATCCAAATTACATAACTAAAGCATGACTCAAAATTCAGCGAAGCTGGCTAGACTTAAAACTTACGTTCTGGCTTTTCTACTGCGTTAGCAGCAGTTTGAAAGTCATCGTAATCTGTGGTGTTTTCAAAACCGAAGCCTACAGTATTTGTTTCAGCGTAAACCGAAAAGCCAACTTGAGTTTCAGTGGGAGAAATATTACATTGAGAAGCCATAGAGCAAGTAAAATTGACAGAATTTTCCCATTCCTCATCATTCACATCGTAAGAAGCATCCAACATAAACCACATGTCCATTTTTTGCTCAAACTTGGTCGCTATAAAACAGAAAAAACAATAACTCTATGTCTTTTCAAGCAGTTTGCTTGACAGTGATAAATTTAAAGAGTTATTATTGGGATAAGCCAAATCTGACTTCATAATTTACAGTATATGCTAGCTGGACCGCAGTTTTTAAGTACTTGCAAAGAATGTGTCTCTGCGCCTAAGGCATAAAACTTGACCCAAACATCGATCAATTAAAACATGTTTTGAATTTGACTAGGAAGTAAGAAGTAAGGGGGGTTGAAGAGGCTAAGAATTAATTCTGTCACAGGTCTTCAAATCTTAACAATTCTTTCAAATGTCTTTACACAAACATGCAAAATAATGTCATCCGAATGGTGCTAAAATTGCTTCTTTTTTTTAAATCGCCACCCGGTATGTTTAGGCCAAACAAAGAGGTTAGTACATAGCAAAAATAACAATATTCAGGACTTACCGCCTTCATACTCAGTTACTTCTGACTCAAAAGTTGCTGCATTTTCACCGCTATGGTATGTGTTGGCCCACCACTGACCTTGTTCTCGTACGGTTTCCGGAACTGAATCCCCCAAATTCAGTTCAATGAACAACCAAACAGCGAGAGCAGATCGTAAAGGAGTTCTAAGAATTACAAGCACTTTTAAGCCATTATTAGTGATATTCTATTGATATGATGGCCTCCAGCTTATGCTCGATTACGTTAAGTTAGCCGCGGCCATAGCTCAGTTGATAAAGCGTTAAGTTAGAGATCGAAAGGTTTCCAGTTCGATTCCCAAACTGCCAAATTGTTGCCGAGTCCTAGAGAAAAACACTTAACGCATTTTCCCTTTGGGGCCAAGCTGTCTGCCACTTGTAGTGGCCCAGCCAGACAAAAGGCTTGCTAAGAGAACTCAAAAGAGAGTCCTTGGCGTTGGTGTAGTTAAAACAGAAGCAGTGTGCTTTGTTCATGCGCACTAACAAACGATAAGTCAAAGTTCTGCACCAACGTCCTGCCACCTCAACGTGGTGGTGCAGTCCCCTTCCCAATGGGGATGGGTCGAAATGGCAGAACAGATCTCCCGAGGGGCTCGACCGAAAGGTCGCCCCCATTGTCTCGGACTGTTTTTTCGCTGGGCCCCCCGTTGACCGGTCACAACTGGGCGGCTCCTCTTCTTCTTATTGACCGAACCCCCTTTCGGCGTCTCCTTATCCTGGCATTGCTCCTTATTAGTGGCAATGTCCACCCTAACCCAGGCCCCATCAGCAACCATCCTCACCCCAGGTACCCCTGATCCATTTGCCATCTAGATGTGGGCAGAGATTCTCTTCAATGCTCTGCTTGCCTTAAGTGGGTGCATTTTCTTTGCTCCTCCCTCACCCGTGCTGACTTTCGCACTGGCACTGCAGTGGGCTGGCAATGCCCAGCGTGCCATCCCCAAAAGACAACTAGCTCTCCCACTCAGACCAGTCTCCTTGTTACGCCGCCTGCGTCCCCTCCACCCCCTCTCCCAGAGTTCCCCCCACTACCGCCTGGCTTTTATTAATCACGTCCACCTCGGGGTCCCCCACGTTACCCTTGCTCCATTTGCTCTCTTGAGGTAGGTAAGGATTCTTTAAAGTACTCCACCTGCTCCAAGTGGGTGCACTTCTCCTGCTCCTCTCTGACCCGCGCTGACTTTTGCAAAATCTGCGCGGCCGGCTCCCCCATGGGTTGGAATTGCCCTGCTTGTCTTAATAAGGACCTTGCCTCTCCCACCCACCGGCCAGCGTCCCCCCGCCCCTTCTCTCCAGCTCCGCCCCCACCCACACCCCCTCCACTTCCTTGCTCAGATCTCATGGATTCATCTCTGCTTCTCCCCTCACATCCTCCCCTCCTTAACACCTACCCTCCTTCCGCCTTCACCCATCCTGCCTCATCACCACCACCCACAGGTTCACAGTCGGTCCACAACTTGCCACCCCACCCTCAAAGAAATGCACGCCTCTCACCCAATCTTAGAATTCTTCAATGGAATACCGGCGGTCTTTCCTCCTCCCGCCGTGCCGAACTGATCGCTTTTCTTTCTGGCAACCACTATGACCTCATTTTCCTCCAGGAAACACATCTTTTGTCAACCAAAAAGTTCCAAATCCCTGGTTATTATACCCTCCGCACGGACCGGACATTCGGTAGACAAGGCCCTGTTTCCTCCGGTACTCATAACACTGGTGGTGGTGTCCTCACTCTCATCCACTCTGACCTGGCTTTCTCTCCTGTTTCTGTCTCCTCTCTGTCTTCCCACGACCCCTACTCAGACTACACCTGTGTCTGAGTATGTCCTTCTTTCCAACCACTCTCCTCTTCAATTTCTTAACCTCTACTCCCCTCCCATCAGAAACACTCCTTCTGACTCTCGCACCAGGACCTTCTATCCTGACATTCTTCCTAACTCCCCTGACACTTTTATCCTCGGAGACTTCAATGCTCACCACCCAACATGGGACAGACTCATTCCCCCTAACCCGCTCGGAAATGACCTGTTTCGCTGGATCACTTCCTCCGGTCTGGAAATTCTGAACGACCCCGCCTCTCCCACGCTCCTTCACCATTCCACTGGGAGTCGTTCTTCCCCTGATATCTCGTTAGCTCCTGCGTCTCTCGCTCCCCACTGTGAGTGGCGCATTCTCCCTGGCCTTGGCTCGGACCATCTCCCCATTGAAATTGTCCTCCCCCTCTCTCCAGTTCGTCACCCAAACACTCGTCCCCCCAAATTCAACTACAAAAAGGCCAGTTGGGATATTTACCAATCTTATATTGCTGAGCACGTTCTCTCTCTTGATTTTGATGCACTCAACATCCACCAGGCTGCCCATTCCTTTTCCCTCTTCTTAGTCGAAGCTGCCAAGGCCTCTATCCCCTTTGGCCGCCTTGGTCGTTCCCCCAAAGCCTGGTGGTCCCAGGAAGCGGAATCTGCAGTGCGGGAACGACGGAGGGCCCGCTCCGTAGCACACCGACCTGAGTCGCACCGCCTCAAATACATAGATGCTTCTCGTAGGGCGTCCTCAGTCATTTCTAGAGCCAAATCTGCAACCTGGCAAGCCACCTGTTCTAATCTGTCTCCCCGTTCTGATCCTCGTGCTGTCTTCAGGCTTCTCAATGCCATCTCGGGCAAAAAGAACACCTCCCAAGACCCTTCTTTTCCTGATTGCACTTTCCCTCTTGACACTGCCAACCACTATGCCTCTTATCTTCGCTCACATCTATCTCAAGCGACACCCCGTTCCTCGCGCAGAGCTGAACGACAGTTCATGAATGAATTCCCGAAAGCTAGCTGTGAGGATGCTTCTTCCCTCCACAATTCTTTCTGCTCCCCCTTCTCCTTGACTGAACTTTCCACTGCCATCAGCAATCTATCCTCTTCCACTGCGTCTGGCCCTGACCAGATTGCCTACCCTTTACTAAAGCACCTGCCTGAACCAGCACAGCTCCTCCTTCTTTCTCTTTTTAACGGGTCCTGGTACTCTCACACCTTCCCCTCTTGTAGGAAACCTACCACTATCATTCCCATTCATAAACCTGGAAAACCCACTTTTTCTCCGTCCTCTTTCCGCCCCATTTCCCTCACCTCCTGCATCTCCCAGCTTTTTGAGCACTTGATTCTTTCTCGCCTAACTTTTCACCTTAAATCTAATCATCTCCTCTCCACTTGCCAGGCCGGCTTTCGTCCTGGTAGGTCATCCCTTGACCAAATTCTAACTTTGCCTCAATCAATCTGGGACGGCTTCCAAAAGAAAAAACCTCCAGACCGAACCATTTTGGCTTCTATTGACTTCTCCAAGGCTTTTGACTCGGTCTGGCACTCTGCTCTTTTTCACAAACTCCTCTCGCTCAAACTCCCCCCTTGCTTCGTTCTCTGGGTGCGCTCCTTCCTTTCTGATCGTAGAGCTAAAGTCCAGGTTGGTGGTTCCCACAGCCGCTCCTTCCGCATCAGACGTGGGGTCCCACAGGGCTCGGTACTTGGTCCAGTCCTCTTCATTCTGTTTGTTGATGACATCACTAAGGATTTACCTCGGGACGCCCATGCCTCCCTGTATGCTGACGATCTGGCCATCTGGTCCTCCTCCCCAGACCCGCTCAAAGCCTCCTCTGTTGTCCAATTCTCCCTCGCTGTTCTAGAAACATGGTCAATCTTATGGAGACTTCCACTCAATCCAAAGAAGTGTGAGTCCTCCTTTTTCTCTACAGATCCCCATCAAGCCACTTTCCAACCCCGACTGAACCTCTTGGGCTTCCCTCTTTTGTTCAATCCCACCCCTAAATTCCTTGGAGTAACCTTTGATCGGACTCTATCCTTTGGGGCCCATATCCAATCCCTGTGTTCCAAATTTTATCCACGCCACAAAGCCCTTCGCTAAATTGCCACTGCCTCTTGGGGTCCCACAAAAGAATCTCTCTCCCTACTCTACAAAGCCTTTGTCTGTCCGGTGCTCACATATGCCTCTCCTGGATGGTTCCCATTCCTCTGCAACACTGCAACCAATCACCTGGAAGTTCTACACAGAGCTGCATGCAGGGTCATTACTGGTTGCCTCTCTTCCACCCCCTCCTCACTACTCCTTCTCGAGGCCCAACTCCCTCCTCTAAAGCTGACTCTAGAGCATCAGACCCTCTACTCCTTTGAACGTGCTCTGCGCCTTCCCCCCGACTTCTCCAGCCTTTATGCCCTGGCAATTAGAAACGTTCCCTGTCGACTAAAGAAGAAACCCTCCTGGAGATCATTCTGTTCTTCAGCCACACAACCACTCCCATCCCCACGCGAGTCTCTGATCACGTGCCCCCCTTTTCCACCATGGTCCACAACCCACTTCACTGTTTCCCCCTTCATTCCCGACTGCACAGGCAGCAGTACAGCCCGACTCCTAATTGCTTCAAGCAGACTATCCTCCCTCCCCCCGTCTGATATCCAAGTATGGACTGACGGATCTGTCCCCTCCCTTTTTGGTCCTGGCGGCGCTGGAGTGTATGCAACATGCTCCAAATGCAACACATCCCCTTCCTTATCCTTTTCCTCCGGTCCAATTGCCTCCAGCTTCACAGCTGAAACCTTTGCCCACAAGCAAGGTCTTGCTTGGTGAACAAGCCATTTGATGACCTGCAAATTCCAGTCAGTTCTTTTCCTAACCGACTCTCAATCAGCCCTCTCTATCCTTTATTCAGCCCCCTCTTATCTCCTGCCTGAGTCCCTAAGGAATGTTTGGTCCCTCGCCTCCTCCCTCTCCAACAATACCACTTTGAGCTTCCAATGGGTCCCCGGACACGCAGGTCTCCCCGGAAATGAAAAAGCGGATTTACTTGCCAAAACTGGTGCCTCTCTGCCCACTGATGCGATCCCAAGCCCTCTCCCCCCAGTTATTGCCAAAGTCCGTTATTCCCAATACCGCAATTGGAGACGTCACATCTCACACTCCCATCTGAACTTCCAAGTCCCCGAAGTCTCTTCGGAGGAACTTCTTCTTTCTCGCTCCATACGCCGTGAGCTCTCTCGTCTTCGCTATCATGGTCACAGTCTTCTTCTATCTTCATATCTTCACAGGATCAGTCGGAAGAAGAATTCTGATTGTATTGCCTGTGGACACCCTCTACAGGACCTCAATCATCTCCTCCTCGACTGTCCTGCTTCTGAACCCCTTCGCAAATCTATCTTTGGCTCCTCTCTCTCTATTCTCGATCTATGGTCCAGACCTTGGGGTGTGGCCCGACTGTTGGGTCTCCGCGGAGTTCCTCCGTGCCCCCATCCCTCGGAAGGGGTTGGGTAGTACCACCACCACCACCATAAGTCAAAGTTTAAAATTGTTTACTATGCTGAGCAAGCTGCTATTTACACACTTACACATAATATTTTTTTTTCAAACGCCAAACCTAACACCCTTTGAGTGGCAAAATGCCTGGAAATTGTAATCTTATGCCTTCCTATATTTATGCACTTATAATGTCTTTAACCGTAGACTGCAACTAACTCATGGTAGATTATTGAGATAAACCCCATTTTAAAACAGGTAAGTAAAAACTTAACAATCGTTTTATGAGTAATCGGATAAACAAAGCTTACTTGAAGTTATATGAGCTCAAAAATGAATCAAATTTGAAGACGCTTGCTATCTCGTTTAACATAGCTGAAGCCCCTTCTGATGACGATACTTCGTCACGTAAAGTGTTGTATGCGCTTTCAGAAATCTATTAAATCATAATTTTCAATCACTTTTAATGTAATGATCAAGCCAAATTAATTTTAGCTCAATTTGAAATTTTATATTGCAATATAAATTCAAAATTTTACAAGTCACACAAAAGGCTTTGTATGACTTTTAAATAATTTAAATCTTAGTTTACTTGGATCACTTGTGTAACAGAACTTACCAAATACGAAGTTGAACATTAAAATAATGTCCCTTAACAGGCCGTTTCGCCGTTTCTGATTTTGATGTTTGATGCTGTTTTAACTTTGAAATGTTTTTACAGATTTTAATTAACTTGCTCTGACCTAACCTCATTGAGCTTTTTATTTGGTTCGCGACAAAAAAATTAGAAATTCAAAGTTTTATAAATGAAGCAAGATTTAGTATGCTTTTTATTAACCTGATGCACCAATAAAAACAATTCAAAATTTTACGAAAAATGGCGCAATTGAAAACTAAGTGACAATTCTATGAAGCCCAAAGGTGCTTATCAAAACCTGAAGACTCACTGCATGAAGTGTTTGAATTAACTTGGTTTAAATGCTTTTCAATTTAGAACCTTCGCATATCCGCAACTCACCTGCCAAATGCCACCATCAGTATTTTGCGACAGAATTTGCGACTCCTCTCCAAACGAGGTCTCTACTAACGCTATACGACGCATTAACGAAAAATCCTCAACAACTTCTGAAAGCGACTCTTCGATAATAGCCAACGCTGAGTCAACGACATCTTCGCCAACTGCTTCATTTTCCGAAGCTTTATTGCAAGGGCTGAAAAACACAAGAAAATCTCATAGACCGTTCGGCCATTTGAGTTTCTCGACAAATGTTCGGAAAGGTTTCTTGCAAGCAGCTGGTTGTATTCTTATTAAGTCGGATCAGTCCATTTGTACCGTAGTGTGCAGCGACGAAAGAAAAGCAATCTATCTCACAGATAAACCTTAGATAAGATCAGAATTACAATGTTGCTGATATAAAATTCTACTATATCCCAGTTTTTTTCCTTCGATGAATCAGGAGAATTTTATTAAGTTGACCCTTCCGCAGGGTTAGGATGATACAGACTGCAGATGAATTTAAAAATTATACTAACCTAATCTGTGTTTATTTGGGAATGAAAGCTACGAAATTAAGATTTTTGTACGAAACTCTTTAAATAAGATAATGGTGTTTTTCCGTTGGCAACGATAAACAATTCAGGAGCAACTAGGCTATATTTAAAACATTTTTTCTGCTACCACAGTAGCAAAACTTATCTTTTTGGACTTTACCTTTTCTCCTTCTTAATTTTACTGAAATTTACCAGTGTAAAAGTCAATAGATAAATCACAAAACTTTGAAAAGGTCAAGTACTAAGCCAGTGTGGCTGTGTCAAAAACGAAAACGTCACCATTGCTTTCTTGTAACAGAGGAACAGAAATGCAATAGTTAATCTATCAATCAACTTTGTAATAAAACATGAATAATGTTATGATGTTGTACTATAAATTAAAAAAACAAAACAAATCTAATTCACTTACGTGTAATCAACAGTATGGCAACCAACTTGAAAAACGAGGGCAAAAAACACCCATAGGCCTTTTATCATAGCTACTTCTGATTCACATGTTTGGTTATTTTAAGTTTTTGTCGTTCAAAATAACTAACTGAAATTAAAAGAGAGCAGAAAATGAGGCCTTTTTGCAAGATTATAAATAATACTATGATGTCATAAAAATAATATGTACAAAAATTACGAGGAAAAAACTTTTTGCTGTATTTTTAAATTAGGCCTATGTCTTACTGATATTGAAATTAATAGTAGTTGTGGCAAAGCCTTGACCACTAAAATTGTATTCTCAAACACTAAAACATACCAAGACATATTTGATTTTAAAGCAATCTATGCATATGTGTGTTTTGCATTTACAAATTCCTTTTAATTTAATCACCATATTTAGCCGTATGTTGCACGCCATGATTTAGAACTCTCAGCATTATCTTAATGGTAATTTAAGCGCATATCGGAGTATATTCGAGAACGAAAATAATGTAATCGTACAAATTTAGTAGACAAAACTCTTAGCGCATTTCACAAAAAATATTGGGCCACATTAACTTCATCACTTTAAGACACACGGTAACGTCATTTAAGCTGATTGGCCTCAACATCGTCAGAAAAAAATGGCTATAAAAATCAGATTTGAACCCATGTCCCAATTAATCACGAGCCATGCATCTATCTGGTTTCGAAATAGTAGTATATTCATGAATCAGTTACTGCTAAGAGCATGCTAACAGATTATTTGGATGGAACAGTTTAACATCTTTTAAACCAATGATTGGAAATAACAGTGTTGATGCAATTCACTTCATAACACCTCAGTTTAGGCATTAAAATCGAAGTTTGCGCAAGCTTACAAAAATTGTGAAGACTGCATACGAGAACGTGTGAATTGCTGTTGGTGAACTAGTGGTACATTACTCGAGTCTCAGCATATTTACTCATTAAAACTTACGGTAGATCAGTTTTTGAAAAAACGAGATGCAAAACTACATTTGAATCATTAATCGCGAAAAAGTGATCAACCGTAAAAACGTTTAGTTAAGCGCAAAACTCTATTCAATAAAATTTTTCAAAATTGTAATTAGTACCGGTGATTTGCATATTATCCGTTTTTCATTCGCTTTTGTACGTTTTTTTTTCTTCTCTATGAAAACGTATGTTTTTTTCGTACGCGTTGTATATTTTCATATTTGCGCTAACCAAACTGTCACACACTGGACAAAAGTCTTCCAAGAATTTTTTTTATATAAATCTGAAGTACAGCTCTATTTTGAAATATTACAAATTTTTGAAAAAAATTATCAATATTTAATAGGCTACTTATAGTGCGGATAAGGACTTACAAAAATTGTACGAAAAAGCGCATACTTTTTCGTGGAGAAGCAGAAACGTAAAAAAAAACAAATACGTATGTCGTACAGGCTTTAGCTTAACTGGTTCATCTTTAGTAAAACTAAAATCTTCTTCACATAAACTTAAACTTATTGAAAGTTAAACTGTCTAAAATTCCTTTCATTTAACATAATAACTTATAGATGAATATTCTACTCAACAAAAATAAAAGAAATTTGGCGTCAATGAAACTCCACCGAACGCACGAGAACAGTAATCAAAGCAAAGTACGTAATAATAACATCACCAAAAGTCTAAAACCATGACAGCTGCATCTCTTTCGCCAAAAAGGGTTCCTCGGGTGTGTAGATCCTCGTTAAACGACAATTTTGTTTAACTACTTGAGGAGCCGTTTTCGACAAGTCAGTTGCTTTTGTAGTTTTAGATTTGTAGTAACTTAGTTGTTGGGCTATACGCTTGTTGTTTAAAAAAAGAAATTGATAGAAAGGACTTTGGGTCTGTTTGAAAATAGCAAAAGACATTATTCAACGGTACTGTTTTTACGACACAATAGTTTATTTACGTTTTGAAAACACATTACGCAACACTAAACTCTTGGTTTGCCAGAGCCGACTTTTTGAAAGCATGCCTGTCTCTCGCCTCCTGAATGACGCACTTCGACTAAAAACATAATACATTGTGTAATGCAAAAAGTTCGGCTTACGCCTCCATAACAACATACTCTATTGCACAAAGTAACTCAAAGTCTCCAACAATTAAAAAATGAGTTATTAGTTACTAGTCTACCTTTTTACATGATCATTTGCAATAGTGTAGATAAAAATTTTCAACATCATTTGTCATAAATATTGGCTATTGCATCACAAAAGTTTTGTATCACAAATATTATTGCGGTATAAAAATCTTCATTACATTCATGATATCTTTTATGACAACACTATTGCAAAGCCTCATGCAAAACTTTTGAGTGTTATTCCTGATTTTTTTTTTTTTTATTATTATTAAAACCTCCACTATAACGCTCTTTCACTGTCGTTTGAACAAAAACCTGCAGCCGACTTGGACTTGGCAAACCGGTACTCAGCAAAACTTCCAATTTATGTTGTAAAAATCTCTTGTATAGCTTTTCTCTGCTTTTTTTACCAGAAAAAAAACTGAATCGTAGTATGTTCAACGCAACCAGTCACTAACACAAAATGGGCGTCTATATACTTTCAATAACAACGAGAATACTGCTATTGCTTCAGATTAAGCACATTACTTAAAAACCATAGATTGTGGAATCGCAAAATTAACAAGAGCATTTTACGTTCAGGGGCTAGTATGGGTACTGCGCACACGATAATTCTTTTTCAAAAGCAAAAAGTGAATGACAATAATTGTTCATCCCTTATTTAAACTGCCTGTTTCTGAATCTAGTATAGGTACAGTAAAAAAAGGTTTTATCGGTGTGAAGAATTCGCTCTTGAGGCCTGAGCCCGAGGCAAATGAGACCACTTGACGCTTCCTCTTGGTCACTATTTTTAAGCTACATAATTTTTTAAGCCTTTTTTCCTCTTTTTAAATTTTAATTCGAGGTATATGCGCCAGAAAACATAGCTACACTCAACAGTCTATACAAGACTATTCCAAGAGCAACAATTCAACAACTGATTTTTCAAGGTTTTCATGTACATTTTGAAGTTCAAACTTGATGTTCCTGGTTTTACTTGCAATTTACACAAAGATTAAGGAATCACCAACTAACTATTATCAATAAAACAGCCAACACAACAGAGTAGATCAAAAGAATGACGTACCCATGAGTAAAATACGGATGCTGCCTTGCTGATAATTTCAATGTCTTCCTTTTGGAAACCGACAATCAAAGCATCAGCCGTCTGAGCGTCTTGTAACGGAATTGCTTCAAGATCTCGTTCCCAAATTCGACGCTTCAGAGCATCTTTGCCCGTTCTTCCAATTAACTTCTTCACACCTTCCCAAGACTGTAAAAACACAGCATTTGTCACATTCGGAGGCAAAAAAGTTTTCTAGAATCAAGTTCAAGTTTTTCTTGAACTTATAGCCTGGAAAATTAATTGAATTAATTTTGTTTTTTTAAAAATAATAAGGGCATAATAGAATGCAAATTCACTAAATGGAAATTTTACAAATTCGTTCCGCTTTCACAATAATTAAAATAAGCCAAAATTTGCCAACAATTTTTCAATTTGCTCCGCAATGGCAAGAGCCTCGTATTCGTAATTACCAGGCAACAATTAGTAGAAGTTCCTACCACTCCAAAACTTCAATAGCAACCTGTGTGACGCGGAAGTAAGTCGTTTTTGAGAATTTTAAAACCTCGAGCCTTTTCCAGTTCAGCACGGCTGACATTGTTTTTGTGAATAGGTCTCTAGTCGACAAACCAATTAGCAAAAAAACGTGATCTTTAAACTTGTTATAATATACCTTACCTTCATTGCAGTTTTTCCCTCTCCTAGCAATATGAATGTGGCTTCCATTACGTTACGAATGGCGGGAGGAGGGTGGGAATAACTTCTCACTTCTGAAATTGTTGGTTGTTTCAATGACATAACAATCGACTTCATTCTTTCTACTTGTTCAAAAAGCAGCAACAGGTCATTTGCTTTATTTATGAGGTCACTTAGCTCTTTGTCTTTTGCCAAATTGTGTCCTTTTAGCTTGTTGGCAAAAGCGTAATCCTTCCTCGCCATAGCTTTATTTAACATTTTGCCACTTCTCATCCCAACTGCACGTTGAAGTCCCAGCAACACAATATACCGTTCAATGTCAATTTCAATCGCTGCGATATCTCTGCTACTTAGTTTTCCAAACTTTTGCTCAATTTCAGCAATTAAGTTTTCAAGATTGACGCTGGAAACAAAACATGTAGATTAGTTCATTAGGGTCTAGTAAGTTCTTTAAAAACTCCACAAAGGTGCAGTTTAGATTAAGCTATGGTAAAACAAAAAGTCTCATCTAGTTCACTTTACCAAAAGAAAACGCCAAATTATTGCTCCAAAATTACGCCGACATTTAAAATCGTCAGAACAACAACTTCTCAAACAAAAGGAATGTTTAACTGGAAGAGTTGGAATAGGGAAATGCAAATGCGCGCATTTCGTAATAGTTTTGCGATTACACGTAATATTGTGCATACGTCCAAAAAAATAGCGGGCTAACAGGACAGAAGATAAATACATAAATCTATCACACACGCAAAATTCCTGCTAGTTGTTTGTAATTAAGGTGTCTTGCTTGTGTGGTGTAAATTATGCGAATTATTTAAACGTACTTGCTTAAATCCATTTTAGAGAGAGCGGAACGAATTGCACTTCTTATTTGTTTCATAGTTTCTTTGCAAACATCTGTTTCTGGAAAATAATCATCCGAATCACTTTCTTCATTTTCTTCCTCCTTTTTGTTCTCAACAGTTTCTTCTTTTGCCTCTTCCTCTTCTTCTTTTTCCTCTTTGCTGTCCTCAATTTCTTTCTTTGCTTCTTCCTCTGCTTCTTTCTCTTCCGTTTTGTCTTCAATTTCTTCCTTTTCTTCTTTCTCTTCTTCTTCCTTTTTGTCTTCAACAGTTTCTTCCTTCGCCTCTTCTTTTGCTCCTTCTTCCTTTTTGTCTTTAACAGTTTTTTCCTCCGCCTCCTCTTCTGCTTCTTCTTCTTCGCTTTTATCCTCAACAGTTTCTTCCTTTGTCTTTACTTCCGCTTGTTTTTCTTCCTTTTTGTCCTCGATTTCTACTTTTGCATCGCCGTCTCTAATAAATTGTTCTGCTTTTTTAGCTGTTTCTTTTATGGCTGGTGGCTCACTGTCCGGCAATTCTTCGACAATTTGGGCTGGCTGAATACGTGAAGTTTGATTTTCTACAATCTTTTCTTTCTCATTTTCATCTTTTACAATTTCTTCTTTTTCGCTTACAGGACTTATGCTTTCTGGCTTTGTGGCTTTTTTTTCTAGCGGTAATGGTTCATCAGCCGCGGGGACTTCTGCAACACTAAACTGATCCGTTGTGATATCGTAGTTTTGAACAGAAATGTTGTCAGTAGACTGATTCTGCAATAACTCTCCATCTGATGCAGGAGGCGCAATGGTTTCATTACCTTCCTCTGCTTTTTGTTCGGAAACAATAGATACTCTGCTGCTTGAACTGGTTCGTGATTTCACCGATGGGGTTTGCAGTATTTTTTCTATCTCTTTTCCTCGTTCTAAAGCATTACCTTTGACACTATAAAGTGACTTTTCAGACTTTTTACTTTTGACCACTGGCAAATCTACTTCCCCTTTGATAGAAATAGATTCTTTCGATTTTTGGGGTGAACGTGGAAGAGTTGATGAATCGATTAAAATAGTCGTATGACTTTTTCTAGATAAGTCATCTGTAATCGAAGATTTTGTTTCTTTTAGAGATACTACACCAGAAAGATTCGAATCTGACACATGCGGATGATCACCGCTGTCACCCTTTTCGCTAATACTTTTCTCTTGTTCATCAGTGTCAGCAGTTTCAAGAGCAGATAGTTTTTCATCCAGCACTAATCCTTCCATGCTTGGTGTTGCCATTTTCGTCGATACCTAAAAGTTTACGATAAAAGATAATGAAAGCAACTAAGCAATGTACGAGACGGTAAACGATGACTCTATCCTTTTTATCCTATCTTCACAGGATCAGACGCGAAGATAATTCTTCTCGCAGAGCCTGTGGAAACCCTCTACAAGACCTCAATCATCTCCGTCTTGACTGTCCTGTCTCTAAACTTTTACGCAAATCCATCTTCGGCTCTATACTCTCTATTCTTGATCTTTGGCCTAGACCTTGGGGTGTGGCCTGACTGTTGGATCTCCACGGAGTTCGTCCGCTCCCCCACCCCTCCGGAAGGGGGCGGGTAGCACCACTACCATGCCTCAATTTTCTCAGTTACGCAAACCAATTAAATAAGAGTGCTCATTCAAACTAAATAGTGTTCAACGTTATCGACACAATTTGATATTTAATTAATATGTTAGTTTACGTATTAGAGGTGGAGTCGAGGACACAAACTTAGAGGTCAATGCCAAGAACTCGAAAAAAAATTCAAAGCCAATGACCGACTTTTCGAGAACAGAACCTCTCGAGGCCAAGGACAGGAATGGTCGAGAACAAGGCCAAGGACCAAGCACACAATTTTTCTAAATTTTGGTAGGAAATTTTCCATTATTTTTAAGCGCGAAAGTCTTTAAATATTGCATTTTGTTAAGTTTTTGATAATAATTCGAAAATAGCAGTTTTAAAAATAATGAATATGATTTTGAAGTTTTACACATTAGCAACAATGCTAAGATGTTTCGTAGCGGAATCGAGGTAGCAAAACAATTAATGCCGGTACTCGTGAATTGGAAATGGGAATGACTAATAACTATAAATTCTTAACGTGGAAATGGTCAATTTTTAGATCTTAATTTCATCAGTTATGGCCCCGTTGCAAACGTCCACTGATTACGGATCCCCACTTTTTCAGTAGTTTTTCAAACACAAACCTTATTGTTTAGATAAATTTTTTTTTTCACAAAAATTTTAAAATATTATCACAGTTTTAAAATATTCCATCGCGACTATGATATTATTATCTAAAAGTATTACAAAACACTGTAAAACTATATTTTTGAAAATTGAAATGAGGTAACCCGACTTGCAAGTTCATGTCTTCAGAAAAAATTAGGTTCTGGGGGCGAGGGCAAACTCCCTATGCCTCCGTGGAACAATTTTAGTAAATTTTTCTTTCAGAAAAAAGAATTTTTATGACTTGTTTGTAAAGGAGATTACAAGAAGATTTTCAAAACAATTAAAAAAAAATACCGTAAAAGTTAAGTTAGAAAAACTTTAGCTCCCCCACACTTTCCTCATCATAATTTTATGCCAACCTTTTCGTTGAGTTTTAGTGCATGCGATGTTTCTCCCAAGTCTTGCATCTAATGCCTATCAATAAATGAGCGCATACGTTTCGACCACCAAAAAATATTTTGTAAAATTTCACATTAAGTTATTTAACTTGAAAAAGTAACCTGAGAATCCCAGCAGGGCCGTATTAAGGAGGAAAGCATTGGAGGCATTTGACCCGGTACTCTCCTTTAAAAGGCCCACACATTGTAGAAACGTAAAAATTAGAGTTGTTCTTTCTTATCTTAAAACAAATTTTTCGCAATATTCGCTTGCGTATTTTCAGAACAATAGCTGTCGTTTTCAAGTAACGTTTTGTTAGTTGTATCAGGGCGATAGATACTACACGTAACATATTTACTATTTAGTATATTACCATAAGCTATCCTGGTAACTGTATTGCATTTCATTATTACGCACATACTTTCTTCCGATTCCACATTCGGATTTACGCACGGTCATGCTTTAGTATTACCAATCAAAAGTGTTTGCGTCTGGGCCCTCGGATCCCTTGCCAAGACCTTGAATGGTTTTAGTGTTTTTTTGCTGTTTGTACCACCCGCAACAGCAGTATTAGCAGAAATAAAAAGAACAGTCTACTCTCCGTTTTATGCCCTCATCGTCCTATTAGAGCTTTCACACAATGCCATTGAAAATAGGATTTATTATGATTTGGCTACCACAATATATTAGTTTCAAAAGACGAAAGGAAACTAATTGACGGATCAGAAGTCATGGGTGTAACCAAGGGGGAGGGTGCACGGGACCCCTCAATTGCAATGCCATTAATGACATAAAAGGATGACAACAAACCTTATTGTTAATTCAATTTCACTTTCTTTTTTTGCATTTTCGTGTATAATTGCAGTAATTTACAATAATATTAATGTTGATGATACGTGGCCCAGCCCCTCAATTCAAATTTGTGTCAATCAATTTAAATGTATATTCCAGCAGGAAAAATTAAAATTTTTGTCCTAAGACTAGCAACCTCTGGCCTTCATCTAACCTTTTTATAAACTTAATGCAGTAACATGATTAGCAACCATCTATTGTATCAACTTCAAATGATAATCCACTTTCACCTCGCCAGTTTTTACACGACATAATATTGTAAAAAAAAATAGCTAGAGAAAATTCTTATTGAACAAATTATTGAATTTGAATTGAGGAGCCCCGGGCCCCATGGTCGTACATGTAATCCTAAAACTAGGTATTTTTATGACAAAAAAAAGATCTACAAAAATCTTTGAGTGAATTATTACTTGCTGCTAAAATTATTGCAAATGACAATGTACCTTGCCTCCCTTCGCCTGGACCATATTAATTACAAAATTTATCCAAAAAATGCTAGGTTTTTGAACGTGAATTGTAAGCAAAGAGAGGACTAAACAATTAAATTTTTTTCATTGGGTTTCAAATCGTAAAAATTAAGTACAGTCCTTTCAAATGGCTAAAAACGTGCAAAATGTTATCCAAATGGCATTAAAATCGCTAGTTTTTCCAAAAATTTAGAAAATTTTTCAAAAAATTGCTCATAGCCTCCTGTGGCTGGGGACCCCCCAATGATACGTTTAGTTACATTATTTTCTTCACTGCGGCTCTACAATCCAACAAATATTTTGGAAATATTAGCTGTTGGTTCAAGGCCTCCCCCTGTTTACATATTAACCCAGGCCCCAGGCTTCCGATCTTCCATTCAAAGACACTTTTGCCCAATAAAAAATCGTTCCTTTTGAAAAATTTTGATGGCGTCATACTGCATGTGATTGGCGGATTGAGGCCGCGCGATCAAAAATCCTGGCTACGCCTATGCCAGAACTCAAGAAATTTTTATTTTTGGTTATTTTTCTTTTCAACCAATCACAAAACAATGCTGTCCTCGAGCCGAGGACAAGGCATTTTTGAGGACTTGTAGGGTTCTAGGACAAGGCCAAGTACTAGAGCTTCAAGGCCAAGGACTTCAAAATGTGTCCTAGAGGCCAGGGACGTCCTCAAGGACTCCACCTCAGTTACGTATAAATGAAACAGAAATTCTTGTCGCTTTGCTGAAGTATTAGTACAGAAATGAGCATTGCATGTCAAAATAGCGAAAAATTTGTGCAAAATAAACTTCTAAAACATGCCAAACAAATAACCTACCGGACTCTCAACGGCAGAGAAATGCTTGACGGAACCTTCTTTGGTGCTTGCTGTTATAGAAGCTTCTTCGTGAACACTCTCTCCAGTAGACTTTTCCAACATTGCAGTATGTTCCGTTTTGACACCATCTTTTTTCTACAGTTAAATAATAACTAAGCACAAAAGATAAAAATTAACGGATCATCAAAAAATTGTGTACAAAATGCAAAAAAAGAACCGAAGAATGATTCATTAGCATAGAAGCCACAAGCACGTGTAAAAATCAACAGCAGTTATTTGCGAACTTGAGAGTTTGTATAAAATAGTTTACGAGACAAATTTACCAATTAAAAAAACTTCATTGTGCCACTATTATCCTCCACTTCCAAGGAAGCGACGGAAGTGACGTAAACGAGTCCGCCAGCAAAAAATTTCAGTGCAAGAAAATGTATAAGAACTGTACTTACTGCATGGATGCGAGCTTGCAGTTCTTTAGCTGTTTCGTACGATTCCCTTATTTCGTTGAGAGGAAGATTAAAGTCCTCCGCTTCTTTCAGACTATCTTGCAGTCGAGCTAAATCGTCTGAATTCGCATCAGGATCTTGGCATTGTTTAGTGATATCTTTCAGATTGTTGCTTGTCTGTGAAGTCGTAATTTTTTTTAACCAATTAAAAGATTATTGCATCACACAACACGTTTTTACCTTTTTTACTCCCATACGGTTAAATTAATTGATTGCACAACATTAACGGATTGCACAATCGTGGGTAATCGACTGTTAATATTGTTGCAATGCCATAGATTTTGCTGCTTGTTTTTTTATTTTCATTAAATATCATCCAACAGCAATACAATTAAATGCTTATTTTGTTTTTTTCATTTTCATCTATATTTGCAAAGAGCAACCACGGTGTACTTCCAGTTCTCTCAGCTATTTCCTGAACCAGTTTTATCACTGCGCTCAAGTCAACATTTCTGCTGTAGACTCTTGATTTATTTAATCCTATTTTACACGGGGAGAGAGACAAAAATTCTCTTTCAATCGTTTTTTCGTGATAAATTCCTACAGAAAAGAGCTTTTTTTCTTCGAATCGATTTGACTTCGGTCAAATTTGTCTACAAATACCCCCTGAAAACATGAAGTTTCTAAAGTATAAGGAATTTTCCCAATTATGAGCTTTGTTAACCCTATTTGTACCGGGGGAGAGGGCAAATTTGCCCCCCTCTTAGTTTTTTTATTATAGCTCCTAAACTAAAGAAAATTTTTGCTTTGATGCACCCTGACTTTAAATCAAATTTAATAACACACATTTTCAGAAAGTTTGGAGTCAGCTGGACAACCGGAAGTGACGTCATTTTTACTTTTGTTAGAGGCACCCCAAGAGTTTTATGCAGTTTTGAGCCCAATGCATGCTTGTCAGTGCGCTTATTCCATTCATTGTACTGCGTATTCATTATCAATGCTAATCTTTAGTTGGAATAAAATATTTTATTTGCAGACAAATACATTGCAACATCATTACGTCATTGATGACGTCATAATTCAAAAATATTGATTTTTCTGCTGTTTCTCCAAATAAATTGCATTTGTATAAAAAATATTCATTTTCATCAGCTGTTGAATGATATAATGAAAATAATACAGCAGTATTCCAAAATTTTGTGAATTAAGCAATATCTCAATTACAAAAAATTACAAATAATGATAAACGCAATGTATTAAAGATGACCTCATCATGCATGATGACGTCATCATGTATGTGACTTCATCATCTGCGGTGGATTTGTCAGAGATGACTTTGAAATAGCAAAAGTCTCAGCTGAAAATAATATTTTGCAACATTTAGACGAATTTGCATGCTGTTATAAGGATTTACTGGTTTTGATGACGTCATTATTGTTTGCGTGACGTCAGAACCTCAAAATTTTTATTTTTAAAAATTTTACAAAAAATAGCTTCAACATGCAAAAAATCTTACTTCTATCACTTACCAATCGGTTTTTAGATAGGGGGGCAAATTTGCCCCCCCCCCCCGGTACAAATACGGTGTAAAAATAGCCCAGTATATATAGGGTTAAAGTCACTTTTTGCTCCCAACCCCATGTAAACTGCATTGGTTGAATAACCTGGCATCTAAATAGGGCATCTAATGGCATTAGCATTATAAATGCTGCGTTCTATACCTTGGCGACACGGTTTTTCAACGAAATGACAGCAGCATACGCGACTTTCAGCTGTTCAGGGGGCAGTGCAAGGGATTCAGCAGCATCGATGTGCTTCTGAAGAAGCTCAATGCATCCCAAAATGTTTGATGGATTCTGAGCATCTTCAACCGCTGATTCCAATTGTTCTTCCTCCTGCAACACAAATTTCAGTTACATAATAAGGAGTACGTACTGTAATGATCAATATTCCCTGCAATACTCTTTAAAATCTTTAATTGTTTGTCTTTGACAACAAGAATATTCTTAATGGTTAAGAAAGGAAAACCTATATTATGCTGAATGAATTGATGTTTGAAGATCGACTGATAAAAATGATACTTTTTAAGTAAAAGCAAAACACGTCTGCACAATAAAATGCATTATATGATTCGATACTGTCACTGCATCATGTAGCTGTCATAACAAGTCAAAGAATAACCTGTGGCATAACTGTGGTATCAAATTAAGTGATTGATATAAGTTAACGTTGAGGACAGATTGAATCAAAAATCTTTCATACCTGTGCATCATACCGTTATTTATACTAGTACAGATTACCGAAAGAAAACAAGAGCAAAACAAGCACCGATAAAAAATAAACATAACTTCCACAATTTCACATGTGTAGACAGGGTATCGCAAGAAAATCAATCATAAAGGCTATATGATACAAACAGTAAACATCCAGCTGCAGCTATTTTTTATATTAGGGTACAACTACAAAAAAACTCCAACACAGACTTCATGGATGCGGTTTTTCATTTCTTCTGCGATGTCATGGCCTTCTGCAACTTCAGTTGGCGGCAAACTAAAATGCTCCGCTTCTCGGAGAGCTTCTTCAAGTTGGTTCAAGCTGTTTAAGTTCGAGTCGGGCTTCTTGCAGTTCTTCTTAGCTTCAGCAAGTTTTTGCTTCATCTGAAAGATTCGTTGAACAAAATAGCTTCATGTATCAAAAGATAACGTCTATTGGAGTTGATCTTAACTCTGTAGAAGGAAAGCTTTGAAAATTAGTCAAGAAACAAATAAGCTAGAAAAAAACAGAAATCTAAAAAATTAAATCAAAATCATATCAAATCTTTCATTGCACAAGCTGTATTTTGCAAAAGCGTGCGTAATGAGTTGGCTGTGCCTATCTCCGTGCCATTGCGCAAGAAGTCAACACTGCACCTTTCAGAAAGATTTAGCAGAGGTGGGTAGCCGTTCCAGAGTTGTAAGTCGGTCCCGGCTTTTCGGGTTCAGGCCTTAAGTTGACAGAATTTTGGGCTTAATTCGGGCCCTAGACGTGCTTTTCGTCTTAGGTCCCCAAAAATATAATCAAAATGACGTGGTATCAACGCTTACGTTTTTCAGGTTTTTTCGGGCATGATTTGGGCTTCAAATTAGTTTTCGGGTTTGGGCCAGGTTCGGGCTTGAACTAGTCGGCCCGTTTATAACTCTGAGCCGTTGGCAACGCTGTGTCAAATTACACCGGCCTAAAATTTGAACCTCAGACCATCCGCTCCAGGGACGATGCGTTACAGCTCAACCAACTGGCCGGTTGCTTCAAGAAATCCAAAAAGGTTGTTTAATACAAGCAGCTAGGTATAGCGTAATATGTGCAATATTTACACAGGGTGTGCGGAAGCTGACCTCGACTCAACTGACCGCCACTAATTTTAACTCTAACATGGGCGCTGTTTTTTACATCACAGCGGTTGACTATCACTTTAAATAGTTTAAAATTCATCGAAAACGATCAGAAAAATACGAGTTAAGTGTCTTTTTTGAAGACGCGGTTAGTCTGTTCTCGTGTCCAAGACATCGCGGTCTTAGACACAAGCACTTGAAAGATCACGATATTTGTTTAATTGGTACTACTTGATTACTTCCATGAGATAGGAGAAATTTCATGCAGTCCAAGCTATCTCTGATTGGAAATATATCCATTATCCAAGTTAAAATGATCAAACGATACAGTGTTCATAATGAAACATATTTTGTACGTCAAACTGCTTACTTTTTCAATGTTTTCTTTCATCATTTTCACAGTGTCGTGAGATTCTTTTAGTTCATCATCGTAAATTCCAAACACTTCTGCTAGTTTAAGTTCAGCTTCCAGTTTCTCGAGAGCGGTAAAATTTGCTCCTGAATTATTCAAATCATCTGTTGATTCTTTAATATTTTCTAACAGTTTCTTCTTTTGCTCGGAATTATTTTCCTAAAAATAATATTACTTTGAAAAAGATCTACTCCCTGATGATTGCGGCAACGTTTGAAACACGCCTGCAGGAAAATATATGGTAAATTGTAAACCTTAAGCCGGTTTATTGAACTTCTTTGGACCTCAAAAGAACATCGAGGACTCTTCTAGATATGCCAACAAAGTTTCTAATGTTATTCAAGAAATTCCTTCCAGTTCATCCAAGGCTTCGTAGTAAAATTTTTTTCAAAGGGTACGAAGACTGATACCGCGCCCTTTTGTCAAAGTCTCAGTCGGTCTCAGCAGTACTAGTATTTTGACTGAATTAGGTAAAGACCAAGAAAAATAAGTCTTTACCTAAATTTGGCGTAACTTATTCGTTCTCCCCGGCCCGGATACAAAGTACCCTCTGGACCCCTTCTCGTAGGCTCTGAGTATATCTACACATTATAGTACGTTTAAAGGGTAGTTAATGCTTACAGTTTCGTTAACTTTTGCTTTTACAGTTTCAAGAGCTTTTTTAGGAGCCAAAAACTTGTCAGTCGGAATGTTATACGCTTCTGCTTGCATAACTTTTTCTTGGAGTTCTTGGAGTTTAGACAGCGACGTTGTGGAAGCGTCCACTTTGAGGGCAGCAGACTGTAATTCTTCTATAATCTAAATTCAAAACTAGACTTTAATCCAACACCAGAATGGAGAAATACTTTTGAATCAATTTCATTTTACAGTACTTTCTTTACATTTTGTGTGTAATGTTGTATTTTTGTAAAGTTTGATGGAGATGAATATGCAACGTAATAATGAGAAAAGAAACGTGGATTGATTTTTTTCTATTTCACCATAGAAATTCTTTGGCTTTTTAGGTAAAAACAAAGGTTTTCAATCCAATACTGTTACAAAACATACGACGTTAAATTGACATCGCTACCCTACTTCAGCTTGCTTATCTTCAACTCTGAGTTTTTGACGCGGTTCGTGGAGATAAAAAGTTGATACGTGCAGGTTCTGAGCTTCTTCTATTTTCTTTTTCAGTTTTTCTCGAGCGTTTTTTGCGATTTCAGAGTTTTGCAAGTCGTTTGTTAACTCTTCTACCTCAGCAACCTACAGAAAGCAAATAACAAGTTTGAGTAATGCTAAAAAGTTGAGCAACACTACAAAATTCTACTAAAACTGACAAACTAATGTCCAAATTAAAACAATATTATTGTTTCTGTGTTTCAGTGATCAAAAGTAGAAGCAAAAGCAAGAAATCAAAAGTAGGAGTAAAAATACACTCACCACACGTCACACATAACAGCACAGCTATTTTTTAGTAAAAAATGTTCATTTTCAAGCAAAATGAATTCCAAAGTTTGCTTTTGAACAATACACGAATTATATTGGAAAATAACTCAGCATAGAGCATATTACATGAGCAATCCTACGTCCTAACAAACAATTACAGATTCATGCAAATCTAAACAACAAAATACGGCTACAACACCTATTTACAAAATCCCATAAATTCAAGCAAAACAAATTCAAAACTAAATACTGTATTCAATACTGATTGTTAGTTGTAAGTAAATGTCAAAGTTTATAATTACTATAATCTACCACTGCAATTTTGCTTTTAAGTTTTTTGAGAGCATCTTCAGATTCTTCAATAACAGAAGGTGGAAAATCGCTTTCTTTGATTAACTGGATTTGATTTTCCAATTCTTCAGCGCAAGAATCCAGAAGGATCGGTCCTTTGGCATCATCCAACTGTGCTTTCAAGTCAGTAGCAATCTACAACTAAAGTTTTGTTAGCTGAAACAAAAATGATTCAAACACAATAACAGAGAAAGGTAACTTTCTTTACACTGTTTTGCCAGTTTCCATAGCGCTCGATGGGCAAGGGCAAAAGTCAGCTAACGACACGAGGGGTTCAATTAGATTTATCTAACTAAACTTTCCGTATCGAGAGAGCTAATTTCGACGTTTATTAAGTTGGATAGGGTTAATGAGTAATTTGGGTATTGGTCAACACAGCTCGTCACTGTTTCAAGCGCAAAAAGAACAATGCTTGAAATGAATAGAAAAAAAATATAAACACCAAAAAATTAAATTTAATTCACAAAAAACTTTTGTCAAATAACTCTCTAATAAAATACCTATGATGAAAAGCAATATCAGTTATTGAATAATATGTAGATACCTGACCAAATACTATTCACTAAGCGACCGAATTTAGTTGACAATTAATAATAACTTAATTATCATGCTTTGACATTTACCAGCCACAGCTTCAATTTTTAATCGTTTGCGTGCTTTTGATTTCAATCAGTCACAACACACAACCATATAAGCTTCTTTCGGCTTGAAAACTTTAGCATTCATGGTCGAGTTTATAGCTTTTACTTGGGTTAAGCGAAGAGAAGCTAAAGTTAGTTTACTCTTTCAAAGTTTCTTTCAATTCTTCTCAGACCGCTATAGATGTTGCAAGAGTTGAAAAAAGTTTGAAAAGAATTTGTAAGAATAAACTAAGTGGAGCAAAAGCAACTAACTCGCCATTAAATAGTAAAGCATAATTTATAAGATTTGAACAACATAAATCTTACAAGGGAGAAGGGTGGCAGAAATCTAGCTCCTCAACAACATCACCTAAATTAGCAGATTACCATAATTTTCAATCTAAATCTTGATCTTTCGGTCTTCCATTAAACATAAATTTATGTACTATGCAAATTAAATATATTTACTTAATAAGTTTTCTGCTAATAATTTGTTTAAGTATTGCTTTTGACGTTAACGGGCTAAAAACCCCAATGTCGCTCGCATGTTTTTTGGCCTAAAGGCTACTGGACTAGTGCGAAAGCCTTTAGAAAAGTCGAACCACATGAACGGCGACTACTTCAAACAAGTTGTCTAGAACCTGATCAATACGATCCTTCAAATCCTCCATTACTTCATAAGCTTCATCAAACTGTGCAGGACTCAATTCAAGGCAGCTATCGCTCCTCAATCTTTCCTGAAGTTTCTTTAAGAGCAAGGCTGAAGTTTTCGTTCTGGCTTCTGCCACCAGTTCTTTTAATTCATCTGACTGAAAACATTATCTTTAAAATACTGAAGCTAAAAAAAGGATTCAGTCATAAAACTAACAAGGGTACTGCAGCAAAACAATGCTAAACTAACCACACAAAAATAATCATCCATGAAAGGAAGGGATGTGATATCGAAAAAATTGGAGAACGATATTTGATATTTTGCTAGCTAATATAAGATGAAACACAATGGCATGTTTTGCGTAACAAAGCACTAAAGGGTGCATTAGAAGCATTGATCGGGCTAGAGCCGAAAATGATAAGTAAATTACATTTGTATCGATACAGAAAAACGGAACAATGTGAAAAACTTTGAAAAAAAACAGAACCAAGATAATGAAAGACTTCATTTAATACGAGATCTTTCGACTTGAACTTGAACGTCATTATCAATCTTATTCAAATAGAATATTTGGTCAATACAAAACTAGCCGTTATTTCACAAAACAACCATTGCATAAATCATGAGTCCACGACAACTGATCGCCACGAACTGACCGCGAACCAAATAACCTTTAACTAAACCTAACCTTATGGTTGGCAACCAGTTGCTTCGCGGTTACTTCTAGTTCGTAAATTATATTAATCAAAAATTAGTTCATTTGACCATACAGAGTTTACTGTTGTAGACCAATAGTGCCAATAATTTCTGTTTTAATCTGAAAATAAAAATTTACAGTAGTACGTGAAACTTGCAGTATAAGTTATAAGTACATTGGTACCTCTTTTTCAGGTTCAATCTTCTTCTTTCGTCTGCGCTTAATGCCCAGTATTAAACAGGGAATCGCCACCAAGACTACCAGAATAACTGCAATAAGTATGAATACCAGCCAGTTTCCTTCTTGAGCTTGGAAGCCAGTAGATCCAACATCATTAGTTCCATTCGTCTAAAATTGTTTTGTGCAAATTAAGCGCACGAAGTTACTCGTTTTCACAATGAAATATAAGTTTAGGTATTGACGAACTGATAAATTTTAAGGAAGATATTATTTCACCAAAAATGTTTTGTCTACTTTTTTACTAATTCTGATCAACATCTAACCCAAACTCATATCCTTAGAGTAATAAAACTAACCATTCAGCTAACCCAAACCCAAAAAATTTAATCCCTAAAAAGGTAAACAAAAAACGCGCGGATGAATATTTCTCGTTTCGTTTTTATTCAATTTTGCCTAAAATTTTCCGGTGAAAAATCCCTCTATCATGAGAAATCGACGATAGCCTTATTCTTTGGAAGATTCCACATCCGCTTGGGACATACAACCATTTACCACGTTGCGCCGTTTGACTTCTCATCTAAATTTATTTCTTGTTTGAAGCCACTAAGCAAAAATTATCATCGTAAACCACCCTGTCCACGGATGTAACAACTTGACCAGGGTGCGGGTTTCACCCCTATGAGTGAGCTTTGATGCTATCTAAGATGTTGTTGGCTTTACAACTGAATTTTCATTCCATGGCGTTATAGCCTGTACTTTCTAATGTCTCACTTTTGCCTCAGTCCTTTGCATTTAACAGAGCATCATTTAACTACAGCTTTAAATAAAACCGGATTCATCTTTTATTGATTGGGTAGCCTTGAAAAAGGCTGTTTTAAGGTTTGAACGCTTTCGTCTAGCTCTCTTCAGAAACCATCGCTAGAAAAGATAGAATGAAACAAAAACATGCGGATTGATTTATAAAAGCAGAGAAAGTCGCTGATTGGTCAAATAATTATCGCTGATTGGTTGATTTGTGTCGTTTCGTTTGCGTACAGAAGTAGCGCTTGTGTGTTGAGAAAAACAAACTTTCATCAAGGTAGATGCTGATTGGATCAAATCGTTGTGTTTCGTTTGCGTAAGGAAAATAGATGACCTGTGATGAATCTAAAATAAAACCTAAAACAGATTTTGATTTGTTAAATTGTTAAATTTCGTATGCGTTCGAATTATCAATGAATTAATTGAAGGGAATAAACAAATTCCTTCTGCCTGCACAATTCTGGTTTTAGAATCCGAATGAACGTTGCTTCCAGTGTAGATAGGTGAAATTGCGTTCTTGCTTTAGCCAGAATAGAAAACTGGTTGGTGTTGAAGTTGTTGGCACAGGTTTTGTTTTGCAGAAGATGTTGTCCAATGGCCGAATCACAGTTAATTTCTGTTGAAGTCTTTTTGCAATTTCGTTGTGGTTGGAATTTCTGTTGTTGGTGTCCGGTTCAAATACTTTTAGGGATATGTTGATTGATTCTATCCTGCTGGGATTCTTTTGGACCGATGAAACGGAAAACTAACTTAATTGGCACTCTCGTACATCGAGCTTTAAAAATCTGTTCTAAATCAAAACTTCAACAAGAGCTTGATCAAATTCGTGCTATTCTGCTCAATAATGGTTATCCTGAATACATAATCAACACCAGCATTTCAAAGAAAATCTCTAAATTTAATTCAGCAAAGAAAGAAGGACCTCAAAAATGCCCCGTCTACCTTCGGCTCCCATGGATTGGCAAAGTGTCTCAAAAATTTGAAAAGCTTTCCAAATCAGCAGTTAATCAATGTTATGGAGCAGTAGATCCACGCGTCATTTTTTCTACTAAGAAGATTCTTCCTGCTGTCCATAAGGATGCCCTGCCCACCACACAACAAAGTATGATCGTGTATCAATACGTGTGCCGCTGCGATTGTCGGTACGTGGGCCGTACAACCCAAAGACTGCAGGATAGAATCAATCAACATATCCCTAAAAGTATTAGAACCGGACACCAACAACAGAAATTCCAACCACAACGAAATTGCAAAAAGACTTCAACAGAAATTAACTGTGATTCGGCCATTGGACAACATCTTCTGCAAAACAAAACCTGTGCCAACAACTTCAACACCAACCAGTTTTCAATTCTGGCTAAAGCAAGAACGCAATTTCACCTATCTACACTGGAAGCAACGTTCATTCGGATTCTAAAACCAGAATTGTGCAGGCAGAAGGAATTTGTTTATTCCCTTCAATTAATTCATTGATAATTCGAACGCATACGAAATTTAACAATTTAACAAATCAAAATCTGTTTTAGGTTTTATTTTAGATTCATCACAGGTCATCTATTTTCCTTACGCAAACGAAACACAACGATTTGATCCAATCAGCATCTACCTTGATGAAAGTTTGTTTTTCTCAACACACAAGCGCTACTTCTGTACGCAAACGAAACGACACAAATCAACCAATCAGCGATAATTATTTGACCAATCAGCGACTTTCTCTGCTTTTATAAATCAATCCGCATGTTTTTGTTTCATTCTATCTTTTCTAGCGATGGTTTCTGAAGAGAGCTAGACGAAAGCGTTTAAACCTTAAAACAGCCTTTTTCAAGGCTACCCAATCAATAAAAGATGAATCCGGTTTTATTTAAAGCTATAGTTAAATTCTGTACCACCAATCAATTATTTACGTATTTTCACCGGAGGTACAACGATGATCAGATGAAGCAATTAAACAATGTGGTTAAAATTAAAGGAAAAATTAGAACCCTTCAATTATCTTCAAAATTTTTGAAAGATTGTATCACCAAATGTGTCTCGCCTAGTTTTATAACCAAACGCATTGCCAAATCTCAAGCGAGACACAGTCCATCGATTGAACGTGCTTTTCTAAACGATGAAATTGGCAAAAATCTAACTAAATTGAATCAGCTTCACCGTATTTTCTCAGAAAATTGGTCTTCAGCTCGCAAATTTCTTTCATTTTTTGATTGGTTTCGATTCTGTCGTTATCTATCCGAAATTGATCAACGAAAACGTGAACAAGTGGAAGCAAAACATTTTCGCAATCTAAATTGGCTTCTCAAACAACGATTTGGCTCTTTTTTGACTGATTCTGGCAAGAACATTTGCAACTTATCCAGTTACCAACTATCTGATACTGAGAGATTTGTATTGAGTCATGGATTGGAATTTTGTCTACCTCCAACTAATATCAGACGTGAAGAAGTATTCGCTGAGTTTGAAGTTTTATTCGGACAACTCCTTCACCATACGCCCAAATCCAAAGATAAGTTAAATGCTCTAAAAGCCAAGCTCAGCGATCTTGCCCATTCTTACTGTGGAACACCAATTGACTTAAGTGATTTTGCTATGCATCGTGAATGCTTTCAAGCAATCAAATCTCTCCGTACCAATAGTGACATCATAATTACCAAACCTGACAAAGGAGGTGGTGTGGTTATTTTGGACAAATCAGATTACGTTTTGAAAATGGACAAAATTCTCGATGATAACAAGAAGTTTCAACGTATTGGTCCCTGTAACGCAAACGACAACACAGCAAAAATTGAAAGCAAACTCCAAAGACGATTACTACAACTATACAACAACGATGAATTACCGGAATCCGTCTACAAGGCTATTCGTCCCACTGGCGCGCAAAGACCGAGGCTCTATGGACTACCAAAAACTCACAAACCGAACTTTCCTCTTCGACCTATTTTATCCATGATTAACTCTGCTCAACACGAACTGGCTAAATTTCTTGCTGCATTACTCCAACCGGTTCTTAACTTTTATTCTAATTACTGTATTTTAGATTCTTTTACTTTTGCTGAAGAAATTCAAAAACTTCCCATTTCAACTGAAAATTCTTATTTATGTTCTTTTGATATTTCAAGTCTCTTCACTAATGTTCCTTTGACCGAAACTATTCAAATTTGTGCCAATAAATTATATGAAAATGAGCAAAATTCTCCCCCCTTTTCTAAAGATATTTTTATTGAGTTAATGAACACGGCTACCAGCTCAGTGGAATTTAGCTTCAATAACATTATGTACAAACAGATAGATGGAATTTCTATGGGAAGCCCTCTGGGACCTGCACTTGCCAATATCTTTGTTGGATTTTATGAACAACAACTCTTCCAAACCACAAACAAGCCTACCGTTTATTACCAATATGTCGATGATACTTTTGCCCTTTTCAAATTGGAATCAGACTGCGATAAATTTCTCTCCAGTTTAAACTCTTTACATCCAGCATTACACTTCACTTTTGAAAAAGAAGCGAATCAATCTTTGCCATTTCTAGATGTTTTTATTGAAAAGAGTGGTAACAATTTTTTAACTTCTATTTACAGGAAACCAACTTTCACCGGACAATATTTACGCTGGGATTCTTTTGGACCGATGAAACGGAAAACTAACTTAATTGGCACTCTCGTACATCGAGCTTTAAAAATCTGTTCTAAATCAAAACTTCAACAAGAGCTTGATCAAATTCGTGCTATTCTGCTCAATAATGGTTATCCTGAATACATAATCAACACCAGCATTTCAAAGAAAATCTCTAAATTTAATTCAGCAAAGAAAGAAGGACCTCAAAAATGCCCCGTCTACCTTCGGCTCCCATGGATTGGCAAAGTGTCTCAAAAATTTGAAAAGCTTTCCAAATCAGCAGTTAATCAATGTTATGGAGCAGTAGATCCACGCGTCATTTTTTCTACTAAGAAGATTCTTCCTGCTGTCCATAAGGATGCCCTGCCCACCACACAACAAAGTATGATCGTGTATCAATACGTGTGCCGCTGCGATTGTCGGTACGTGGGCCGTACAACCCAAAGACTGCAGGATAGAATCAATCAACATATCCCTAAAAGTATTAGAACCGGACACCAACAACAGAAATTCCAACCACAACGAAATTGCAAAAAGACTTCAACAGAAATTAACTGTGATTCGGCCATTGGACAACATCTTCTGCAAAACAAAACCTGTGCCAACAACTTCAACACCAACCAGTTTTCAATTCTGGCTAAAGCAAGAACGCAATTTCACCTATCTACACTGGAAGCAACGTTCATTCGGATTCTAAAACCAGAATTGTGCAGGCAGAAGGAATTTGTTTATTCCCTTCAATTAATTCATTGATAATTCGAACGCATACGAAATTTAACAATTTAACAAATCAAAATCTGTTTTAGGTTTTATTTTAGATTCATCACAGGTCATCTATTTTCCTTACGCAAACGAAACACAACGATTTGATCCAATCAGCATCTACCTTGATGAAAGTTTGTTTTTCTCAACACACAAGCGCTACTTCTGTACGCAAACGAAACGACACAAATCAACCAATCAGCGATAATTATTTGACCAATCAGCGACTTTCTCTGCTTTTATAAATCAATCCGCATGTTTTTGTTTCATTCTATCTTTTCTAGCGATGGTTTCTGAAGAGAGCTAGACGAAAGCGTTCAAACCTTAAAACAGCCTTTTTCAAGGCTACCCAATCAAGAAAAGATAAATCCGGTTTTATTTAAAGCTATAGTTAAATTCTGTACCACCAATCAATTATTTAGAGCATCATTTGTTAAACAAATTAGTGAACGTATAGTCAAATCAAATCTTTCATTATACTCGACGTAATACGCCCAAGTGTGAAAAGAGCTTGAGGGGCTCATCTCCGTGTCATTGCGCGCGGGCAACACAGCTTCTTTCGAATAAATGTTGCAACGCTGTGTCCAATTTGACCGGCTTGCGATTAGAACTTCAGACTTCCCGCTCCAGAGATTAACGTGTTACCGTTCGACCAACTGGCTGGTTGTGAACGTATAGTCGTATACCAAATACTCTTCTTTTCTCACTATACTGTTTGTTCCAATCCCTCTTGTAGGTGCAGATGTGTCACTGTTAGGACGGCTGCCGTTCTCTCTTCCCGGAGTATCAGTTCTGCAAGATGGGTTGGACAGTGGACATGCAGTCGTACCGGCTTCCAACTCTGCAGTTTCTTCCTGAAAGTAAAACGACGAGGGTCAAATGTTTACAAAAACCTGCATATACTTCTTGAGGCCTGATAATACTAATATTAGCTTGATTTCGATACCACCTAAAAGTATTTGCTGGTCTCAAACTACAGTATGTTTAATCAATGATTTTGTCTTCGATTCTCGTAACTCAATTGTATTTCGGTAATATTAACATTGAGTCATCAGCTGCTACTTAAATAAGTTATGAACTTTTGGTAACCATGTGGTCTATCATTCGACCTTTCTATGCGGTGCTTTGCAATGATGTTCATGAAAAAAATCGACACCATCTTGTCTTAAAAGATAATGCAGTTGTTATGAAGACTTTTGTAATTAAGGAGATAATATTCGTGATACACGCGTTTGTGATGTAATATCCAACGCCATTGCAAATCCTTATGTGGAAAGGTAGGCTGTTTCTTTGCAGCGTATAATTTGAGTGTCATGATAAAAACTAAGATAGCTTTGAATTTCGAACACTGGAACTGCCCTGGACTTTACCGAAGCTGGAAAGCGTTAACTCCATCTTTCTTCACCAAACTATTTTAGAGATATTCTGCTTTATATACAAAACACATTATTATTAATAATTTAATTGTGACGTGTTGACGTTTGCTGGCCAGTTTCTTATTTGCTTAATACTGTTTCTTATTTGCTGGCCATAATAAGAAACACATGATTGTTTCTTTTTCCGGTACAACATGGACGTTTTCAGCAAGAAACACAGACTTTTCAGTCTGTGCTACCGTAACGCTTTGATGATTACTGCTCATCTTATAGCATGGACTGACCAGTTTGAACGAAAACAGATTCGAATTTAAAAACATAGTTTACATTAGTGAATGTTAACCAAAAATCAAAAAGTTATAGCTGGAAAGCAAACCCTGATCTTTACTTTTAAACTCGTGAATAAAAACGTGCAAATAAATTATCTTTTTTTTTACCGTCTAAAATTTTCCGTAAAATAATCACTCCCCAAAATAAACAAATAAAAAAAAGTGCCCAGCAAAGAATAAATTAATCAGTAGCCAAGAGGATGGAGCGTCTGTTATTCAAACGATAGACTCGTTCTCGATTCCCAATCGGATCAAGCCAAAGACTATAAAAATTAGTATTCACGTCTTTCCTGCTAGACGTTCAGCATTTAAAGGACAGCGCGAAGCCTCCACCGTGTGTGGTAAACAGGAGGGCAAGTGGCAGCTTGACCCAAAGACCGAAAAGGTCCTTTCGCCATTCCCGGTTAAGGCAACTTAGTCGGTAAAGATGAAATTGTATAAAAATCAACGAGTTATATACACCCTACTTCTTCAGTGGTTTCATTCCCAACGCTTCGTCGGGACAAATTAACCGCTAAATCCTCTCTTGAAACTATGGTGTATGAAAGTAATATTTCCTCTCCTTCCAAAGCTGGAAACTTTTTAATCAACTCTTCAGGAGATATCAGTACTCCTGTCCATTCCTGAAAAATTTCGTTGGCAATAAGCAAAACCTACACTTAATCTATGATTTTGCGCTATGTTTGAGCAAGGTACTATACGCACAATAGATAGCAAACTAAAATCTTCGATCTTTGATAAAGTCGGCAATCAGTACGGTTAGCATTTAACAAATCTATCACCGGCTCTTATTAAAGTAAAGAGTTTGGATCAATTTGATTCTAAGAAGTTCTCAAAAATACGGAAAACTTATAAAAGCAGAAACACAATATTCAAAAAATATGAAAGCAGCATAATTCATAATCAGCAAAATGTCGCGAAAAACTAAATAAGTCGTTCAATCAATCCACCACTTTCACTCCCTCTGCTCGTTTCATCCTATAAACTTTTTTGTTGTTTTTTTGGGGAGCGCATTTTGGCTTTTGTTTGGAAGTCTTTCGTTAGGCTGGGCCACCACAACGGAGAGACTGCTAGGCCTCAACGAGATATAAGCGTAAAGTTTTTTTTCCTAGGATAAAACTACGCATTGCCAGATCGGAAATCGAACCGCGAGTCAACAACCTTTCGCTCACTAACCTGGCGCAATACCAAGTGAGCTATTGCCGCCGCATCTCCCTCGTTAATAATCTAACAACTTTAAACGTGGACTAAAGGCAAAATCAATGGGGGTATCTAAAGTTAGGCGAATCGCATAAGACTAGATCAGCGTTAACTCCATTCTTTCTAACCCATCCATTGCAGAGATATTCTACTTCAAACACGACGTCGGTGACTCTACTGTAATGTTTCAAATTTTAATAATTTTTACTGGCAAGTGGCAACCCTGTCGTTGATAAGCATTAGCGTCTTAGCAACGCCTTCCATGTTCTATTCTAAAGCAACGATTAGGCTACTGCATTGAGTTGTTTGGCTGCGCACTAATCAGTTTGATCTCGTCAGCAGAATAGATCAGAGCTAGAAAAAAGAGTAGACTGTACAATAGCCTAGGTTACAAACGTCTAAGAACAAGCGAAAGTAAGGTTAGTCGAGTTATTAGAGTAGGCTAGTAGGCCATTGTTTTCAGCTTGGATGGAAAAGTTCATTTTGCGGTCACAAAATTCAGTCAGCAAATACAATAGGCCTACTCAAGTATTGGCAGTCTTATCATCAGGTAAGAGTTTGTACTGTGTAGCCTATTACTAAAAACCTTATTACTAGACTAGGCTAGGATTTATACTGAAATGTATCTGCCAGCTTGATTTTTACCGAAATCGCTTGGCTGCCGAACAGTCTACTCTTTTTTCTAGCTCGGCTCTATTGTGCTGATAAGATCAAACTGATTAGTGCGCAGCGAAACGAGTCAGTGCAGTAGCCTAATCATTGCTTCAGGTTAGGACTGGGATGGCGTCGCTAAGACGCTAATGCTTATTAACGACAGGGTTGCCAATAAAAATCATTAAAATTTGAAACATTACAGTAGAGTCACCGACGTCGTGTTTGAAGTAAAATATCTCTGCAACGGATGGGTCAAAAAGAATGGAGTCAACGCTGATCTAGTCTTATGCGATTCGCCTAACTTTAGATACCCCCATTGATTTTGCCTTTAGTCCACCTTTAAATCAAGATTGGATTTGATTGATTTGTCGCAAACTAAATTAAACAAAGTACAAATATACGTATAAATTTGCTACTGGGGACTGTGAAGAGGCCCAAAGTTAAACAGCCGCTCATTTAAGATTAAATCTAAAAAATGAATCTAAAGGTAAAAATACATAGAGGTGTAAAATTAAGAGGTGGTTATGTAATAGATTTTTCAATTTTTTTAGATATTTCTCACCTTGTCAATTAATATTCTATATAAGTATGTAACTGAGCTGTTGGTGGGTGATGTAATGCTGATGTAGAGGAAGGCTTTTCCAGTTGTGCTTTTAGAAAAGTTTAACTCGACATCTTCATATCTTTTTATTACAGTCCCATTGACTCTTTTCAATCCACCCTCGGTCTTAATATTTGTGCTTCCATTTTTCTTGCTCAATAAGTAACGTAGAAATTATTCGGTCAAATAATTTTATTCGGTCAGATAACTTCTTTGTTAAATTACTAACCTTATCTTGAATACTAAAAAGATAAATTTTGCAATAGCAAATGTTCAAAACACTTAATCAGGTATGGAAGTTCAAAATCGAGATCGTGTATGACACTGAGTTACCAGCTCAAACTTAACTGGCTGTTACTACGTACTTTCACACAAGCATCATCACTCAACCTTTGTAGATGACGTTTTGCAATGGTGTTCATGAAACAAATCAACACCATTTCGTCATAAGAGATATCACGTTGGTATGAAAACTTTCACTCGTGATGCAAGTTTTTGTGATGCAATAGTCATGAACTATGACGAAATGGTATTGGAAATTTTTATCGACACCATTGCAAAACCTCGTGTAATTAGGTTGACAGCTTATCGTCCATTTTCTATTCTGTTCTTCAATTGTTACAAAATTTTTTATTCAGCAAGAATAGGAAAGCACTATAATTCATCTTGGGAAGTATTACATTTCAAGGCATTGGTATCGGTCTGGTAACTTTGGCTTAGAGACCTTTCAAAAAATTGAGTTGTATCAATTTGTCATACTTTAAACCGGTCAATAAATGCGGTTTTGTGATCTAGTACATTGTTGCCAGTCTCAAGTCTTAAAAATTGCTCTAGTTAAAATGAAAAAGGTGTTTAAGTAACAATTTCTTCATTGCTTGTTTTCAATCTACAAAGCATTAAATGTTAGCTTTAAATAAATTATCGAAATGGTTTTAAATTCTAATTTATGATTAAAAATAGCCTAATCTCGTAGCTTACCACTAGGCACAAAGTCTCAAAGACTTGATCAACTAGAGATGAATTAAGTCCAGAATAGTTTGTAGGAGCAAATGAGTCACTGACGGCGTCGGTTAGACTTGTGAGATCTCTTTCATCACTTCCAACGCCGACCGCGGTAATATTTACGTTTTTGTCACGAATCTGAATAAATATGGTTTAAGTAGTTTTAGTTACAGGTAAAAAGAGTAATTATGCACTTGCATGGTTAATGAAAAAAGGCTTGTGGTCTGCCAGTTCAAACCTAAGCTAGATCTTGCTATCACAGCAGATTACCACAGTGCTAAAACGTAAAATACTAAAATGTAATAAAATCCAGGAGTCTGTTTTACTCATAAATGGGATCATCAGGGGTATATCTAAACAATATAAAAAGTAAAACCTGATATCAACCGCAGACTAGATCTTGCTACCAAAACGGTTTAACTGCACTGCTAAACGATAAAACCATGAGGTATTGCAAGAAGACAGCTGCTGTAGTTTTAATCAATAGTGCTACATAGTAATATCGAATTACAAAGTTTACTGAACTACGGAAAACAAATTCATAATTTTCAACTTTTCACCAGCTGCTTTTTGACATGGTATTTTTTAACTAATCAACCATTTTATCAACCATTTTTTAACTAATCAACCATTTTTTAACTAATAATCAACCATTTTAAATTATCTAATAATCAACCATTTTTAACTACTAATCAACCATTTTTTAACTAACCATCAACCATTTTAATCAACCATTTTAAACCAACCATAAATAATCAACCATTTTTTAACTAATCAACCATTTTATTTCTACAACATTAAACTTTAGTATTACCAGTGAAAGAAGATCCATTTTTTAATTATTTAAATATATCTCTTTTTTATAAGTCGTGACACTTTGCACCACCAAAATCTTTATCCATCTTTCTTGTAGCCAACTTACCATTGACTGGTCTTGAAGCACTTTGTCAGAAGCTTCCCCGTTCGTCAGGAGTACAATATGACGAGAAACGTCATCATCAACCGGTCTAGCTCCAGTGTTTCGGCTGAAACAACTTTCCAAGGTGTAGTCAAAAGTTTTCTCGAACATACTGGGCCTAGCTGAAAACAATAATAAGTATTTAAACATAAACGTTAATGCTGCAATATGAATTTTAAGACCAAGCTCTTTGACAAAGATTTTGGCTTTCACAGCACATACAAATAGAGTCAATGCCGAAATAGAGCTTCTATCTAAACGGAACTTTGATAAAAAGAGCTTGAATCAAGGGAGTGGATCCGTTTTTTTTTTGGTTGTTTTTTGAAGGAGTTGTTTGTTGTGTGCGGAAATTATGGCGGCATTGTTGGGCATGCATTTTAAACTTTAAACTGGGGGTGTCCAAACTCATTGAAGAACGGGCGGGCATTTACTTAATTTTGAGGAGGAACGGGAAGCAGCAAACTTTTTTTGCCGGGATTGAAAAAAAAGAAAAAGGTTTTCGCCGGAATTTAATATTCTTTTTGCCATGATTTTTGATGAAGTCAGAAAAAAACAACCTTCAACTCGTTCTGATGTGATTTTTGCCTGGATATTGAGTGAAGACCAAAATGGTTCGGTTTTGTGAAAAATTTTCCTCAATTATTAAAATCCGCCCTGTTCTAAATTGACTTAAATTCCTAAGACCACTCTGGAGCCGAACATCATCGCTGCGCGTTCAGAACATTGGGCACCCCTCCTATAAACGAACTATATAACAAGAGCTAAAATGCGGCCATTGATTCATGTTGAAACACTCTTTAGACACGTTAATTCTCTTAAAAAAACACAAACGTATCACCAAAACCTGAAGAGTGAGCATTGTGCATCTGCTTGAGTTTTTTTTAAATTAGCAGTCAGCGTATTACGGTGGTACATTAGTTTTGGTTAAACATTTTCATCTAAAACAAACAGTACTATAAATAGGCAAATACGGTAAACTAAAAAAAGACACATTCTACATATCAGCCAATCAATTCTTGAACTATGCATTTAAAAGGATCCCTGCAAAAGACACTGACCACTCAATTTCTGCTACCCTCCTCCTGGCCAGCTCATGGTCTAAACATTTTACTATTTTGGTGACTATGCAGTACGTTTCGGCAAAAATTTGCCATCAGACCGGCCAAAATGCTCGTAAGAATTCAAGAGTTAACCAACGCAGTATTCATGGCGAATTCCAGTAACGGACATGCAAGAAAAAGCGTCGTGTCCGTCTATTTTAGCACAAGCATGATTTCATGCCACTTCAGGATAAATTTGTTCTCACTTAAAGGAGGCTCTCTATATGAAAGAATATCCATAAAGTTTTGTCTGGAGCTGCAGTCGCTGTAACTATAGTGTCTTCGTGGTTGAAAGTGAGAGTAGAAAGATAAACCAAGTTGCACATGAGCAGGAGAAATTTGTAGCTTTTCCGTAATGTTAGCAATATAATCAAGTAGGGTTTGAAAATCCATATCGTTGGTGTCCTTCAAAACGTTGATAACAATCCAGATATCAGCTTTGAGGTCTTCTGCACATCTGGAAACTAAATAACACGAATTATAAGGTAGAAATAATTTTGGGGGTTTTTGAGCCGTAAAACTGAAGTTAAAATGGCATATCGGGATAATTCCATGCTTACTTACAACCAGTTCAACGTACTCACTGTATACGTTGACTAGCTGGAATTTGGCACAAGAAAAGTTCAAAAGAAAATGAAATGAATCGGGCGTGAAAAAATCTTGTGAACTCCAAACCGCATTTACTTAGCTTCTGCTCAAATTTTACGTAGCTACAGTGAACCCAACCTAATTGTTTGCAAATTATTATACGAAACTTTGCACTTGTTGGTTAAAAGCTGACTAAAGGCGTAAACAAATGAATTCTTCAACAAGAGATTATAGTTGTCCCAAATATCAAGTTAAAATGAAAATTTTTGTTCTGCTGTGTCAAATTTCATATTTTGCATTGTTTGTCAAGTCCCGCCATTGTTTAGTGCAGTTAGTTGGATAGGTTCTGCGGAAAACGTCAATTCCTCTTTACTTACGGTAAGTTTTGTAATCGGGCTGTATTAATCAGAAAAAACTTTTAGATTTTTTAATCACTAGTACCGTTCATATTGAGCAGGTTTGGGACTAATGAGAATAGAATGGGGGGCTGTACAAAATTTTTACTCTTTAATAAACATACGAGTTTCCGCGTACCTAACCAAACATCATGTACAGTACATGTCTTGTAATCACAAATAATCCAGTTTTACTCGTCGAGTCTGCAATTTTTCCGTTAAGAGTCAGCTGTGATTTTATTTTTATGTTCTAGATTGACAATGGTTTAAAGAAATTAACCGAAACGTCTCAATAAATATGTTCTACAGTATTTAGGTTGTATTGTTTTTGATAAAATGAAAATGTTTTTGCATTGTGACAAAGCATGTTTGCAATTAAAAATAATCGTCTGTTCAAACAACACAATCCAGTTGAGAAATTTTTCATCAATTAGCTTCTTGCTATTGCGTCAATTGACATAGTCCACCAATAGCTTCCACGGGCTAATGCAATAAATGGCACAATGTAATAATCTAAATTAATGGGACCTTTAGACCAAAAATAAAACAAAAAACGTATAACAACATCTGAGGGTCCAGCTTTTTGCACACTCTCGGTTTTTTCGTGATGAATCCCTTCAAAAAATGCTTTTTGCTTGGAATCAACTTGACTTTGAGTAGAATTTATTGAGAAATAACCATTGAAAATTCGAGGTTGCTAAGATAAAGTTTTCCGATTTTGAGATTTGCCGAAGTCGCTTTCCGAACATAGGCGTAGCCAGGATTTTTGATTGGGGGGGGCCCAAACCACAAATCACATGCAATGACGTCATCAGAAATTTTCGAAAAAGTAACTTTTTGTGGGGCAGAGATATCGTAGAATGGAAGAGCTGAAGCCGTAGCCTGATGGCACTTAGCCAGGATTGTGGTAAAGGGAGAGGGCGAAAACTAATTGTTGAAAAGTGTAAAAGTCTAACTTAGAAGACGTGTTGAGTAAGCTAGTGTACTCAAACGTGTCACAGACGGGGGTCTGGGGGCAGAGCCCCCAGCCTCCGGTGGCTATGGAGGTCTGGGGGCAAAGCCCCCAGCCGCTGGGCGATTTTTGTAAGTTTTTGGAAAAAAAAGCTATTTAAATCCCATTAGATCACATTTTGCACGAGTTCAGAGCCATTTCAAAGAACTAGATTTTTAACATTTCAAAGCCAATCGCCTCTTTTTGCAATTAAATCCCAAAACACGCTTAGAATCTTACATTATTTGTAAAATTTTAATTGTAAGTGATTTGGTCTATAGGGGGAAGTAAAGAACATTGCCTCCTGCAATACTTTAGCAGTAAATAATTAAGTTCATAATAACGTTAAACGAGGGCCTGGGGTGGCAACTTTTAGGTCAAACTCTTAGATTTCTCACAAGTTTTGCATATAAATTGTTAAAAATTTGCATTAAGGGGCCCCTGGCCCGGGAACCTTGGTCGTCAGTCAGGGGCCCTTGGGCTCCCTGGTTGCCAGTCAGAGGCCCCGTAGCCCCTTGCTTGTCAGTTTGGAGCCCAGGCCCCCTGGTTGTTAATTAGGGGCCCTGGGGCTCCCTGGTCGTGAGTTAGGGGCCCCGGGGCCCCCTGGTCGTCAGTTAGGGACTCCAGGACCCCCTGGTTGTTGGTTAGGGGACCTGGGGCCCTCTGGTGATCAGTTAGGAGGGCCCTGGGGCCCCTCATTGTTGGTTAGGGGGCCCCTGGTTGTTGGTTGGGGGCCCCTTGGTTGTTAGTTAGGGGCCCTGGGGCTCCCTGGTTGTGAGTTAGGGGCCCTAGACCCCCTGGTTGTCAGTTAGGGACTCCGAAACCACCCGGTTGTTGGTTAGGGGCCCCCTGGTGTTAATTAGGGGATCCGGGGCCCTCTGGTCGTCAGTTAGGCACTCCAGGGCCCCCTGATTGTTGGTTAGGGGCCCTTGGGCCCCCTGGTTGTCAGTTAAGGGGCCCCTGGGTGTTGATTAAGGGTCCTTGGTTGTTAGTTAGGGGCCCTTGGGCCCCCTGGTCGTCAGTTATGGGCCCCCTGGTTTTCAGTTAGGGGTTCCAGACCCTCTGGTTGTCGGTTAAGGATTCCAGGGCCCCCTAGTTGTTAGTAAGGGCCCCCTGGTTGTTAGTTGGGGCCCCGGGACTCACTTGTTGTCAATAATACTATTGTTAATTACTGCTATGTGCGTAATTACTGAAAAAAACTGCAACTAAACATCGCTAGGCTATGTTGTCATAACTTTTTGACGTTAGTCGTATTTTGATTGGGGGGGCCCGGGCTCCCTGGGCCCCCCCCTGGCTACGCCTATGTTTCCGAAACTATTTGTTAGTAAATATTTAATTTAAATGACTAGTAAATATTAACCTTTAAGTAATGACTCGGTAAATAATTATTTTCCGGTAAATATTTAACTTTAACTTAAACGTCACAAGACGTTTTTGAAACGTAACTACTTTGACTTGGGCATTTATGATTCAGTATCGAAAAACAAATCTATGAGCAAAAATTGAACTGTAATTGAAAATGACATCGGTTTTTGAAAGTACCCACTCTAGCGTGTCAGTGATAACGTCATTAACTCAAAACCTAGTTGAACACCAACCTGCATGCAAAATTTTGTGTTCCCACAACTTTTGGTTTAGGAGTTAGATAGGGCATTTTTGCCTCTCACCCGTGCAAAATGCATTGGTCAAATAGACAGTGTAAAATAGCGTTAAGCAAGCAAACCTCACCATTCGCAGATGAAGACGTAGAAGTTTGTCCGGCCGTTGTTGCAGAAGATGTTGCAGGAGCTGTTGCAGCGCCTGGCGGGGGCGTAGCATTATCCGCATCCTCACCTATAATCCCGCGGTTAGCAGAATACCTAGCGAGGATTCGAACGAAAGGTGAAACATCATTTTCTACTGACCATTGGTAGTAAAGGTTCGTAATGTTTTGTTGCTCTTCTTGACTATTAAATAAAAAAAGTTCAACTTGAGAATTTGTCATGCAGTTTTGGTGGTTGGTTTGATTGAATGGTACTACCAAACCTTTCTACTGGACAAAGGTGTGGAAAAACTACACGATGGTTAAACAGACAGGCCGCCTCTTTCAAACAAAGAAGAAAAATAATCAATTTAATGATACCAAGATTAAAAGAACACTTTTTGAAATACTGAAATTTCGGGCAACACAAAGGCGAAATGAAGGAAATTTGAGCTCATCTTGAGAGTTTTATTGCTAACTAACAAAAAACAATAAATAAAAACTAAACAAATACAATGCTGCACAATTAGAAAAAAATGAAAAACAATACGCGATATTTAATCGCGAATCGTTTAAAGCAGGAATCACAGTATCAAGTTTTTGCACAATTTCCTTGCATCAATGTTTTTGAGCTATCACATGTAGACGCTATTTTCTTACTCAGCTTCTTGCTAGACGGAAGCGGCTGGGTTTTTCAGCAAACAAATTGCTGAAGCTATCACACATTTTTTTTTTGCAAAGCTATTACACATTTTTTTTTCTGCAAACAAATTGCAAAAGTATTTGCGCAGTGGTTAAGGAATTTCTTTGAAACTTGCCGCGGTGGTAGTAATACTATTCGCTTTGTTAAATCATTGCTCTTTCTCGTTTGCCAAAATGATACGAGCGCTTTCACAAAAGTTAAATGTGCAGCTATAGTAATAAATAGCTATTTGAAATCTGCCGCAAAATGCATGAGCAGACTATGATTTTTTCGACCTGCAATGAAATGAAATAGATAAATGGAAAATATCAAAGTAACTTTGCTTGTGTTGAACTCTTAAGTGTATAGCGTAGCTTTTTTATGCTATGTTATCTATCAGCGGTAAAGTTTGCATAACATTGCATGATTGATCACGCAATATTAAACCAGGTATGTTTTTTGCGGTACTTGCGGTCTCAGAGGGCTCAACAATTGGCTGTCAGGTTAAATTGAAACTTTATTATTTTCAAACAAGAATAAGGGCGTTTTTGTTTGGTTTCTTACAAAATCAGCGTGAAATAGCTGATTATCTTCACTGCTTAAAAATGCAACAGTCTCTTTTGCCAGTGGACATTAGAGTGCTACAGGCGCCCCGACCTTTGCCAATTTTGCTGAACTATGTTTTGGTACTGTAGTTTAATCAGTAAATCGTGACTACCAAGTTTCAAAGATTTTCATCAACGTTTACCTCTCCTGCCATACCAATTTTGAGGCCCACTTTTCCACAAATTTGCATTTTTGCCACTAGAGGGCGATATGGATCAGTTGTGTAAATGGACATGTTTTTGAAAGAAACCCCATGTTAGTCTCTAACTTTTAAAAAATTGAATGAAATTGAGTCATCCTATCCAGAGATATTGCTATCTTATTACACATTCAATAAGCGCTGCTGCCACCAAGTGGTGAAAATTAACGTTAAATATATCAAGTTTTAAGCCTTTTGATTTTAAATTTGGGCGTATTATTCATTTCAAAACTGTAGAAATGCATTTAATGCAACATTTGGTGAGTACCACATACTGATTTTTAGTAAAATTTTGTAGAAAATGCTTAGTTTTAAAAGATTCAAATTG